>CM032327.1:35006359-36206359 GCA_019022515.1 Quercus aquifolioides
ACAGTGGACATGACATTTATTATATCCTTATACTTCATCTCATTTTCATATACATATATTAACTTTAAAGGAAAAAATGTATCTCATAGTGATGTAGAATAGACCGCCATGGCCTTCCTGGACTCTCACACGTGCCTGAAATCACGCGCAAGGCAAAAAAGTACTAGTAAAAATCATGGGCCTTGGTTGGAATTGCATGAAATTTGGCAAGAGAGCAAAACGGCCTTCTATGCAATAATCATAGCTTAACCATGTGGTACCCCCTGAAAACAGCGAATTTTTTATTTAGGCCCCAAAAATTGTGATTTTTTTCGTTTATAGTAATATTTGTTTCCTTCATAAAGTCCCGCTTATTTTAGGACAACCCTTAAGGTTAATAGTTTATGATTCTACATTTAACTCAATTTTGACATTTCGGTATTTTGTCACCTAATCATATAATTAGTGTGAATTAGGGTTTCATACTTTTTTTCCCCCCAGTATTTATATGTTTTGTAGTCATCAGAGGCAAATTAGATTATTATCAATAAACACAGACTTTTGTCAAATCTTTCTCTGCTAGATTCCAGTTTTTTTCTCTTTGTGGATTCATGAAAACCCCTCATGGATTCGAGGTTTATTACCAGAAGCTAATAGTCTAGTTTCAGCTCCATTAAGAGAGCATCGTGTATATGCTTTCTCTAGGCTTCCATGACATCAATTGGTATCAGGGCCTTAATTTACCCTAGTCTGATGGCCAACCGACGAGATGGTGACCACCACAACAATAACGGTGATGGCGATGTCAACAACCCAGTCCTCACTAGGGCTGAGGTCCTTGATTTTCATGTTGAAAATCAATAGTTTCATGATTCAATCCAATAGACTCTAGACCAGATTCAAGAAGCGCTTGCCACCCTGCTTATCCCAAACCCTAATCGTGACGACGAAGAGCAACGTGATGACCAATCGCATGACCCTCCCCATTGCAATCCAAATCGAAATAGGCAACAAGACTACAACAAAGAGAATAGTGAGGATGAGGAGTGTGCAAAGAGGGTCCTTGGGAATCATCGTGGTCCTACGAGGTATAATGGCCGAGATTATCAAGAGCAGAGGGACTATCGGATGAAAGTAGAGTTATCATCCTTTAATGGTAATGTCTCCATTGAAAAGTATCTAGATTGGGTCAGTGAGGTGGAGAAATTTTTCGATTATATAGGTACTGTAGATGACAAACAAGTGTGTTTGGTGGCTTACAAATTGAAGGGAGGAGCATCTACCTAGTGGGATCGTGTTCAATTAAACCGTACCTGTGAACGAAAGTTTTCAATTCGATCATGGAGGAGGATGAAGAGAATAATGGCAGATCAATTCTTACCACCAAATTACCAGCATGAATTGTTCAGACAGTACTAGGATTGCAGGCAGGGTACTTGGACAGTTAATAAGTACATGGAAGAATTTGACAGGTTGGCAAATCGCAATGATTTAGAGGAAACTAAAGATCAATGGGAGTCTAATACTCAAATTTCTTTCTTTTGCATGTTATTTACAATCTCAACAATCAATATGAAAATACATTGTAAATTAATCAATGAGATGAAATCCGTGAAGCACTTATCAAATTCCCCCCCCCCCCCCCGCCCCTACCCGTAAGAGATTATTCTTGGGCCTTCAACTACTTTTAGTAGTATGTCTTCATAATTAGTTGATTAATTTTAATCTCTTACATGAGAAAAATACACGTAAGAAGTATATTTTAGATAAAACATTTAGACTCACATATTTATGTGTAATTACAATATACTGCTAACTCTGCGGCTTGAACTATTTTTCTTATACCTTCAAGCACTTTTTTTTAGAGTGTTTCAAACATCCGCTCCTAATGATAGCTCTTTATCATCCAACCAAGATACCAGTCAGTTTGTGGTGTAGATAGGGATTGAACCCTCCAACACTTTGTACATAAAAGTGTACCGATATAATTGATTAAATAGAAAATGAATATGATATTATATTGTAATTGGGAAATTACAAGGTTAGTCTCTATCCTTTGCACCATATTTTAATTTGGTCTCTAGCCTTTTAATTATGTCAATTTGGTCCTTAATGTTTTCAGTACTGTGTCAATTTAGTTTCTGTTGTTATCCCTTAAATGAAAAAAGTTGAGGTGTCAAACATAACAATAAAAAAATTATTTTTCATGCCACATCAACTACTATCTAGACTGCCATATTAGCATAACTTAAAAATAAATAAATTTAAAAAATTAAAAAAAAAAATTGTGACTAACCGCACGTCCAAAATAAAATGATAGTTCCTTCTCAAAATAATAATAATAATAATAATAATTAAATGATAATTAAAATTTTATATAACATTTTAATATGTCAGATCAATATTTAAATGAAAAAATTCAAATAACCATAAATTTTCATATTCTTTATACTCTCTTTTAATTTTTCCTGCACTTTCCCGATAATCAAACATATCTACGTTCAAAAAAATCTAAAGAGAAAAACTACTTCACTTTTTTTTTTGATAATATGTAGAACTTTTAATGAACTAGAGAACTTAAGAGGAGCCCATATTAGAACCATGGCAAACGTCCTGTAAGAAAACGTTAGCGAAAGAGCATGGGGGCCTGAACTTAAATCAAAGAAAAAAAAAACTATTCTTCAAAGATCACCTAGCCACACATGAGGAGATTTATTAGCTTCCTATACAAACCCAATTGAAAATACATACATCGAAAGCCTTTGCTAGATTACAAACTATATAGCTCCAGCTTGAACTCCTTAATGGACAACTCTGACCCAGCCCCAGAATAGGCTTTAGAATCACTTTCAATAATTTTTTTTTTTTTTTGAGAATCATTTTCGACAATTACTCTCTCTAAGTTCTGGGTTAGATCTCTGATCAAATGGACCCAAACCCAAATCCTTCTCTCTTTCTCTCTCACTCTCATATCGACCCAAACCCAGATTGGTTCCCACCACCTTCTGAGAAGCTTTTAGATCTCCCATGGCGGATTTGTTGGAGACCGACACATATGGAATGCTCGATTTCGGCTTGGACTATGATTGAGTTGTAACTTGTTTGTTTTGGATTATTTTTAAAGAATCTTAAGCTTCCTTGAAACTTGCTGGGTTTTGGGGTTTCAACCACCGTATGCGGTACACAAGTATTCCAAAATGGGTTGTAGTTGGCTTGAGGAGATTGGGATGGCTTTATGGATTTGATTGGATTTCAACCACCTAAATTGGTGTTTTCATTTCAAATCAATCTAAGATCTTTGGTTTTTTTTAGAGTTGTGGGTTTGATTTTGAATGTGAATGTTTGAATATGTTTTCAATTCATTATGTGAAGGTTACATTTACACCAACTCAATCGAAATTTGAAAGGGTTGATTTTTGTAGGATTTGATTTCGGAGTGTGTTTGGATGCCAAGAAATTGAAAAGAAAAAAAATGCAGATTAAGAATTTTTTTTTTTTCTTTAAAATTTTAGGAAGGAACATTAATATTTAATTTAATTATGATGCTGATATGGCAATCCAAATGGAATTTTATGTGGTAAAAAAATCATTTTTTTTTTATTTTGACTGTTAGTCACGTTAGTATTTTCCATTAATTACTTAATGGTAGAAACTATTTTGACACAATATTTAAATGTTAAAGATCAAATTGACATACCACCACTCACCCTTGGTGTAGTAGTCACTTTACAAGTATAAAAACTTGTGAAGTGTGGAGGGTAAGAGTCGAGATTCAAGTCTAATTGACAGGTCTTCAGACCCAAAGCATGTAAATTTAGATACATATGTGATTTATAATTTCGCAATTTGGGTAGTCAAAATTTATGTGCTATAGGAGTGAAGATCTGTCAATTATTAATGAAACGCTATACTTTTTTTACCATGGAACTTGGAAAACCCTTGTTCCTTTTTTTTTCTTTTGACTCAAAATTTTGAATGATTGGATCAAGGTCCATAAAATCTTCAGCAAGATCAATCGGTCAAGACTAGGGCTGGCAACTGGGCGGGTTGGGTCATAAATGGGTTGGGTGTGTAATTACCCATTTATCCATTTATGACCCATTTATATATAAATTAATTATTCATTACCCGCCTAACCCATTTAATTAGTAACTCACCAATTTAACCCAATATAACCTAAATACCTCTAAAACTAGTTGAATACCTTATTAACTTCCAAAATTACCAAAATACTCTTAAATATCCAAAATAACCCAAATACCCCCTACACTTCCAAAATTACCAATATACCCTTGAACATCCAAAATTACCATGTTTTGCAAATTCTTTTAATTCTATTCAAGGTAGCACTGCATGCTAATGAACCTGGACTACGTACCTTATATTTTCAGAAGCCGAAACAGTAAAACTTATATGGATTTTAAGGCCCAACCTCCAGTTAACTCAGTGTCATATTTGATAGTCATCACTCACTCATCACAATAGCTCTCAAAGGACTTCAAAGTTCTGAAAAGTGATCTCTGCCAAGCCAGTGACACCATTGAAAGGTGCATCAATCTGATCAAGCATATGGCTGAGATAGTGTCTCAACTGGATGAGAATATAGATTCATAATTCAACTTGTTTGGTAGATGGTCTCAAAGAAACAACTCCAAAAGCAATTAAACAACACAATTGACACCCAAACAGAATTTATTACTAAAAAAAAAGACTTTGAAGGCAAATCAAAATCTTAAATTCAAAGGAAAATAACTCAGAATGCCCACAAAATCTGAATCTTATTGCAAGCAAATCAATTTGAATACAATGCCACTAAATAAAATAAAATAAAACTGCACAGTCATCAGTAGAAACAATTTTTTCAATTACATTCCCCATTGAAACCAAAGCAGATCACAACAATATGAAAGACCCACAACACAAATCCACACAAATAAGCAAAAGGACAAGTGTCCATCAATCTCAGCAAGTATCTAATGGCATACATACATTAAAAAAACAAACTTTAAGAAATAATATGTTACTTTATATGTAAGAGTTAAAATTAAGCTTAAGTAGAATGATAAGCGCAACTCAATGGAGCAGGACAGGAAAGCAGGTGAATGTGCGAGCTAGGAAATTGGAATTATCAAGCAGAAGATTACACCAAAATCTGAGGCGTCATTTTTAATTTTCCCCAATTCCATCTCTTGGATATTTTTTTATAAGCAGAAGATTACACTAATTAGCTTTCACTGCTTGAGACAGATTGGTGGAAAGCTGAGTCGGTGCTAGGTCCGCTGCATTCACTAGAGCCTTGCTCGTGGCTTATTGGTACCATCTTTCTGAATTTCTTTAAGTCCTCCTTATATTGATTATTATCATAATCTATGTTTCCAGCTATCCCAAGTGAGATTTCCTCATTTGGATCATCCAGAGAGAGATTACCTTCCAAAGCTCTAACTATCTGCTTACCATGCAAGAATGGTAGTAGGGTTATATACTGCATCATGAAAAATGATTACAGGAACATGCCATTACAAAGAATAAAGTCTTAATTTCAAACAGTTTCAAAATCATTTTAGCATTTGAATAGTAAAATTGGAAAATCTAAATTCCTATATACTCAATCTTTCGAACATTAAAAGTTCAATAACCTGCCAAAACAGCGCAACATATTGGAGCCATATATTTTACAAAGGAGGTTTATCTATAATTTTGGATTTGACTTATTTATTTATTTATTTTTATTTTTTTATTTTTTGAGAAAAGGATTTGATATATTAGACAAAGAGAACTAAATATTTTCAATAATAAAATTGGTAGAATTACCTGGCTCATTCTTGGCCTAGACCGGGCCATATGACGGACGCAAGCAGCAGCACAAGCAACCATTCGAGCCAATTCAGTAGGTTCATAATCATTCTGCAACCTTGGATCAACAACAGCTTCAAAGTTGCCATGTTTTAAAGCTTGCGCGAGCAAAGGCCTTCCCTAAAATTCCATAACAGTAAAGGTTAACTTTTCCATGTTACTCAACCTTTGCTATTAAGGATTCAACATCTTGCAAGAGGAAAAATAAATGGAAGTTATAAGATGACTCAAAATAGAGAGCATGATAGGGACTAGATTTCATTCTAGCTTAATGAAACCCTTAAATCCAGAAAGAAAATCTGGAACCCACCAAAAAAAATGAGAAAGCCTCTCTAGAAAATATAACTGATATTCAGAAATATAAATTTTTGTTTTACATATAAAAGACCGATTCAAGGCTCCAAAAAGACAAATGCAAACAGGCACACATAGATACAAACACGCAGAATAGGACCGTAAAAAGAATAATGAAACATTAGAAACTACTACTTTGAAATGGTACACACCCACTCAACCAGGCTATCATTAGGGAAGGATTGAGTTTTATCGAAAGGCCGGAGTCCAGTAATCAACTCTGATGGAAATTTAGACCCCTTAAAACAACAATTGTATTAACCTAGTTGATTAGCCAAGTGATTAACTTAGTCAAATTATGTAAATCTAAGTTATCACAATCAAACAATCATATCAAGAATATATAGCAGCGGAAAAGTAAATAACACAATGATATGATCACCTAGGAAAACCAAACTGGTAAAAAACCTGGGGAGGATTTAACCCACCTATCCTCAAGGCAAAACAGAATTCACTGTGAAAGAATCGAAGTTCATACAAAAGGACTTACAAGCTCCCCGCTCGACTTCCTAATGCTACCCACCAGTAGAACTTACTAACACGACCACGTGTAAGTTCCGAATCCACGGACTCCTTCTTTCTTGAATTCTTCAATCAGCTACAAGCACCCATGCTTGTTTATTCTTTAAGCTCAAATGGCAGCAATCTTGTTGATCATCAAGATGTAGATAATATCTCTACCTTGAAAACCCTAAGTTTTGTGTAAAAGAAGGCTCCTCAAAGATCTCACAAGAGATTTACACAAAACAGAAAAGTATGAGCAACAAAGACTTAGAGAGGATTGGGTACAAAACCCTAAAAAATAAAATGAGGCACAGGAAACACTCTAATCTCTCTCTTCAAAAGTCTCAAAAACGTTCTAGGGTTTTCCTTATATATAGGAGTGTTTTACTTGATCCCCAAGACGTTTAAATAGAGTTTGGGCTGAACTGGAACTCTGCAGAAAAATAAATCTGTACGTGGTTCGATCGATCGAGTCTAATTTTCGATCAATCGAGCCTTACAGATTTAGTCCAATAAATCTGCAATCACTCGATTCTAGTTTTACAAATAAACATACTTTGAACAAGCCTAAACAAGACTAAACAACCTATTTTGATCATGGTTTGCCAACAATACAAATTAGAGTTCTAAATACATAAGTTCCTAACTCTTTAGAACCTAACAAACTCCAAAAGCACAACCCCAAAAGAGAAGACATCTGACTTATCAGTGAGTTGTCCACTACTGGCGTACTCCGGAGCCAAGTAACTGCATTCGATGAATACAACATCATTTCAAGACATTCAGAAGCAATTAATACAAATTTTTTTAATTAGAAATGAAGTAGCCAAGCTATCATTGCTTAATAGCATTTAGACTGCTTCAGAACTAATTAAACTTCATGGCAGCACCTTAGCATTGTCTAAAGAACACAGAGAAATGGAGCTTACCCAAAAGTTCCCATTACCCGAGTTGAGATGTGAGTCGCAGTATCTAATAGAAACTTAGCAAGCCCGAAATCTGAAACCTGAATGAAAGCCCAAAATCTTGTCATAGAAGTTGGTTTGGAAAAGTATTTTTAAGTATTAGGTGATATATGAAGGTTTTCTACGTAACTTGTGCCATGCATACACCTACGCACAAAATACATGCAAAACGCAAATGAATATGAGAGAAAAAAGGGTGGTGCATTTTTAAGTTTAACCCTTAAAGCTTGGAATTTTTTCATTTTGGTAATTTACGTTTTAAAATTTTCATTTTGGCCATTTATATTTTATTTCATTTTTGTGTTTATCCTATTTTCCATTTTCGTTGTTAATTTGATGGTTAAATACCTTTCATGTTTAATAATTTCATGAAATACTAGTTTTAAAATGTTGTGAAATATAGGAATTTCCTTGTTGTAGGCAAAAACACATACCATGCTTGGTCAAATTACTAACGCAAATAAATGACCCGTTAATATGAAAATTGAATCAAACATGAAAGGTTAAAATGAAAATTTTGAAATATATAAAGGGACAAAATACAAATAAGTCCAAATGAATGACATGCTAATATGACTTTTATGGGAAATTGGGTTGACCGAAATTGTAACTTGAGACAATTCTATTACGAATTCTCCTATTGTTTCCACCTTAGCCCAACCTATAAACACACCATTTGTCACGAAATTAAACCCTGATTCCCATCTAAAAGTTGAAAGAAAACTAGCAAAAATTGTGAGAGTTGATTGGAGTTTTGGGTAGCATTGGAGCCTCCACAAAATCAGCCATATAGGCTTGAAGTTGCAGTTGGAGCTCAACTGTGGATCTGGATGCTAGATTAGAGAAGGATTTGCAATTTCGGTTACAAGCAGGAGCTTGGAGAGCTTGAGTGCATCTTTGTTACATTACTGAAGGGTTTTGTTTTGTGAGTAAATTATATTGCAACTATCTATTCTAGGATATCATTTTTGGCGGTGAGGTCGTAGAGAAGTTTTTATGTCTGGTACTCAAATTTTCTTCTTCAATAACACATATGTGTGAATTTTTGTGGTTGTATTGATATTTATGTTTACCATTGCTTACTAATGTTAATTGGCTAATCATGAACAAAATTGGGCTTTAATTTAGTACATTAGCTTAAAATTAAAATTATTATCCATAATTGTAACTTGAGGCCTAAATCATAATAAAGTTGAATTTAATTTTTTCAACCTTCAATTTAGAAAGGTTGCAACAATAAATAATCCATTAGATATTATGACTAAAGTTGTTCCTTTGTACAATTCAAGAACTTTTTGGACTTTATTGGTGTTTAACTATTTTTTACAACCAATGTTAGCTCTTAAAAGCTTTGGTGGACACAATACAGGACTTTTTGTTTACAAAAATTTAACTAAATTTAAGCTAAGGTAGAGATTTGTTGTGGTGTGGCATGATTTGTTCAAGATTTTTTACCAAGTCCAAGAGTTAGAACATCACTTAATTAGCTATCTTTGCAAATCAATTTATGCTGAGCTTGTAACTCAAAGAAAAATGCTAAACCACATTTGTGTTGTACCTCAAAATGGCTAGTTACAATTGAGGCTCTTTATAGTTGTTAATAAAACCCATATTTACCTGGTAAATGCCTATTGTAGGACTCACCACACACTCACACAACATACACTTAGACAATATCAAAATCAAATATGGGTGTCACATTATACACATTACTTTTGGCCTTTTGTATGCTAGACTTAAAGAATTATGATTTCTTGTAGTGTGCTAGTTATGGTGAGAGAGAGGTTGAGCCTCTTGGTACAATGCAAGTGTCTTTCACTAAAAATGACAAGTTGTAGGTTTAAGTTCAAAAATCAATTTCTACAATAAATTAAGGTTGAGGTTGCCTAACATAACATCTCTCAGACATCATAAAAGTGAGATTTTGTGCATTGAGTTCAATTTTTTTAGTTTTGTGACTTTGTACTACAATTGTAATCTCCCTATTTTCTTAGTAAAGTGTGGCCAATTTTTCTCTCTAACTAATTTTGCAAACAAATTAGTTATGTGATCAAAATTGAAACATATTACTTATGTGGCCACTTTTGGAACTCAAGTCTATGGAGAAAATCATGAAATAACTTTTTTTTTTTTTTTTTTTAAGTTTCTAGTGGAAATCCAATTCTTAACTTTGGAACTCAAGTCTTAGGGGCTCGAGTTCCAAAAGCATTCGCATAACTAATATATTTCAATTTTGATTATATAACTAATATGTTTGCAGAATTAGTTTAATGAAAAAAAAAAAAAAAAAAAAAAACCTGATCGGTGCAAAACTGCAAGTGCACAGTATCGTAGTTTTATAGTAAAGTGATGAGAAGAGTATCGTCCTCAGGGATTGGTAACTTACTTTTGACAAATACCAAAATTATGCTAATCTCGATTTTATCTAGAGAAGTCACTAAGGTTGTTGTAATTGGAATTTAAAATAAAATCAAATTAAAGAAAGTGCGCAGAGGAAAAGAACGATATGCTCGAAAATCAAATTAATGGGAAGAAAACTTCTAGGAAATCAATTTCACCTAATCCCTCACTATGCTTTACTCATCTAGCTAGTTCAATTTAATTCTCTCTGTTTGTTAGCAATCTAAAAAAAAACATCCAAAAGCCTCTTTCGACAGTCAATTGGAAACCATCTTGTTCATCAATTTACACAAGAGTATGCAATTTAATAAAGCAAGAAAGCATTAAGGCCAATGATTTTAATACTACACAGGTTCATACAAGCCTTTCGATCTCTATATTTACCTATGCCGAAATATTCAAAATCTATCCTATAATTCCCTCTTTTGACAGCAAATCACAAGAACAAAATCATCTAATTAATGGCCGGTTAATTAGAAGCAATAAGCTCAGAATAAATCAGACGAACATGAAGAGAATTAATTCAAATTAACATGGAAAAGCAAGCATAGTTCAGAATGAGATTACATCGTTTTCCTAGAATAAAGAAAATTTAGTTCATGCTGAAAATTAAACTCAACAGAAACAAATTTACCATAATTTTTCTGAGAAGATTATAAGGAAAAATGGCCTCTCAAAGAAATATCTTGTCTCCGTCTCTGCTGCTTTCTCCTTTTCTGTTCAACGTTGTCCCCTCAGTTCAGCCTCTCCTTTTCAGTTTCGGCCTCTCTGTCCAGCAAAGAACGTGTTCTCCTCTATTTCTTTTTAGTTCAGCGCCTCCCTTTTCAGTTTCTGTTTCAGCACCTCTTTTTTTTCAGTTTAGCATCCCTCTCTTTTTCATAAACGTGTTGCCCTTTTTCAACCCAAAACGTTCCTCTTTTCAGCCCAAAACGTTGCCCTTTTTCAGCCCAAAACGTTGCTCTGTTTCAGCCCAAAACATTGCTCTGTTTCAGCTCAAAATATTCCTCTGTTTCAGCATTTTTTTCTGCTTCAGCCTTTTCTCTTTTATTTGAATAAATCTTCATTTTCTTCAAATCTGCAATAAAATTTAAATAACAATAATGAAGTCTAAAATCAATAAAAATAAATAAGATTAGACTAAAGTTTAAAGTTGAGAAGTGATAAATTATGCCAAATTATGCAAGTCATCAAACACCCCCAAACTTAGAACTTTGTTTGTCCTCAAACAAAAAGAAAATAAAATAAAAGACAACTATAGACAATATCAATTAGACCCCATAGAGAACTACCATCACTCACCAAGTCATGATCTGAATTTAGATTTCATCACTAGTAACTTACTCTTTTGACATCGAAGATAGCAGGAAAATCAATCAAAAAATTCAGCAATTTGTCAAGCAAGAGTTAAGCATTTACTTCATTTTCAGTCTGTTCGCGTAAAATAATCTGCAAGTGCACAGAATCGTAACAAGTAGTAAAGTGTTTTTAGAAAACGAATGTCGAACCCACAGGGATTAACTATGTTATTGAATACCGAAATTCACTAAATAAATTACTATTTGGAAAATCGAAAATAAATGGAACGTTCTACTCTCTGAATTAAACTAAACTATTTAATAAGAAAAATTAACAAAGCGTAAAAATCTAACTGTGTAAAAATAATATGATAAGAATGGATCTAGAGCAGTTGATTTCACCTAACAAATCCCACACAATTTATTCTTCCTAATTATTAAATTCTAATAATCTCCAGTTGATGATTAAAAATTCCTTAACTATTCAATATCTTCTCTCGAATAATATCAAAAATATCTTCAGCTAACAATTCCATATCTCTATGCGAATTTAATTAACTGGAGACTCATTACGTACTTTGAATTTTCTGAAAAATCACACTAGTCGCGGTAAAGCATCTCTACTTTCGCTCAACTAATGGTGTTTAATTCTAGAACTAAAATAACAAATCACCTCTCGGTCTCATTGTAATTCAATTGATCAAACAATAATTCATAAAGAAAAATAGTAAGCATTAAGAATAAGAATTAAACACTCAATCATGGAAATATTAAAAATAAAATAACTCAGAATATAAATTGTGTGTTCATTGCTAGACTACATCACTGCTCTAGAAAACAAAATTTAGTTTATAATAAAATTGAAAAGAAAACAAATAGAACTTATGTCTTTCATCTGCATTGGTTGATCAACATGAAGCTCTCGCCTTTGTCCTCAGATCCTCCTCTTCAGAAAGACTCCTAAAAGCAAATTCTTCTATGCGGCAGCCCCCTTTTCCTCTCAGGTTTCTCCTCCCTTTTTTTTTACCCTAAAAAGCCTTTAAATAGGTCAAGGAATCCTATTACAAGTTGAATTCCAGTTTGGAGAAAATCCCAGATTTTTAGGCTTCACTTAACCGTCGATTTTGGCCCATTTAAAATCAAAATTAGGACTTTTGGTAAACTACAAAGTTGTAGCCCTTTAAGTTAAATTTCCAGCCCAACTTGAATCATCTCGATTGGGCATCTGAGCCAAAAGTTATGCCAAAAATACTAACTGATGTGCGGGCTGGAATCCTAATCCGAATTGGACTTAAATTTAATTGGGTCTTCAAGTCAACCAATTTACATCCACAAGATGTGGATTAATCTGAAATCTTCTCAATCCTTCAAAGCACAAATGAATAGATAAATATAAGTAAAAAATCAAATCAAATCAAAAGAAATAAAGGAAAACTAACAATTTTAATAAATAAGAGGATAATAAAAATACACTTAGAAATTTAGAAAACTGATCATCCACATTGTTTTTTCTTAATCTTTGTGGAAAAGGAATTGGTGGATCATAAATTGAAGGAGAATAAGTCTCAAAAGTAACCTCCCTGGATTTTTTGGATTTTGAAGCTCTTTCATTCTCCTTAGTCTTCTCAGCTTGCTCCACTTCTTTCATCTCTAACTCGGCTTCCTTCATCTTTGACTCCTCACTATCCACAGCTTCATCTTGTTTGGCATTTGTTACTTTTGGCTCCTCATATGTTCGTCCACTTCTCAATGATATTGCCTTTACATGTTCTTTCGGATTGGTGACAGTGTTGCTTGGCAAAGTTCTTGTAGTCCTCTCTGTGAACATGCTTGAGAGCTGAGCGATCTGCACCTCAAGATTACGGATTGAAGCTGAGTTGTTTTGGATCGCCACATCTGTCTTCTGCAAGTACTGTATGAACATGTCCTCAAGTGTCGGCTTCTTCTCTTGCTGTGGAAATCGCTGAGGTGGTTTAGCTGCCCTTGGTTATTGCTCCATGAGAAGTTGGGGTGATTCCTCCATCCAGGATTGTACGTGTTTGAGTATGGATTATTTTGACGTTGAAAATTTGACACGTAATTTCTCTGTCCATAACTCGATTGGGCAAAAGGATTTCCCACTTGGCAGTCGACACTTGAATGATTTCCTGCACAATGATCACAAACAACATTAGTTTGAATAGCATTAACATTCATTTTACCTAGTTGTTGAGACAAAGTTGCCATTTGTGCCGCCAATGAGGTAATAGAATCAAGTTCTAAAACTCCAGCTGTCTTTCTTGGCATTGCTCTTTCTGTAGGCCATTGATAGTTGTTGGATGCCAATTCTTCCAGAAGTTCATAGGCTGCCTCATGAGTTTTACTCATTAAAGCTCCACCAGCTGCTGCATCAACCATAGACCTGTTTGTAGCTCCTAGACCATTGTAGAATGTTTGCACTTGAAGCCATGCTGGAAGGTCATGATGAGGACACCTTCGCAATAAATCTTTGTACCTCTCCCATGCTTCATATAATGATTCACCCTCAAATTGGATGAATGTGGTGATATCATTCCTTAGCTTTGCTGTCTTCGCGGGAGGGAAATATTTTGCTAAAAATTTTTGTGCCAACTCCTCCCATGTAGTAATGATGCCAGGTGGCAAAGAATTCAACCAAACTTTTGCTTTATCCCTAAGTGAGAAGGGAAAAAGCCTTAGTCGAATCGCATCATCTGTCACTCCGTTATGTTTAAAAGTATCACAAATTTCCAAGAAATTTGCAATATGGACATTAGGATCCTCTTGTGACAGCCCCCCGAACTGGACAGTCTGCTGTATCATCTGAATGATGGCTGGCTTGATCTCAAAATTATTGGCTTGTATGGTGGCCTCCTTATGCTCGATGTAGCTCCATTTACTGAGGGCATAGCATAATCCCTTAACGCCTTTTGCTCTTGATCGGCCATATTAGATAGAGATGTGTTGGCCTCTTTCTTCTTTTCTTTCTTGTCTGACGTAAGGTTCTTTCAATTTCAGGATCAAAGAGTGTATGCTCTAATGGTTTAGATCGGGTCATGCACTTCTAATTCCTGAAAAGAAAAAAAACAAACTCAAATGCACCTAATTAAATTTTTTTTTGATTAAATAAAATAAAATCCAAAGTAGTAAATATCTAGCTAGTATCAATATCAATAACAAATAGTTAATCCCCGGCAACGGCGCCAAAAACTTGTTCGCGTAAAATAATCTGCAAGTGCACAGAATCGTAACAAGTAGTAAAGTGTTTTTAGAAAACGAATGTCGAACCCACAAGGATTAACTATGTTATTGAATACTGAAATTCACTAAATAATTACTATTTGGAAAATCGAAAATAAATGGAACGTTCTACTCTCTGAATTAAATAAACTATTTAATAAAAAAATTAACAAAGCGTAAAAATCTAATTGTGTAAAAATAATATGATAAGAATGGATCTAGAGCAGTTGATTTCACCTAACAAATCCCACACAATTTATTCTTCCTAATTATTAAATTCTAATAATCTCCAGTTGATGATTAAAAATTCCTTAAGTATTCAATATCTTCTCTCAATAATATCAAAAATATCTTCAACTAACAATTCCATATCTCTATGCGAATTTAATTAATGGAGACTCATTACGTACTTTGAATTTTCTGAAAAATCACACTAGTCGCGGTAAAGCATCTCTACTTTCGCTCAACTAATGGTGTTTAATTCTAGAACTAAAATAACAAATCACCTCTCGTCTCATTGTAATTCAATTGATCAAACATAATTCATAAAAAAATAGTAAGCATTAAGAATAAGAATTAAACACTCAATCATGGAAATATTAAAAATAAAATAACTCAGAATATAAATTGTGTGTTCATTGCTAGACTACATCACTGCTCTAGAAAATAAAATTTAGTCATAATAAAATTGAAAAGAAAACAAATAAACTTATGTCTTTCATCTGCATTGGTTGATCAACATGAAGCTCTCGCCTTTGTCCTCAGATCCTCCTCTTCAGAAAGACTCCTAAAAGCAAATTCTTCTATGCGGCAGCCCCCTTTTCCTCTCAGGTTTCTCCTCCCTTTTTTTACCCTAAAGAGCCTTTAAATAGGTCAAGGAATCCTATTACAAGTTGAATTCCCGTTTGGAGAAAATCCCAGATTTTTAGGCTTCACTTAACCGTCGATTTTGGCCCATTTAACGTCAAAATTAGGACTTTTGGTAAACTACAAAGTTGTAGCCCTTTAAGTTAACTTTCCAGCCCAACTTGAATCATCTCGATTGGACATCTGAGCCGAAAGTTATGCAAAAATACTAACTGATGTGCGGGCTGGAATCCTAATCCGAATTGGACTTAAATTTAATTGGGTCTTCAAGTCAACCAATTTACATCCACAAGATGTGGATTAATCTGAAATCTTCTCAATCCTTCAAAGCACAAATGAATAGATAAATATAAGTAAAAAATCAAATCAAATCAAAAGAAATAAAGGAAAACTAACAATTTTAATAAATAAGAGGATAATAAAATATACTTAGAAATTTAGAAAACTGATCATCCATATTGTTTTTTCTTAATCTTTGCGGAAAAAGGAATTGGTGGATCATAAATTGAAGGAGAATAAGCCTCAAAAGTAACTTCCCTGGATTTTTTGGATTTTGAAGCTCTTTCATTCTCCTTAGTCTTCTCGGCTTGCTTCACTTCTTTCATCTCTGACTCGGCTTCCTTCATCTTTGACTCCTCATTATCCACAGCTTCATCTTGTTTGGCATTTGTTACTTTTGGCTCCTTATATGTTCGTCCACTTCTCAATGATATTGCCTTTACATGTTCTTTCGGATTGGTGACAGTGTTGCTTGGCAAAGTTCCTGCAGTCCTCTCTGTGAGCATGCTTGAGAGTTGACCGATCTGCACCTCAAGATTACGGATTGAAGCTGAATTGTTTTAGATCGCCACATCTGTCTTCTGCAAGTACTGCATGAACATGTCCTCAAATGTCAGCTTCTTCTCTTGATGTGGAAATTGATGAGGTGGTTTAGCCTGCCCTTGGTTATTGCTCCATGAGAAGTTGGGGTGATTCCTCCATCCAGGATTGTACGTGTTCGAGTCTGGATTATTTTGACGTTGAAAATTTGACACGTAATTTGCTTGTCCATAACTCGATTGAGCAAAAGGATTTCTTACTTGGCAGTCGGCACTTGAATGATTTCCTGCACAATGATCACAATCAACATTAGTTTGAATAGCATTAACATTCATTTTACCTAGTTGTTGAGACAAAGTTGCCATTTGTGCCGCCAATGAGGTAATAGAATCAAGTTCTAAAACTCCAGCTGTCTTTCTTGGCATTGCTCTTTCTGTAGGCCATTGATAGTTGTTGGATGCCAATTCTTCCAGAAGTTCATAGGCTGCCTCATGAGTTTTACTCATTAAAGCTCCACCAGCTGCTGCATCAACCATAGACCTGTTTGTAGCTCCTAGACCATTGTAGAATGTTTGCACTTGAAGCCATGCTGGAAGGTCATGATGAGGACACCTTCGCAATAAATCTTTGTACCTCTCCCATGCTTCATATAATGATTCACCCTCAAATTGGATGAACGTGGTGATATCATTCCTTAGCTTTGCTGTCTTCGCGGAGGGAAATATTTTGCTAAGAATTTTTGTCCCAACTCCTCCCATGTAGTAATGATGCTAGGTGGAAAAGAATTCAACCAAACTTTTTCTTTATCCCTAAGTGAGAAGGGAAAAAGCCTTAGTCGAACTGCATCATCTGTCACTCCGTTATGTTTAAAAGTATCACAAATTTCCAAGAAATTTGCAATATGGACATTAGGATCCTCTTGTGACAGCCCCCCGAATTGGACAGTCTGTTGTATCATTTGAATGATGCCGGCTTGATCTCAAAATTATTGGCTTGTATGGTTGGCCTCCTTATGCTCGATGTAGCTCCATTTACCGAGGGCATAGCATTAATCCTTAACGCCTTTTGCTCTTGATCGGCCATCTTAGATAGAGATGTGTTGGCTCTTTCTTCTTTTCTTTCTTGAGCTGACGTAAGGTTCTTCAATTTCAGGATCAAAGAGTGTATGCTCTGATAGTTTAGATCGGGGCATGCACTTCTAATTCCTAAAAAGAAAGAAAAACAAACTCAGATGCACCTAATTAATTTTTTTTTTTGAATAAATAAAATAAAATCCAAAGTAGTAAATATCTAGCTAGTATCAATATCAATAACAAATAGTTAATCCCCGGCAACGGCGCCAAAAACTTGTTCGCGTAAATAATCTGCAAGTGCACAGAATCGTAACAAGTAGTAAAGTGTTTTTAGAAAACGAATGTCGAACCCACAAGGATTAACTATGTTATTGAATACCGAAATTCACTAAATAAATTACTATTTGGAAAATCAAAAATAAATGGAACGTTCTACTCTCTGAATTAAACTAAACTATTTAATAAAAATAAATCTACAAATAAAAAGAATTAACAAAGCGTAAAAATATGATAAGAATGATCTAGAGCAGTTGATTTCACCTAACAAATCCCACACAATTTATCCTTCCTAATTATTAAATTCTAATAATCTCCCGTTGATGATTAAAAATTCCTTAAGTATTCAATATCTTCTCTCGAATAATATCAAAAATATCTTCAACTAACAATTCCATATCTCTATGTGAATTTAATTAATTGGAGACTCATTACGTACTTTGAATTTTTTGAAAAATCACACTAGTCGCGGTAAAGCATCTCTACTTTCGCTCAACTAATGGTGTTTAATTCTAGAACTAAAATAACAAATCACCTCTCGGTCTCATTGTAATTCAATTGATCAAACTATAATTTGTAAAAAATAGTAAGCATTAAGAATAAGAATTAAACACTCAATCATGGAAATATTAAAAATAAAATAACTCAGAAAATAAATTGTGTGTTCATTGCTAAACTACATCACTGCTCTAGAAAATAAAATTTAGTTCATAATTAAAATTGAAAAGAAAACAAATAAAACTTATGTCTTTCATCTGCATTGGTTGATCAACATGAAGCTCTCGCCTTTGTCCTCAGATCCTCCTCTTCATAAAGACTCCCAAAAGCAAATTCTTCTATGCGGCAGCCCCCTTTTCCTCTCAGGTTTCTCCTCCCTTCTTTTTACCCTAAAGAGCCTTTAAACAGGTCAAGAAATCCTATTACAAGTTGAATTCCCATTTGGAGAAAAATCCTAGATTTTTAGGCTTCACTTAACTGACAATTTTGGCCCACTTAACATCAGAATTCGGACTTTTGGTAAACTAAAAGGTTGTAGCCCTTTAAGTTAACCTTCCAGCCCAACTTGAATCATCTCGATTGGACATCTGAGCCGAGAGTTATGCCAAAAATACTAACTGATGTGCGGGCTGGAATCCTAATCCGAATTGGACTTAAATTTAATTGGGTCTTCAAGTCAACCAATTTACATCCACAAGATGTGGATTAATCTAAAATCTTCTCAATCCTTCAAAGCACAAATGAATAGATAAATATAAGTAAAAAAATCAAATCAATAAAGGAAAACTAACAATTTTAATAAATAAGAGGATAATAAAAATCATGTAAAAATTACACTTATCAGAGGGCAACTTTCTACAAGGGAGACAAACTCTTAAGGCAATTCAAATATGAGCAAGGAATGCCTGGTGGCAAAAGAAGAAGATTCTTCACTCTTGCAGACACAAATCCTACTTATATACAGAACATGCTATTAGGCTTAGAGGTGGCTGACCGAGTGGACCAATCTTTTGTCACGATTCACTTGCACAAGATGACTACAGAATACTCTAACTGGTTGATAGACAAGATGTTTGAGTAGAAGGCTGAGAGGATTGCTATGAGAGAACAGTTTCTCAAAGACAACCGGGAAAGACCTGATGAAGACAACTATGAATTCAAAAGAAGTGACAGGAACGATGAAGTACCTATCACAAAAGGAATTAATGACCAACAAAAAAAGAAAAGATTAAAGACAAAGTGACCTTCTTATTTTTTGGCTTTGAACATGTTTGTTTTAGAAGTTGACATAAAACTCTTATGTTTAGGAATTATTTAGGATTTACAGGTTAAGGATTCTGTTTAAAGTGTAGGCTTTTGGGGTTTTGGAATTTTTATGGTTTGGTTTAGGGTTTGGGTTTTTGGATTTTTTGTAATGACATGGTTTAATGGGATGGTTGAATTTTTGGTAATTTGGTTAATGGGCAAATGGTGGGTTTTAGGAAATTGTGACCGAACCAATGCATGGTTGCCTATGTACCCCATTGATAGAAGGATCAAGTCATCACGTAGTTCATTTATGATGATGGGTTTTTTTTATTTGCCTTAACTTTTACCTAGGTCACCCTTTCGGGTTTTCAACCTACCAGACTCTCTTACTCCTTTTCAGGTTTTCAACCTATCTTCTTCTTATTCTTCTTTTTTCTTTTTCTTTTTTAAGTCAAACCTAGGAAGGGAAATAATATAATTTACAACCACTTAAGACGTGGTGCTTTCAGACTACCACCTCAGACGTGGTATTTCTTGAATTGATCTATGTTGGTTGGTTCAGTGAAAGGGTTTGCATCTAAGTCCATCAGCCTTACTGCTCCCCCAGAGTATATCTGTTTGATAATGTATGGGCCTGCCCAATTTTGCTTAAACTTCCCATTTGCATCTTGAATCGGGGCTCGGATTTCCTTCAACACTAAATCCCCCAACTTCAAATCTCTGGTTCTCACCTTCTTGTTAAAAACTTTCCTAAGCCTCCTCTGATAACCTTGAATATGATACAAGGGCTTGAGTCTTTTCTCATCTAGCATGCACAACTGATCATATCTGCTTTGTAACCAATCTTCTTCAGAAATTTCACTCTCCAATATTGTCCTTAGTGAATGGACACCCATCTCAATAGGAAGGACTACTTCCATCCCATACACCAATGAATAAGGAGTGGCTCCTGTGGAAGATCAAATTGATGTTCTATACCCTTAGAGTGCAAAGGGCAACTGTAGGTGCCAGTCCTTGTAGTTCTTTGTGCTTTTCTTCAAGATTCGCCCTATGTTTTTATTAGCAGCCTCAACTGCTCCATTAGTTTGAGGGCGATAAGGTGAAGACTTGTGGTGTCAAATATTGAACTGTCATAATAGCTTCTCTGTTTTTCCTTTAAAGTGCAACCCATTGTTTGATATTGGTCTGAATGAATTGAGCAACTTTCTTTGAATTCGGGACTTTGTATGAAGCAGCTTCTACCCATTTAGTAAAGTAGTCAATGACTATAAGTATGAATTCATGGCCATTGGATGCTGTTGGGTGGATCTTTCCAATAATGTCTATTCCCCATGTAGAGAATGGCCAGGGTAATGTCATAGTATGTAGTGGCATGGGTGGCATATGTTTCAAATCTCCATGGACTTGGCATTGATGGCAATTTCGAACATGAGCCGCACAGTTAGCTTCTATAGTAGTCCAATAGTAGCCCTGTCTCATTATATTCCTCGACAACATGTGTGCATTCATATGTGGCCCATAACTTGACTCATGAACTTCTTCAATTATTTATTGTGCTTCCTTAGCGGTTACACAAAGGAGATGAATTTCATCATATGAACTTCTATAAAGCTTTTCTCCACAAATGATGTAATTAGTGGACAACCTTCAGATGGTTAACTGATCATTCTTGTCTGCAGACTCCGGGTATGTCCCATCCTTGAGGTATTGTAGGATGTCTAAATACCATTTACCTTCCTTATTCTTTTCCTCATCTTCTTCTATTGTCGTGCAATAGGCTGGTTCTTCTTTTTGTTCCAACACTATCGGTCTAGCTTCATCTTCTTTTGGCCCATCCATCATGGATGTCATGGTTACTAAAGCATCTGCGATTTGATTTTGCATCCTCAGCACATACTGATATTGGATCTTGCTAAATTTTGATGTCCACTTCTAAAGACATTGATGATAAGGCATAAGTCTTTCTTCTTTGATTTTCCACTTATTCTGTACCTGAGAAATTATTAATGTTGAGTCTCCGTACACCTCCAACTCTTTTACTCCAATGCCTAGGGCTGCTTGTAGGCCCATGATGCAAGCTTCATATTCTGTGGCATTGTTGGTGGCAAGAAAGTTGAGTTTGCTAGAAAATGGAATGTGTGTCCCTTTTGGAGAAATTAAGAGAACTCCAATTCCACTTCCGTTTTGATTTGTTGCTCCATCAAAATACATCTTCCATGATTCTACTTCAATCCCTATGATGTCTTCATCCGAAAAGTCTCATTGGATCTCTTCAGCTTCTTCTGGTGAACAATGGGCTAGGTGATCGACAATTGCTCTCCCCTTCACAGATTTCTGAGTCACATACTTAATATCAAATTCTGATAGAAACAAAACCCATTTAGCAGTCTTTCCATCTTGCACAGGTTTTTCCATTAAGTACTTCAAAGGATCAATTCTTGCAATTAACCAGACCTTGTAAGCAAGCATGTAATGTTTGAATTTACGGGTTGCTCATATGAGTGCTATACATGTCTTTTCTAATGGTGAATACTTCTCTTCATAAGGCAACATCTTTTTGCTGATGTAGTAAATCGCATTCTCTTTTCTAGTCTCTTCTAGGTATTGAGCAAGTAAAGCCCCCATTGCTATATCTGTAGTGGTGAGATACAACAGTAATGGTTTTTCAGGAACTGGCGGGACAAGTATAGGTGGTTTCATCAGATAACTTTTGATCTTCTCGAAGGCTTCTTGGCATTGTTCATTCCACACTGATTGGTTCACACGTCATAGTGAGTTGGGCTATGAATCTGCTGATGTACGGCATCCTCCCCAGAAATCCTTGGATCTCCTTTTTAGCCATTGGAGGCTTCATCTCTACAATTGCCTTGATTTTGTCAGGATCAACTTCTATTCCCCTTTGGCTTACCATAAACCCTAACAGCTTTCTGGATGTGGCTCTGAAAGTACACTTCTTTGGATTCAACCGCAACTTGTAGAATTGGATTCTTTCAAAGAACTTCCTCAAAGCCAGTATGTGCCCTTCACGGTCTTTGGACTTCACTATCATGTCATCAACATAAACCTCTACTTCTTTGTGGATCAAATCATGCAACAAAGTGGTGGCTGCTCATTGGTAAGTAGCACCAGCATTTTTAAGGCCAAATGGCATGACCCTGTAGCAATATGTCCCCCATGGAGTGATAAAAGAGGTTTTTTCAATATCTTCTGGAGCTATCTTAATTTGATTGTATTATAAAAATCCATCCATAAACGAGAGCAACGCATGCCCTGCTGTGTTGTAAATCAGGACGTCAATGTGAGGCAATAAAAAGTCATCTTTTGGGTTGGCCTTGTTTAGATCTCAAAAATCTACACACATTCGGACCTTCCCATCTTTCTTCGGTACTGGAACCACATTAGCTAACCACTTTGGATAGTTGACCACTCTTAGGAATCCCGCATTGTATTGTTTCTCTACTTCTTCCTTGATCTTGAGATTCCAGTCTGGCTTCATTCTTCTTAACTTCTGCTTGACTAGCTTCATGGTTGGATCTATTGGAATGCAATGTTGTATTATTTCTGTATCAATCCTAGGCATGTCTTCATATGACTAGGCAAAGTCCTCTTTGAACTTGGTCAACAGTGCCACTAATGCATCTTTCTCTAAGGTGGTTAGTGTATTGCCCACTTGGATCATTTTGGGCTTATCATTGGTTCCCAGGTTAATAGGTTGGGTTTCTTTTTTTATAGGTTTTAGGTATCCATGTTTTAATTCCTTATTATTAAGAGTTTCTTTACCAATTTCAGAAATAAAAACATTCAAAGCCAGCAAATAAGCAGAATCAGAAATCATATTAAAAGGGAAAGAGTTTTTAACAAACTCTATAGACTCCACAGACTCAACTGGAAAACTATCACAAACAGACTTAACAGGAATAGAAACACTAGTAGAAATAAACTCAATAGGAATGGAAACAATGTTCTTGGCAAGAGTGACTGGCTCGGCGGTCTTGATCTTTTTGGCAAAGGTGACTGACTTGACGGTCTTGATCTTCCTCACAGAGTCCTCCATGGGGTGGGTGGCTCCTTCTCATGCCCAAATCTTTAACTCAGTCGTGGCTTCCACAATGGCAGGTGGCTCCCAGTAAGCTCCTTCTTCCCCTAGCATTAGTACTGTGAGATCTACATCCATATCGTCTATAATTTCTTCTTCAACCTCTATGTCTTGTCAGTCACAAAAGCATCCAGGTGCTCTATGCTATCCATCCATTCATCAAATAGATCGTGTTTGCTTCTATTGCACAAGTCAGTGGACTGAGGGAAATGTTCTGACTTACTTTCTTCTATTTTCTCCTTATTACATTATGCATTCTCAAGTGTCATAATTCTGAGACTGTGGACCATTAGCTTTTGGTCTAGAGCAGCCAGCCTGGCCTATATGTCATCCTCCTTTTCAATATGTAGGGTTGGTGTACTTGGTTCTGAATCATAATACGACCCCAATTTTGGAATTTCTCTTCCATGCTTATCATACCTAAGGCCAGACCTTGAACTGACATTGGTGATATCACTCCAATCTGAAAGATGCCCATAGGGATATTCATCATGATACATTTGATTGGCTTGTGCATTCTCCTCTCTTGCATCCTCTAACACATTTATCAACCTGTATTGGTCACTATCAATGTCGCTCCACCTGTTGGCTTCGGCATCGTCTTCTATGTCTTCATCATAATAGTCCACATCATTGTCATATTCCTCATAGAATAGGTTTGCATCTTCATCTTCTCTATCACTAGGGGGTTCACTCCAATCTTTTCCACTGTATGGGCTATCATAACTTCTACTGCTGTTGTCATCACTATTGGTGTTGTTGTCATCATCATCATGTCCACTATCATTGCTGCTGTTGTCACTACTACTATCACTCTTGTCTTCACTTCCATCTTCATCATCACTAGGGGCTGTTCCTCCTTCCTCATCTCCATCATTGGCTCTTAGTTCATATGGGCTCTTCAATGTATGCTGGCAGGCCTCCCAATATTCTTCTTCTTCTATATTGCAAATAGGACCTCCAAATAGTGTAGTCATGGCATCAGGATCCATGTGATCAGCCTAATCAGTAGGGACCCACATTGTATCTTCCTTCTTCAATTCTAGAACCTCATTGTTGCAACCAAGTAGTATCTCAAAACCGGGCACCATTGTCTTTGTCACAGGGTCAAATCTCGGTTTCAGGAATCCCCAATATCGTTGACTTTCTCCAGCTTTTACAAACTTCCCATTCAATGTAGGAGTGTAGGGCTTCGGAGGTTCTGGAGGACAAGGGAGTCATTTTGCTTTGGCTTTGGCTCGAGCCATCCTTCTTACTTCCATCTCTAGCAAATCATCATCAGTAGGCTTATAGCCTAGCCCAAAAGGTGGTGTGGCAGTAGGAATCGCCAAGTCTTGAACAGTTGGTTTCTTCACAGCTCTCCCCAAATTCATCCCAGGAAGGTAGTTCATTCTCCTCATCATTGCTACCACATTATTGTTACCATTAGGAGCAAAGTCCATTGTGATAGGCCAAGAATGTATTGACTCCTTGTGATGAATTAACCAATTAATTAGCCAAGTTAATTAATTAATTCAATTTGCATGCAATAAGCGTGGTAGCACAAATAAATCACCAACTAAGTTAAAGTGCAGCGGAAAATAAATTGACACAGTGATTTGTTTACTAATGGGGAAAAGCTATACGGCAAAAACCCCACCGGGTGATTTTAAGGTCACCACTCTTGAGAATTCACTATTATCACAATAAGCGATTACAAGTAAAAGAATCACAGTACCTTATACTAACCTACAGTTGAACATTTACCCCAATACCCAATTGGACTTGTTATGTAGTGACAATCTCTCCTTTTAATGCACGACTCCCAGTACGTGACTAACCAATTCGATGTGCAGATCCGAATACGAGGCTTACTCACCAACTTGAGAAAGATGTTAGCTGCAAAGTTCTTCAATTCATCAACATGATGAAGATCATGAAGCTCCTTGGTTACAATGTATAAACACAACAGCTTCTTCAATAAAATGATGAACTAGGGCATATGTCTCCGGTTCACAATATGCTTGTGAAAAACTTTTGCATTCAGTTGCATAAACTGTGACAATCCTTAAAACAATCCTTATATATGTTTAGGGTTGTGAGAAAAGAAAGCCCAATTATGTATTCACGGATTGAATTGAAATCAATTCTAAAAAATTGAATTTCATAAACCTCGATAGATAGCTTATCTGTCGAGATAGCTGTCGAGCATCGAGCTTCAACGGTCTTTTAAATCTCGATAGATACTAGCTGTCGAGATTTAAAATCCAACACTTCTTCACTTGTTTCTTGGACAGACTTACATGGCTTTAACACTTAATCTTAAAACCTTGTTCCTTGAAGTATTAAACTTATCCTAGATCTACCCAATTACAAGTAAAGTGCGTTTTGTCAAAGGATTAGCCAATTCTATATTGACATATGTTCCTAACATTGAATCACATATGTCCTAACACATTGGGATCTTCTCAACTTCTTCTTCTCTCTTTTCAAAACCAGGTCTCTCAATCTCAAAGCCATCCAAAGTCAATGGCTCTTTCTTAGAATCAATACCATAAATAGGTTTAGGTACAGTCAAAGTATCCCTATAGATGGTCACAATAGTCCCTTCATATGGAAACCAAACCTTTTGATATTGGGAAGAAAGTACGACTTCTATGTCATGGATCCATGGTCGCTCAAGGAGCATATTGAAGCATGAGACTATATTAAGGACTTGAAAATCCACCTTCTTAACCATTGGTCCTATGGTAAGCTCTAATGTCATGGTTCCTAAGCCCTCTCTTTTACTGTTGTCGTATGCCCTCACATGTTGATTAGTAGGCATAAAGTCTTCAACGCTCAGGCCAAGGCAGCTTGCAGTCTTCAAAGGACACATGTTCAAGGCACTTCCATCATATACCAAAACCATCGGTATTCTTCCCCAAGGCATCTACAGTGATATGCAACAGATCATTATGGTGCTTCCTTTTCTTGGTCAGATCCTCGTCAGAATAGGAAATAGCAAGTTCTCTATTGATGGACCCAATCATAGCATTCAGATCCTGGGAGGTTGTGGTTATAGGGACTTGGATTTGGTTGAGCAAGTCTACTAGGTTTTATCGGTATTTGTATGAGGTCATGAGTAAACCCCATAAGGATATGTTGGCTTGTGTCTTCTGTAGTTGTTTAAGGACTTCATCTTCTTCGGCAAGTGTTTGTTGGGTGGATCTATTCAGAGCTTCCACTGGGTTGTCGGTCTCTAAATGTGGGGGTTTGAAGTGTCTCCCCCCCTTATGATGTGGGCAATTTTGGTTGGATCATTAGGACCAGTGTTTTGGGGTTTGAAGTGTCTCCCCTCATTTGTGAGTGTTTGGCCATTTACTTGGGGTTTGAAGTGTCTCCCCCCATTTATAGGTGCTTGGCTATTCTCTTGGGGTTTGAAGTGTCTCCCTCTATTTGTCGATGTTTGGTTGTTTTCTTGTTATGGTATTTCATTCCATATGTCATATCCCGCAGTGGTAGTAGAGGTCCTATCCATTAATTCTTCACATGTCATTATGAAGCACTCGGGTAGGTTATAGATCAAGTTGGACGGGTCTTCCTTATTCTCTTCTTCGGCCATCAAGCAATTAATCCTTGGTCCTTTCCCAAAATTATGATTGAGCAAGGGATTGTTAGTGATGCTAGGCCTTGTAGGTGGCGCAATCACTTTGTTGTCTATTAAGTCTTGAATTGCATGACAAAGGGTGAAACAACGGTCAGTCTCATGATCAGGGACTTAGTGGTAGGCACATCTTTTATTCACATTAAACCTTGAGGGCAAGGGGTTTGGAATTGGTCTTGGGTCTAAGGGTTTCAGTAACCCTTTGGCTTTTAACTTATCAAACACTTGGCTCATGGGTATATACAACTCATGAAATTCTCTCTTAGGTCTAGGCCCTTGGGGTACTTGCACAGGTGCAATGGGCGCAATCAATTGATAAGGATCATTTTTATGAATGTTGGAAATTTCTGCAGCTTTAGAATTAGACCCTACATTCTTTCTAAACCTTGGAAGGTCATCAGTTTTTATAGTGCCATTGTTTATAGCATCCTCAATTTGGGTTCTAGCAGCAATTAAAGCTTTAAAATTGGGAAAATATTGTGCAAACAAGTATTTATGGTATACAGACAATAAATTCTTTACAACCATGGCTAACTGTTATTCCTCACTCGGCCTACTCATCATCTGTGCGGCCTTAGCTCTCCACTTGTTAATGAAAGTAGAGAAGGATTCTTTTGGCTCTTGCTTGGTAGTCTTAAGGTTTCTTCTTATGATATCTACTTCCATATTGTACTTGTATTGCTTGTGGAACTCTCGGCATATATCCTCCCAACTTCTTGCTCTTGCATCATCTAGGTTGAGGAACCATCTAAGAGCGAATCTGATCAGTGTGTTGTGGAACATCTGAGCAAGTACTTCCTTAGTCACGCCTAAGGGCTGCATAGCCCTTATATACATCTTCAAATGGGACTTTGGGCAACTAGTCCCATCAAATTTGTCTAGGGTTGGCATCTTGAACTTGGGTGGCAACCTTGCATTGGGGAATAGGGAGAGAGAATTGTAGTCCATAAGTTCCTCCATCTAACGGGCTCTTCTAATCATCTCTTCCATTTTATTCATCCTTTCATCGATCTTCTTCTCACTTTCTACGGCTGGCGGATCATGATCAGTCTTGTCTCCCTCTTGATTATTCTTCTAATTCTAAAACTGTTGCATCATACAGTTCATGTCTTCCCTCAGCTGAATTTGACTAGCCACCATAGTGTTGAGTAGCTCTTGGGTATTCATGGGTTCCTCTCTGTTTGGATGTTCTCCCTCTTTTGCCATATTGCTAGGAGCTTCAAACTTCTTATGGCTTGAACTATCTTATAGGTCAAAGATGGGGTTGTGATGTTGTAGCAGTGGAGTCTCTTCTATGCTTAAAGGCTTCAGTATTGTGATAGGAGTGACAGGCTTGGAGCTGGAGCTACTAGCTTGAGTGTTAGGCTTAGGTTCTCTTTGTAGCCTTCCTTTAGATCTTGACCAGATTCTCCCCTTAATGACAAGCTTGGTCAGGTTAATCAAAACTAAGACCCTATCCACATCCATCAATCAATCAAAACAAACACACACAACATGCAATGCAGTTTTAACTGGGACTGACCTAAGGGTAGGTTCTAAGTCATCATGTTGTAGGGTGGGTTTGTTGTTTCATTGTTTCCCATAACTAGGATGTTACACCTCCCAACTTGTAATGTAATGAACATTGTGTTGGTCCAAACAACATGGTTTATCCGTTATAGTCAATAGGAAATGATCCATCGACTTTGGGCTATGAGTAGGTGAGTTCACCATTGGGTACTTGAATCTAATGAAGACTGGTGATCCATGGTTACTACCACCACAAAATTGTTGAAAAGGGGTGCATACATTGTTGTTTGAATGGCACACACAATGACAGTTAAGGAAAGCTTTTAACAAACAACAAATTTCATGCACCAAAATATCATTCAACATCCCATCAAACATAAATAAACAAACAACAACTAAGTCTAATACGAAACTTAGCCCTTGACATTCATTCAAGACCATGCAAAACAAGGGTACACATTTGGTCACTTAAGTCTAATACGAAACTTAGCCCTTGACATCCCCAGCGGAGTCACCCCTGTGAGAGACCTCGACAAAAGCATCCCTCAAAAAAGAGATTCGGGTACCTTTTAGGACATATCTCTTTTTGGATAAGTGGTATGGAGTCGCCACTTTTTTCAAAAAAAAAAAAAAAAAAAAAAAAAAAAAAAAACTAAATATATACAAATACATGACTGAATTGTTCTCTTCATTGATTGAATAAAAAAAATTACATATCTTGAAAAACTTTAAAATTACATAGTTTTGGGCCTTAGTTACAATCTACCCAAAAAAATATAAGATAAAGACAAGGCTAGATCTACTTAACCAATGACCTAAATCCGGAGGCTAGTGTTAGGCACTCATTCCGCCCAGATAGAGTCTGGTCTTGTAAAATCTTGTGACCAAGGTACCATCTCATGCATGTCATGAATGAGATGTTGAACATGTGACATCAAAATTAAATCACATAAATTTATTTATGAATGAAGTCTCTTCTTTTGTTTAAAAAAAATTCAGATCTATTTTGATTGGTAAAAAAATAAAAAATAAATTGATTTTGATTTGTCAAAATACTAGATATGTTTTGTAGTATGTAGAAAAAGTGGTTTTTTTTTATGATAAAAATTCAGATCTGTTTTTATTACATAAAATAAAATCTTTTGGTTTGAAAAAAGTATCAGATATGTTTTTTAAGAACTAAAAAAAATGGTTTTTGGATTTATAAAAGATCAGATATGTTTTGAGATAACAAAAAAAAATGTTTCTTTGATAACAGAAAAATCAGATCTAGTTTGTATATGTTAAAAAAAAGAATGAAAAAGATTTTTATAAGAAGAGAGTTTCACTCATAATCCGAATTTATGCAACATGAATTAAAGAAAACAAACACAAACACAATCATGTTTAATCTTTTTCTTTATTTCAAATCTGCATGTATTAAAGAAAAATCAGATATGTATCTAAAAAAGATACAAATAAGTTTTTAATTGAGAAAATTTCAGATTTGCATCTCATAAAGATGCAGATCCGTTTTTATTTGAGAAAAATTCAGATTTGCATCTACATCTAAGAAAGATGAAGATCTGTTTTTGTATTGAGGAAAAATCAGATCTACATCTAATAAAGATGTAGATCTGTTTTATTTCAAGAAAAATCCAGATCTACATCTAATAAAGATGTAAATCTGTTTTATTTTAAGAAAAAGAGTTGTTCACATGTAGATTATTAGCATTCAAGAAAGAGATTATGACAATCACATAAAAAACAATCATGCTTTAAACAAAACAACAATTAACAACTCATGCTATGGATAAAACATTCATCAACATAAAAAGATAGCATAAAAAAGAGAGGGCGATTGAAAATAACCTCTTGCATGAGCACTCCTTATTCTTGAGAGCATGTTTTAGGGTTCTAAGAAACTTATTTAGTTATCCTTGAAACCTAAAAACCCTAATTTATGCAGCAAATCTCAAAGAGGATCAACAAATATCAGTAATTTGAGAGCTTCAAAAAGTATGCCTCTTAGAGCGTAAAAAAAAAAAGGTTGAATTATGAGGTTCAGTCTCTATTTATAGAGGTCAGAGGGTTCTAAAAAATAGGTACGGTCGATTAGGGTTTGAATCCAAACGCATCCTTTTGCGAAAAGGTCAAAAAGGGTATGCATTATCGTCACCCAAAGGCCATTGGGCCAAAGCGCAATACGTGGAAATTCGGCACTCCAAAAGTGCCAAATTGGCCTTTGGACTCCGATCGTTCTTTCGCGTTTGGGTGCCATTTGGACTCCTTTTCTAGGGTTTTTTAGCCAATTCTTGTACCTAGACATGTTTTCATCCTCTGTCTATAATTTTTCATCTCTTTTCTGGATAATTCAGGCTATTTAAGAATAGTTATCTTGTAGATAATACCCTAAAATAAATCTTGATAAAATTCAGATTATCCACAATTTTATTGTTATCCAATCATCCTTTTTATTCTTATGCATGCAATCCTATTTTAAACACTAATTATCAACCAATCATAGAATTATTTAATTAACTCTAATGTTTTAACCAATCAGAATTAATTTTAACTAATCATGTGTGGTTGACCTTACCTAGACACAAAGCATGTTGACCGTGCAAACTTGATCACGCGATATCTTTCAATCCGATGGCCCGATTTGAAAACTGGAAACATTGTTGCGACCGTTAGAATCTCAAGATCATTTTTATGATATGTAATGAATGAATTAATGCATGTAATGCAAAGACAAGTTGATGCATGTAATACAAGAACCAATTGATGCATGTGATGCAATTTGTGGTACATGGATGGTCATTCAAGTTATTCTCCTTGATTAAATTATGTGTGCAAAATTGAGTGTCTACACTTGGAACTCGAGTTTAGTAAACTCAAGTTTCAATTAGAACTCGAGATTGACAAACTAGAGTTCCAAAAAAGTGCTACATAACTAAATAAGTTTCACCATTTTTTTTTTCCCTTTTTAAAAAACAAAATGTTATTTGAGGCTGACTGATCCTAGGCTTCACAACCACTGAGTCTAAAAACTGATACTCTTCTCTTCGTTCATTGGATACTTGGATAATTTGATTCAAGGGGCAAGCTTCTTGGTTCATTCGTAATTGGTTGCGACGATTCCACATAGCCCAACCCATAAAAGAAAACAAATCTAGATCCTTACCATTGGAGATGGCAAACTGAAAAATCTCTGGAAAGCTTCGGCCCTGCATATTGTGTAGCCACTGCGACTGAGGGTGCGAACTCCATACAGCCTGCACGTCTGAGCAGAAATAAATAGCATGTGAGCCATCTTCTATATATTTTAGTTGCTCTGTTTTAATTCGCACCGCATATGCCAGGCTAGAGCCTAATCATTTATGGATATGGGCAAATTTGGGCAAAGCATTGTCCAATTTGTCTTGCAACAGGCCCATATTATTTATTAAATGGGTTTGCTAACTTTTGCAAAAGGACGTATGATTCGATTGATGCATACAATGACCTGTCATCATTAGTTTTGCAATGGGCCCCTATTTTTAGGTTGGCTTCAGGGCTTGCATAGCTCTTGTCCAAGGAGGTACATCGTGTAGGTCCGTGTACATGGTTCACACTCCAAAATCTTGATATTGTTTTGGGAAAAAGTTTCAACAAAACTGAAAAATTGGTTTTTTTTTTTAGACATGCCAAACGGCCAGGTTGGGTTAATCGGATTGTAGGTCAAACATGTTGGGTACTAAACGAGTTGAAAACGGGTTGGTTTAATCGGGTTGCATGCGGGTTTGGGCCGACCCGTATTTTCACTTTTTAAAAAAACTTTTTAAAAAATGTCAAATTTTTAGAAAGAATGAATCAAATCAATCAAAAAAACGAATTGTGCATAATACCATTTTTTTTTTGCGTTAAGTGGGCACCTACTATTATTAGACTTATTAGGTTACTATTATACATGTGAAGAAAAAAAAAAAAAAAAAAAACTATAAAACATAAAACTTTCCATATCCTTCCAATTCTGATAGTTTTGTACATGACTAAAATTCTTTACACTCATAATAACAAAATCTTCCATGTTAATAACTCACAGGCATAATGCTTATAATTACAAATTTACAACTTGAGAGAGAGATAGATTCTAAGGAGCACAAAAAGTATATATTTTAAGTTTACACACTTCAAATTCAAAGTTCACTATTGATGTGGACTTTTGGACTTTTTATTTATTCATTTTATTTTTGTTTTGTGCTAGTTAGACTTAGTGTTAGTAACTTAGTCCTAGTATTTAACTCTACTACTTAGTATTTAACCTAGTGTTAAACATTTAGTAGTGTAGACGTGTAGTTGTAAATAATTTAGCCTTTTGTATATTTTTCCTCTACTACTTAGAATTTATCTTAGTGTTAGACATTTAGTAGTGTAAATGTGTAGTTGTAAATGCTTTTGTCTTTTGTACTTTTTTTCCTCTACTACTTAGTATTGAACTTAGTGTTAGACATTTAGTAGTGTAGATGCTTTTGCTTTTTGTATTTTTTTTCCCTTTTAATTAATTTTTTTTTAAATAAATGGGGGCTTGACCACTACCACTGGTGGCTACTAAATGGCTAAATATTGTCAGGGCAGTGCTCTGTGCCTTTATGTCTATGCACCCAACACCATGGCATATAGTCTAAATATTTTTTAGAAAATTTTTTTTTTTAAAACGGGTTGGTCACGGGATAGTCGGGCCAGGTTGGCCCATAAAAAATGCGTGGGCCACAAGTTAGCCCGTTTTTTATTCGAGCCAAAAAATTGGGGTTCGAGCTAGGTCGAAACGAGTAGGTTCTGGTCGGGTTAGCAACTTTTAGCCTGTTTTGCTATACCTAGGTTTTTTTTTTTTTTTTTTTTTAGGGAAAGAGGATTTGAACCATGGATCTTGGATGTATTAATTGAAAGCACAAATAGGTGCATGATTAATGAATATCTAACATTAACTGACTATGCAACCATGTCTAATGATATTCTAAGCATTCACATCGAGGATGTAAAAAAACACCTATTTTACATACTTAAACACTACTTTATCTATTTTACCAACCTACTTAATAATACATCCAACATCCTAATTTTTATTTTTAAATGAAACCTAATAAAATAATATAACAACCCAATAAAATAAATATGAGAGAGAGAGAGAATGTATAGAGAATGAATGAATGAGAGAGGAAAGAGGAGAGAGAAGTGAATAAAATTGGATAAAAAATTATACAACCTTGCTACAAGAGTTGGTATTTTTACCAACTCACTGTGGCATGGATGTAAAAATATTTAGATATACAAAACTGAATAAAGTAGGTTTTTTTTTTTTTTTTTTTTTTGAGAATGTAAAATAGCAATTTGGGGGTTTTACAACCCCCAATGCTAATGCTCCTAGGGTTCTTCTATTTGGAAAAACTAGAATTAATTATGTACCAATTAATTGAAAATTACACTCCTATGTAAGTCAAAGAAAATATTTTAATAACGTAAGTGAAATTGAAAGAATAAGATAGATAGTTAAAATGAAAGAACAAGATTTACTTGAACTTACGTACAAAAACCAGTGTAAAATCAAGTTTTTAATTGAAAAAAATATATAATAGATTATTAAAATAATTCATGAAAATATTTTTGAAATTTGGAAACTTTTGGTAATTAATTTTAAGCCATAATAGTATACCAAATATGGCAGCTCCATCACGACACGTTGACGCCACCAAGTCTTGGCAGTTTTGATGACCCTCCAAAAATATTTATAAACACCCCATCCTCACCGCAAAATGACAAAGTATTGAAAAAAAAAATAAAAAAGACAAAGTATTGACATGCTCTTCTAGGAAAGCCCCTCTCTTGTAGAAAGAATTAGTAAGTCAAGAACGGCCACACTGATCTAAGTTCCAAACTTCACAGAGTCATATGCCCTTGCTGTGAGGGTTGGGAACCAATACCCTGTGGCCCAATTTGTTCCCTTTTTTTTCTTCAAAAGAGGAAGAAACACATTTATCTTTATATGAGTATCTATAAGCATGCATGCATGTTAACCTATAGGAACTAAGGTTCACTTAATTAAATCCCTTTGGATTTTGGATAGTTGTATTTATGCGCAGACTGGTCTATAGCAGAATAAGCTCATCTGCAAGAGAGTTAGGTTCAACTTACCCAACAGTGTAAACAGACTTAAGGCCTAAACTAGCAACTGTCCTTTAATATCAGGACACATGTTTAGGGCATAAAAAAAAAGCCCCTACTTGACATTGCTCATTTCTTATTTATTAGCCCTTTAATTATATAATAATTCTATAATTGTAATTACTATTTAGTTATTTAGTCGTCTTTTCTTTTATTTTTTTTACTTAATATAATATAAGCTTTTTTATATTTTCAACTCAAGATACAAAAAAGTATTTTGAGTATTCTATTTCACTTGTGTAGTAATTTTTATTTTATATATGTTTTTATCTATAAAGTTTTTGTGGGAGGACTTTCGTCTCGGCCCCCAATCAGATATTGTTCGCTTTGGATCGACCTACGGTACACCCTTCTTTAGGCTAAAGGCTTATAAGGCAAGGGTGGGAGGCGTCTCTCCCCGATGTGGGATTGAGCAAATTCGTGCGGGTGGGACGTAAGTCGATCCTTGCTCATCCCAAAGCGAACAATACCTGATTGGGGGCCAAGACGAAAGTTCTCCCACAGTTTTTATTTATTTATTTATTATTTTAAATAAAAAGAGCCTCTTATCTTATATCTTATAAGAAAGGGAAACAAAACAAGAGGACTATAGAGCATGATGAAGAAAAGTTATATATGATGGCAAATTATGGGAGAATCTTTTTGGATTATGTTGGGACCCTAGATATGTGAGACTTAAAATTTAGAGCACATTGCCCTTAGATTATGGCTTTGAGTCTAATTATATATATTAACTACTTGCTTGCTTTTGGCAAGTGGAATTCAACCACTTAACCAATCATGTGAGACAAGGTTTGAACTTAGGAATACTTGCTCTGATACTATAATACATTATCAATTGTCTTAAAAGTTTAAGTTATTAGAAAATGATAAATTTAATCACTTAATCATCATCCAATTTGTTAGGTCAAGAATGTATTAACCTCTTTGATAAATTAATCAATTAATTAGCCAAATTAATTAATTAGATTCAATTACATGCGATAAGCGTGGTAGCACAAACAAATCACCAATTAAACTAAATGCAGCGGAAACTAAATTTGACATGGGTGATTTGTTTACGAATGGAGAAAACCACCGAGGCAAAACCTCACCAGGTGAATTTAAGGTCATCACTCCCAAAAATCCACTATTATCAAAACAAGCGATTATAAGTAAAGGAATCCTAGTACCTTATATCAACCTACAGTTGAACCTTTGCCTTAATACCCAATTGGACTTGTAATATAGTGACAATCTCTCCTTTCAATGCATAGCTCCAAGTACGTGACTAACCAATCGATGGACGGATCTCAGTACGTGACTAACACACCAACTTGTGAAGGATGTTGGCTGCAAAGTTCTTTAGTTCATCCACACGATGAAGTTCAAGAAGCTCCTTGGTTACAAAACCCTACGGCATACAAACGCAGCAGCTTCTTCAAGAAAAAGATGAACTAGAGCAAATTGTCTCCGGTCACAATATGCATGAATAAAACATTTTCATCAAGTTTCATCAACTGAGACGGTCCTTAAAATAATCCTTAGATATGTCTAGAATTGTGAGAAAAGAAAACATAAACACATAGCATGGATATACGTGAAAAACTGATCTGAAAAACTGATTTTCGTAATTCTCAATAGATACAATTGTCGAGCTTATCTATCGATCTTCGAAAAATTAAACCTTGATAGATACATTTGTCGAGATATTTGTCGAGCTTTAATGAACAACACTTCTTCACTTGATTCTTGGACAAATTTGCATGGATTCAATACTTGAACTTGAACTCTTGTTCCTTTAAGTATTAAACACATCTTAGATCTACCAAATTACAAGTAAAATATGTTTTGTCAAATGATTAGCTAATTCTAAATGACATATGTTCATAACATGTTCCACATATGTCCTAACACAAATAACCAAAGAAAGCAAATTTAAATTGAGGCTATTGGATTCTAAATTAATTTTTGCCTTCGTAATAACTCACATAATGATTTCCTTGTTGAGAATAGGTAAGCATCAGATATGGATCCGTAAGAATTTCTTTTCTTGAACTAGATGTAGTACTGACCAACATAGACTACTAAGCATGGAGATACATGAAACAAATACAATACACCTTAATTCTCTACACAATTAATACTCTCGCTCCGGGTAATAAAGGCCTTATTACAAGACTAAGCCATCACTAGCAGGATAAAGGAAATCATGACCACTACTGCATTTCTTGACACATCTTTCATTCCGAGTTGATTCGTTCAAGCTTGAAACGTTCTTGAACAGAAGATATGTAACTTGCAGCCTTCATATCGACGCTTTCATCACCAGGCATACCATAGAGGTTATCATATGGACTTATTAAGTCACGGCTGTTATCCTGTACTATAAATGCTACCTTCTGTTTTGGCTGAGCAAACACATAGTAGTCCTGGTGGACTAGAAACTCTACTGAAGCAGTTGATGGAGAAGACTGGCTTGGCTTAACCTTGGTAGTATATTGAACAGTTGAGGAAGGCTTGGCTGCTCTATAGAATGGCATCAACTTTCCCTTAACGAACCCTCTGCGCTTACCACGATTTGCCTCCATGTTAACCTGAAGTTTGATCACTAATTCTAATTTTGAGTACGTATTTTAGTACAAGATCAGGGGTCTATATATACCAGTTGTAAGGGTACTTTTTTTGTGTTGCAATTTGTACTTTGTAGATAGATATGAAAAAATCTGAATGGGTTGTGGTCCATCAGCTAAATATATATCTTGAAGCATATAATCTTCTTTAAGATTATTTCCAGGTTAGAAATAAATATACCAGTTTTTTTTTTTTTTCAAACCGATTTAATACTTTTCCAAGATATGGAGAAATACCAAAAACAGCATATAATCAACATATATATTGTGGCATTTTCTTTATTATATCACTTGTTTTCTACAATGACTGTTTACCCTGCACTGCTACACTTGAAGGAATCAGACTTTGGGGGAGATGAAGGTAATGCTTTCAGAGTAAGGTTGCACAGTAAAATCCTATCATGCAGAATAATCTGATTCCTTCTCACCAGTTTTTCCTTATGGATCCGGTTAATGTGTGCCCTAAGGACATACATTAACAAATCCATTTTTGGAAAAGTTTTATTGGGAATTGAAAAAGTTGTCAAAACTTTTTCAATTCCTGATAAACTTTTTCCAAAATTGGTTTACTATTGTGTGCCCTTAGGGCACACATTAGTAAAATCCTTTCCTTATTTAATCATGATGACATGGTGATGTCAAATTGCAACTTACAATCTCGCAATAGATATATCTACAATGTGATTTTGATGATTCAATTTATTGAATTGTATAAAGTAAAAAGTGAACGAGGATGTATATTGTATAGATAAGAATGATGTCTTTTTCAACACATGTGCGCTTACGGATCATTTCTTTTCAGGTTGCAGGAAATGCTGAGTAAGAGATATAGGCAAGATGATCCAATTTGCACACATTTGCATTTGGTTATGCAAGTGTGCACTTAATTATAATAGCATGTAATTAATTAATTATACATAATAAACACTGTAATTCATTGAGTGACCTTCACATTATGGGTTCAGCCATTCAGGGCCATTTGAGCTTGGGAAAACTTTAAAGTTGTTCCACTCATGTAAGCTCTGAGAATTTTCAATCTTTTCCTCTCATTTTTATTTGATATGTATATAACTAAATTGCCAATGAAGTTTTGTTCTGTTTTTATTATAATTTTTTTTCTTAAAATTCAATAGTTACAATAAAAGAGTGGAATTTGAACCATAAATGTCTTGAAAACATTAAGATGCCAACCATTGAACTACAAAACTGCCAATGATAAACCAAGTTTTGATGCTAATATATTAGTCAAATTAAACAAACCCTACACACATACACATACATACATATATATATATATATATATATATACAAAATCTGTAAAGTTTGATATTAGACATGGGGTGGGGGTTGTGCGTATTAGTTCCATCCCACTCTCCCATTTAAAATGAAATATAAAAAATATAAAATAGAAAGTGTATAAATCTGAGTCTACTTTCCTACGATGGAGCAAGCTACGGTTGAGAATTTCTATACTAGTCTTGCAACTTGGGTTGCATTGCTTTACTCAGACACTACACCCTGGCAGCGATGAAGTTATTGCGCTTTTGAACGTTCAAGGATAAGATATTCTACTTGATTTTCAACAATGTCAAGTCACACATCGCACCACTGCTAGTGGGTATTTGTTGGGTTCTTTAATCTTCTCTGGAGTTTTGGACCATTTTACATGCAAACCTGACTTATATAATCTTTTTTTTTTTTTTTTCTTTTTTTTTTTTGAGAAGAATGACTTATATAATCTAAAACTCTACATTTCATCAAGATTTCATGGCATGTTTGTGGACAACACTGTAGCACTTTGTGAGGTTTAACATATATTTTCTTTTCGTTCTTAATTTTTTATATCCATGAGTTAATTTGTAACATATCAAGTTCTTGGAAGCTTGAATTATAGGTTTTAAACATCCATTTCCTATATTCTTCTGGAAAAACTTATCATCATAGCGCTATTTTGTATCTTAGAAGTTTTCTCATTCCAAATGTAAGACATGTTTGGTACACTAAATATGGATTACGATATTAAAAATTAATTTTTTTATTACTGGGAATAGAATATGTTGTAATGGAATAACTAAGTATATTCATAAGTTTGGTTGTGAGTTATAACATTATAATAAAACATATGATATATTTTAGAATTATATTTCTTAAAAAATAATTTTTTTTTTAATTTGAAAGAGAAATTAGTTATTTTTTATTTTCATAATTGTTATATACATGTGAAAAGTTTGTTTATTTGAAAATATATTAATTTTAAAAATTTATCACACAAATGACACGATAGCTATATATTATTAGAGAGGAATAGTCATTCATCATTTTAAAAAATAGCTATTTATAGAGAATGATTATCTCTTTAATAAAAACATAAGCAAACTACCGAATAGTTAAACTATATGAATAACTATTACATTACAGTATTTATTATAGTTTACCAAACATACCCTTAATATTATAATTTAAATGGGGTTTATAATACGATGAGTTGGTCTTTTAGTTCACACTTTTAACAAATGATGTGGTTTCCAGTTAACTCAACTAGTAAAATTTTTAATAGTTGAGTCAGAGATCTAGGGTTCAATTTCTGCTTACACCAAAAACCGATTGGTGTCTTAGTCTTATGATAAAGAGTTATCATTAGAAGCGAATGTCATAAGCTAAAAACTCTCTAAAAAACAAAAAATTAACAAATGATGATTTCATAAGAAACTTATAGTGATTGACACACTATCTTGTAGCTAGATTAGGATCCTCTAGGGCTTTTAAAATTTCATCCATCAATAAATTGATATTTTTTTTTATATCGTTGATAATTTACATGAATAGTATATAAAATATTTTCTAAAATATTGATAACTTATTTTTTTGAGGAAATAAATATTGATAACTTGATAAAATGAAATATTTAAAATGAATGAAATGATTTTAATAACCCTACCATAAAGTTATTTAAGAACTTTAGAAGATTTTAATCCCTATTTTGTTTTCAAGCAATATTCCTAGAATGGCATAATTTACTGACGAAGTACACAAGGTTATGTCCTTCCACCAGTCTTTGTTCTGCTTTTTGATGCTTGGTAAAAAGCCAGAATCTTTTAGTGGACCAAAAGTAATAATGCTTATAATTTGTATATAATCCTTTTGGAAGCTAAGTTTTAGCTTACCTAGCAAATATATTAATTACTTGATGATGACGCTCTCGTTCTTCTGCTTAACTTGCGGGGCTGATGTTCTTTGTCACAATCGTTAAAAGAATTTCATTTAGTTGTCCCTACTACATGCAATATAAAACCACCCTGTCCCCCCATTCGTCATAAGATTTTTTTTTTTTTTTTTAAATTGAGAATCATTCAACATAGGATTTTAAAACAAATACTTTATTCTATTTTTTATATTCTACTTTATACTCCACAAATTACAATTTTTCACGTATGATTTGACTTTCTTTTAAAATACTCTTTCCGTCCTAAATTATTTGGCTTTTATTTTATTTTGAGATATCCCAAAATTTTTTATTTTTTAAGAGAGTTTCAACCTATGGCATCCGCTTCTGATAATAGCACTTTATCATCAGACCAAGACACCAATCGTTTCAAAGTGGATATCCCAAAATTAAGTCCATTTTGAAACGTCAAACCCCATTATTTTATAAGTCCAAATTTGGCAAGGATGGGGAGTAAAACCCATGTTTTACATCATCCAATAAGAAATTGTCATATCAGATTTTTCCTTAAAATTCAATACATCCTACCACACATCTAATAACACCACATCAACATTTTACTTAAAACCTAAAATATGTTGTTTATTGAGATTTTATTCTCTATAATCAAATGTATTTATGTTTTAATAATATGATGATGTAGCATATCCTTATTAGAGAGTGTAAACTAAAGGGTTTACACCAAGTCCTTATAAAATTTAATCTCTTATTTTATTAACATTCTCAAATTGCCCAAGAAGAATTTATCGGTAATTGTATTAAAATTTGATTCAAAGATATTTTTTAGAATCAAAATTTATTTGAAATTGAAGGTAAAGATTGAATTTGGATGAGGATTGGCTGTTATAGAATTTAAAATTGAAGATATGTTTTTAATCTACAACCAATAGAGTTTGTAATTGTAATAGTACACAGATAGAGTTTGAAATCTACAATAAGTTTGAAAATTGAACATTGTAAAACTTTTTTATTGTTTTATATGTACAGTTGTTTAAATTTTTTATAAATTTGTTTAAGGGTAATTTAGGAAACTTCTAGCTTTAATAAATAAATAAATAAAAAAGATAAGACAATTAATTATGTCACCCTAAATAGTTGGGTTTTCTACTCACGCCAAACATTTTGGGACCGAGGGACCAAAGTTTAAAATGAAAAAAATAAATAAATTTAAATAATTTGTGGAGCATAAGTGGAACACAAAAATTTAATCAGAGGATTTGTATTTGGATTTTACTAATACAATTCTTGTCCTTTTTTTATAACTTTATACTCCACTATAAAGTATTTCACTATTCTTTGTTTCTCAAAAAAAAAAAATTCACTTTTCTTATAAAATAACTATAGTTTAAAATGAAAAATAAATAAATAAAAACTAGACCTATGACATATCATAATTAATAAAAAAGAATAAGGGAAAAACCTGGAAAAGGGATTTAAATTCTAAATTTACACATCCAGAATTCCATGTTTTGTCGTTCACATAAATGAACACATTGGAATACAGTTGTATGATACCTCCCCCTTCCTTTCCAAATTCTCCACTAAAATATACCAAAGGGCTTTGCTTGACACTCAGAGATAGGGTGTCTAGTGAACCTGCCAAAACTGACTTGATCCAACCCAATCTATTGGGTTGGGTCAGCTTTTAAAGGTTGTTGGGTTAGGTCTTTTTTTTTTTTTTTTTTTTACAGTGAGTCGGGTTTACAAATCCGCATAACCTGACCCGGCCCACCTATATTTAATATAATTTTAAATTCTAAAAAATATATTATATAATTTTGTTATTTACTTTTTTGCCCCTCTTCTTAAATAAAACCGAAACCCTAAGTTCTTCTCATGATTATTCGGTTATACATTTGCTCTTATTTGTGGTAGTGTTTTTCTAATGCTCAATTTATTAATAATAATAATAATAATAATAATAATAATAATAGTAAAAAACAAACTATCCAACTCATGGGTCCAACCCGACCCATACACACCCCTACTCAAAGACATCATTTTAATGATTAGAAATGATTGTCGTTTATTGTCTTAAATGGCTCATAGTAGAGGTATGTGAAAACAACAGTCATTATTCTTGAGAGTGTTCGAGTCACTGGTCGTTGTTGGATTTAAAAAAAAAATTTATTTATTATGAATCGTTATTGATGTATTTCAAATGAAAAATAGTCAATGGTTGTTGATATTTTCAAATGGATTGTAGTAACTGTATAATTTTATAAAGTACTTATAAAAAAAAAAAAAACAAAAACAAAATTCTTTAAGCCAAGACATTGCAAACTAGTGGATCTAGGGGCGAAGGGAGGGGCCCCCTAAACTTTCAAATTTTTGACTAATAATATTATAATAACTTGAAATACCTTATTTGCCCCCTGACACAAAAGACAAAAAAAAAAAATATATATATATATATATATATATATATCCCAATTCAGTGAATTCACGGTACCTTTCCTAGTAGGAGTAGACTTCAACTCCTACTACAATTCTATATATAAAACCAATGGGTCCCACTTAGTAATGATTAAAAAAAAAAAATCTCTACATTTTTTTTTTTTGTGGTAAACGACGATGCATTAAGAACTAAAAAGAAACAACCAATTCAGGGCAAACCCTGTTAACATACAAACCATTCTTATCAAAATGAAAAACATCCAAAATGTCCACAGGCGGACCATGGAAGTTAACAAAATCTGCCTCTTGCTCCAAGCTCATTTTTGCCAACACATCGGCACACCGATTAGCTTGACGATAGCAGTGATTTATCTAAACCTGTTGGAAGCGAGCCACAAGCTGTCTGCAAGCATCCAGTAAAGGGGAGACAACAGTATTAACGTAGCTTGTGTTTTGTAAGACATCTACCAACACTAATGCACTGGATCCTATCAGAACTCCGCAGTTAAGCGTGTTTGGGCGAGAGTAGTAATAGGATGGGTGACCTCCTGGGAAGTCTTCGTGTTGCACCCCTAAAAAAATCTCTGCATTGGTTCATTGAATAGTAGTTTGAACACAAAAACTTGATGGACTAGACAAAAACGTACTACAAGTCTACAACTATGATATAAAACCGTGGATTCCACTTGGTAATGATTAAAATAAAATAAAAAATAACAACTTTGCTACACCTACACAAAATAGAAATTAGTACTAGCATAGAACTCTGAAGGAAAAAAAGGTATATATAATGCAAACAAAGTACGCCTCCCATAAAAAAGAAAAAATTTTCTTTTCATACCAGTCTCTTTCTTTGGACCTTCAAGTTTCTGTGGAGTTTTTAAAAGCATTCAAGTTGGGTTTTTAAGTCACACGTTCAAATATTCACAGGTATGCATACTCTTAATACTTTTGCTTTGATTTTTTTTTTTTTTTTTTTTTTTGAAGAATCAAATTATATGTTTAAACTGTTTATATTTAGATGGATCTCTTTATTTGACTATTTTTAACCATAAATTTATAATTCAAATTATATGTTTAAACTATTTGTATTTATAATGATCTCTTAATTTGATTATTCTTAATCATAAATTGTAATATTTTTTTTCTTTATTTTAATGATATGACATATATATTTGTAGTTAATTGACATATAGTTGTTTATTTATTTTGTTATTAATATTGATTAATTTTTTTAGATTACTTTTTTACTTTCAATCTTGTCTTTTAATCTTGTCCCCCCAACCCCCAACCTAAATTCCTGGCTCCGCCAGTGGATTGGATTTAGTTTTGGAATCATTTCAACAGGGATTAGGTCTAAAATTTATTGGATTAAAATAGGTTGCTATTCCTATAATTTATACTCAAACTTGACACGTTGAGTCAACCCAGAATGACCAACATTATTTTAACATTAAAAATAAAAAAATAAAAACTTTAACATACTTTCTAACCTCTTTTTTTCATATTTGAAGCAATACCAAAAAAAAAAAAAAAAAAAAAGGTAAGAGTTGAATAACACATAAATCCTTAATTCTATATATCGATAATTAATTCTAATATTCTACTAGTCTAATAATTAATTACAAAAAAAATAAATAAATAAACTTGCATAGTGCATACAATATACATAAAACATGAAATAAATTTAAAATAACCTATAAAGTAAGTGTGCTTTTGAATTTGCATTTTTCTAAAAGCATATTTGTTTATTTGCTCAAAATTGGCAAATTTATAATTGTTTTTAGGCTTTTAAAAAGTTGTGCATAAGTAAATAAGTTAAAAAATTTAAAATAAAATAAAAAACTAATAAAAAATCACACAGTATATAAAACTTTAAGAATAAAATATAACATGTTAGCTATAGAAAAGAAAAAAAAAAATTAGCAAGAAAATCTATAATGAACTTATGATAATACTACTCAATGTTAGTAGTAAATACAACACTATATATATATATATATATATATGAAAATTGCTTTTTAATACGACGAGTAATGTTATTAGTATTTTCATCTACAATATAAAAAATGTAATATAACTTTAGTATACAAACATACATTAAAAATGAGTCAACCAAAGCATGAACTTTTATAATAAAGGCTTAAGAGCAGGTCGGGTCGAGTACATATTCAACCCAGTCAGGTTTGGGTCAAAAACTTATTAGACTAAAATGAGTTGGTATTCCTATAACTTATGACTTATTTTTTTGTTCTGAGTTTGGGTGAATTATTGGGTTCAGGTCCAATTATACCATGTCTCCACAATAGCCATTTTAATCCTGAAGGTTCAATATGTGTATAAAACACAATGAACGTTTTGACCTCCAAAATACAAAATATCAATTCAAGCTTATAATTAAACAATTAATGTGCGGAACATGAACATAAGCTAATATCAGAATTGATAAACAATCTAAGCCAATTAAAATCACATCCACAACAGAAATTAAAAGGCAAAGATTAAAAGAAGAGAGATGCCAACATAAAGATAATACAACGATGTGTTATCGAAAAGGAAACTGAAGCCCTCTGCATAAAACCTCTCCGCCGCCCTCCAAGCGGTAAATAATTCACTAGAAAATGTAGTTGGTATGCATGAACAGCAATAGACCCTCCAAGCCTAATCTACCCAGGTACCTAAGCCCTCCAAGCTTCTTGCTCCAACGAGGTTGCGTCGAACCTTTTTCTTCTTTAGATTACCGGATTCTGCTATAGCCCATAACATCAACCAATAACCATTGGTCTCTTCCAAACTGCTTCCCTAAGCACCAAAAGACCTTCTCACAGACGTGGGTGTGGTGAGAAAAACCTCTCAAGGATGTATCAATGGAGAGGAATAGAGTAAAGGAATTTAAAGAGTCTCTTAGATGAAGATTGTGGATGAGTCAATCTTGTTTTTCTCTAGGGTTTCTCTCTCAAAATTCTCTCTGGAAGCTCTCTACATTTCATGGGTATAAGGGTCTATATATAGTGGGGTGAGAAAGGAATGCGAAGAGTCAGTTTTTCCCAAGCAGGGCTGGTTGGCAGCTTGGCCTCGCGACTTGATTGAGTCGCTAGATCAAGCCGCGAGATAACAGAACAGCCAGGATGGATTTTTGTCCTGTAGTGCACCAGCTGGCGTGACTGTTCATCTTCTTGCACGCTTCACTCGTGTGTTGCATTTTGGCGGCTTGCCAGTCGCGAGTCACCCGCGAGTCCCAGCTGCGAATCCCTGCTTCTTTGCACAATCTTAAGCATTTCTTCACACTCTCTCACACTCTACCCTTACATGAATCCCACCTAAATACAGGGTTACTAAGTGCTGAATTACAAGCAAATTTGCACGGAATAAAGCCAACAAGGTGATTGATAAAATTCAACCTTACAAATCCACTTCTAATTAAGCACATTACAAGTTGTTTCTCTTCGCTAGCGAAAGGTGGCTCCTCTCCATCTTCTCCTAGGTTGTAGAATAGTTGTCCCTTCTTCGAAGGTGATTTTGTACTTTGAGGTAACAATTTTACCTTCAAAGTTTTGTGGTTTTCCTAGTAGGGGAAAGAATTTCTAGTTCCTTATAGGTTTTTGTTTCTATTCGATGGAGGATTTGGCAAAATCTTGGAGCTGCCTTACCCTTTCGGATGTTGAAGGTTCATAGCTTAGCATTACAAAAGAGGATGCGGTGACTAATTTTGTTCTCGCTGCAAAGTTTCTCACCAAGCAAGCTTTAAATATTGAGGTCATTGCAAAAACATTCACACCCTTATGGAGAATGAAAAATGGCTTTAAGGTGACGATGGAGAGTGATCATTTGGTCCTCTTCACCTTTGACAACCAAGCAGACCTGGATTGAGTCCTTAATATTGAACCATGGAGCTTTGACAAGCATCTTATGCTTTTACACCGATATGATAAGGAGGTTGATGTACTCGATATAGAATTTAACACTTTTACTTTCTGGATTCAAGTACATGATATACCAGTCCGTTTCCAAACAAGGACAGTTGCTGAAAAAATCTATGGCACAATCGTTTTGGTGGACAAAAACATAGATGAAGGAGAGACATTGGGAGATGGTTTTATCCGGGTGCGGGTTAAGGTTGATGTTTCCCAGCCTTTGTGTAGAGGCAGAGTGATATCTTTAGAAAACGGCAAGGAGTTATGGGTATCTTTCAAATATGAACGACTGTCGAACCTATGCTACTGGTGTGGCAGCCTTACACGCGATGACAGGGATTGCGAGTTGTGGATAGAGAGCAAAGGAACACTGCCAGCTAAGGCTCAACAATATGGTTCCTGGATTAGAGCACCACCCTTTGTGCAGTCAAGACGAAACTCAGTCTCTGTTCCAGGCTTCTATAAAACAAAACCTGTTGGTCAGAAGACAACCTCAACCACTAAACCGTCCGAGAAGCCACCAGTGGTGATTCGAAGAGGGGGACCGGTGACAGAGATCAGTAGACCAGATAAGAAAAGTGTGATACCAAATCAGGATGGAAATAACTGCCCTGATTTTTAGGAGCCAAATCCAATGGAATCAAGCCCACCCATACAGATCAAGATATTTTTTATGAAGTCAAGACTAAAAATCCGGCCCAAAATTTGGGGAGTCTATCAGCCGACCTGTTTAAAGAGAAAATTGAGGAGATTAACCAAGATTTTGGGAGATTTGATGTTGTCATAGAATTATACTCAGAGCCAAACTCCTCTACGGGTAAGGAAAATAATTTGGAGTCAATGACTATCAATGAAATTTTTTGGGATAATTACACTTTACCCACCTGTGGTTTGCCTCTAATTTGACTTACCTACACGTGGTTTCATTTTTGACACTTTACCCACCTATGATTCCCTCCGTTACTACTCTGTTACCCACCTCCAGTGCAGACGTTACTCTAACACATAAACTCATCAAAAACAGAACATAAAACAAATCAAACACTCCTCACTTCCAAAACACACTCTCATCCAACGTGCTCACCAAACTAATGCTTGTGGTCATGCAAAAGTCCCAAAATATTTCAAGCTACAACTGTATCTAGTAAATTTGAAAGCAATATAATCTATTTGTGGAACGACATACATCTCACATCAAAGTACATTGATTTTCTTGGAGTAGAAACTTTTGGTGTTGTCATCAATCATTTGTTGATTGATTTTGCAAATCAATTAAAAGCCAAATAGAAGAAATTTTTTGTTACTCCCTCTAAAGAAATACATGAGTTCCAAAATTGGATCATGCTAGTCAAACTGAATCCAATTGTTGTGTTTCGGAATTTATAACTTTATATACGTCAATGTACTAGTTGGGCTCTCTATTTAATAGATCCAGTTTTTGGGTTAGATTCACTAACATTGTATCAATGATCAGAGCTGGGTTTTTTTGTTCTTGCCAATTAAGCCTGTTTGTCTTTGTTCTGGTGAATTATAAGGATTCTTGTATCAGTTGTATGAGTAATAGTAATACTACTAGTTGGGATTCTCTACCTTCTAGCTTACTGAACGTGCAGTGTTAGAAAAATCCCAAATGAGTTTGTTTTTATTTGGAACTTGATATGGGTATATGTACTAATTTTGCCTCTCTACCATTGCTTGCTACAACCTTCGAACCCCTACTTCTTTGCCATTACATAGCAAGCAAAAACCCAATTTCGAAAAAAGAATTTTAAAACCCTAGGTTTCAAAAATTAAAAGGATCTACCTACAACAGCTGAACAGATGAACATTGTGTCTCCTTCTTCCTCGGTTTGCTTGCACGATCAAAACCCAGGTGGTTCTCAGTCTATTATCTCAAGCACATTGCATTGTGATCTTAGTTTGGTGAGCACATTGGATGAGAGTGTATTTTGGGAGTGAGGAGTGTATGATCTGTTTTAGGTTCTGTTTTTGATAAGTTTATATGTTAGAGTAACGTCTGCACTAGAGGTGGGTAACAGAGTAGTAACGGAGGGAGTTACAGGTGGGTAAAGTGTCAAAAATGAAACCAAGAGTATGTAAGTCAAATTAGAGGCAAACCACATGTGGATAAAGTGTAATTATCCCAAATTTTTTTGAAGTCCACTCAATCACGTGCAACACCATCATGTCAATCTCGTGTGTCACTCTCTACTATATCCGAAAATACAAACATCAACACAGGGAATACAGTTACTTGGAAACGTTTAGCTAGGTCCATCCCTGGAACAGATGTTATTATGGTAGAGGCAGTGGGGTCAAAAAGGAGTGCTCAAAATACTGGGGGTCAATCTGAGTTATAGAAGAAAAAGAAAACTATTTCTCAGGATGGCAAAGGTAACAATCTGATATTGGCAGAGGCTGGTTCCCAGCCGTGCCAGAAACAATGAGTCTTTTATGTTAGAACTGTCGGAGGCTTGGGAACCAACGTACAGAATATCAACTTGTAGAGTTTGTGTGGGTAAAAGATCCCTCCGTTGTGTTTTTAGCCGAGACATGGACGGACGAAGCTAGGCTAATTTTAATTCAAGACTGTTTGAAGTTTAAACATAGGTTTGTGGCACCTAGGAGAAATAAGTCAGGGGGTTTGGTGATATATTGGAAGGAAGAGTTCGACTTAACAATTGAGATCTTTTCAAAAAATCATATCGATGCCACAATTTGTAAAAACAAGGAAGGCGAGTGGAGATTTACAGGATTCTATGGAGAACTAGACACCCAACTCAGACATGAAGCTTGGGCATGGTTGAGAAATTTGAAAACTCAAAGTCAAGCGCCATGGTTATGTGCAGGTGATTTTAATGAAATCACGAAGCAATCGGAAAAATTGGGTGGAAGAGTTCGACCTCATGTACAGATGCAAGCTTTTAGGGACATCTTGGATGAATGCGGATTTATGGATCTTGGTTTTGTGGGACCAAATTTTACTTGGCATAAGCACTTTGACAACTTCACAATATGGGAAAGGTTGGATAGGGTGGTGGCAACTAATGAGTGGTTATCTTTGTTTTCGGATACACAAGTTCACCATATAGATGTTACTACTTCGGATCATAAACCACTGTTGATTACTCCGGATGGGATGGAATGCAAGCAACAAAGGCCATTTCGGTTTGAGCAAATGTGGATGAGCAAACCGGGATGTGGGGAAACAATAAAAGCTGTTTGGTAAAAGACTTGTACAAACCCAGTGGGAGACAAAGTGATAAAAAAGATAGACACTTGTTGGAAAAAATTGACCAAATGGAGCAAAACTTGTTTCCGAAATGTTAAAAGGGAATTGGAAAAAAAAAACAAAAAAAAAAATAGCTTGCCCAGGCCAAGAGACTAGCACACAATGGGGGATCAATGTATTTGTTGAAAAAATTGGAAAATGAGATCAATAAACTCCTTGACCGAGAGGCACAGATGTGGGGGAAGCGGGCAAAGGTTCAATGGTTGAAAGATAGGGATAGGAATACGAAGTTCTTTCATAGCAAAGCTTCGCAAAGAAGAAGAAAAAAATTATATAAAGGGGCTGTATAACAACAATGGGAAGTGGTGCACAAACCTAAGCCCTGTGGTGGACACTGTTTTGGAATTTTATCAAGCTCTCTTCACCTCCTAAAATCCAGACAGCTTTGATGATATTTTGGCACAAGTCCCTCAGGTCGTGACAGTGGAGATGAACCATGATTTGATTGCTAATTTTAAGGCCGAAGAAGTAGAAACAGCTCTAAAACAGATGGCACCCCTGAAATCACCCAAACCGGATGGTATGCCGCCTATTTTTTATCAACACTACTGGTCCTTGGTAGGTAGCGATGTTGTTGATGTAATTTTATTGTTTTTAAATTCTGGTAACCTCCCTTAATCATCATGTCATTCATTTATAACTTTGATCCCTAAAGTTAAAAATCCAGAATATATTTCATAATATCGCCCTATTAGTCTCAGCAATGTTTTGTATAGAATTTTTTCAAAAGTGTTGGCTAACAAATTGAAAAAAAAATCTACCCTATTTAGTTTTGGAGCAACAAAGTGCTTTTGTGAAAGATAGGTTGATCTCTGATAATATTATGGTGGCCTTTGAAACCCTCCACTACATGAGAAACCACAGTTCTGGTGAGACGGGGTATATGACACTTAAACTAGACATGAGCAAGGCATATGATAGGGTGGAGTGGCAATATATGGAGAAACTGGTGAAGAAAATTGGTTTCGGTGACACATGGACAAATCTGATGATGCAATGTATCTCCAAAGCAACTTATTCGGTATTGATCAATGGGGAGCCACATGGTCACATCAAATCCACTAGGGGGCTACGCCAAGGGGATCCACTATCTCCATATTTATTCTTGCTATGCAAAAGGGGTTCCATGGATTATTAAGAAAGGCAGAGAAGAATGGAGATATAAGGGGTGTCTCTTTATTCGTCGAAGTGCACCAAAACTAACACATCTTCTTTTTGCAAATGACAGCCTTATTTTTTGCAAGGCAAAAATAAACGAGTGTGAAAAGCTCTTGGAGATTCTACCACTTATGAACAAGCATCTGGACAACAAATAAATAGAGATAAAACAACTCTATTTTTTAGCAAATCTACCTCCCAACAGATGCAAACTTCAATAAAAGAGGCTCTTGGTGTACCCATGGTCCAACAATATGAAAAGTACTTGGGATTACCAAGCTTCATAGGTCGTAAAAAGAAGGAAAGCTTTGACAACATCAAGCAAAGAGTGTGGAAGAAGCTTCAAGGATGGGAAGACAAACTCCTATCATAAGCCGGAAGAGAAATTTTGATTAAAGCGGTTGCTCAAGCACTCCCTACGTACACAAAGTCATGCTTTAAACTCCCAGTTGGTCTTTGCCATGATATTAAAGCTCTTATTCGAAGATTTTTTTTTTTAGGGGCAGCAGGGAGATAGTCAAAAGGTCCATTGGGTTAGGTTGGAAGAGTTATGTAAACCAAAGGCATAAGGTGGTATGGGATTCAAGAACCTATCATGGTTCAATGATGCGTTGCTTACCATACAAACTTGACACCTCCTACATGATAAATCTACGCTTTTTTACCGGATTTTTAAAGGAAAATTTTCCCACAATGTTCAATCATGGAAGCCACATGTCCAAGTTCGGCATCCTATGCATGGAAGAGCATCATTAAAGGAAGGGATGTTATTAAGCGTGGAGCAATATGGCGAATTGGCGATGGGAAGTCTGTTAATATTTGGGGAGATAGGTGGCTGCCTCAAAAGCACTCACCAACAATTTTATCACCAAGGGTGGGAGATCTAGTGGAAGCCAAGGTTCATAGTTTCATTGATGAACGCAGGTGTTGGAAGATAGCATTGATAGATGAAACACTACTGAGTTTAGAGGCAACGGTGGTGAAGAACATGCCTTTCTGCCATATGGAACAGCCCGATGAACTAATCTGGCCTCACAATGCCACTGGTGCATATACTGTCAAGACTGGATATCGCTTTCTACAAATGGAGAACCAAAATCAGCAACTTGGACAGTCCGACACTCATTTGCTCAAACCACTGTGGCAAGGTATATGGAATCTTAAGGTACCAAGCAAAGTTAAAAATCTAATATGGCAAGCTGCAAAAAATTCCCTTCCCACAAAGCAAAACTTATTGAGACGAAAAATCATCACTATCAATTACTGTGATCAATACCAATCGCAGCATGAAGATATTCTCCATGCTCTCTATCTTTGTCCGAAACTGGAGGAACTGTGGCTCACGGTACTAGCATGGAATCAGTACAGCCTACGGCAAACGACGACTTTTGTCGACCTTATAGGTTGTATTTTGGAGGAAAACAAGGACCCAGAGTTGTTTGCTATGGTGGTGTGGGCTCTGTGGAAGAGAAGAAACGAGTTAAGATTAGGCAAGAGTTGTGACTCTCTCGCACAACTCATACAACGAGCCCGCAGCAGATTGCGAGACTTTTCGCTGCATAATACCTCCACAGTATTACCTATGGGGAGACCTCCAACTCAGTGGCAGCCACCAGAGCGCCTGCAATACAAAATTAATTTCGATGGGGCACTCTTCAAGGCAGAGAATTATGTTGGAATTGGGGCAATAATCCGCAACAGTGAAGGGCAGGTTATGGTGTCTCTGTCACAACGAATCCCCCTACCCACTACAGCCATAGAAGTGGAGGCTTTGGCAGCAAGACGTGCAATGGAGTTGGCACTTGAAACAGGTCTCAATAAGGGAGTTTTTGAGGGTGACTCACAGGTTCTTATAAATGCTCTAAACACAAACTCTCATAGTCTTTCACAATTTGGTCATATTGTAAACGATATACGGTATTTAGCCTCTCATTTCTCCATCCAATCATATTCTCATGTGCGGAGGCACTATAATACTGTAGCTCACTCACTTGCGAGGCGAGCAATTTCCTTCTCTTCTTTACATGTCTGGATGGAAGATGTACCACCAGATATTGCAGATGTACTTTAGCCTGATTTTCACAACCATAGTTAATAAAGCTTTTGGTATTGATTCTATAAAAAAATAAAAAATCCACTTCTAATTAATGATGGACAATTTTCCTGTAAGCGATAAACTCCTAAATAATAATTGTTTGCACTTTTTTTAAATGAATAATTAATAATTGTTTTCTATATTGTCTATGAATTAATATATGGATAGCTACACCACCTTTATTAAGATTTATAGAAAAATGACACGCTCTCCCATGCAACCTTTTGAATAGAGATGACACTCCCCTTGAGGTTTGTATAAATGCAACAAGGTAAGTCATGTCCTCTTGTTTTCACTAACGAAATATAACAACTTAAAATAAATAATAATAATAATAAACCCTTTACCTAAACAATGAACTAAATGACAATATTCTCCCTAGAGACTTATGGATGAATAGCACTCTCCTTTTGAGGTATTTATAAATTAATAAGAATCTATTTTAAGTAAATGAAAACCTAAATGTTGCATTTATTCAAACTTTAAGGGAGGAGCGTTATTTAGGAAACGTTTGGAAGAAGTGTCACTTCAATAAACCTTAAGGGAGGTTGTGTTGGGTCCATGTGCACCAAGTGCAACGCATAATTTAATTAAGTCAATGGCTCATTAAACCATGCCGCTAGCAAAACATCCTATTGTTTTTAGAAATTATGATATTCTAGGAGAACTTGGTCAAAGAGGTAGCTAGAGTTATTATAAATATAAAGATATAATTGTGTGTGATGAATACCAAAGAGAGAGAGAGAAATGTGCAATGATTAAAAAAAAAATGTACAATGAGTGTATAGAGAGCAAAAAAAAAGGCAAGAAGATTTTTTTTAAGTTGAGCCATATAGAAGGGAAGAATAATTTGGGGTTTCTCTAAGGAGAGGCTTTTTGGTACTGCAACAATAGATAATTTTATTTATAGTGAATGAAGATCTCACTAGAGAAAGATCAAGAGCTATCTCACTCTTTCAAGCCTATTTATAGTGAATGAAGATCTCACTAGAACAAAGATTATGACCACTAGAGTTAGGTCAAGCTAACTAGCTTAAGTGAGACCGTTGTAAACCAGTTTTATGTAGAGATAGAGAGGAAAAATGAGTCATTTGAGTTCCCAACAATTAATAATATGCAAAGTAACTTTTTGAGCGCCTGTGAGTCATGTGAGTTCCCAACAAATAATAATAAGCAAAGAAACTTTTTGAGCGCCAGTGTGTGTGTGTGTGTGAAAGAGATGGGAGATTTGATGCTTTTTAAGCACATATAAATTTTGCATAGTATTAGAGTATCAACATCAACTATGCTAAAAAAAGGTCATTTTGACACACTAAAAAGTTACTTTATCAATTTTAACACACCGTTTTACAATTCACCTGCATCAAATATTCTATTTTTCCATACAATACATTAAATAATATATACAACAAATTAAAATAATATATATAACAAATAATAACCTAAAACTCACCCACCACCACCATAGCCAAAAACCCAAAATCAACCAAACCACCGGCCACCACCGCTGTAACCACAACCACCAAAATCAGCCCACAACCACCGCAACATGCCAAATTCAGCCCACCACAACCCATCAAAATCAATCCACAACCACAACCAAAAAAAAAACATAGCAAACAACCACAAAATCTATCACCAAAACCACTGTAATAACAGCTTACCGAGGGTGGGAGAGATCTGGCCAACGTTGGAGGTTCAAAGGTGGAGGTCCGAAATTGTTAAAGAATGTGGGGATCCAAAATTGGAGACCAAAGGTGGGAGGTCGACGACGTGGGTTTGATGGATGGAGCGGCAAGCTCGGCAGTGTAGCATGGTGGACAACTTGGTGAGATTGACGGCTTGCCTGAGAGAGAGAGAGAGAGAGAGAGAAGAAGAAGAAGAAGATAGAAGCAGTAGACGCAAGGAGAGAGGAAGAAAAGTTTAATAAAATAAGATTAAAAAATTTTAGCAAGGCTTTCCGTACCTAGAGCTGTAAACGAGCCAAGCTTTGTTGAGTAGTGTGTGTTTGAGCTTGGCTCGTCAATAAAAATCAAATGCTCAAGCTTGGCTTGAGCTTAAGACAAGCCTAAAAACAATGTTTAAACTTGAGCTCGTGAGAGCGCCAAAAAACTTGAGCTCGGCTTGGCTTGGCTTGGCTTGATTAATTAGTTAAGCCAAGCTCGAGCTTAATATCAAGCTCAAACTCGAGTTTAAGTCAAGCTCTTTAGCTTGGGATCCAAAAAAATTGCATCATCAATTGCTTATATTACCAAAAATCAAGTAAACAAAAAATATATATAATAATAATATACTCATTTTATCATGCTTTTAACACTCGTGATTAGAATTTGTTTAAATTACAACTTTACATAATTAAATCTATCCATCATCATTCATTGTCTATAGCTTGAGTAATTGTTCAAAATACAATTTTTACATCCACATTTGTCATTCATGCAACTATAATCTTCACAAATCTAAATAAATTAACATTCCAAAACATATATGAATAAACAAGCTATAAATTAATATTCCAAAACATATGTGTAATGTCATAGTAATGAGTTTATTTAGTAAACATATATCAAGCTATAAACAAGCCTAAGCTTGGCATGTTTTGTATCGAGCCCTATTGTGCCCTATTGTTCACGAGCTTGTTCATGAATAATTTTTTTTGCTTGAGCTTGGCTTGTTTATTAAACAAGCTTAAAACTAAGGCTCAAGCTTGGCTTATTTGTAAACAAACGAACATAAACGAGCTTTTTATCGAGCCAAGCTCGAATTGTTCATGAACGGCTTGATTCGTTTACAGCCTTGGACCATACCGTTTCAAATATAAGAGGGTACTATAGCAAAATGCCAAATAGTTTGGCATTTGAAACATCTGATATTAGTAGCTTTTTGGTGTTTGGTGTGCCAACACACCTAATGCTAATGCTTTTAAGAGATAAATTCAAAAAATTCTCAAAAATTGCTATTTATATAATACAAGCTTGGTTGTATTATAGAGATGATTTGCCTAGAAACTTATAGTAAATTCAATCGAATGAGCACAAATATCATTCTTTAAAAAATGATTAATTTATGCCTCTAAGCCTACTTCAAATATTCTATTTTTAGGTTGATTTTCTCTATATAAAAAATCCCCAACGATTTGCCCAGAAAAATTGACCATATTTTTTTTTGGATAGTGAACAAAGAACTTTTTTATTTATTTATTTTTATTATTATTATTATTATTATTATTATTATTTATACAATATAGAAATTCTACTCTAGTTAATCTAAGTGTATATGCGTGTGAAACTCCTTCTTAGAGGCTTGAATCACAGTCCTTGCTCCCACTACAAACACTTATACTTATAAAGTGACTATCGTACTAAGGTGTATAGAAATAATGAACTTTATTGTTAATTACACAGAAGCTACTACCCAAACACTGGGCTTGGACACTGAAAATGGGAGATCTCAAAGACAAGTGTAAAATGGACAGCTAATAAGTGTAATGCTTTTGCCTTTACCAGTTCTGACCTGATCTGTCACCTTGAACGTGACTTTGATGAAAAAAATTTCGGAGGGACAGTAGTGTTAGTGCGTTAGTAGCTAGCTAGGCAATCAACACAATAAAGTAATGGTAAAGCAACAAGAAATTTTACGTGAAAACCTTTAAATTATTAGAAAGAAAACCACGACCACAAATCAGTTGAGAAGTACACTATTTTCTGGAAAAGATTACAAAAAAGTTTTACAACAGGCGATTCCCTTTTTTCTCCTTGTCTCTCAAAAATGCTCCCTTCCATCCCAAATTTGTATCTCCCTTTTTATAGGTGGACCAAATTAAGAGAAAACAAAATGGCGCATGTAAACAAAACACGTCTTGTTGTTGCCTTCTTGACCATAATAGATAAATGGCGTGCCTCCATGCATGTATCATGGTTGTAACTTGTAACACTCTTAGCAGTAACAACCAAAATTCTAACTAAAAACACTTAAAACCTCCTTGCATCAAGCCCAACAAACTAACAATTAATGAACAGTAACTCAATACCTCTATTGAGTTTACTCATTGTCTCTCTCTTTTCTCTCTCATGCACTAATCTACACAGATTGGCGATGGCGTGAAAATACTCTAGAGAGAATTGTAGCGCCAACAGTGGTATGAAGAAAAGGTGGTTTAATTGGCCACCCACCGGTAGAAGTTAGATAATTAAATAGAATAGTAATAGAGTATAGAGTTAGCTAATTAACAAAAGCGAGGTCTTTATATTAAATTCAACTAAAATGCATACAAACAAACACAACTTTGTACTCTAGAATATGAGAAAACTCATTGTGTATCGATATATGTAAGCATGAGTAAATCTAGTACCACAAACTTTTTTACAATTTTACCACAATTTTGCTATGTGGCGACTCATGAGTGGTGAAATCATGGACCCACTATTTTATTTTCACCACTTACGAATTGTCATATAGCAAAATCGTAATAAAGTTATGGAAAAGTTTGTGGTACTAATAAACACACTCTCACAAGAGAATGTGCGCCTTATAGACATGGCAAAATGGGCGGGGCGGGGCGAGTTCAGGTCGAGTCGGGTCAATCGGGTTGCGGGTCAAAAACAAGTCATTTTAAGTGGGTTAAAAACAGGTTTGGGTCAATCGGGTTTCGGGTCGGGTTGACCCGTATTTTTCACATGATTTTTTTTTTTTTAATAAAGAAAACAACATGTATTTGCCATTTGGAAAGTCATGTAACAAATTACTTGATATAAAATGCATTACTTTGAATTCACCACTTATTAATACTTATTTAATAATTTTTAAATTATACAAATCCTAACATTGCTATCTAAAACAAAATAACACAAAAATAAGTAAAACAAATGCACAAGTTTTATTAATACACAATATCAATGTCCCAAAATATAAAACAAAATTACAAATGACTTATTGGATAACTCATTTAATAAAGAATAAAAACATATAAGAAATTTACAATCTTGAAAATTAATTTTATAATCTATTATCAATTATGGTTGGCACTCTATTTCAATTTGAGATATAGATTCAAGTTTGATTATTTACTTATTTATACATGGTCTCTTTTATGAATATTGTAAGGTTGAAATTTGTCAACCATCTTGTTGGCTTTATTCCGTACCAATTTGCTTGTAATTTAGCACTTAGTAACCCTGTATTTAGGTGGAATTCATGTAAGGGTAGTGTGTGAAGAGAGTGCAAGAAAAGCTCAAGCTTGTGCAAAGAAGCAGAGTTTCGCGGCTAGGACTCGCGACTGGTAAGCCGCCAACTGCAGGCACGTGAGAAGCACACAGGGGAGCTGAAGGGTCGCGCCAGCTGTCGCACTATAGGACAAAAGTCCCAGGCTGGCCAGGCCGTTACGTCACGACTTGAACTCGCGACTTGGACAAGCCGCGAGGCCAAGCCGCCAACCAGCCCTGTTTGGCAAAAACTGTCTCTTCGTATTCCAAACACACACCACTATATATAGACCCTTATACCCACTAAATTGAGAGAGCTTCCAGAGAGAAAAATTGAGAGAGAAACCCTAGAGAAAAACAAGATTGTCTCATCTCCAATCTTCACTAAGAAACTCCTCAAATTCCTCTACTCTCTTCCTCTCCATTGTTACATTCTTGAGAGGTTATTTGACCAAATCCTTGTCTCACCACACCCACGTTTGTGAGAAGGTATATTGGTGCTAAGGGAAGCAGTTTGGGAAGGAACCAATGGTTATTGGTTGATGCTATGGGCAATAGCGGAATCCGGTAAGCTAGAAAAGAAAAAGGTTCGGCGCAACCTCGTTGGAGCAGGAAGCTTGGAGGGCTTAGATACCTGGGTAGATTAGGCTTGGAGGGTCTATTGCTGTTCATGTATCCCAACTACATTTTCTAGTGGATTATTGACCGCTTGGAGGGCGGCGGAGAGATTTTACGCCGAGGGCTTCGGTTTCCTCTTCGATAACACATCGCGTGTTGTCCTTGTGTTTGCATCTCTCTTCCCTTTATCTTTACCATTTAATTACTGCTGCGATTGTGATTATTTATGGTTTAGATTGTTTATTAATTCTGTTATAAGCTTGTTATCATTTTCCGCACATACATTGTTTGATATAAAGCTTGAGTTGGTAATTTTGTAATTGGGGGTCTAAACGTTCAAGGGCATTTCATACCCTTTTTGAACATTCAAATATCATATCATTATTAAGCAAAACACACTCTAGGAAATATCATAATTTATTTTGAAAAATTGTTTATTTTGGACATAAGTTGTTAAAAAATAGGTTTAAGCATTCATAATTTATGCTAATTTGATACTTTGGCTTCACTATTTTCACACTTGTGAATGTTTCTCACATATGTCTACAATTTTAAATCTATGTTTTTAACTCTACTGTAACCAGATTATCTTGGCATGTACTTTGCAATTTGATATCTAAAAATCTTTATTCATTACAAAATGCTTAACCATTCATCTTTCAAATTTACATGCAGTTATGTAAATGTCTCAATTGTTTCCTTAAAGCTCATAACAACTAAACCAATATTGTCTTAAATTATTATTTTTCTACCAAAATTTTTTTTTTTTTTTTTTTAAATGGTTCGGATCGGGCTGGATTGACCCCCAAAAAAAAAAAAAAGTCGGGTTACGGGTCAACCCATTTTTGTTTCGGGTCAAAAAATTTTGGATTTGAGTCGAGTATTTTTCGGATCGGGTCAGAAAATTCTATCCCGTATGGCCATGTCTAGCACCATATGCCATCTCCTAGAGCAATGTGATGGTGTACGTGTCAGTCATCTCTATCAATTATCAAAGCATAAAGTTTTCAAAGACGTTGGTTGTTTGGTCTTGAAGGCATACAATTCATGGCACATGTTGGCTGCAGTATAATTTGTACTGTGGTTCGTGGTTTATGCTTGACTTCAATTCTACGTTGTGTTTTTTGGGCCTTTTGTCGGTCTAGTCTAGGTTTATGTTCTACCTTCCCTAGAATCGTTGTTTCATCGTAATGTCCTTTAATTGGGCCCCAACACACCCATTCCATGCCCAACTTTCTGTCTTCCAGTGATCATTTACCGCCATATATGCCATTGTTTGGTCTAACAATATTGCTCTTACCTGTCATGTCATTAACATTTCCTTCCTATTTACTTAAATGCCACCTGCATACAACTTGAATATTATAAATTATTTCAAAATTAAAACAATGCTATATTTTTTAACAGGGTATATTTCAATGACTACCCCCGAGGTTTGGGCAAATACCCAAGAGGTTCAAAAGATTTCAAAACTGATCATTTCAGTCCTTAAGTCCAAGCAGACTCTAACGCCGTTATTTATTTTTAGTTTCTCTCTCTCACCCCCAGACCTTTCTTCTCTCGTCCTTCTTTCTTCTCACTCTCTCTGACTCCCTCTCTCTGACTACCCCCGAGGTTTGTCACAGTTCTTGATGGTTTTGTGATTTTTGTTGTGTGTTTTCCGTTTTAATTGTTGAATCCATTTAAGCATTTTCTTTCCCTGTTTGTTTACTGAGAAACACACCCATTTTCTTTCCTTGTTTGTTTACTGAGAGAGTTATCAGTCAAGAAAGAGAAGAGAGATAGTCAGAGAAAGGGATGAGAGGACTGAGGTTAATGGCGTTAGAGTCCGTTTGTACTTAGGGACTGAAAGGGTCAGTTTTGTAAGCTTCTGGACCTCCTTGGTATTTGTCCAAACCTCAAGGGTAGTTAGTGACATTTACCCTTTTTAATATTATATAAGTTCAAGTAGCTTTATTAGTTGAACCAAAAAAGCATCCTTAATATATGGTATTTCTATCATTATTGGTGAATAATAAAAAATGTCTCTTTAAAATTATACAATTTCTCCAACGAGATAAGATTCCCTCTAATCAAATCTTCTAATTTCCTCCTATTTTTTATTTAAATGTAAAACATATAACATTTAAAAATTAAATAAATGTCATGTATCACACATTCGGCAAAAAATAGAAAGAATTTGTTTGAACAAATAAATTAATTTTAGTTTTTGTGATTGTGACTGTGGTTGCTTGCATTGAAATGGACAGTCATACAAATCAAATTACCTTAAACATGCATGTACAAATCGCATTAAACTTTAAAATATTCACAAATATAAGTATCAGGACATTAACTCACAAGCATACTATATATGAAGATCTCATAGGCCTAAAAAACTAAGAGACCAATTCCTATTATATGGTCTCTGAAGAGTGTTATGTTATGTGCTCTAAATAAGTTCTCAGGTTTGTTGGCTTGTTCGTCATCTTTCTTTATTGAATGAGACCTCTATTTATATCTTAAGGATCTGGTAGTTACGTTTCTCAAAAAAAAAAAAAAAAAGGACCTGGTAGTTACCTTCCCAAGATCTTTAGGGGGTGTTTGGATTTTTGATTTCCATAACTCAATTCTCAGTTTCCATAATTGATAACTCAAAAATGGTGGGACCCATAGCAAAAAGGTTGTTTGGCAAACGATAACTCTGTTTCCATAACTCTGTTTCCATCACTCAATTCTCTGATTTTTGAGTTATGAGTTATGGAAACTGAAAACACATTTTGGCTATTTTCAGTTTCCATAACTCATAACTCAATGGCAATATTGTAATTAAACACACATAGAGGACCCACAAATAGTGCTCAGCCGCACCTTTTGACCACTTTTGACTTTTTTTTTTTTTCTTCTTCTCCTAGGTTGGCTGTTCAGTCTGTTCTAGGTTTCTTCTTTTTTTTTTCTTTTTTTTTTCTTCTTCTTCTTCTTCTTCTAGGTTGGCTGTTCGGTCTGTTCTGGATTTCTTTTTCTTTTTTCTTCTTCTTCTTCTCCTGGGTTGGCTGTTCGGTCTGTTCAGGGTTTCTTCTTTTTTTTTTTTTTTTTTTTTTTTCCTTCTTCTTCTCCTAGGTTGGCTGTTCGGTCTATTCTTGGTTTCTTTTTTTTTTTCACTGGGTTCGGTGAGTTTGGGTACTGAAAAAAAAATAAAAATAAAATAAAATCTGACACCGGGTGACAGGTATAGAGCCCACAAATAGTGTGAAAAATATTGAGTGATGGAAAGTGAGTGATGGTGCCAAACAAACATGGTATTTTAAGTGATGAGTGATGAGTGACGGAAATTGAGTGATGAAAAAAAATAATCGAAACACCCCCTTAATGACGGTTACCATAATCTACCGTAAACATTCAAGCTTATATTATTGGGTTTTGACCTTAATTATATTCTTACCAAACTAATATTTGGTCTAACAGGAATTAGATGATTCAATTGAATAATTATATTTACAAAAAAAAAAAATTATATATTAATTGACAAGAAGGGTATAAAATGATGGGATTAATGACCTCTTTTTTATTGTTGGACCAAAAAAGAGAAGTAACTAAGGGCCTGTTTGGTTTTGAGAATCACTCAAAACTCAATTCTCAAAATTCAATTCCCGTCACTCAAAACTCTCACTCATATCTCATATCTTAATTCTCTATTTTTTCTCCAGACTTATCCAACAATGTGTTTGGCTTAAACATTTCATTCAATTTTCATCTTAAAAACTGAACTTTTACTTAAAATGGTGGAGCTCACACATCTGTTGAGTCAGAACGGTCCACACTTACCCGCGTGAACATCCCACTCTAGTTGAGACAAAAAAACCCAGCCACCCCGCCTCTACCACCACTGACAACCCAACCACCCATTTCCTACCACCGCCAACCACTACACAAATCACAAAAAATCCAAACCCATCCACCATAGCAGATTTACTCACACCACCACCATCACCACCTTCAAAACCACAACCGACTACCCCATAAAACCCATAAACTCTAAACGCAAAAATCAAGCCCAAAAAGCACAATCCAATCTAATCACAAATTTTCACAAACCCAAATGGGAGAAGCGGGTGTGAAGAAAGAAATAAAGAAAGAATAAGCTAAGAGAAGAATCGGTGTGAAAAGAAAGAATAAACTAAGAGAAGAATCGGTGTGAAAAAGAAAGAGAGAAAGAAAAGAGGAGAAGAATTTAGGAAGAAGAGGAAAGAAAGAAACAAAAAAGAAAGAAAGAAAAGAAGAAAGAGACTTTGTCTGATTAGACAAGACACTGAGCAATGGGTCCCATTCGGTGAGTGAAATTATAATAGTGTCATCATAACTCATAACTCATAATTCATAATTCAAATACACCTAAAATGTGTTTTCATTTTCACTCACCCGTCACTTATTTTGATGAGTTTTAGGTGATGGAAACTAAAAATGAAAACAAATCCAAACAAGCTTCTCAGGCGTAGGGCCCACCATATTTGAGTGATGGGTGATAATTTTGAGTGATGAGTGAGTGAAAACATGAAATCCAAATAGGCCCTAAATATATATCCATTTTATATTGTACTCCAAGTTTGCCAAGTGATAAGTGAGCGTGATATGGTCTATATATAAATAGAAAACAAAAATTCTACAATTAGTGTCACAACTCGTCACATGACAAGTTATGAATGGTGAAGCTCAAATGGTGGGTCCCACACTTTCACCACTCACAATTTGTCAAGTGATGAATTGTAACAAAAATTGTGAAATTTTTTATGTGTCTAGACATTGCTCACGATAAAATAAATCACCAAAGATGATGGTTTGCTGACAACAACGTGATGACAACTATTCATCAAAATAAGATCTAAAATTGGTGGGACCTTTAGGTACAACGTAAGATATCGTCTCAACTCTCAACAACATTAGGTGAAAATTACGAAATAAGAAAATGAATTTTTCTCATTGGTCACTGCATCAATCACCATCCAAGAAATCAAATTAACGAATTTTTGGTGTACAGAACTCCCTCAATTTCCTATATAAGGCAAATCCATTTTGATCTCTTTTAGTACTACTCATTTTCAACAGCTTAATTCCCCTTGTTGTTTCGTGTGTAGAATCACCTTTGTTGATTCTGGTAATTTCTTTTCTTTTCTTTTCTTTTTATTTTTTTTTATTTGTGTGTGTGTGTGTGTGTTTTCTTGCTTCGCATTCTCATCAAGTCCGGGTGTCGCGGCAAAGATCGAAAGCTTCTACTTTCATTCATGCTTCCAACATGAATACATGCATTGACATTGAAGGAGAGGCTAGACGTTTATGGAGTTTAATTTAATTATTTACCTTTTTCATACTTTGGCTATAATTGGTGGAGTTCATGATGTTGGCATGGCTCAATCAAATCATAGCTCTCAATGGTTTGAGTCCTTTGATCTGATTGAGCCGTGCCAATATCACATTGAGTCTCTAAATCACCAAAAGCATGCATGATCAATATATCTTTGGTGTAAACTTTCCCTGCTTGAATTATATTATTCTGGTATAACAACATTTTAATGAACTAAATAGAGAAGAATGAAAAGGTAGAGATAAGAAAATGTCATATATGACAACAACAACAAAATTTATGCAAAACATGGATTCATATATACTTGTTATCTTCCTCCTTTTTCTTCTTTTGTAGAAAGAGGGGAATTCTGATTCCATGGAATTACTAGGGTACCAATAGCGCTCATTCGTTCTAGCTTTTTCTTGATTCTAAAATTGGAATCAGATTCTCTTCTCTAGGCTTGGGTTTTAATCAATCTGTATAATATTTAATTTGGTGTTGTTCATGTCTTGTTATGTGTAATGTGTGTGTGATTTGTGAATGTTGAGTGAATAGCAGAGATTATATCACAGGGGTCTTAACTTGTTGATAACTTGACATTATGGTATATCTTATTTAAAGGTCATTGGTGAAACATCTCATTCTATACATATTTTCAATGAATTTGATATAAGAGGATGTAACTAGACATTGTTATTTTACTTTTTCTATTTCGTGAATTTAATAAGGTCTGTTTGGATTGAAGGGAGAGAGAGGAAGAGTAGAGGGAAACAAAGTAGAATTAGCTAAAAATAGATTAATTTTGAACCAATTCTACTGTAATTTACTCTCCCTCCCTCTCTTCCATCCAAATAGATCATAAATGTTGTCAACTTTTCAAACAAATAGCTTTTTCTTGAAGCCATAAGTAATCTTTGTACACACTAGTAATTGAATTCAGCATATGGAAATAAACAGATTTCAAGCAAACAGTTTTTTCTTGATGCCCAAGATGCCGAAAGCCTGAAACCTTATTTCGTGTCTTGTCAAGTTTTCCAAGTGCAGTATTGACAAAGAAAGATTGTGATACTTCATTTTATTTTCCTGTGTGATGTGGGGGAAATGTTGGACTAAAATGCTTTATCCTGACATGGCATGAAAATGCCAGTGATTTACACCAACTTTGTTTGCTCTCTTTATTGACAGCTAGCATACCCTACCAAAGCAGACAAAGATTTGACACAATCACGGCATCATCCAGTGTATTACTTCAAATTTAAGCACTACAATCCCTTTTAAGTAACTTGTATTATTCTTGCTTCTGTTTCTCGATCTGCACAAACTCATATGTAGAAGGTTAGAGTAATTACATCAGCTTGTCCGTAAGATTCTGTTTATTTTACATTTAAAATTTACTTTTTTTATTTTACACCATCATTTTTACAAAACATTCACATCAGTTTATCTATTCTACACATTTATTTAATAAAATATTAATTCTTTTACAATTTTTTATTACTCTCCCTCACCGCCCCTCTCTCTCTCACAGACCCAACACACAAGGGAAAGTAGCAGCTGTTTTCGTCGGCGTGCGAGCTCTGTTGTTTTCGTCGACGTTCGGTTCTAGCGGTCCGGTGATGGCTTTGCTTCTTGGATCGGTCCGGTGATGGCTTCACTTCTTGGATCGCTTCTTGGATTGCTTCTTGGTCCAGTGATGGCTTTGCTTCTTGGATCGGTCCGGTGATGGCTTCGCTTCGCACTGAAGATCCAGGTCCTTCAAGCCTTTTTTGTTGTTAATTTTCTTTATTTCTTGTTTGGTTGGTGAGAAAGTGGTGGAAAAGAGTAGAAATAGAAGGAAAGACAATCGGCAACCAAAGATCTGTTGATTTTCTCTGTGTTTGGTTAATTTTCTTTATTTCTTGTTTTCACTGTGTTTTTCTCGGCAACCAAACAAATCCTGTGTAATACTAATTTCTTGTTTTACTTGATTTTGGAAGAAATTTCTTGATGTGGTGTTCTCTGTTGATGCATGGTGTGGCGTTCTTTGATGATCGGCGGCAATGAGAGTGAGAGCAACCAGAGAGACAGAGAAAATGAGAGATAAAAAAGTAATAAAATAATAAATGCAGGTGCTACAATAATCGTGCATATATGCATGGTTACTGTAGTAATTGTGCATAAATGCACAATTTTACACCCACTGATGTGGGTTTTTTTGGGCCAAAATGTGTAAAAATACTACCTTTTTCTATTTTGCAAAGGTTTACACAGCCTGATGTAATTGCTCTTATAGAACCAAAGGGTGTATACCAGGGGCTGTTGTACGTTATCTTCAGGGTTTCAATGAACCCCTGACTTGGAAGTTAAAAAATATTTTATATATATATATATATATATATATAATATTTGTTTTATTAGTTTGATTTACACTTAAAAGTATTTTTGCACTTCCTATTAACCGCCCGATTCAAAACAAAATAACAACATAGATCAGCCCATTTCATAACCAAAAACAACATAGAATACTCTCACTTTCTCTCTTTGATTTGATTTCGAATCTCATGAATCTCTTTTTTTTTGTTTAACTTTAACTGTCTAAATCAATATTTCTTTTTATTATAAATTTATATTATGTATGTGTGTGATACTAATTGTATGCATTATTTATTTATTTTTTTCATAATATTATTTGTGTGAATTGTGATGTGTGTGAATATGTGCGTGTATATTATAAATATAATATAACTTTATATAATTTAATAATTAGAAATACAGAGAATTTGTTACATGTGTGTATATTGTTAAAAAAGTAAATGATGTTTCAAGTATTTGATTAGTTAAGTAGATACTTAGTATATTATTTATATATAAATAAATGAATGTGGCTATATGGGTCAATAATTAATACAATGCCAATAGGTTTAGTTTTGTCATTTAGTTTAAATTATTTTTTAGGGTAAATTGCAAAACACACCCCTAGAGTTTGGGGGTGTTTGGATTTTACACCCTAACATTTCAGAAATTGGATTTTACACCCTTCCGTTTGCATTAGCAGCCCCTCCCGTTAGTTTTTGGTGACATGTCTGTTAAGTGTCACATAAGCTTATGATGTGTACTAATGATCCAATTGAAACATGACACGTGGACTTACCTATTTTAATTATTCCATCTCAAATAAATAACCAAAAACACTTAAAACAATTAAAATTAAATTCTTTAAAATTCAAAGTCGCATAAACTTAAAACAAAAAATAAAATAATTCAAATATTTTTTTTTAAACATTTTCTGGGCATCCCAAAATTCCTAACATCAAATCCAACCTAGTACAATCTCAATTAATACCCACATAGGTCATAGAAACTATCAAAATAATAAAAGAACTAAACTAAAACAAAAATCACAATTACTTCACAAATCGGTGAGGCCAAGAGAGAGAGATAGAATACCAATACTCAAAGGGCTAGGCTACTAACTATGGCTACTGTGGTTACTCAAGATCATTGGCCTTTCATTTCATCCCCAAGTTCTTCAACTTCTTCCTTGCTCTCTCGGGCCTCGCTATCGCTACTCATCTCAATTTGGTGGTGGTTTCGAAGATTGATGGCTAGGAGATTGACATTGAGATTGAAGAGCCCATATCTGGAATCATGGTCTCTCATCGGTGGCTTGCCAAACACTACAGAAGAGTGGGTGATGGGCATTTTGGCTTTGTTTTGATGGTTCACGACAGTTAGTGGGTAAATGGGTTGTTATGCCCTGATGGCTATGGATTGGGTTATTCGGCGAAGTGCTCTTAGATCTCATCAATTGAGATCGAAAGGAAAATGCTCGTTTGGTTTTTTTCTTTTTTTCCCCAACATTCTTGTTCATTACATCTATTTCAATTTTCCTAGGTTCGATTATTTCTTCATTCCAATCTTATGGTTGTGTTTTTCTAGGTTTGAATCTACTGTGGTAATTTGTTTTTTTGCTGGTTTGAATTTTTGTGTTTGATTTTTTTGGTTTGTTCATCGTGTTCTTCATTTTTTTTATTTTTCTAGGTTTTTCCCTAGTGTTCATCGTTTTTTATTTTCTGGGTTTGTTCATCCTATCAGGTAAAAAAAAAAAATTAATTAAATTATTGTGTTTTTTGAGGTAAAAGATAGAATTAAATTATTTAATAGTCTGGAAGAAATAATTTAAAGTTTTTTAGGTTATTTATCTGAGATGTAAAATTAAATCCACGTGTTGTTTTTCTCCAAAAAAAAAAAATCCACGTGTTGTGTTTCAATTGAATCATTAGTACACTTCATAAGCTTAAGTGGCATTTAACAGACATGTCAGCAAAAACTAACACAAGGGGTTGTTAATGCAAACGGAATGTAACTTCAGGGTGTAAAATTCAATTTCTGAAACGTTAAGGTGTAAAATTCAAATACTCTCAAACTTCAGGGGTGTGTTTTGCAATTTACCATTTTTTTTATAAAAACAATGAAATATTTTTTATAAAAACAATGACAAATAGGAAATAACAACCGAATAAAAATAAAAATATTATACAAACTTAAGAAAATAAAATTGTCACACCTATCCACATTAATAATAGATAATGACAATTAATAATGAACTATCATATAACTATTTTAGAATATGAAAACTCTTAAAAGGAAATGGTAAAACTTCATATATTTCTTCTAAAAAAAAAACTTCATGTATTTGCATTTTTCTTGTCGATAATTCGATAAATTCAAATTCTCTTTTTACTAAATTATTATTAATTTAAGTTTCTTAATGACACCTCTAGAAAAAAAAATTCTAGAGCCCCCACTACTGTTTACACAACCAATGAAAAATATAAACCTTGTTGTTTTCTAATATTTAATCCATGAAAAGAATGATTGTTTATATATATATATATATATTGTAGGGACTGGATTTGAGCACTTCTTCTACTGGATGAGTGGACTCAGACCCAACTAGCCCAATACAATGAATTTATAGAGAATGAGTTTAAGAACTAGGCCTTAGTGCAGATTACAACAACTAAACATGGTTATGAATGGATTGAATGACAAGGACGTGGGCTAGAATGTGAAATTCTGTCATCGGCCCTCCTCTGAAGAGGTTGTTGTTCTTATTGTTTCTTCAGTGCTTGGTTACAAAAGTTTCAAAGATAATACAAAATGGCTGCCATTTTTTCCGTCCCCCCCTTCCTAGAGGATTTCTTATATTATATACCCCCTTCCAGTTGATCTTGGCCCTCCATTTGTTGATCATGCAGGTCACTACTTGAGTGTTTGTCCCATCAGCCACCTTCCCAAACCTCCTGTGAGTTGCAGCAACCAAGGCAGCCCTGTTCAGGGGTCACTTTCTCATTAATGCAGCCAGGACGTTAGTTGTGGGCATTTAATGCGGAGATGACGGTTTCTCCTTGAATTGCTCCTCCACCGTGCTCTCATGGCTGACCCATTGTACCTGTCCTTTTCCTTGGGATGCTCTGGGAGGCTGCCTTTGATGGCATGCCACTCTTCCCTTCTGTGATCTCGGTTGGCCGAGGACAAGATCGTCCTCGGCGATGTTTCAGGGCACTTTGGACTTGCTTCTTTCATCCTCGGCCATTTCTTCCTCCTCGGCGTGGGCCTTGGGCTTAGTATAAAGTGGGCCGCGGTTGCCAAATTCTTTGATCCCACAATAGCCCCTCAAAATCCTATTGTCAAGTCTTGTCCTCTGTCAGTGCCAGAGTCTCTTCACTTGTCCAAGAAACGTTCCTGGCGCTTCGGTATATGGAGCGCGCCCTCATTAAATTCTGGTGGCTCTGTGCTCCCCACGTTCAACGGTGTGATGGTAATCTAACGGTGGGGATTTCTTCACCTTTATGGGCGGGAAACCCGCACGATTCTTTTTAATTGGGGGTATAAATACCCATTTGAACCAATTTGTCTCTTTACTTTTGTACTCAAGATTTCTTACGCACATACCCTGAATTCGGTCAAGTCTCCAACCAAACTCACGTCTCTTTTCAAAATAAAAAGCCTGTCCGAGGAGCTTTTCCTCATTTCTGTAAGTTTTCTTCTCCCTCTAATTCGCGATTTCTCTTTCTTTCGTCCTTCCCTGAGTCCTTTAGCCATTCCTAAGGATGGGTAGGTTTAAAAAATTGGTTGAGTCTGAAGAGGCAATGGAGAAGTTCATGGCCAATTATAGGATACCCAGTAACGTAGGTTTAAGATACTGTGAAGAAAAGGAATGGCACTTTAGGAGGCAAGAGGAAGTAGTGATTCCCATAATCGCCTTCCTAGAAGGTGGTATAAGAATCCCTATAGGGCCGGTGATGAGGGACTACCTTAGGCATTTTCGATTAGCTCCCACCCAGTGTGCCACCAACGTGTTTAGGATCTTGGGTTGTGTGGACTCCTTGAACGAGAAAATGGAGTTGAGGTTAACCCATCACGATGTAAACTGGTGCTACAACCTCCAACACCTAAAGGGTAAATCCTATTATATAAAGACGAGGGATGATAAGGTTCGGCTTATTCAATGCCTCCCCGAGTCCAACAAGGGGTTCAATAAGGACTTTCTCATCGTATCTGGGGAATGGCACGACAGCCTTCATTGTCCGACAGAAGAGGGGGTACCAGGTGGAGTATTCAGAGTAGGAGAGGGTTGATCTTTTGTGTCATCCTAGTTTGCGTTGTTCGGTAGCTAATATGAATATGCTTTCTTTTTTGCAGATCCACACGCCTTTGAATGACACCTTCAACTGGTCAACCGAGAGGATTTGGAAACCATCCTTAGGGCGGAGGTCTTTGTGAACGAAGCTGACAACCAAATCAGAGCCGCTCATAAGATCCTCGGGTACAATCCCCTCCAGAAGTCATTCTCGGCTCTGAAGTACGTGATTAGAGCCAAAGATCCTCGGCTTCACAAGATCACCATAGCAGAACACGAGTTCCTGCTTCCTGAAGGATCTTCCACCCCAGAGGGCGTTTCGTTGGCAAGCCCTTCTTCATCCCATCAGACTGTAGAGGCTGAGGGAGGAAGAGCAAAAGGAGAAGAAGAAGTTGCTAATTTGGGTCCGTCCAAGGACGAATTTGGTGTTTTCAACCAAGTCAATCCATTCGAGGATCCTTCTAGTGACCTGGGCGACCCCAATTTGACTGAAGCAGATCTCTTATCAGCAGGAACTTGTTCTCAGGCCGAGATGGGTTTTAAGAGAAAACCTCAAACCAGTTTGCTCGATCTGATTGAGGGCCAACCGGGGAAGGACGCGCCGGTGAAGCCACAATCCAAGCTTCCTCCTCCTCTGCCCCCGCTTCAGCCTGTTTAGACTAGGTCATCTTCCACACAAGCCAAACTTCCTGCTCCTCCTCAGCCGACTCTGCCTCCTTGGCCCGAGCCCGTCGACCCAAAAAGGAAGAGGGCTTCCAAAGGTAAGGATCCGATGGATGGGGGGAGGTCTCGCTCCTCTCAGGAGGAAGATGAAGCCCAACGAGCCTCAAAGCAGTTAAAAATCGAGCACTAGGGCCAGGAAAAAGAAGTCGCCGCACAATCCGAGCCCTAGGCCTGGCTTCCTGCCCCAATGCTCCATGAGGAGCCCTTGATGGACAACGCCTCCCTCAGGGACTTCCGAAGGGGTGAAGTCACCTACGTGGCCGATGCACTGGAGAGGGCCTTGCTACTCCCCGGCGATATGGCCAAGTTGGGGAATTTTAGGAGGCAGGAGGTCTTCCTCAGCCTCAAAAGGTATTTAGGCATGGTAAGACATCTAACACTTGTGATTCTGCTGATTTTCGCTCCCTTTTTTTTTCTTTTTTTTTCTTTTTTTCCAACTTATCGTGTGCTTGTTTCAATTGGCAGGCTGTCCAGGCCACTTACAGGCTGGAAGAGGCAGCCCATAAGTAGAGCAGGGCCCTAGATCTCAAGCATGACAAGCGCCTGGATGCTACAAGGACCCTCAAAAACTCCGAGACCGATCTCTTGGAAGTGAAGGAAGAACTAAAGGAGATGACGAGGGCCAGGGATAGCGCTAAAGCAGGCCTGGCTAGCGCTCAGAAACAGGCTGAGGACCAGACGAGGCATCTACGTGAAGCCAAGGATCAGTTGAAGATTGCCAAGGAAATCACTGATCTGAAGAAGAAGCTGGCCGAGGCAAAGGGGGCCAAGAAGGTTGTGGAGTTTGCCAAGGATGAAGCCTTGAGGGCTAAAGTAGAGGCTGAGTTCGCGAGGACAGAGGCTGAAAACTCCAAGGAGCACGCCGAGGAGGAGGCTTTTGCCTTGGGAGTGACTAAGACCGAGGCCACTCTCAAGGCTCAAGTACCTGGGGTATGCAGGCTCTACTGTTCCCAGACTTGGAATGAAGCCCTTAAACAAGCTGGGGTTGAGGCTTCATCTGATCTGTGGAAGGTGGAGAATGTATACTTCCCTCCTGCCATCCGAGAGCAAGGCCCTCCTAGCTCTGAGGCTGGTACTTCTCTCGAGGTGGTTGAGGCAGGCCATCTTGATGCTGCCCCTGTTTCAACTACTCCAGATGAGTCTACTAAGGAAGCTAAGCTTCCTGGGGTGACTGAAACAGAAAAAGGTTCTAACCAGGAAGCACCCCAGGATGCTGCAGAGCCCTCAACTGAAGCCCAGACCCCCCATGCCAATGAGACAGCTCTCCTCATGGTGCCTCTGCAGGCTATTCCCCCAAGTGGAAGCTCCGAGGATCCTGAGGCTGCTTCAAACCGGCCTCTCAATGAGGGAATGAAGGTCAAGTTGAAGAAATAGGTTGCCTCTGTTGTGCTTTTGCCTCACGTTTCTTTCTCTTTTCTTTTTTCTCTTTCTCTTTTTTTTAGATATTTGAACTGTTGTAATGGAACACTTTGGAATGAATGTATGCAATTCCCTTCTTATTTATTAATTGTTGCTATTTATATAACTTGTGCTTTGATTATTTAGCTAAACGGTCTCAACAGTGTGACTTGCCTTCCATTTTTGAAACAGTAGCTAAAAAATGTAAAGTCCATAATAATAATTTTCACTTAGACTTTGTTTAACAATTGAGCCACCTCATTACCACGGCTTGCTTTTGCTGAATAGACTACGAAAGGCAATAACCTTATAATATGAATCTCATACCTCATGAGTTGGTTATCATAACAGGTAAAAAATGCTAAGCACGTAGCACCCATAAAGATAAACCTTTAAATCCTAAGATCAAATGCCACAGCACAATGTGCAAAGGTACCCATGGGAATGTTCTAAAAACTCACTAACCTTAAGGAAACAGTTAGCTATTGACTATGCAGGGAAGTTAAGTTCGATGTACCTCAAAATGCTTTAAGTGATGCTCATAGGCTTGTGTTTGTTTACGTCTTTATTGAATGAGGACAGGGCAAGTGGTCTGAGATGCCAGGCTCTCCTTTGGCTGTATTTGTAACTCAGATGAATGCTCAAGCTCGTTAATTCCCTCAAAGGTTGTGGTCCGAGGAGTTACACAACACCTGGGATCTATTTAACGCTCAGGCCTTTGCTGAAAGTAGTTAGTTTCCCCATAGGTTTGAGTCCGAGGACCGTGCAAGACCTTGGTTCTGTCTAACACTTAGATCTTCCTTAGAAGTAACTAGTTTTCCCATAGGTTTGAGTCCGAGGACCATGCAAGACCTTGGTTCTGTCTAGTACTTAGACATTTCTTGAAGTAACTAGTTTCCCCATAGGTTTGAGTCTGAGGACCATGCAAGACCTTGGTTCTGTCTAGTACTTATATTTTTCTTAAAGTATCTAGTTTCCCCATAGGTTTGAGTCCAAGGACCATGCAAGACCTTGGTTCTATCTAGTACTTATATTTCTCTTGAAGTATCTAGTTTCCCCATAGGTTTGAGTCTGAGGACCATGCAAGACCTTGGTTCTGTCTAGTACTTGGACGGTTGCCAAAATACAAAACATATAATCATAATATACTTTGAAATTTGAATTAGAGAAATGTTTTCATTAATAATAATACCTCCTCAGGTTGTTTACATTCCATGGACGAGGTACAGCCTTTTCATCTAAGTCTTCTAAGTAGTATGCACCTAACCCTGCTACTGAAGTAATTCGGTATGTTCCTTCCCAATTGGGTTCCAGCTTTCCGAATGATGGGTTCTTGGCAGCGCCCACAACTTTCCTCGACACAAAGTCCCCTAGTGCTAGTGGTCTCAGCTTCACATTGGCATCATATCCCTGCTTGAGCTTCTGGTGGTAATAGGCCAACTGGATCATTACCTTTTCTCTTCGTTCATCGATCAAATCTAGGCTCTTCCCTAGTAGTTCATCATTACTGCTTGGAGTGAAGGAGCTCGTCCTTAGCGTTGGGAAATTTGCCTCTAGAGGGATAACAGCCTCGGCACCATAGGTCGTGGCAAAAGGTGTCTCCTCTGTTGACCACCGTGGTGTAGTCCGGTAAGTCCATAAAACGTGTGGTAGCTCTTCTACCCATCTTCCCTTGGCGTCGTCCAGTCTCTTCTTAAGCCCATTGACTATGACCTTGTTGACAACCTCGGCCTATCCATTTCCCTGAGGATAAGCTGGAGTTGAGTACCTGTTTGTGATCCCCAGTTCGCAACAGTATCTTCTGAAGGCTTTGTTGTCAAATTGGAGTCCATTGTCTGAAATGAGGGCATGGGGGACCCCGAATCGCGTAACAATGTTTTTCCGAATGAATTTCTTAGCATCCACATCTCTGATGTTGGCCAATGGCTCAGCTTCGACCCATTTGGTGAAATAATCTGTGCCGACCAACTGATATCTCTTATTTCCTAGCGCCTTAGGGAAAGGACCTACAATATCCAGGCCCCACTAGGCAAACGGCCATGGACTGGACAAAGGGTTGAGGACCCCTCCTAGCTGATGAATATTGGGGGCAAACCTTTGGCACTGGTCACATTTTTTAACATATTCTAGGGCTTCCTTCTGCATCCCCGGCCACCAATATCCTTGGGTAATGGCTCGGTGTGACAGAGATCTCCCTCCTGTGTGACTCCCACAGATCCCTTCGTGCAGTTCTTCAAGCAGTAGTTCTGATGCTTCAAGGTGAATACACAATAAATATGGCCCAGAATGGGAGCGCTTATACAATTTGTGGTCCTCGGACAACCAGAACCGAGGAGCTTTTCTTCGTATTTTCTCAGCCTCTGACTTCTCCTCGGGTAGAATATCATCTTTGAGGAATCTCACTATAGGGTCTATCCAACTGGGACCCACTCTAACCTGATGGACACGAACCATGCCTTCTGCGACCTCATTTGTCCTATCCAGGTGTTCGACAAAAATAACCCGAAGCAGACCCCCTGCCGAGGAAGTAGCAAGCGTGGCCAATGAATCCACATGGGTGTTTCCACTTCTGGAGACATGTGACAAGCTGAAAAGATCGAAGCCTGACTGCAAGCGTTTGACCTGGCTTAAGTACTCCTGCATCCTCGCATCTCTGGCTTCCAACTCTCCCTTTACTTGGCCCACTACCAATCTCGAGTCTGAGAACATCTCAACTACTTTTCCTCCCATTTTCTGCACCATGGTCATTCCTTGTAACAATGTCTCATATTCGGCTTTGTTATTCGTGGCCGAGAACCCAAGCCTTAGGGATTTTTCTATGATAGTTTTCTCAGGAGATACTAGGACTAGCCCCACTCCGGACCCCCTTTGATTTGTTGCGCCATCGATGTACACCTTCCAACATAGGGGTCCGGGTGTAGAGATTACCCCAACGGATTTTCCATCCACGTTTCGCTTCTCTGCCGCTGTTTCTACAGGTGGTTCAGCAAACTCGGCCACTAAGTCAGCCAAGACCTGACCCTTTATGGAGGTCTGAGGCATGTACTTGATGACAAAGGCTCCAAGAATTGTGTTCCATATGGCAATCCTTCCAGTGTAATCAGCAGTCCAAAGTACAGACTTCAAGGGTAGTTGGGTTAGTACGACCACTGTGTGAGCCTGGAAGTAATGGGGAAGCTTTCGCGTGGCATGGACCACAGCTATTATGGCTTTTTCCAAGGGTAAGTATCTGACCTCATCTTCATGTAGTGACTTGCTCACATAATAGACTGGCTTTTGAAGGCCATTGTCATCCCGTATTAGCACCAAGCTCACAGCATGAGAGGCCACATCAATATATGCGTATAGGACTTCATCGGCCTCAGGACTGGACATGATAGGTGGCCAAGATAGGTACTCCTTGAGTTGCTGGAAGGCCACAATGCAGTCCTCGGACCACTCAAATCCTTTCCACTTGTTGATCAAGAGATAGAATGGTCTGCATCTATCCGTCGACCTGGAAATGAATCGGTTCAAGGCTACGATCATTCCAGTAAGCTTTTGGACCTCCTTGGCATTTCGCGGTGGTTTTAAATCATTAAAAGCCTTGATTTGGTCAGGGTTAACCTCAATTCCCCTATGAGTAACCATGTAGCCTAAAAACTTGCTTGATCCCACACCAAATGAGCATTTGGAAGCATTTAGGCGCAGCTTGTGCTTCCTTAAGACATCAAAGGTGCTGCCGAGGTCTCCTAAATGCTCGAATACCACTTTACTCTTCACCACCATATCATCAACATAGATTTCGATGCTCTTGCCCAACTGCGGTTCGAACATCCTCGTCATCATCCTTTGATAAGTGGACCCTGCGTTCTTCAGGCCGAACGACATTACTTTGTAGTGGTAGTTCCCCACAGGTGTCACGAAGGCTGTTTTCTCCTGATCCTCTAGGGCTAGTGGTATCTGATGATAGCCTTGAAAGGCATCTTAGAAGCTTATCCGAGGATAGCCCACGATTGCATCTACCAGTTGGTCTATCTGAGGCATGGGAAACGGGTCTTTCGGGCATGCTTTATTTAGGTTCGTGAAGTCCATACAAACCTGCCATTTTCCACTTTTCTTCTTGACCACCACGGTGTTGGCCAACCATTCGGGATAAAAAACCTCTTTGATAGCCCCTACAAGCTTAAGCTTCTTCACCTCGTCTCTAATCGCATCGGCGTGCTCTCTTAATGGGCGCCGGGGTGGCTGCTTCTTGGGAGTGATGGACGGGTTGACATTGAGATGGTGACAGATGAAGGCCGGATCAATCCCCGGGGCATCACAAGCGTCCCATGCAAATACGTTAATATTTCTTTTGAGAAACGCAACCAAATCCTCCTTCTCCTGAAGAGACAGTTGAACCCCGACCTGAAAGAATTTCTCTGGGTCACCACCAATGACCACCTTCTCTAAATCTTCACATTTCGCCTCCTCGGTAGTTGTATCAGGAGGCGACACCGGGACCTTTGATTGCTATAAGTTCTTTTCAGCAGAGGCCGAGGACTCTACATCGAGTCGATGTGAAATGGCAACCACCATACACTGCCTTGCCGTGGATTGGCAACCACGGATTTCAAGGACCTGGTCCCCTGACAGGAATTTCACCTTCTGATGCAAGGAGGAGGCAACAGCCCCCAAGGTATGGAGCCAGGGCCTTCCGACGATGGTTGTATATGGAGAGTAGGTGTCTACCACGGTAAAGTTCACCTCCACTATCTCTTGGCCGGTCTGGATGGGCAGCCTAATCATGCCCTTTGGAATAACAAGCTTCTCGTCGAAACTCATCAAAGGAGAGCTATAGGGCATCAAATATTCCAGTTTTAACCTCAACTCCTTATAGATGCTGGGGTACATGACCTCAGCCCCACTGCCATCATCCACTATCACTCTTTTCACATCGTAGTCCCCTATTCTGAGAGTGATCACCAGTGCGTCGTCATGGGGCTGGGTGGTTCCAGTCTTGTCTTCTTCTGAAAAACTCAGGATTGGGTGAAACTTCATTCTGGCCCTCTTCGGCTCTGGTTGGGACTCCTCGGCAAGCATCTGAGCCACGGATAACACTCGTGAAGGGCGTGTGCTTGTTCTTCCTAGTGCGGCCAAGATGACATTGATCGTTCCCTACGAGTGGCCCTAGGGCAGTATCTCTCTGGAGCTCTTGAGGGGTCTGGCCTTGATGACCACTGGAATAATGCAGAAGGTGCTTCAGCTTTCCTTCTCGGACTAGCTGGTCAAGATAGTTCCAGAGGTTCCTGCAGTTCTCCGTGGTATGTCCGTGGTCCTGGTGGTATTGGCAACAAAAGTTCTGATTGCGCCTCGTGGACTCTCTAGCCATTATATTTGGCCACTTAAAGTATGGCTCGTTCTTGATTTTCTCCAGCACCCGATGTACTGGTTCTCGGAATACAGCATTGACAGTCTGTGTGTTGGTTGCTCCGAATTGCTCTACGAAATCTCTCCTCGGGCGGCTGTTGTTATATCGCTCTGACCTGAAATCCCTCATCTCCTGAAGGATAACCTTCTCTTTTCCCTTGTCTTGCAGCTGGTCTTTCTCTACTCATTTATACTTATCGATTCGATCCATCAATTGGCGCACACTGGTGGCAGGCTTGCCAGTCAGAGACTTCCTCAAGCCGTGCTCGGCTGGGAGACTATTTTTGAAGGTGTTGATGGCGACATCGTCAAAATCGCCATCCATTTCATTATACATCTCCCAATATCTGTCCAAGTAGGCCTTTAGAGTTTCTCCATCATACATGGATAAGGACAATAACGCACTCAAGGGCCGAGGAGCCCTGATGTTTGTAACAAAACGGGAGCCAAAGGCTTGGGTTAGCTGCCTATACGAATCTATGGAATTCGTTTTTAAGCCATTGAACCACCTCACCGCCATTGGTCCCAAGCTAGATGGGAAAATCTTGCACATTAGCGCCTCGTTTTTAGAATGGACAGCCATCCTTTGGTTAAACTGGCTCACATGCTCTACGAGATCTGTTTTGCCGTTATAAATGGTAAAGGTTGGCTGTTGGAAGTGTCAAGGAAGCGTAGCCCCTTCTATGTGGCGTGTGAAAGGTGACTTGGAGAGTTGATCTAGTGCCCTGCTCATGGCATCGTTTCCCAAGCCCCTAGGAGATGGGCTTTTACGTTTACGCCTACGGTAGTACTCTTCTTCGTGAGAGAAGGTCTCGCTTGGAGGGGTTCGCGATCTTTGTCTATAGTCATCATCGCCTTCATCACTAGAGGGCATGTCAGAGCTAGAATGAGACCGCCTTCATTGTGAATAGCGCAGTTTTCTCTTTGAATCTTCTATCTCTCGTTGCATGGCCTGATTATCATTCTGTCTCTGAGGTACGTGGCTTCTAACTTCTTCTTGTTGCATAGGCTGGTTGTTATTTTGTCTCTGGAGCACGTGACTCCTCACACGAGAGTGGCTTCTGCTGGTTTGAATGATGTGCACACTTCCCTCTCGAAATCTTCCATTCTCTTCATTTCGATCACGCTCAGGGTTGGCAAAGTTACCCTGTTGTTGGGATCTAGCCGATTCAGGCTAATGAGAGTCTGCTTGATGAGGGCCTAATCCTGACATGCTTGATTGTTGCCCTTACTAACACACAAGTTCTTCCCACAGATGGCGCCAATTGTAGGGGCTGGATTTGAGCACTTCTTCTACTGGATGAGTGGACTCAGACCCAACTAGCCCAATACAATGAATTTATAGAGAATGTGTTTAAGAATTAGGCTTTAGTGCAGATTACAACAACTAAACATGGTTATGAATGGATTGAATGACAAGGACGTGGGCTAGAGTGTGAAATTCTGTCCTCAGCCCTCCTCTGAAGAGGTTGTTGTTTTTATTGTTTCTTCAGTGCTTGGTTACAAAAGTTTCAAAGATAATACAAAATGGTTGCCATTTTTTCCATCCCCCCTTCCTGGAGGATTTCTTACATTATATACCCCCTTCCAGTTGATCTTGGCCCTCCATTTGTTGATCATGCAGGTCACTACTCGAGTGTTTGTCCCATCAGCCACCTTCTCAAACCTCCTGTGAGTTGTAGCAACCAAGGCATCCCTGTTCAGGGGTCACTTCCTCATTAATGCGGCCAGGACGTTAGTAGTGGGCATTTAATGCGAATGTGACAGTTTCTCCTTGAATTGTTCCACCACCGTGCTCCCATGGCTGACCCATTGTACCTGTCATTTTCCTTGGGATGCTCTGGGAGGCTGCCTTTGATGGCATTCCACTCTTCCCTTCTGTGATCTCGGTTGGCCGAGGACAAGATCGTCATCGGCGATGTTTCAGGGCACTTTAGACTTGCTTCTTTCGTCCTCGGCCATTTCTTCCTCCTCGGCGTGGGCCTTAGGCTTAGTATAAAGTGGGTCACGGTTGCCAAATTCTTTGATTCCACACACACACACACACACACACACACATATATATATATATAAGTATTTCATAATAAGATTTGAACATAAAACCATCCTAATCTCACCTCACTCATTATCAAATACTATAGCCAATTAAATCCTTATTTTGTCCTTGAGTGAACTTATTTTCATACACTAACATGTCCTTTCCTAAACAATATTGATGCCTCTAAATTCGTATTTGGCTTATTAACAATGGCGACGCCAGGGGAGTAGAAAGGGGCGGTCAATTGCCCCCGTGAGTCCGTGACCCACCAAAATTACGAAGCTTTTACTTCTTTTTTGCAACTTTACCCCCCTCCCATGTTATTTTCTTCTCTTTTTAGTAAATTTAATTTATATATTTTTTGGTGATATATTTCTTTTATATCGTTATTATAATCAACATGCTATTAATTTTTCTATGTCAAACTTATTGGCTCGAACAGTTTTGGATACCTTGTTTCTAAATAAAAATTAAAACTATGAGAGAGAGAGAGAGAGGAAAGTGAAAAAAAAAATACAGACATAAACATTAAGGTGGATTGTTACTTCTATAAAACTTGATTTATTTATTATTATTTTTTATAGTAAACAATAGAAATACTCTTAGGATATCTATTCCAGGAATCACTACAAATATCACCCATATACTCTATTGATATATAAAAGAGAAGTGTTACGAACACAACATTTTCACAACAAAACTTAGGTAGTAAGTTATTACTTATTACTGGTTTTAATTTGAACTCAGCATAGAAATTACTATTTTGCTCACTAGTAAAAAACAAAATGCCACTTAAGATTTATTGTAAAAGTATTTGGTGAAAATATTATAGACATAACATTTTTTTTTATAAAACTTTTTTTTTTTTTTTTACAAACGACTAACGAGGGTATCTAGACATTTTAGAGAATCTGACTATTCCTATGCTATTCCACCGTCTTACACAAGAGCAGTCTCATAAAAGTAACTCTAAGATGCTGGTAAGAGGTTTCAAACACAAAATCTTATAAATATCATAAGGCACCCTTACGTTCTCTTTATAAAACTTTGAATCACAGTTGCTTTCAATATATGCCAGACCTTTTTTCCAAATATTGGTGATATTGCATGGTAAATCCAGTAAAGGCATTGTGAAAGCCCAAACCATATCCCAGACAGCGTTAAAGGTGGACTATAAAAATAGACCCAAAAATCTGGACAATCTGGGCTCACTCAGTCATACACAGCTCACAATCACAGCCCAATATTTGGTTCCCAAGTAAAAATCTAACCATTCTTCTTCTCCAAGCGTAAGATTATAAGAATAAAGAAACCCTTTTATATATTTTTTGGGTTAGAGCGTAACACACTGTTTTTGTACCCAAAAGTTTTTGAAAAATGGCATTGACGAACTTTATACTGACAGTGGCTGGTGTTAGCGCGGTGATTCTACTGCTGAGGAGCGATGTGAAACAATCAGCGGTGGTGTTTAGGCGCAACGTCAAGCACATACGCCATTGGCTCGAACAAGAATCCGCCTCTGCCACCAAGTAAGCTAGCTTCTCTATCTTTTTTCTTTAATGGGTTTTATTAAAAGCTTCACTGGGATTGAATTTAGATCATTGTTTTAGTCTTATGTGTGTGTGTTTGTGTTTTTGTGTATGTGTATGTGGGATTGTCACCTTTTTTTTAATATGAATTTATGAAGAATATGATGTGCATATTCTGTTTTTTGCTCGTATCCCTTTTAAACAATGCGGAGAATGATGAAGAAAACCCAACTAAAAATTGGGTTTTTTCGCATTTAGTACTCTGGGAGCTATGCTTCGTTAGCGGGTTCCATTAATTAAATTCATGGCGAAGCTCGCCATTTATGTGACGATGGAGCATTGCTTCCTGAGTATTGAATAACTTTTCTATGAAGATCGTGTGTTAAAGACGCGCTAGGCAAAGAAGGGAATTGTTTAGAACCATTTTTTAAGGTCTTGCAATGGCTTATGTCGCTTATTCTGTGACATCACACCAGTATTTAAGAGATCCTAGAGTTGAGTCAACCTACTAGTCATGGGATCAGGTTTTGAAATGTTTTATGAGGAAGAATATGAAGCCTTGTTTCACTGACCTTGGAATGTGACAAAAATAATTAGATCTTGCCGTTAATATGATCTCCAGTCAAGAATTTATCTTCGGTTTTATTTATATATTTTGGTGACAGGAAATGCATGTTTCTTGTCGCATTGGTAGTCTTAAAATCTTCAGCTTATGACACAATTGAACAACATATTAGGTTATTGCTTCATAAGTAACATTTTTAATATAATAATAGGGTGTTGTAACCATGCACTTCCTAGCTCCAGTGATGACTAGCTACTGATGTTGGATTTTCTATAATTCACAAGCAAATTTTCTCTTGCTCTAGATGCTGAGCAAATTCAAACTAATCAATTAGCCACTGATGATGGTTTGAGTAGGTTTAGGAAACTGGCTAAAACAACTCTGACTGCTTCAACTCCTATGGTAGATGTTAAGAATCACTTTTGATGTCCATCTGATTGCTTTGGAAAAATTTGCTTGTTCTTGAACACCACTTGAAACAGTGATTTCTGCAACTTTGGATACTTAATGGCACATCTTCCATGAAATTAGTTACATACTTGTTTCTACTTCTCTGTATCCCTTACATTTACTGGTGCTTATAAATTTGTCATACCTTTTGGTTTGTTTTCTTTCTTTTCCCTTTGAGAGACAAGAGAGAATCAATTTCCTTTGCATTACCTCCTTTGTGGTAGGTAAAAAGCAGTCATCAATTACTTGGCTGATTGGCTCTGGTAGGGTGTTCAAGTCTATTGTAGAAGATTTGTCCAGCCAAACATGCATTTGCATGTTTGGGCAATACTGATACAAATCAAAATAATTGTTAGACATTTTAAAATGAAACTTGAATTAGATGATTGGGACTAATACTTAGGAGTGAAAATCCAACTTGGGCCTTCCTACAATAGGCTCAGTGACTGGTTTTGACATGTCTGTTTAGTAGGTGTTATTGAATATAAGTGTTGGGTATTCCTAATAGCCACATGATATTCGCATTGCTGTCATTCTTATGTTCACTGTTATATAAATTTCTTTTCTTCTTCTTCTTCCCTTATCTTTCAGGGCAGCGGAGAAGGCAGTTCCTAAGGAACTAGAATCAAAGGTTCTTCCAAAAGACATTCCCAAGGAGGACAAGCACTGATGTGTATATATAGGGATTAGGGAGCCTAATGTTTTCTAGAAGAGAAGAGTTACTTAGTAGTTCCTTCCTCTCTCTTTTTTCAAAATATTTGATGGCTTATTTAAAATAAGTCTCTGAAATGTTCAGGTATATTTTATTTTCTGCCCCTAAGTTCTCTTAATTTTGTTTTTTAATAGCCTGTTTGGTCTCTTAAGTATTGATTTGTATTTACAAAGGTGGTCATACTTATTTGGAAAAGCAAGTGCATTTCTCCCTTAATTTTAGGTTCTTTGTAACATCAACCTGTAGATAGGCAGCCTTTTCTACTCAGTAATACTATTTGGTAAATTATTTGACCAAATAGTGGTGTTTTTAAATAACTGATTCACCTAGATTTCAACTCTTCAAGAAGAGAGATTCATCTATATTACTTCAGGAAATCTACTGAATCACACTCTTCCTCTCTCACTCACCTAGCCAACCCCAGCCCATCAAGTCACCTCGAGTCGACGCTGTGCTCCAAGCATCACGAGTCCATAACACACACTATGAGCCAAATAATATCAAGTACTCCATTTGTTGCTCATCAAATTCGCCACTCAATTTTTTATCAACAATTACATTGAAGTCTGATAACCATTCAACCAACATTATCTTGCTTGGCGAAAAAACCTGTTGTCTTTTTTTTTTTTTTTTAATCATGAACAAGCTGTGAAATCATTGAATCCAGTGGTTTTTTTTAGCCAAAAACAAAACAAAACCCTCGGTTTTTTTTTTTTTTTGGGTTGCTGTGTTGTATGCATTTGAAAGGATTGGAATGGTTTTCCCATTGGAGTTGGCTATGTATGATTGAAATGTTGGTTGCAAATGTGGAATTGAGGGGTGGATTGAGGTGGTAATGGGCAAAAGCTTTGGTGTTGGCAATTTTCTTTTTATTAGTAAACTCAATTCTTGAAGAGTATAGATATATAAGTGGATCCATTATTTTAATAAATGCCACATCAACAGATGTGGCAAGAAATTTTCCTCTTGAAAAGTTGAGTTTCAAGTGGAATTCAACTCTTAAAGTGTCCAGTTTCAAAATAGGCTTTTTTTTTTTTTTTTCTTTTTTCTTTTTTTTTTTAATTTTTTTTAATGTAGGTTTAAAATAGTACTATTTGGCCAAAGAATTCAAAATTTAGTATTAATGAGCAAAAATGGCATAGATAGGATCAGGTTGGGTTGGCCAAGGTGTTCAAGGATAAATTAGTCAATATAATGGGAGGACTATATTAGCAATTTCTAATTATTCTTTCACTTAATAATAGAGTGACGTTTCTTATGAATAAAAAAATAATAATAAAGTGACATTTTTTAAAATTAATTGAATCACATCCTACTCAGTAATCACATATCAGCATGCAGCATGCAAAAATAAATAACAATAGAAATGACTCCCACCGTCCACACTGAATGATTAAAATGGAAATTTTCATTTTGCTAAAAAGAAAATAACTTTGATTTGATTACAGAACCAATTAAATTCAGCAAAAAAAAAAAAACCCCATCACTAATCTGTTTTTTGGTTGCACAAAAAACATATACAAACAAACATATAAATCATAATTTCTAAATCGCTAACTTTATTTTTGTTTTCCAACATTTTTTCGCTAGAGAAAAAGCAAAAGAAACCGCAACTACTCATTTAGGCATTAAACATTCATTTAATCCTACTTGTTTTTTTTTAGAGGGAGGAAGGGTAAAAAATGATCTCGATTTCCTTGATGAGAAGGCTATGTTTGTCAGGGGAGAGCTCATCACACAGAGCAAAAGTATCTTCATGGCCATAGTCGTTGAGCCCCTCCAACAGAGTCTGTGGTGGTGGCATCCCGGGAAGGTGGTGGTGATGGTGGATGCAGCCGTGAATTTTTTTTTTTTTTTTTAAATGGTGCCACTGTTATTAGGATGTGACTCAATTAATTTAAACATTTGACATTCTATAATTTGGTGGACTAAATATTATTGGTTTGATCTTTTGATTTATTGAATAATTTCTCTTGGCCAAGTGTGCAAAGACAATATCTCGAGCTCAGCTCAGCCTAAATAGAATTTATGAACCTTAGGCCAACTAAACTCAATTACTGAACCTTCCTCATCCTTTTACTGCAATGGCAAATGTAATTTGTTTGCTCGCTAGTGTTGTAAATGGGCTTTGCAGAATGTCTTGCTGCCTTTTTTTTTTTTTTTTTTTTTTTTGTGGTGAAATTTCCATTTAGCCAAAATAAATGATATAATAAACAAAAAACCAAAGAAAATATAGTTGAGAACTTGAGATAGAAGAAAGACAAGTATGGTATATGCATGGTTGTCAAAATTTCGATTTGGATTCGATTTTACAATCTCACTTGTCCAAAACGATCTGAATCTTTCAAGGATTTTTGCGATCGTTCAGTATCGATAGGATCGTACGATTCTGACAATCCCAAACGATCCTGTCTTCTTGTAATCTTTTTTAACTTGACAAAAGGCTCAGTTGAACCTAAATGAAAAATAACATCCCAATAGAATGTCACGTTGTGAGGATTTTGGCTTCTTTAAATAATGCTTACAAAGGAATGTAGTGATGTATGGTAATTACATCAAATGAATGCAATTTTTTTGTTTTTTATGAATGTAAAATTTATGTGATTATTTAACATACCAATGTGTTTTTTTTTCCCTCAAATAATATAAGATTTTACAATACGATCCGATCCTACGATCTACAATCTCATCTACCTCACATGACCCTACGTAAGATCCCGATTTTGACAACCTTGGATATATGTATTAGATGTGAAAACCTCTAGCCATAAAAAATTATTGCGTACTACACCACACCACATATCACTAAAATAAAGCTTAGCAAGTCACCACCATTGTTCTAGCTGTTTTACTTTTTAAATTAATTTTTGAAGTAATATTTTAGGGTAGTTGTTCTTTTGTGCAAGTAATATATAGGGTAGTTGAATTCCTATATATTGTTATTTTTTGGTCTGATGCCTTGTTGGAACTTAATAATTGATTTTATGTGGATACAATCTTATGATTGACTTTGACGACAAACATAGAGAGTTGATCTCAATCTTTATATTATTTTTCTATCAAATTTTGAATTAATGGAAATCAAATTGATTCAAAGGATAGAATCACCTGTGATGAAATAAGAGATATGAGATTGAATTTTATGAATGCAATTGGTCCAAATATATATATTATTTTTTATATAAAAAAATTATGGATTCCAATTATAATGGTCAATAATAATTGAATTAGCGTAAAAGCTAAGATCAACTGCACTAAGGGCATGTTTGGTAGACTGTAATAGACGCTGTAATGTAATAGTTATTCCTATGGTTTAGTTATTCTTTAGTTTGGTTATATTTTTATTACAAGAAATAATCATTCCTTATAAATAACTATTTTTCAAAATGAGGAATAACTATTCCTCTTTAAAAAATTGTATTAGTTATTCCTTAGTAAGTGCAATAATTTCAAAATTTAATATATGTCCAAACAAACAAACTTTTATATACATCTAACAATTATAAAAATAAAATAAAAAATCATAAAAAATAACACATATCTCTCTTAAATTTAAAAATAACAATTTTAAGGAGATATAATTGTATGAGTAAGAAATTTCCTAAAATAAATGTTAAGTTTCATTCTAATGTTATAACTCACAACCAAACTAATGAATATGTTTAGTTATTACATTACAACATATTTTATTCATAGTAATAAATATTACAATTCCTGTTATAATCTCCATTCAGTGTACCAAACGTACCTTAAATAATATTGATTGATGTCACACCTATCTATCAAACCACAATTACACCAATAATAGCAATTCATAGTAATTTTTCCATTTTTAGAAATTCTATATATAAATGTATGTGACTTGTAATCTAGTAACATTGGATAATCTCTTTCACAAAAGAGAATAAGGATTCGAATTCCCTCCTCTCCCATAAGGCTCCGCTTGGGAGTTCATAAGGGAATGGAATGGAATGTAATGAGATGATCATAAAGGAATGGAATGGAATGGAATGTATTTAAGTAAGGGAAATGAATGGAAAAGAATGGAATGGAATGAAATTAAGTAACCTTGATTGGATGTTTTAAAATAAATGAATGGAAATGAATAGAAATGAATGGAATGTAAGTAATCCTGTTTGGGAGCAACATGGAGGGAATGGAATAGAATCATTTTATGACAATATTACTATTAAACCCCTATTTTAAAATAAAGGGTTGAATATATAGGGGTATTTTGGGAGTTCTAGTAAAAAAATCATTAAATCTAATTCCATTCCCTCCCATTCCTCCCAAATTTCGGGGGGAATGAAAATTTGAGGTTTTAAGGGAATAGAGAGGAATGAGTGTTCCCTCTTACCCATTCTATTCCCTCCTATTTAAACTCCCAAACAAGGGAATGGACTTTCCATTCCCTCCATTAAAACTCTCAAACAAGAGAAGGGAAGAATATTCTAAAATTATTCTTTTTATTCATTTCCATTCCATTCCATTCCCTCCTCCCAAGCGGAGCCTAAGTGTATTTATCGAATTAACAATAATAATAATAATAAGTAAGAATTCTTAGCATTCACTTTAACCAAATAATAATAATTACATAAAAATATTACATTTTTCCTCTGAAAAAATAATTTATAGATGAGAGATAATTAAAGAAGCTTGAAATAAAATTTTCAAAATAAGAAGAAAAAGTCTAGCAAATCATGTGATAAAATGAGAACTGATACAAATAGAGAGCTATAATAGTAATAGATAGAACAGCAAAATATAGACATAATAAAAGTTAAGGTGTAAAGTGTAAACGGAAGATCAAAATTATTTGTCTTAAAATATAGATGACACATGGATGGTGCTCGCCCACTTTTAGAACAAGAAAGTTTAATTAAACATAATTAAATATTTATCTTAAAGAAATTGAACAGTGTCAATTACAAGAATGGGCCCAGACGATTTAATGAACTGATAATAGATGGCTTGATAAGTTATTAAGTTGGCTTCATAGATAAATAAAAGATGGATTGGGGGGAGATCAAAATCCGAGGTTTTTTTTTTTTTCCACAAGTTGGGGGAGAGATCAAAATCTAAGTTATCCTTAACAGGAATATCGATTAATGCCAATAAATCACAATACTCTTAATTTCGGAGTAATAAATTGTTTGTCAAGAATGTCAGAAAAAGAGAGATGTCGCTATTCCATACATTTTTTATACAACACTGTATACATGTAATTTCAAAACGAAATTTTGAACTAATTTGTTGTGGGGTCAGTGCAACTATGATATTCAACTACTCACAACAATTACAATAGCTGAGAGTGACATAAGTTTTACTCTAGGAAAATAAAATGAAGGGATCGTGCCTTTTCTTTCCCCATCAGAACCAAAATAAAATACTCATGCGTTGAATAAATAGCATAGATAAGAGTTTAGCATGCATAATAGTACAAATTGACAAATACTAGTATGGATGGAGAATAATCTGCATTCCAATACAAGTATCTCAGACAATGCATGCTTACTCTATGAGAAAAGGAAATCAACAATACTCCACAGATAGAAGCAAGGGAGCATTCTTACATTGTCCTGCTCCCCAATATATTATTGAAGCTGAAGACTGGAGAACATTCCCCAACAGAATTACCTGATGAGCTGAATACTCCCATGAAATTCAAAGTGTTCATGAGGCCTCATTTTCCAAAAGGGCATCAAGTGCCCCTTGAAACATATCATTGCAATACATGTTGGTTTCACTGGCATCAGGAACAAAAACTAGACCTGCAGACTTGTCCCTCACTCCCTGGGAGCATGAGTACTGAGCCACTCCGGTTAATTGCTGTCCGGAATCTAATGATTGAATTGGATGGCTCACACTGGACTGGACCAATTGGCTCAAACCAATTGCTGAAGTTTGAGACATTGGAGGTGATGACAGAAGATAGAGAGCACAACCCAAGTCAATGGATTGTGTCATGCCACTGGATGACATATTATTGTTGCCCCTTCCACTTTCTGATGAAGCAATGCTATTGGGAAGTGATTGGTAGAAGGAAGCTTTAGGGACTGCTTGAGTGCCTAGCTTAGTGCCATTTTCCTGTGAGAATGAGAACAGTTTATTTTCCTCTTTGTAAATGAAGGCAAAGGAATTTGGAGATCTTTTTCTGTCAGTAATAGGCAATCGTTGCTGACGATTATAGATCATAGATTCTGCTTCACTTCTGGTAATTTCAGGCCAGGTACTTCTCATAGTAGTAGTTCCACTAGCATTTATGTGTGGACTACAGAATTGCAAGATTCTAGTACCTGATTTATAGAAAGACCTATCAATTCCAAAAGCATTGTACCCAAGTAGAAAACAAGAAAATAAGAACTGTAGAATTAGATGCTATCTTGAATTTTCATTAAGACCAAATCAGTACCTAGCAATTCCAAAGTTCGTCCATCCAAGATCATCTGAGGAACTTGGGAATACCATAAGTTAAAAGTACCAAGAAAAATTGGTGAGCAACTTCAACTTAAAACTAAGTAAAACCTTAAAAATAGACATGGTAGAAATAAATGGACACCCTAGGCAGGCCAAATCAATCACGGAATTTTCTAGGTGATTCAATGAACTGCAGAAGCTTCTGAGAAAGCTCAGCAATTTGCTTATACTAATGGTGTGTGAGAACAAGAAGTGTAATACAGTAATGTATAGTTCAATTTCATCCTCAGCTTCAGACTAAATAGCAAGCAAAATAACCCAATTCAAATCACAATTAGAGACAACAAGCAAATAGTCTTCTTAGAACTTGGACAAGAATCCAAAACCTTTATAATTGGACAGAAATTTCTCAGAACTCAGGTAAAGGGATTCTGATTGAGATTTTCTTCGACGCATGTTGTGTCCATCAAGACGTTTCCTGCAGCTTCTCTTGACCTCATCAAACTCCCCCAAAGAATGGAATCTACAATACTTAAAAACATAAACCATATGATCCTTGAAAAGAAAATTATACAAAAATCAAGAAAAGAAAAAAAAAAATACACAACCAACATTAGAATTGAAACAAATTCCTTGTCCATCAAAACCATGTTGTTGATTCCATACATATACCTGCTGCATTGTTGGCAGAACCTCTGCTCTTTGCCCCCTACAATCACAGCTGGGGTCTTAGAGTGGCGCTCACAAACCCTGTGGCGCCGATGATAGTCCCTGCAGTTACTGAGGTCTGACTTGCACCCGTCAACTAAACATGAAACAGATTGTGTTCCACCGAGCACACGAGCCCTTTTTGATGACCCTGAAGGTGATGACACCATTGTTGAAGCCCCCAAGTCCTTCAACCCAGCTGCAGATCTCTCTTCCAAATCAGATATTCTACCAAGCTTCAAGTCGACCATAAGTCCTCCTCCTCTATTCTTCTGCCCTGCCAAGCTACTGGAATCAATCAGGCTAGCAAGGCTGCTGTCCTCTTTTGGCTCCAACTCAATTGAATCCCAAGGAAATTCCTTCCAATCCCAGTCCATAGCAAGCAAGTAAACCTCTTTCACAACTTATTCACCTTAAAAACAATAACACAAAAGTGAATACTTCAAGCAGAATGAAAATGAAAGAATATAGAATCAATGCTTTTTTTTTTTTTTTTTTGTCTGTTTGGTCAAAAGAGAATGAACAGAAATGAGTGATTCATAGAAGCCAAAAGGCAAAACATCAAGAACAGTGAACTAGAGTTTCTTGAAACTCATGATGGAGCAACAAAGATGGTCAAATTGAAGACAAGCTGTAAAAGAGAACAAAAAGAATACAAATTCAACCTTTTTCTTGTTTGGAGTCTTGGAGATACATATCTGATATGCCATATATAGAGGGAGCAGTGTACTTAATTTTTCAATAAAAACTGACAGAAGAACCTCCAAGAATATGGATTAAAAAACATGCAATATCCTTGTTCCGTCCGGCAGAAGGCAGAGACAAAGGATTCATTCAGGGGTCAATTTGGAATTATTGAGGAGCTCAACAAATCCTGCTTGATGAGCTATAGGGACAGACAGAAAGACAGAATACACTAAACATTATAATATAAAGGGAGCTGAAAATTACTGCAAGAAAGCCCCATCATCTAAGTGCCAATAAGTATAGAAGCACCCTATTTTTTACATTTTTTTTTTCTTCTTCCGTAACCGCTGACATAGTTTGATGTAATTGGTGCATAATAAAAGTGGAATCAGTAATCTAGATGAAAATGATGTTTCTCCAACTAAAATAAGCCATGTCAGCTGAAGAAAGTTGTAAAAAATGTTATCCTTAAAGCATTACTTGTTTTTGAGTATAATTGGTATTGTGAGATTTGTTTTCTCACTTCTGTTGTGTCTCTGTTGGTGCCTTTCTCAATGCCTAGTTGAAATTTTTTATCAGGTGGACTGTTGGTGTGGAAACGAAATAACTTGAATATTAAAATGTGAAAGTGAAAGGAGAAATAACAAGATAGAAGCCCATGGCAAAGTTGCTTACAACTTTGTAATCTATTAATAGACAATAAAATATGAGAGAGAGAGAGGAGTAGAAAAAAAAGTACAAAACAGAATAAGGAAGCTCCAAAAGGGAGCCAGGCAAGCACAAGCTTATCAGTAGTTTTTTTTTTTTTTTTTTTTTTAAATGAGTGTATAGAGTAGTGTTTATTACACACAAACAACTATCTTAGTTATTTTTTTGGGTGTGTGTGTAAAACAGTTTGTGTGCAACAAGTATAATATATATATATATGTTGTGCAATTGATGACAAAGATTCCATTTTGTTTCCAAAGCAGTATGATATATCCAGTAATGGTATTGAAAAACCTTCATAAGAGTAGTTGTTATTGCTAGGGGAAAAAATATATTAGAATTCGATCAAAGTGATGGAAGCCATTCTCTCATGTTTCTCGGACAACCCATTCCTTTCGTGTTATGTGAAATTGTGAGCCCCCAGGTAAGTAGCAGAATTTTGTTTTTAAGGGTTTTTTTTTTTTGGGTCAATAATTAATAATAGTTGTGAGAAAATGAAATTGTTTGGTCCCCATCTTTTGGCATAAACATATTTTCTTTCTAATGTCATTTTTCACTGAAACAGACAGCATCATTATCTTTCTTATCAATTAAGGATCCACTCTAATTTTTTTAGCAGTTGAATCTCTCTTTCTCTGTAGACTTGCTGACCTTGCCAATGTGTCATACCAAACTTAGGTGACTTTTACTATTTTGGTTAAAAACTTTTGACAAGATTCCCACTGTGTGAAAGCTTAATTTGGTGCGGAGACCATTGCTAAAGCTACAAATTAGTTGCATCTTGATGCTTCAAGTAGCCTTTCATGGGTTACATCAATCTGTGGAAGCAATTATATCAGTTATCTAGCTAGGATAAGATAAATAATGTGATTAAACTTTTACTTTTATTTATATTGGTAAGATTACTTTAACCATCTTACTCCCTTGCTTCTCTAGCCTAAGCCCAAGTAGGAGGGCTACTAGCCTAATACCAATTATCTTATTCGTGTTGGCCAGTTTTCAATTGTACGAGTATTTTTTTTTTTTTTTCTAAATTAAAAAAGGGTTCATAAGTATGGTTACTGTCCCAACATCACTTAAACTTCTCGTATTAATTATATTATGACAGAAAATCACCTAGTGAGACTTATCACTACCCGAATTCACAACTTCTAAACTCGTAAATATAATTGGTCACGAGAACTACCTACCGCTAGGCGAACTCTCCAAGGGGTATTAAGTTAGTGTTTAAGCCTTAAAAAGCTATCTTTGCCTAATTTACAAGCCACTGGTCTACTTTCCTCAATTTTCTTTACACCAACACCATGCATATGCACAGAGATTGTCTTATTCCTTCATATTCATATTATGTGGATAATCTAGTCAGTCTATAATCATTTGTCGGCAGTAGCTTTCTTGTTAGGCTGTGCAGGACACGCGTTCACATTCACTCGCGCGCATAATCCTTTTGATAGATAAAAAAGGAAAATTCAGCAAATATTCACTCCATAAAAAAAGTGGCTTTTTTTTTTTTTAATCTTTTTTAATTCTTCTAACTTCTAAGCAAAGTGGGTTGGGTATATATAGAATCTTCATACATCATGCCACTTTTTCTTCTCTCTTTTATTTTATTTTATTTTTTTTTAAGTTTCTTTTTCCTCTTTAGCATGTATCATGGATGAGTCATAAAAACAACTTCATGATGCTTATATAAGCATGGTAGATTTCTAAAACATAATTCTCTATCAATAAGATATAGAATATACCTCTTTGCTTTGGTGTCCAATACATTGCTCTATGATCATTGGGACCTATAAGATATAGGAGATGTCTCTTTGCTTGTAAGGGAATATCAAGCATTAACATTTATGTTCTAGATATAGTAGGTTCCAATTAGTTCAATTGATATAGTCTCTGATAGTTGAATAAGAGACCTGGAGTTTAATCCCTATCTACACCAAAAACCTATTAATGACTTGGTCTGATAATAAAAAGCTATCATTAAGAGCGGACGTCATAGATTGAAATTCTCTATAAAAAAAATGTTTTATGTATAAAAAATTACATAAATGAGGTTCTCTTTCAAGGATTTATTAAAGAGCTGAGCCTGATGACCTAATAATGTTGAATAAAGAAATTAAGAACCCAATAACTTTTGTAAAACTAGCAACGTTTATTCTCTTAATATCTGGGTGGTAAGAGCACCTGAAAGTTCAATTGACTTTTTTTTTTTGAGAAAGGAAGTTCAATTGACTTATACATGGTGGTGTTTCTTCCAATTCCAAATACTTGGTCTTTAAATACATAAATGTCGCCATACACCCATGAAGATATATAGTTTTATATACATTAGGGATAAGCACAACGCACACACATTATATATATGTAAAATACTTAAGACCAATATGTACAATAAAAATTATTGCTCACATGAATAGTAAGCGTTAATTTAATGTTAGAATACCCATAAAAACCAAATCAAAAAAAGAATACCCATAAAAAAAAATAAAAAAGATAGCATATCTATTATATTATGTTTATTTGTTATGTTTTCCTCTTCTTCTTTTTTTCATTTTTTAGAGAGTTAGGTTTTTTTAATTTAAATAAGTGGTGTTGTAATTTTTTTCATATTCAAGATTCCACTTAAAATTCTCATATAATGATTTTAAAAAGTGAGTTTTAGTTAGTTCAATTGATCCTATAAATTGAAATTCTATCACACCTTTTTTTTTTTTTTTGAATGCAAGTAAAGTTATGTCATAGTTTCAGGGTGGTGGCTGGTCCAACAGATTGAGAAACTTGTGGGGTCAAATTTCAATAGATCAAAGCACAAACTTATGCACAATTTTATGAAAAATAATAAGTTACTACATAAATAATTTATGGTCCTAAAACTTTTGAAAGGTAAAAATAATTTTGTAATTTTTTTTCTTAGATTAAAACTTTTGCTTTATTTTTCCCCTTTTTTTCTATCCTCATTTTTTCTTATATAACTTTTGAACCCCCTAAGGAGAAATATTTTATTTATATTTTTTCCAATGAAATTTTATATATGTAATAACATAAAATAAAAGAGAAAAAAAATTAAAAAAAAAAAAAAAACATATGGGGTAGGTGGAGCAATTGCCCCCCTCAACCCCTGCCTTTGCCATTGCATCTAAACACATGAATCTAGATCATTTTTTCCCTCGACCCATTCAGTTTAATTTCCTCCTTTTTTCACTCTTTTTTTTTTTTTGGTTGGGCCTAGTTTTCTTGGAGTTTTATAGCAATTTGTGATGGTTGATTTATTATTACCACTTTGTATAATCTAATCATTAATTGTCATCTGACCATGCTAGTGGCTTATTTAACACACCATTGTGAGAACCGTGACCCGAAATAAATACAAAAAATAAAAAAAAAATCTTGTGAAAAATGAGAAAGGGATGAAAACTCATCTTCCACCACTAAGGTAGAAAATCTTAAGATGAAAAATCAACTGTTGATATTTATACCACTAAGTTAAGGGACTTACAATGAAGCAACTACTTAATTTAATTCCTAAGGAAAATTAAGAAAAACTCTAAAACTTTCATTTCTTTTTTTTTCTTTTTTTTCTTTTTTTCTTTTTTTGAAAACTCTAAAACATTCATTGATAATTAAAAAATATTAAAGGAAAAATACATTGAATGCTTGAATAATTATAAAGCTTTAGTCCTAAGTACATTCTATGAAAAGAAAAGTACAAAACTTTATTCTCTAGTTACACTTTAAAAACAAAGTAAAAAAAAGGAATTACAAGTAAAGAATTAATCATAACATCCCAAAGATTAGGCTCGGGGGGCTAAGTAATCAATTTGGAAGATGCTATGCACCCAACTTTCTTGACCTAAGTTAATCTATTCTCTAGTTACAATTTAAAAATGAGGTAAAAAAGAAATTACAAGTAAAGAACTAATCATACATCCCAAAGTTAGGCTCGGGGGCTAAGTAACCGGTTTGGAAGGTATTAAGTACCCACCTTGCTCAACCTATGTTAATCTCCTAGAGTAAAATGACCAATATAAACGATTCACTATTCCAACATACAAATAATTACAAAATCATTCAAAGCAACATGTGGAAATAAATAACTCCGTAGTTCAAACTCGTATGATGCACGAAAACGACTCACAAGGAAGGTGATATGAGGTTATTCATGAACATAAAATATAGATAACGTGAGAAAACAGAAATTATTAAAACAGAAAATATCTTTCTTTTTATTCATATTTTATATGGTGCCAAAATTATTAAAACATGCTGGAATTTTAATTATTGATGCATTGATATGTTATAAGATGCATGGAACTCTAGATCTAAAACATGTGACTAATTAAAACCCTAAATCAATATGTTTAAATTAGAATCCTAAATCTACATACTTAAACTATGAATCTTAAATCTACAAGTTAAGTTCTTCTCCAAAAAAATAATAATAATAATAATAATCTATATGTTAAGTCATGAATCTTTTATCATAGAATGAGATGATAATGTATGTAGATGCATTAACATGTTATGCTACATATTATGATTAGATGTAAAAATAGAAATAAAATATAATATATATTATTGTTAGCAGAAATCTTAAGTTCAATCTCTGTCTCCACTCTTCCTCTCATTTAAAATTTCACTATATATATTGCATGTGAGAGGGAGTGTTAGAATTATGTGGATAAATGATTAAATCTACCATTCTTTAATAGCTTAAACTTTAAAAACAATCTATAATTTAACAATTATAACAAAGGGTTGAAAATCTATTCTAAAACATATCATGATTGGTTGACGGCCACAAGGTGGATTTTGGTTCTATTCACCCCTAAGATCGTACTTGATCTTGAACTTGTTGAGATCTCCACCTGATATGGTTTCTCCAGAATAATTAATGACAATTGTGAATGGATCTTTCCTTACAGATAAAGCAAGGAATGAATCCTCTGAAACTAAAGTGATCACTATGTATGATGTGATGAAACTATTATGAAAATATGCATAAAAGAAAAGAAAATTTGTAGCTATGGTGATGGAGGGCAAAAAATTATGCATCAAAAAAGGGCTCTACTACAAGTATATGAAAATTTTGATGCCTTTTGAGTTGGTATGCCTCTCATATTTATAGAGAGAAGTATTCTCCTTATTTTTAGGGACTAAAAGTTATGCAATTGATGATGAACTATGAGGTTTATCTCCCTTAAAACTATGAAAAGTAGAGATAAAATCTTAATTTTTTTAGAAAATAAACAAGTTGGAGACAATTGTTGATAATTCAGCGTTTTCAGGTTTTCCAATTTGATTTTCGCTTTCAGCCTTTTTTTAAGAGATGTAATTCAGCCTTTTAGGTGTATTTGGAGACTGGAGTCTCCATCTGGCCTCCGGTAGTGTTCTTCCATGGTTCAAATCAATATATATATAAAAACAGAGGCCTCATGCAGGAAAGCATGAGATTATGAAGAGAATTGAAACACTCTTAAATCATATCAAAGATAAAAACAAATTTAAAAATAGACTCTTTATTTCCTTTGGTTCAATGTTTCAAGACTGCTTTTTGTTACATTTTTTATTCAATGTTTTAAGACTACTATTTATTTCATTTGGTTTAATGTTTCAAGACTTTTCTTCTATCTCACACATAAAAAACTCTTTGCATTTCCATTAACCATTTCCACTTTTACTCCTTTATATACACATGCCTATAACCTTTCATGCTATCCCATCTCAAATACACTCAAACAAAAAATGATATTATTTACTTTTAACCTTTCATTGACACCTACGTAACTCCGACATTGTGGTACCATTTAATTCTAACCCGTGTGAGTAAGCTATGACAACGAAAGGGAGCTTGCGTTTTTTAATTAGTGATGGTAGCTTACAATTTGATGTTATAGTCAGACATTTTGGATTTTGTGAAGGTTGTAATTTGTTTTGAGTCTTCGGGTGTTTGGGATTTTGGTTTGGGAAAGTATAAATGTATTTTGTTTTTTTTTTTTTTTTTTTTTTTTTTTTTTTTGGATACAAGATAGAATTTCTACTCTAGCCTAATCTAAGTGTATAAATGTATTTTGTTTTAGAACTAAAGAAAAAGAAACATTCTAATTGATTATTTATGAAGTTAGCTATTTTTTTTCAAAAAAAAACTGTGTTAGAACTCATAATTTGTAGGTTTTTTTTACTACTATTTTATGCAGTATAAGCCATAGTGATAAAAATAAAAATTGATGATGATTTCAAATTATTTTTAGTTTTTTTTAAAGGGTACGGAAGCCCAAATAAAAACTATTAAATTTTGATAAATAAATGTGTTTTTAGCCAATTTCTCTTTGTTTAATCATGTTCTCTTTATGTTAATACTTACAAATAATTTCTTTAATTTCATTGAGATAATGAGTTGGGTGTTTGCGATTGAGGTCTCCATATTTGGTTGCGAGAATAGAGTGGTTGAAAAAGTGTTTGGGAGGTTGTGTAAATTTGTGCAATTTTAGAATATAAAAGTATTTAATGCTTTAAATTATTATTTATAGATTTCAAAATCATTTATTAATCAGTTTAAAAAATAAAATCTACTTTTAATGGTAAATATTATAATATGTTATAGTCTTATAGTGTTATATAATTTTTTAAAATAAAATATGAATTAAGAAAATAAATTTTCAAAGTATTCAAAAATATTGTGGGCAAACATAAATATTATACAACAAAATAAGTATAATATGATGATCTTAATATACATAAAAATGATTTCAAGTGAAATTATAAAGTAGTCCGTATATCGCGCGGGACATCATCTAGTTCTAATTAATTAAATAAAATAAATGCAATGTCTAAATAGATAAATACAATTAATTAGAATTTCATTAAAAAATACAGCATTATCGATATGAAATAGTTAAGTGTTTTTATGTGTACCATAATTAGAAATCATAATAATAGGATTAAATCTTTCAATTTAAATTAAATTAATCTTTTTAGGACCTCTAGACACCCTATTCTATTAGGGTCTAACCCGAGGTCTCCGGTCTCGATGACAAAAAAAAAACCCTCAATCACCACCAAAATGAACAACATCATATATTAAGCTCACAAATCTGAAATCACTACCAAGTACAAATGCGAAAAAAATTGTTAAATTTTTAATATTTTTATTGGAAAATAATAAACCTAACTTCTAACAAAAGAAAGAATATTTTCTTACTAGGAACTAATTCTGTCAATAATTCTGTTTGTTAAGCGCTTGCAATTGCACTCTTGGGTAGTGAGCTTATTAAGATATTATAATGGCAACCCATGTATCTCATTGATAGTTAACCATTTCTAAATTTGTTAATTGAAGCCAAGACTTTCGTGAATCAATAACATTGTTTGGTTCTCCCATGGAGAAATTAGGTTAAAATCCCCTCCCCCATGTGTTGTAAGGGCCGGACCTTAAAGCAGTTTGGTCAATGTCCTATAACTGGAATTTTTCAAAAACCAATTCATACCAGAAAATTGACAGTTCAACCTCTAAAACCAAAATGCGAATATGGTTTTAATCATTGTAATTTTTTACCCAACAAAATTTTGACTAAAACACAGAATAAGGAGAATATGGGTCTAGCAACAAGTCTTACATTGAATTAAAGAATGTTAAGGTCCACAGAAAAGCTAGCCTACGCATTCAATACTTGAAATTCTTGAAGGAGTATGATATTTATAAAGGAAGAAGCGTAACATCGTTCTCTATTTTCTCAATATAGGAGTATAGGACTTCCGAGAAGTTTTTCTCACAGCAAAACTAGTCCTACATTGAAAAAAAAAAGTTAAAACTAGTCCTACATTGGGAAAAAAAGTTGTTAAATATGTTTGGGAAAGCATACTTAGATCAGTAGAAGAAGAAAGAGGGGAGTTGGCGTATAACATTTCATTCATGCTGCTATCAGTAGACTGATGAAGTCACAAAGGCAAAAATTGAAAAAAATCAGATACCTCACAAAGATTTCTTTCCAAACAAGTTTGAAGTTATTAGATATGAATTTTAAAAATCTAAAAATTGAATTAAATATTCTTAATTTATCCTTCATACTTGCAAAATTTCATGAAAATTAACAATCAATAATTATATCATCATGAATTAATGTTTAAATTTCTAGTTTTTGTGGTATTAAATTATGCATAAAAAATAAGATAATGGACCGAATAGCAACTAACATACTGTTGGAATATTTTTATAAAAATTACAATTTTTTATTAAATGCTTATTTTGGTGATTTGATGAAATAAGTTTTCTCTTTACCAAATTCAAACTCTTTATATTTATAATAATTTGTGATTTATTTTGTATATAATGTTAGCATTTGAATGACTATAAATATTATTGACTATATGAACATTTAGTGGCTCGATGTATATATATAGCAATATTTCCTTATCAAATACATTTCCTAATAAAACGCTTGTTTCCTTTCAAATGTTCTGACTTTTCAATAAGGGAAATTATTGACATAAATGAATATTTATTATTTGATTTATGAGAAATTCAAACTGGTTGTCAATGTTCACAAATCCTTAAGTATAAGGCTATTTTGTCTCAGCATATATAGAGATGTATAGACCTCTAGCTATGTACGGTGAATGGGATGTACAAAAAACAAGTGTAGTTTTCTCTTGTCACTTTTACATGCAGCAACATATTTCTAAAACACTTGTATGATTTTTTCATCTTCTTTTAATGAAATATATATATCCCTATTCCCCACTGCACTATATTTCTGGGTGAAAAAAAATACTATTTTGAGAGTTTTATATCCTACCAGCGATGTAGGCTTATAAGAATAATCAGCAAAGTAGATGGGTTGTTGTATCCCGAGGGCGGCACGCATAATGTTGTTAGTCTACTACACCGAAAACCCTGTAGACGGCATGTATCGTCTCAAGATAATGACTTAGTTCACGTCTCAACTCTACCATCTAAAAACATTTATGAATTGACGGCAATTTGATTCTCATGTTATGAGATTAATTTAAAGTATCATCAAGAGGTGATATCTCTTAACCGTTCTCTAATTTTATCGTAAATCTAATACTTACACAATGTTATTATTTAAATGTTTATTTGAAGATTATCTATTTATGAATTATTGTTTTTAAGAACAGCATGTCCTATTTAAATGAAATTTGACATGCATATTAATATTAAGTATATAAAAAATATACAATTTAACGATTAGAGTTTCAAAATTCACATGATCAAACTTTATATGGGTTGAAGTCTATACCTAACATTGAGATTTCTACTTGTATGGGTTGAAGCTGTTCTGACTACTTTAGCTGGGCTCCTGATCCACATAGACCAAGAGAGAACACCCATCAAGCCGCTCCTCCCCACCCCGAGGCACCATAGCATGTCGGGAATAAGGGAGGACGTATTGGAACCAGCACTTTTTTTATTTTTTTTTATTTTATTATTATCATTCATTCTAGAGATATAAAAGTCTCATGCATATTGAGTTTACATGACAAGTTTCAGTTAATCTTTGTATGCCCCCTCTCCCAAGTTAGGAATAAAGAAGTATATTTAAGAGTATAATTGGGTTCACAAGTTAATGAATTGATCAGCATATATAAAATCGAAATATTTATTATTTATGATATTACTATTTGACTACCGGTGAAACCACTGTCGTATCATAAAACAAGAACCACTCAATCTTCCAGTTTTTTTTGTTCGTTCTAGTTTTAAAATTGTGGTTGTTATTCTTAATCATATATGAAATATGTTCTCCCAAGCTAGATCTGTAAGAGTTGCATTATTTGTTTGGAAGAAAGAGATTTTTAATTAGTTAAAATTCTCCACAAAATATATATATTGCAACTTAATGGTGTGACTAGGCCTCTCATCAAGTACTCAATTGGGAGGATAGTAATATTTTTTTTCTTTGGTATTATAATTGGTACATGAGGGTGCTTTGTTCCCAAAGTATGGTCATAGAGTGATTTATGATGTAGCTAGCTCTATGTCTGCAAAAGCTTTAAATGTCATTTGAGAGGCCTTGGCACATTAGCATGGCTGCCATCTAAATTAGAAGATCTTATGGATTTTAGTGTGGTCTTCATCAAGTGAGATTGGAGCGTACGTAGGAAGATAAAGTGCACTGGATTCCAGCTGAATAAGCTGCTTGTGTTTTCTAGGAGGAAAATAAGCTAGTAATTTATACAACTGACTTTATCTGCTTGTAGTATGATGCTTCTAAAGCTTTTGGTAGTACTTTGTTTGCTGGTGTTTATCTTGCATCAGCCGATTGTAGTTTTGGTATTATAAATCTTTGTGTATATCTTTTTGTTGTGCTAGAGTTAAGATAAATTATTCGTCCAAAAGAAGAAGAAGAAGGTAAATTTTCTCTAGATTTAAATTACAACCAAGAAATTTTTTTATACATATAAGTAGGCAGCCTCTGCCATTTCTGCTAGCATAATTTTTATTTTTTGATCAGGGAGTAAATACAAAATGTATTGCCTCTTACAAATTAAAAAGTGTGCATAATTACATTACACCTATTCAATATGAAGAGTTCAAAAGGGAGTATAAATTTGCATCTGGCTCAAGATATGTTCAAAATTGTCAGTTGGCTTCTCTATTTGATGGGTGTGCATCCCTTCATAAGTAGTCACTACAATGGCTTCATCTTTGGTAAGGCGTTGAACTTGCTTCTTTACATTGCAACCTTGATACGTACACCGATAATAGCTTCTACAAAAGGAGAAAATAGAATTACAGTGCTTGCTTGGCGTCTGTTCTAGCAAGTTTGTAAAATAGGAAAGAGAAATATATTAAATTTACCATATCTTAATAATTTATTAATTATTTTAAGAAAATCGATAATTTACAAAGTACAATATAAAGTACACATGATCATCATGTGATACTTTCTATATCACTGTGAAATGTGAATTAATTTCTCATCCTAATTTATGAATGCAGCAACCCATTGATATAGTGTTCCAATATGGTTTAATCATTGGAAAAATCGCAGTCAGCAGTGTTATGTGAGAGTTAAAAATAAAAAATTCTTCATTACCTAGCATTGGATAACCACTTAGAATAACAAAACAAATTGTGTTTAACAAATTAAATGATATGGCATTTATATCTTTTCATCGTGACAAACTCAAAATGACCATCATGGCAATTGGCTTCAAAGAAGTACTGTTTCAACTTTCAGCATCAAACAACAAAATGAAAATTACAATGTTCATACACGATATAGGTATTGATACCTAATTTTGAGAATGATACATTAATTTCCAAGCTGATAAAAACTCATCATTTTGATTTCTTTACGTGTCGAAATAAATAAAGCTTAAGCCACCAAGGTTATGGAGGGAGATTTACTAGAGGAGAGCAACCGTACCTATTTTCCATTGTGGCTATGATTTTTTTTTTTTTTCCCCCAATTTTAGATTGGGATCTAATCCGATTTCTTTTTCTTATTTTTGTTGATATTTTAGTAAAATGAGATCTATTAAATTTTTCCAGACATTCAATTAGATTCATCAATTCTAAATGTAAACCCTAATTGTCAGTGTGTAGAATTTATCAAAATTTCAAAATAGAATTAAAGATTTTGCTGTTTTGATATAGTCCTCCTAGCATGCATATGTATACGTATTTTCTTTCTTTCTTTCCTATCTTTCTTTTTCTTTTCTTTTCTTTTTTTCTTTTTTTGTAAAATAAGAAAATAACTAGTACTAAAATTCACACGGAAGAACCAATTGAACCATATAATGAGAGGTGATTAGAATTGAAGTGTTTCTCAGATGTAATTCTGGAGATCCTCGTTTGAGTAAGCGTTGTCTTTTAGAGAAAAAAGAATAAGAACTGAAAAGGAAAACCCTAGCTAGAATTAAGAAAAACTATTAAAAATGCATCACATAATGAAACTGTCACTGAATTCTCATCGATGTGCACCTTGGAAGGATGCATGTGTATGTATGTTTTGCAATGTGAAAAGAACAATTGCACCAAACTCGATCTTCTCAACTAAGTTCTTTTTGTCTAGTGGGTAATCAAGGAGGATCTCACTTTTTGGAACAAGGGAATGGTAATCATTTTTTTGGTGGGGTCTAATCACATGTTTATTACACATAATTCAAATCTAAGAAGCATCAAGAAGACGCTTACCAGAAGAATCCAAGAAAAAAGAGTGTCCACAAAAACTGTGATGGACATGTGAAAATATAGCTAAGAAAATAAAGAAATGAAATCAACTAACCTGGGAAATTTGTTGTTCTTAACTGCTTTTTGGCCATATTTCCTCCACCTATAACCATCATCGAGTATATCAACCTGACTCCTAGTTTGAAAAGCATATCTAGGCTTCCTTATCTTCTTCTCCCCCTTCTTTTTACTTGGTTTCACCTCATCACTCTCATCTCTAGCAAAGCTTTCAGTCCTTTGAGAAAGTTGTTTATTAACTTCATCCCTAGGAACATGATGATTCTCTGTCCCCAACCCAATGAACCCTTTGGAGCTCTCACCGTGAAGATTATGATAAGCATTAGAGCTTCCCATGTTTGTTGAAAAGGGATAGGTTGACTGCCCTGTAGATGAACAAGGGAAGAACATTTGGTAGTTTTCCATGGAGAGACAGATGAACTTTTAAAGAAGAAAAATGAACAAAAACAAAGAAGAATGTGTCTATTAAAGGTGGGGGCGGCGGCTAGTGTCTATTATAACCACAACATTCATTCACCATGTGTGTATATATATTTATGAAGTGCAAATTGTATGAGAAGAAAAGTCCAAAGAGATATATAGATCAGGTCACTGATGTCGTAAACGGCACGAGAAATGTCGCAAGGGTTAAGAAAATTAGCGGATTGATTTGAAAAAGAAAGGTGGAAAATGGAGGCGGCTTCATCATTGGAGTTAGAAGTTAAGAGGATTAAATTAATTCTTAAACAATTGAGTATATCTTGAAACTTCCTAAACTTATAACTTTAGAATTTACCTTTTTTTTTTTACATGAAACACCTGAAAATGTACATGCATGTAATTTTTTTTTTTTTTTTTTTGGAGAAACACATGGTATCACATCAATAACATAATAAATATTTTTTTTTGTTTTTTCAGTTTAAAATTAACTCTTCTCTTTTTATATATAGATACTCTAGGATTTAATAAAATCTATGATGTTAGCGCCATGATAATTACTCTCAACCATCATAACTGAAACCAATATATATTTTTATATAGAGAGAATTTTAACCCAAGTCAATTATTTAATGATGATATTTGACACAAATAGAATAATGTTTTTTATTTAACATAAATTTTGTAGACAACATCTATACATAATGTTCATTCCTACTATTTAATGTGGACTACTCTAATTAGCTCAACTAGTACCATAAAGATGATTGGGCACAATTATACGCTATACAACTTTCAAATCTTATCATAATGTTTATAAAAATTAAAAATAAAATATTCCTACTATTTAACTATTACAAAAGAGAAGTATGCATGTGACAACTCGGACAAAATTTAAGAGTGAAAACCTTTTACAAATACTTTGTACCAATAAGGTTCATTCATGCTAATTACGCCTACAATAAAAATTCACAATAATTTTATAGTTTCTTAAATGGAAAATGTTCTACCTCAAACATGGAGTCTTGGACTCCAACCTCTAATAAATTGATGACACGTGTCCTATTATATATAATACATATAACTCACTTGATTAATTAGATTATGCAAGTCATGTACAATATACATGACAAGTACAAATGTTATTTTTCTATTGGTGGTTGAAAACAAACTCTATCCTTTTGAAATTAACTTACCACCTTATATATGGGTTTGCTATAATTTTTTTTTTTAATTCAATAATTCATATATAAGGTGATATGTTAATTTTGAAATATTGTGAATTAATTGTAAATATTTATTGACTATCTGTAAAGACTCATATTCCTTTTTTGAGAAAATTGTAGATGAACGACATTCTAGTTTGTAACTTTAGTCACGGCGCGAACTTCTAGCAGTTGTCTTCGGACTGATACAGAAATCACACGTGTAGTGGACCATTGAGCATTCATAATGGAGTAAAAAGTTCTCTTTTCTTAATTATTTCCATTTTTATCGGTGGTGGGTGCAATATTCTAAAGGTGTCAATAATTCAAGTTAGTATATTCGATTCATGTCATGTTGTGTTAGATTGGCATAACTTGATTTACTTGACATGCTTAATAAACGGGTTATGTTAGATTGACATGAATATAACACAACTCATTTCAACTCGCTTAATATTAAATACATAACATTCATATAGAATTAATTTTTTTACATCCTGAAATTAATGCATACACCTCAAATCTTCAACCTACATTCAAAATAACATAGTTCAACAAAAATATAATATCCATCTAGAAATAAGTTCTTTACATTTTAAAAGAAGTGCATACACTTCAACCCAAATTCAAAATAACATAGTTTAACAAAAATATAACATCTACAGAAATGCTAAGAGCATTCACATCAAGAATGTTAAAAACTCAAAAAAAAAAAAAAAAAAAAACCATTTTAAAAACTCATCCCACAAAAAACACACTACGGGTATGTTTGAATACCGCTTATTTTGGTGAAAACTGAAAACACTGTAGCAAATAATTTTAAAATAAGACTAAACAGTGCACACATGGGTCCCAGCAAAGATGGACAAACTATTTACGCAACTAAATGTTGAGACGTGTACAATGCACAGTGGCTGAACTGCGTGAATGGACAAACACATGCATAGTGCACAATGGTTGAACTGCGTGAATGGACAAACTGCACAGTACATGTGGGTCCCAGCAAGGATGGACAAACTGCGTGAACGCGTGAATGGTTGAACGTGCACAGTGTAAGCGGGTCCCACTTCAAACACAGAAACGCACAGTTAACACAATCCAAACGCACACTACAACTCCTTCAATTAAAATGTCATTTCTCTCTCTCTCTCTCTCTCTCTCTCTCTCTCAATCTTTTCTTCTTTCTCTTTCTTCCTCTTCCACTAGAAATAAGTTCTTTACATTCCAAAAAAAATGCGTACACTTCAACCTAAATTCAAAATAACATAGTTCAACAAAAATATAATATTTACAGAAATGCTAAGAGCATTCACATCAAAAATGCTAAAAATAAAAATAAAAATAAAATAAAAAAAACCATTAGCAACTCATCCCACAAAAAACACACTACATCAATGTTGCTATACTTAAATTTTTTGGCAACTTAGCTACAGTAAACTGCCAATTTTGACAGCCTACTGTAGCTCAAAACTTATAAAAAATATTAATATTTTATTACTCCTTCAATTAAAATATCATTTCTCTCTCTCACTCACTATTCTCAATCTATTCTTCTTTCTTTTTCTTCGTCTTCCACTGGACTCTCTTACCTCTCTTTTTTCTTCTTTCTTTCACCAGCCTCACTCTCCCTCTTTCATCGTTTTTTTTTTTTTTTTGAGAAATTCTCTCTATCGGTTTATGGTGGTTGATGGTACGGTTTGTGGTGGACCGGTGGTGGTTAATGGTGGGTGAATATGAAGTTTTATGGGTTTTTTTTTATGGGTTTGTGATTTGGTCTTGGGTTTTTTTTTGTTTGTGATTTTGGTGGTTGAGGTTAGGGATGACAATGGGACAGAGTGGGTCTGAAGGATGGGGCTTCGCCCCCGCCCCACATGTTTTTGTCTTACCCCATCCTCGCCCCACCCCACATGCCGGAAAAAATTTTCTTGCCCCATCCCTACCCTTTGGGCCCCCACAAACCTCCACTCTACTCCATAAAACTCTACTTCTTGTTAATTTGCCCACAACTATTACTATTGTTTTTAATAAAACCTGTTTCGGTAATAAAAATATACTTGAAATTACAAATAAATTTATCCCATCCTATCAAACTAATTTTTAGCAAAAATTGAATAATATTATTAAAGTGTATGACAAGACAATATCACAACAAAAACAAAAATCTCATAATACAAAGTCAATGATTCAATAGTATATAAATTTGTTTATAATAAAGACAAAAGAAAATATTAAAATTGGTACCTTATTTCCAACTTTGCTAGAGAAAAAAAGAGATAGAAAGTTTTGCTGGGTAGAATAAAATAAGTTGATGATATATTTGTTTAAATAGTAGGGTTTTAGGGTATAAAAAATTTATAATTTAATCCTTATCAATGCAGGGCGGGGGCGGGGCGGAGATGGGGTAGGTTGGGTCTAAAAAGTCTAAACGCATCCTCGCCCCGCCCTGTGGTATGGGGCTAAAATCTCGCCCCTTCCCCACCCTACCACCTTTGTGAGGCAGGAAAAACCCGCACAAGGCAAAGTGAGGAGGGGCGGGTCAGGGGTGGGGCAAAATTGCCATCCCTAATTGGGGTTAAGGTTGTGGGTGGTGATGGCTATGGCAGTTGGTGTGAGCGGTGGTGGCTAGTGGCTGATGGCAGTGGGTGTGAGTTTGAGTTTGTGATTTGATTTTAGGTTTATGATTTGGTTTTGAGTTTGTTTTTGTTTGTGATTTTGGTGGTTGGGGGTTGGGGTTGTGGGTGGTGTGGGTGTGGGTGTGGGTGGTAGCAATGGGTTGGGTTTGAGTTTGTGATTTTGGTTTTTGGTGTGGGCAATGGAAGATATGAGATTGAGACTAAAAAAGAATTAAAAAATAATAAAGAAATAATATTTTAATGAAGTGGTATAAAATATAAATCCTTTGATGTTGGATATATTATTAAGTGGAATGTTAAAATAAATAAAGTAGTGTTTTGAGTTACTAAAAACGATATTTTTTAGCATTCTTAATATGAATGCTCTAAGTATCAATATTGAAAAAGTTGGAGCAAACAGTAGACTAATCATGACTATGACTACGAGTATCATTCATAGATTCGTTGTTGATGTCCAAATTCATAACATTTTTCATAAGCTCATCCAGTTTCATTTGTGCAAGTTCTATGTCAAATATATAAATATATATATATATATATAAGAGTATTAGTAGTTACAAAAAATGATCATTCCTCAACAATGTTACAAGAACTAAATAATTAAGAGTAATAATATAATAAAAAAAATTAGATATTTATAAGAAGGTTTAGATTTGTAGGGTTTGTAGGGTGTAGAGATCTAGGATTAGTAAATTTTCAATTTACAATTATATAACTTATAAGTTTTTGTAATTACTCACTTTTCTTTTTAAGTTTAAAATATAAGTTGGATATAAAAGGTATTTGACAAATATAAAATAAAAAGAATATTCATTTGTTATACGAGTTAAACAGGTTGTATTAAATGAGTCATTTCAGGTTAACACAAATAAATTGACGTGTCAAACATGTCTATTGTAGGTCATGTGGGTTGACCCGCCTATGACATGTTTCTTATCATGTCGACCTATTTATAAAACCCGCTAAGACCCAAACCTAACCTGCAAAAACCCGTGTCGTGTTTGCGGGTCAAATCAAACATTGACACCCTTACAATATGCTTCCATTAGTGCATGTCTATGAAGGGTGTCAATTCGGCCGAATTGACACCCTTCGTAGACATGCACTTATAACTCCGAATTGACACCCTTCGTAGAGATGCACTTATAACTTACAATTATATCACTTATAACTTTTTTTTTTAATTACTCACTTTCTTTTTAAGTTTAAAATATAGGTTGGATATAAAATGTATTTGAAAAATCTAAAATAAAATGAATATTTATTTGTTATATATGTTAAATAAGTCATTTTGCATTTACACAAATAAATTGACGTGTCAAAACATGACAATTGCAGGTCACACGCATTGACTCGCTTATGACACATTTCTTATTATGTCATTTTCAGGTCGATCAATTTATGATCCAAACCCGCTAAGGCCCAACTGTAACCCGTAAAATCTCATTTCATGTTCGTGTTGTGCTTATGGGTCATGTCAAATTTTGACACCCCTACCCCATCTATTTCCATGAAGTAGATTAACTTTACCCCTTGAGCCTTACTATCTACCTTTCGAGCCTTGAGGCATGTATTTTGATTTCCTTATTTCTAGCCATACGGATATAATGGCAAAGCATCACATATATCATGTGATTCCATTGTTAAATGATAATAATTGTGGGTTTGTAGTGATATTTTCTTTCCATGGAAAGTGGGGATTAATACTCTATTTGTTTGGTTGCATTTCGGGAATGAATGGAAAAGAAAAAAAGGGAAGGGAGAGAAAAACTCTATTTTATATTTGTATGTTTGAATATAAATAACAATAAATTATTATTCACAACACTTTCTCAATAAAACCTAAGTGACAGGTTGTTATTGGGTATTACCGGTGCGCAAAAAAGTAATTTAAGTGTTATGTTCAAATTAAAATCAATAACAACTTACTATATAGGATTTGTTGTAAAAGTGTTGTAAAAATATTATAGATATAACACTTTTTTTTTTTTAAATGTCAAAAATCTTATAATTCAATTGTATTAGGAAATATGAAAGAGAACTTGAGTTTGAATCCCCTCAAAATATGGGCCCTAATAAAAATTGTATCCATTCACATAGGCCAACTCAATACAATTTGAGATTAGGATGGCAACTTTGAGTATAACCTTGTTTAAATAAATATTTTTAAATGATATATATATATATATATATATATATAATTTATTTAATTTTCTATATTATAGTTTCAAGTTAAAATCTATTTTTCTTATTTTAAGAGATGCAAAATTACTAATTAAGTTTTTGTATTAGGTTTTTTAAACATATCATTTTCAAATAATAATATGGTTAAGTCACTTAATCTTCTTGTGACATAATCGACTTTAAGTATAATTTCATCAATTTTAATTTTGAATAACTTTTTTTTATAGAAATAATTGTAACATGTAATGTAATAGTAAAATTGTAAGACTGCATTTGGAAAAGAATCTCATCTTTTAATATAAGAAAGAAGTATTATATTACATGTTTGAATATCACTATAATCATTTACATTATTATTTTCCTCTATATTGTGTCATTATGAGAGAAAGAGAGAAAGAGATTGTTTGGTATGTGGTCGCGTGGGAGATGAGATGGCTTTTTTTTTTTTTTAGGTAGTTGGCTTAAAAAATTGAAGTCCCAAACCATTAAGGGATTTTGATTGTCAATTAATTCGGCAATTAATATCATAACTTTTTTTTTGTAACCTAAGGTTCTAATTTGATTGGATTCTATTAACCCACAACTTCTTAGAAGTAGCAAAGAAAGTGCACATGCCGCCAATGCCTCTTCTTCTTTTTTTCCCTTTCCACAAAGCTAATTATTGACCCATTATTTCTGGGAGGTTTTTAATGGGGGCCTTAAATAACAGCTTAATGGCCTATGCCTAGAGTCTGACCCTACATTCATGTCGAATTTGTGGAAATGCTTTTTCCTTCTTTCATTTTTTGTCCTCTCTTTCCTTTCTCTCTTATATCTACTAAACCAAACGTATGCAGAGTTAGATTTAAATGAAGTTTATGAATTTAAAATTCTTTGTATTACTATAAAGAAAATGAACCCTCCCTCCTATATCTTTCGAACCAAACGTAGAGTAAGATTTAACTCGTAGACACGATATTTATAAATCTAAAAATTCTTGTATTACTCTATTGGGGGAAATTTTTTTTGAAAGGATTAGCTTTTTCTTTGATTTTTAAATACAATTTTTTTTTTTTCAATTTCTAGTATATAGGTTTAAAATAACAAATAAATAACCTAATTCAAACACACACGAAATATTATCAACATATATCATGGAAAGCTTTGGCATAGAACAAAGATGGTTTTGAATATATAGATAAAGTATCTTATTTTTGTGGTAGTTTTACAAACATCATGGACTAACTACCCGGATTCAAATTCAGAAAGGTTGGTCTTAAACAAGTGGTTGACATGATTTTCCACTCTAGAAAATCCCGTTAGGGCCATGACCATATGGTTTGTTGTTCTATGACAAAGTTTTTTATCCTCCTCCTTTTTTTAATTTATTTTGATTTTTTGCTAGTAAAGGCACCAATGGGGGGTAGATTCTTTGCCTTTATACTATTCTTTCTTTATCACATTTTTCTTGGCTGCCCTCACTTTATCACATCCAAACTCCAAAACAAAGCATATTTTATACTACCATAACTCTAGAGATTAGTGATAAAGGTCCATGGATAGAGCACTACCCATTAATCTATTAATTTTTCTCTCTAGTCATGAAGATTAAGATAGGATAGATAGTTGTAGTACATGTATTTTTTTTTTTTTTTTGAGAGTCGTATTATTATATATTAGTTCAACTTTTTGTATCCACACATTTGCTCATGGGATGCATTGAGCCAATTTCTTAAAAAGAGAGAAGGACACGTGGGTTTTTTCTAAATTGTGGGGAAAGAGGAAAAGTTGATGAGGGCATGTGGGTTTGAATCTTGAAAAGGAGGCCTGCAGATTAAGACCTCAAATAATTTTGGCTAGGTCTGCGCAGCCCCTTATTCTTCTTCGTCATATAGTAAATTTGAAAAGGAAAGCTTTGCTTGGATTTTTCAAACAAGTTTTGAAACGTCAAATAATCACATGCCACATTTTCTGTGTTAGTTGGGAAGAGCTCATTCTTTGAGCTCAACTGCCCCTTCAATCTCTCCTTTTCAAAGATCTATTCCATTTCCACAATTTTCACCAATTCTACGTCACAGGAGGAGAAAATCCACACTCCACTGCCTAACTATTCCATGTTTCCGGTGCCCAATTTCGGTCTCTCTGCATCTGCATCTCCCCTCTCCAGATAGACCAAAATTTACGTGTAGTACTTTAGATGCAATACAATAGAACGATAGATGTTCTTATTATATGTGTGTGTGTTTTTTACAATAGATGTTCTAATTCAATTTAAAGACATAGTTGTATTAAAAAAAATTTTTTTTTTTTTTTTTTTGAGAGAGAGTTTCAACCTATGGCGTCCGCTCCTGATGATAAAGATCATCAGACCAAGACACCAATCATTTTTTGGTATAGGCGAGGATTGAACCCCAGATTTCTTATACAACCATCAGAAACTTTACCAGTTGAATTAACTAGAACCTACACATAGTTGTATTGAAGTTAATTGTCTTTGCAAAACAACCAAGTTTTGCATTTTGTCTATACAACCATGTATTTGAACTTAATTAGGAAACCTAATGTACTAGATTAATAATAATGTAACTTAGGCTCGTTTGGTTGGGGGATGGAAAAGTGGGGATAAAAAAGATTTAGTTTTATCTCGTTTGTATTTGGATGGGAAGATAGAAAAGTAGAGCGATAGAAAACTCTTTGTGTTTGGTTAAGAAGAAAAGTGAGAAGATAAAAAATGTAGTTTGTAACTTTGTAAAATTACATTCATTCTCATATTTCCGTTACATAAAATAAAATAATAATAATAAATTAATAGTTAGCAAAAAAAAAAAGACTAAAATGTAAAAAACTCACTATCTAAATTTCACATTTTGTCATTTCAATCCTTTAAGTTTGACTTTTGTCATTTCAGTCCTCTAAATTTCAATTATACTCAATTTAATTTTCCATTTACTTTACGTTAAATTGAACCGTACGTTAAAGTACCCAAAATAAAGCCGTTTTACACTATAGTTAATATTTAATTTTGTTTTATTTCTGAATTTTAGAAAAAAATGTTAAAAAAAACATCAACTAAACCCAAACGTTGTTCCCTGCCCAGCCTAAAGAACAAAATCTGAAACCCCACCCATCGTCTGGTTGAGCGTGGGACAAGCACACCTGAGTGGAACATTTAGATTCACACCCACCATCAGCCTCTCATTAGGATTCTGACGATTTAATGCCTAACAAGTGGTGAGGCCCTGGAAGCTGTTGTTGGCCATGAGGAATTTCCGAGTTGATCTGCACCGTGTAGGAGCTATTGTGCTGGAAATACTGACCCGAACATGAACAGCCGACAGGGATGATGGTCTGGGTGTTGGTGGGGACGATCTAGGAGATTATGTTGTTGATATTGGCGATGAAGGAAAAATCAGCACCCAAGGGGGGGCAATGGACAGTGGAGAATCGTAAGGAGGATTGGCAATTGGTTTCGACGTCGTTGCATTCAAATCCATTCTAACGATATAGAAACGTAAATTTTTTTTTAATTAACATTTTTGAGAAATTAAGAAATTAAAAATAAAAAATAAATATGAGCTAAAGACCAAAACAACGTCCTTTTAGTAAGTTGAGGACAGCAACTAACAAAACACTAATAGAAAACTCAATTGGAAATGAATGAAACTTAAAGAATTGAAATGACAAAAATCAAATTTAAAGGACTGAAATGACAAAATGTGAAACTTAGAATGTGAGTTTTGTATTTTAACCCCAAAAAAACTAACTCTAGAAGGGAGAAGAGGGACAAATGAGTAAATTCTCAATTAAGCCTTCTTTCTCCTCATTTTCTCTCCAATTAAAGAAGTCGGTAAAATCACCCCAATTGGTAGGACTTGGGTAAAAAATAATTAGGTCCCACCAAAATTACCCTCCCTCTCCCTCCCAACCAAATACATGCTAAGTTTTGTCTCTTTTTTTAGTAAAAACGATAGTAACTTTCGTTTATTCAGAATCAATTTTTACAATAACAGTGAAAAATAAGAGATATTCTTCTAGTTAAACGCTTTCCTCATTTTCTTTTACAATACTGACAAGAGCTAAGGCATCACAATTACAAAGTTACACTAACAAATGAAACGATTCCAAAACACTCACAAATCAACGAAATATCTTCCGTATTCAAGCAATCTCCAAAAAGGACACACCTTATTTGAATTTAGCAGATCTATTTAATTGTTTAAAGCCGGCATAAATAATGTCAAATTAAAAACAAAACATAAAAACAATACAAAACTTTATAAAATTGTTTATAAACAAAACAAAACAAACTTAATGACAATCACAGGGTCTTTACTTTTTGTCCAAAAATGGTTTTTTTTTTTTTTTTTAATAGTAGGAGAAAGGGCACTTGTCTATTTGGACCACTGAATTTTTTTTTTTTTTTTTTTAAGAATCATATTTGGACCACTGAATAAATTAAAAAATCGGTTGCGCAGGTTTGCTTCAGCCCATTAATCATTAACCAATTTAAAAAATCAGACCAACGAGACAAAAATCTACGAATAATAATAATAATAATAATAATAACTAGTTGCTAACCCGTGTGATGTATGGGATACTTAAATTTAAAATCATATATATTTTAAAAAATAAATAGAGAGTCCTATATGAAAAAACTATTAATTAAAAGTTAATAGAAAAATCATTTTATAATATAAAATAGTTTCTCATAGGTATTGTATAGGTATCAACCAAGTAAGATGCATATTTAAATTTAAATAAAAATAAATAAATAAATAAAAACCGTAATGGTGAGCGGTGGCTGCTTTTGTTTTATTACTTATCCAAAAAAAAAAATTTGATAGGATATAAACAAATAAATTGTAGTAGAATTTGAATAGTTTCTCATAGGTATTGTATAGGTATCAACCAAGTAGGATGCATATTTTAAATTTTTTTTTTTTTTTTTAAAAAAAGACCATAATGGTGGGTGGTGGCGGCTGCTTTTGTTTTATTATTTATCCAAAAAAAAAAATTGATAGGATATGAACTAATAAATTGTAGTAGAATTTGAATAGTTTCTCATAGGTATTGTATAGGTATCAACAAAGTAGAATGCATATTTTAAATAAATAAATAAATAAACAAAACTTTATCTTCTAACTCTCACATGCACCAACGCTACACCACCACCATATGTATAGAGGTCATTACACGCCCTTGTTTAGTTTCTTATCAGTGTGAATCGCCACTTTTAATATGAATAATGCACCTTCTCACTCCATATTATTCTACTAATCAATATGAGATTCCAAAATCATGTAGGAAACATCTAAACCATTCCCATATAGACTATACTTCTCCTCTTTTTTTGTAAATACCTATGGACTATATCACAAAATTAATATTATTGATGACAGGAAATTTGTGGTTTTGATGGTCAGAAATAAGCTCTTCTTCTTGTTATTGATGACAATTTTTTTTATAGATTGGTTTTTCCAAGATCATGTGAGGGTTCTATATATAACATATATACATAGTAATACAAATTACACCAACGTTAAAGAAAATTTGATTGATGAAATTGTTAATTATTAAATCAAAATTACGATTAAATCTAATGTTTTAATTGTAAAAAAAAAATTACAATTAAAATTTTCACATGTAGATTTTTCATACTAATAAACTCACTCATAAGTCACAACAATAACAATATTATAAAGTAGTAATCATAGAGAGTTAGAACATGAAAGATGGCAATATGTCCTTATCTCTGCATTTACTTTGAGCAACTCCATGATACAACGTTACAAAGTGGTCTCATGAAGTCCCAAACCCTCTTTGCAAAATCTTCAATTTGTTGTGTGTGTTTTCTTTGTGAAAATTTGAGTGAGTATGAAGGGTTTTGACCTTGGCAGGGGTTTATGTTTGTTAAAATTTTTGTTATAGAATTTTAGTTGAAGTAAAATTTTCAAGCTCTTGAAACATATATCTAATAGAGTTTTACTTAAACTAAACTATTGTAACATTTGATAAGATAATTACACGTTGAAGAGAAATAATAAATATATAAAATATAAAACCTAAAATAAAAAGAATCTAAAATAAAAAATAAAAATAAAATATTGGTGACGTGGAAAATTGTGGGAGCTCCAGGGGCTTCGGTTATATATCATATTATATATAATAAAAGTTGGGCTTAGTCGCCGTAGTTGCGCCATGTGGCTTCACCAAATTGCAAAAAATTTAATAAATTTTTAGATTTTAAGAATAAATATATATATTTTTTGAATAAATATAACAAATCAATAACAGTTGTGTCTATCTAAAATGTTATTAATAAATCCTAAAATCAATATAATAGAATTACCTAAGGATAGAATTTAAATAAAAAAGAGAGATAAAAAAATGTAAAAAACGTTTCTTTAAAAAACGTAAAAGGAAAAAAAATAGATCTAGCTAGGGATTTGTTAAACTAAAAATAATATAATAACATGAGAATAGAAGGAAAAGCAAATAGAAATGTTGTGCACTGTTAAGAAATTAAAAATTGAAATTAGAAAGAGACAAAACTATGAACAAAACGAAACAAAAAATAAAAGAAAATCAATTAACCTATTCTTTGGAGTGAAGGTATTGAGGGTGGAACGAATATCTGGTATAGTAAGAGGGAGAGAAGAGCTATGTAAGGGAAAAAGAGCCAGTTAGGGTTTTTACTTTTTTTTTTTTATATATAAAAAAAAAAAAAAATTCGGTTGGGTCAAAGGTTTTTTTTTTTAAATCTATATATCTATATCATATTATAAAATAAAATAAATAAATTTTGTTCATATCATCTTCTTCACAACCTAAAATTCCCACTATATATACACTTTTTTTTTTGTGTTTCATTATTTCTACTACGTACTTTACAATTATTTGTTATATTCTTCATTTCTCCTCTCTGCCCTACCTACAACCTTGCAGGTATTTTTTTTTCTTTCATTAAATTGAATAGATTTTGCGTATTTGTTGCCTTTTTATTATACATAATATGATTTTTATCAACAACTTTTATAGATAGGTTGAAATTCTATGTTTGATCATACATTTTAGTGTTTTTTTTTTAGAAGTCAATATAGCAAGCAATATATTTGTATTTTTTAATTTCTTATTACATGATTATTTGTTGTTGACATCAATATTTTATTATGGATTTAATTTGTTTTGGCTTTTGTTTGGTGCTTTATTTCATGTAATCTATATTCTTTAATTAATTTGTTGTCAAACATGAAATTGGATACGAGAGAATCCATCCATCCAAATTTCTATATAAGTCTATCTTTACTTAACTCCCTTTTTTTTTTTTTTTTTTTAAAGTTCAAAATTTTGGATATTATTTCATTAATGAATTGAGGTTTTGGCTTAGTTTTGTTTCAGCCGTTTCAATTATTGAATTCATTATTTTTTTCATGTATAATATTAAAAAAAAAACAATATATGTGTTCTTAAAGGGTAAAACACAATACAATTACAAACATTACTTTAAGTTAGGATGTTATATTTATTTATTAGTAAGTTAGAATGTTACATTAAGTTAGAGTATTATATTTTTATTTATTATTAATTTAGGATGTTACATATGTATACATGTGCCGGTTTAGGGTTGATATAACTTATAGCCATTTGAATGAAATCAACACTAAAAAAGTGATTTAAATATCAAAATAATAAATAAAAATTAAATTTGTTTTAAGTGTACAAGTATAATTTATTTTTTAATCTTAAATTTTCAATTAATTCTTTTTTCATTTTATTTGTTATTAAATTTAATTATATTATCAAAATATTTAATTATATTATCATATTATTATATATAATAAAAGTTGGGCTTAGACGCCATAATTGTGCCACGTGACTTCACCAAATTACAAAAATTTTATTAAATTTTTAGATTTTTAAAGATCTAAAAAAGAATAGTATACTATCAGGACTCTAATTTATTCTTATCATTAAATAAAATTAGATTAACATTATTTTTCATTTGTTAGGATATATTTCTTAAATTAAGGGATAATATTTAACATGCAAAAATTTAATTTATATAATATTTATCATCTAAATTTTCAAAATTTTAATATTATTAAATTAATATTATTTTATCAAAATATCAAGCTACAAAACTTGATTATTAAGGGATAAGGACAATTCAAATTCTTCAAGAGGTGATTAATATAAATCTATCCCAAAAAATAGTATATATCTCTAATAATTTGATAATCTCTATTAAATTAATATAATTTGATAATTTTTATGTTGATGACATTTAAAATATATATATATATATATATATATATATATATATATATATCAAAATTCCTTATAACTATCAATCACGTTCTCTTTCTCTCTTTTATTTTTTTATTTTTTTTTAAATTTTAATTTTTTATATGTTATGTTATGTTGAATCAACTCTTTTTTTTTCTTTTTTCTTTTTCATTCTATTCATATGACCTTTTTTTAATTCCAATTTTTATGGGATAAAAACAAACACATTGATTAGATATCTTTAATTTCAATAAGATTTAAATGAATTATATTTCAAATGGAACTCCACCAATATATATAACCCTATATATCCTTTTTGGAGTGAAACTTATTTCAATATGTGAATGCCTAAATCCCATGAAAATGCAAGTATGCATTCTTTTTTTTTATTCTTTTTTTATTTTTTTTTTATTATTTTCATTTTGTTTATTTTCTTTAATGTTGTTATTGGTTTTTTGTCTTCATGTGATTTTAATTAATGAATTCAAAATGTAGGGACTCAATTTTGATTGGACCCAGACAATACAATTTTTAGAGCGTGGGTTGAAGAATTAGGCCCTAACAGACTAACAACAGTGCCCCACGGTGCCATTTTCCGTTGTTGTAGGGGAATGAGCCCCGTTTCATTCCTAAGGGTAGCTCCTCGGCGCTCGTTCGAGGAGGTTCCACCTCTCCCTTAACTGCTTTGCATGCCCTTCTTATATAGTTCTCTCCCTCCTCTCTCTCTCTTCCATCTGTTGATCATCCATTTGCCATTTCTTTTTCTAACCGTCCGTCCCATCAGAGGCCTTATCAGTACTCGAGGGGTTCACAATGACCAATGTTATCCTGCCCAGGGGTTACATCTCAATTAATGCGGCCAGGGGGTTAGATGAGTGCATTTAGTGTGGAGGTGACAACCGGTTCTGAGTCTGTCCCCCACCGGGAGCTAGCCTTGGTATGCCGAGAACAGAGATGTCCTCGACGTGGATTCAAAAAGGCATAGGTGTCCATACACCATCCTCGGACGATCGTCCTTCCTCGGAATGGACCTTGGGCCAAATGCAAGATGGGCTGAGACTATCAGGCCCACGGGCCCCACAATAGCCCCTCAAAATCCTGCTGCCCGTTCCCTCGGACGGGGAGGAGGGTTTTGATACCCACGGGCCCTCCAAATGATCCACCCAACCGCGGCCCACGTCAGGGCTCGGTGACTTTTTGCCTACCCAATGTATGTTTTGGCATTTCGAGATTCAGCGTGCACCCGCATTAACTTTTGGGCGGCTCCACGTTTCCCCCTTCCAACAGTGTGATGGTAATCGTTCGGTGGTGACTTCCTGCTTTTATGGGCGGGAGGTTACACTTGGTGAACTTAAATTGGGGATATAAATACTTGTTTGAACCGCGTGGCTTCCTTATTTGCGCGCTCACAAACTTTTGGTGCATATACCTTGAATCTGGTTCAACTCCCACACTGCTCGAGGAGGATCTCCACATTTCTGTAAGTCTTCTTCTCTCAGTAGCACAAAATTTTCTTTGATTCTACTCTTCCTTTCCATCTTTCGGATCCTTTAGTCGTTGCTAGGAATGGGTAAGTTTAAGAAGTTGGTTGAGTCTGACAAGATGATGAAGAAATTCATTGCCGATTATGGGATACCCAGTAATGTGAATTTGAGGTATTGTGAGGAAGGGGAGTGGTATATTAAGAGAAATGAGGGTGAAGTTGTGATTCCCATAGTCGCCTTCGTAGAGGGAGGGTGAGAATCCCTATGAGGCCAGTGATGAGCGGATACCTTAGGCATTTTCGGCTGACCCCTACCCAGTGTGCCGTTAATGTATTTAGGATATTAGGGTGTGTAGACGCCTTGAATGAGAAGATGGGGTTGAGATTAACTCACCACGATGTAAACTGGTGCTACAACCTTCAGCACTTGAGGGGTAAGACGTACTATATGAAGACGAGGGACGATAGGGTCCGACTTATCCAGTGCCTTCCCGATTCTAATAAGAGGTTGACTCAAGATTTCCTCATTGTGTCGGGGGAATGGCACGACGGTTTCCACTGCCCGACAGTAGAGGGAGAGCCAGGTAGGGTACTCGAATTAGGAGACGGTCCAGATTCTTGTATTTCTTCTCGTTGCGTATCTGCCTTGATTGATTGATCACAGGAGCTTTGTTTCTGTTTCTGCAGATCCACACGCCTTCGCGCATCATTTTCACCTGGTCAACAAGAAGGATTTGGAAGCCGTTCTTAGGGCGGAACTCTTTTTGAACGAGGCCGATAACCAGGTTAGAGCCGCCCACCTGATCCTCGGATGCGACCCAGCCCAGAAGTCGTTCGAGGTCCCAAAGCACGTTATTAGGGCCCGTGATCCTCGGCTTAGGCAAATCACTGTGGTGAAGAACGGTTTTGCATTTTTCGAGGGATCTTACGTTCCGGAAGGCATTCCGTTGGCAGGCTCTTCCTCATCCCATCAAGCAACGGAGACTGAGGAAGGGGAACCTAAGAAGACAGGGGAGGTGGTTGAACTGAGCTCTTCCGAGGACGAATTTAGCGTGTTTAACCTAGCTTATCAGTCCGAGGATCCCTCTGGTGATCTGGGGGGCCTCCATTTGTCCGAAGCCGATCTTCAGTCCCCTAGGGTTGGTATTTAAGCCGAGATGGGTTTAAAGAGACAGCCCCAAACCAGCCTTCTTGACCTGCTTGAGGGCAACTCCAAGAAGGGTGAGCCAAGAGAGTCGCAGCCCAGACCCCCATTGCCTCTGCCCCAGCCTTTGTCCATGCGCACCAGGTCGTCTTCTATCCCTCCAGTCTCAGACCCACAGTCGGAGTCTTCCGACCCAAAATGGAAGAGATCTCCTAAGGGCAAGGAACCAATGGACGGGGGCAAGCCCCATTCTTCGTCAGAGGAAGGTGGAATCCACCGGCCCTCCAAACAACTGAGGCTCGGTGGTCAACGTAAAGGAAAGGAGACAGTCCAGCAGTCCGAGGCCCAGGCCTGGCTGCCCGCTGCCATGCTCCATGGTCAACCCTTGATGGATGACGCGACGATTCGGGAATCCCGGGAAGGCGAGGGGGCTCTCGTAGCTGACGCCCTGGAGAAGTCTCTTCTCCTTCCTGCCGACATGGCTGAGCTTAGGAGCATGAATGGGCCAGAGGTTGCCCTTAACCTTAAGAGATATCTAGGCATGGTGGGTCCCCTGGTACCTATTTATTCTACTTGAATTTTGTTGCTTAGCACCTTCCCTTGTCTTTACGACGCTCCTGTTTTTGTTGGCAGGCTGTCCAGGCCCTTTTTAGGCTGGATGAGGAGGTCAATGGCCAGAGTAACGCTTTAGCGCAGGAGCGTGACAAGTTTTTGAAAGCTGCAAGTGCCCTTAAGAGATCTAAGGCAGATCTGAAAAAGGCGATCGAAAATCTGGAGGAGATGACAAAGGCCAGAGATAACACGGCCTCTAATTTAGCAGCAGCTAAAAAGCAGGCCAAGGATCATATGAAGCGACTGCAAGAGGTTGAGGGCCGACTGCGATCCGCTGAAGAGAACATTGTCGACCTGAAGAAAAAGCTGGCCGATGCGACTTGGGCGAAGGGCGTTGCCGAATACGCCAGGGATGAGGCCGTAAGGGCTAAAGATGAGGCTGTGTTTGTGAAAACGGATGCTGAGCGTTCCTTAGAACAAGCGGAAGATGAGGCTTTTGCCAAAGGGGTGGCTAAGACTGAAGCTACCTTCAAGGACCAAATCCCTGAGGTGTGCAGGCGCTTTTGCTCCCAGACCTGGACCGAAGCGCTCAACCAAGCAGGTGTGTGATGCCTCGTCTGACCTTAGGAGGGCAGAAAGAGTATATTATCCCCCGGCAATACGCGAGGTTACCCCCATTATTTCCGAGGAGGAGACTACATTACCGGTGGCAGGTGAAAGTCAGAGCAAAGCAGCCGAGGATACGCCTTCAAATGACAGACCTATTGAGGAGGCTGGGCCCCATGGGGCGTTGGAGGGGGTTAGGACCGAGGGTCAAGAAGTGCCCCAAAATATGGTGAGGCTTCCTACTAACCCCCCGGCCACACCCTCGGTTCCTCCGAGTTCTTCTACCATGGAGGAGTCCTCTGAAGTAGCCCCTCCGAGACAAGGTCCCTAGGTGTTAGTTGAAGCCTTTTGACAAGCCCTTCAAGACAATTTGCCTACTGGGTTGGGGGGGAATGGCAACTGGCATAATACACTGTTATTCGCTTTCTTTTTCATTTCATTTTGCTTCTTGCCTCGGGGGCATTGTAACGAAATTATACACTTTCTATCTGAAATGAATATTCAATATTTTGCTTCTAGTTATTGATGCTTCCTTTTACCTGCCGTGTTCTAATATTTTGTTCAATACCTTGGTTCTGTTTAGTACCCAGGTATAGTTGCGTGGTTAGTTTTCCCATAAGCTTGAGTCTGAGGACCATGCAATGCCTTGGTTCCGTCTAACACTTCTATTCTTCTGTAAGTACCTAGTTTCCCCATAGGTTTGAGTCCTTGGACCATGCAATACCTTGGTTCTGTCTAGTACAAAGGTATAGCTGCGTGGTTAGTTTTCCCATAGGCTTGAATCCGAGGACCATGCAATGCCTTGGTTCCGTCTAACACTTCTATTCTTCTGTAAGTACCTAGTTTCCCCATAAGTTTGAGTCCTTGGACCATGCAACACCTTGGTTCTGTCTAGTACCCAGGTATAACTGCGTGGTTAGCTTTCCCATAGGCTTGAGTCCGAGGACCATGCAATGCCTTGGTTCTGTCTAACACCTCTATTCTTCTGTAAGTATCTAGTTTCCCCATAGGTTTGAGTCCTTGGACCATGCAATACCTTGGTTCTGTCTAGTACCCAGGTATAGCTGCGTGGTTAGCTTTCCCATAGGCTTGAGTCCGAGGACCATGCAATGCCTTGGTTCTGTCTAACACTTCTATTCTTCTGTAAGTATCTAGTTTCCCCATAGGTTTGAGTCCTTGGACCATGCAATACCTTGGTTCTGTTTAGTACCCAGGTATAGTTGCGTGGTTAGTTTTCCCATAAGCTTGAGTCTGAGGACCATGCAATGCCTTGGTTCCGTCTAACACTTCTATTCTTCTGTAAGTACCTAGTTTCCCCATAGGTTTGAGTCCTTGGACCATGCAATACCTTGGTTCTGTCTAGTACAAAGGTATAGCTGCGTGGTTAGTTTTCCCATAGGCTTGAGTCCGAGGACCATGCAATGCCTTGGTTCCGTCTAACACTTCTATTCTTCTGTAAGTACCTAGTTTCCCCATAAGTTTGAGTCCTTGGACCATGCAATACCTTGGTTCTGTCTAGTACCCAGGTATACCTGCGTGGTTAGCTTTCCCATAGGCTTGAGTCCGAGGACCATGCAATGTCTTGGTTCTGTCTAACACCTCTATTCTTCTGTAAGTATCTAGTTTCCCCATAAGTTTGAGTCCTTGGACCATGCAATACCTTGGTTCTGCCTAGTACCCAGGTATAGCTGTGTGGTTAACTTTCCCCTAGGCTTGAGTCCGAGGACCATGCAATGCCTTGATTCTGTCTAACACTTCTATTCTTCTGTAAGTATCTAGTTTCCCTATAGGTTTGAGTCCTTGGACCATGCAATACCTTGGTTCTGTCTAGTACCCAGGTATAGCTGCGTGGTTAGTTTTCCCATAGGCTTGAGTCCGAGGACCATGCAATGCCTTGGTTCTGTCTAACACTTCTATTCTTCTGTAAGTATCTAGTTTCCTCATAGGTTTGAGTCCTTGGACCATGCAATACCTTGGTTCTGTCTAGTACCCAGGTATAGCTGCGTGGTTAGTTTTCCTATAGGCTTGAGTCCGAGGACCATGCAATGCCTTGGTTCTGTCTAACACTTCTATTCTTCTGTAAGTATCTAGTTTCCCCATAGGTTTGAGTCCTTGGACCATGCAATACCTTGGTTCTGTCTAGTACCCAGGTATAGCTGTGTGGTTAACTTTCCCATAGGCTTGAGTCCGAGGACCATGCAATGCCTTGGTTCTGTCTAACACTTCTATTCTTCTGTAAGTATCTAGTTTCCCCATAGGTTTGAGTCCTTGGACCATGCAATACCTTGGTTCTGTCTAGTACCCAGGTATAGCTGCGTGGTTAGTTTTCCCATAGGCTTGAGTCCGAGGACCATGCAATGCCTTGGTTCTGTCTAACACTTCTATTCTTCTGTAAGTATCTAGTTTCCCCATAGGTTTGAGTCCTTGGACCATGCAATACCTTGGTTCTGTCTAGTACCCAGGTATAGCTGCGTGGTTAGTTTTCCCATAGGCTTGAATCCGAGGACCATGCAATGCCTTGGTTCTGTCTAACACCTCTATTCTTCTGTAAGTATCTAGTTTCCCCATAGGTTTGAGTCCTTGGACCATGCAATACCTTGGTTCTGTCTAGTACCCAAGTATAGCTGCGTGGTTAGCTTTCCCATAAGCTTGAGTCCGAGGACCACGCAATGCCTTGGTTCTGTCTAACACTTCTATTCTTCTGTAAGTATCTAGTTTCCCCATAGGTTTGAGTCCTTGGACCATGCAATACCTTGGTTCTGTCTAGTACCCAGGTATAGCTGCGGTGAAAGAATTTGTCCTCGGCGCAGGAAATATTATTTTCAGCGTGATGATAACCTCGTTTCTTTTTTTTCGGACGTGTTTCACCCTGCAGACCGAACCCCTGACTTTGCAGTGCCCTGGGTAGTAATGGCTTAGAATCCTAACCCTACACGTGTTGGTAACCCCGCCTTCAGTTCAAGTTTTTGCCCTCTTTAATTACGAGGCGCCTCCTGACTGTTCGCGTTCTGCGCTTGACGTTTCGACATGCAAGGCGCACTCGCATTAATATCCTCGTGGATTGATACAGATCGAACGGTTGACAACCGCCTTGAAATATGATCATAATTAATGTCACCGAAAATCCCTCTCTCGAATCCAGTGTAGATCATTTCTGACCAATTTCCCCCCTCTATAAAAGGCTATACGGGGGAAATGCCCTTTTATGCCCCACGAGTCCTCTAACAAAGCAAGAAAAATGTCCCATCAACCTTCAAAGCCCCTTCAATAACCTTACTAGGATTGTGATAAGAGTTTGGAGAAATGGGACGGCCTTGGATGGGAGTGAGGGCACACAGGCTGAAGGCCCTCCTCCCTCGACCGAGAACCGTTGTGGATATGGGTCGCACCAGACCTCCGGCGCGGCAAAGTTTGAGCGTCATTTTGATGGTGCCGTGCATAGCGGCCAAGAGGGAGGTCCCTGAAGTACATAACGCCCTTCTCCGGGGTATGCTTACGTTGGTGGAGATGTACAAGATTACGTCATGTCTGGTGCCCGAGTGTTGCCGTCTCCAACGGCCAACCACCATGGGGCTGGAAGAGAATCAAGGGAACATCACGGGGAAGGGCCATCAAGCGCCCTTGCATCTGCTCCTCTCTTCGTGCCAGCACCACCACACCGGCACGGGAGTTGTTGGTAGCCTTGAAAGAGGCCGGCCGCAGCCCCCCTTCCCTTAGTTGCTTTAAAACAGGCCCATCTGGGCCTTTGTTTGTAGAATTGGCTTTAAAACAAGCCTGTCTGAGCCTCTGTTTGTATCTTGTACGTTGTCTTTTCATTTAATAAAATAATGCAATCTTTCTTTTCTTTTCCTTTGAATCTTCTTACTTTTGTGCAATGTTTTTTTTTTTTACAAAAGCTTTTCATTAGCCTTCTGCAAGCCAGTTACTTAGGAACGATGGTCCGTTGCGTCTGTTGGTGCACAAATTCTCCCCACAGACGGCGCCAATTGTAGGGACTCAATTTTGATTGGACCTAGACAATACAATTTTTAGAGTGTGGGTTGAAGAATTAGGCCCTAACAAACTAATAACAGTGCCCCACGGTGCCCCTCACCGTTGTTGTAAAGGAATGAGCCCCGTTTCATTCCTAAGGGTAGCTCCTCGGCGCTCGTCCGAGGAGGTTCCACCTCTCCCTTAACTGCTTTGCATGCCCTTCTTATATAGTTCTCTCCCTCCTCTCTCTCTCTTCCATCTGTTGATCATCCATTTGCCATTTCTTTCTGACCGTCCGTCCCATCAGAGGCCTTATCAGTACTCGAGTGGTTCACGATGACCAATGTTATCTTGCCCAGGGGTTACATCCCAATTAATGCGGCCAGGGGGTTAGATGAATGCATTTAGTGTGGAGGTGACAACCGGTTCTGGGTCTGTCCCCCACCGGGAGTTAGCCTTGGTATGTAGAGGACAGAGATGTCCTCGGCGTGGATTCAAAAAGGCATAGGTGTCCATACACCATCCTCGGACGATCGTCCTTCCTCGGAATGGACTTTGGGCCAAATGCAAGATAGGCCGAGGCTATCAGGCCCACAGGCCCCACACAAAACATTTAAAAACATTGTCAAGTTTCTAAAGGCTCCTTCTTTGTTTTTGTATTTTGATTTTATTAAATTGATTAGGTTTTGTGTATTGGTTGCCTTTGGTTTAAACTAATTTTCTTAGCTTTGATCTAATTTATATGCTTAGGGTTATGGTCTTAGAATTAACGATTAAATATGGTTAGAATTAATAGATTAATTTTAACAATTTTCTTATTTGATTTTTATGTTACATCAAATTATCAAGATGTTCTATACGTGTATTCTTGAATTATCAACTTTAATTTTAATTTATAATATTATCAAGATTATATTAATTTTAGAATTATCAATTGTTTAATACGTTTTTTTTTTTTTAAATAATTATCAATCTAAAATTCAATTTGGAGTTATCAATTTAACTTAGTTTTAGGAGGAAATTTGACCCCTTATTTTAGTGAGATAATTATTTACACTTGATAATTTATTTTTCTTTTATCTTTATTGAATCTATTAAAATATATAATTATTTATACATTTATTTTATAAGCTTTTTCATAAAACCGTGCAACGCACGGGCCTATAACTAGTATATATATATATATATAGATATACTAGTATTATACTCGTGCAATGCACGGCTTAATCAAAATTCATATGTAAATAGTTTTTTTAATTAATTTACTTAAAATTAGATAATATAATAGATAATAAAAATAATTAAATATTTTACTTTTAAGTTATATAATAAATTCATATTGTGTGAAACTAAGGGATTTTGAAATACACACACACATATATATATATATATATATATGTAATAACTTATTAAAAGAATGCAATAAATATGTTTTTTTTCAAAATGCATAAGATGATTTATTCTTTTCTTTGTATATTATTTTTTTTCAATATCATGAAACAAAATTTGTATGCTTTTTTTCAAACTTACGTGGATTTGAATTTATCATTTATTTTTTTGCAAAATTTGTCATTATTTAAAATATATATAATTTATTTTGGGTTAATTTATTCTATTTTTTTAAGCTAAATTAGATTTTTTAATTAAGTTTACGTTAATGTTAATACATATTAGTTATCATTTGATACTTTATCCACACACAAAAAACAACAATTAACGTTTAAATTAGGCTAAAAGTAAAATTGTTACTTTATAAAAAAATTAATACAATATGTATTGTTACTTTATCCAAATAAGTCAACAAGAACAAATAGAATAAGAGTCTTACTTAAACTTAAACTTGTTTGTTAAATAGATTAGATGAAGAATTTGGATTGTAATCAAATTAAAATTTTTATCAACTTAGAAATTATAGGAGAGGAAAAATTATATATATATATATATATATATATATTTTAAATCTAAAAACCTAAAAAAATTTCTGCAATTAAAGATGCATTAAAGTGTGTAGTGTAGTATTAAAAAAAAATAAGAAAGTTGTTGCTTTTTTTATAATATACTACACATAAAAAATAAGGATTAGATGAAGAATTTGGATTGTAATCAAATTAAGATTAAATAAGGATTAGATGGATTATATATAGAGAGATTAACAAAAAAACAAAACAAAAAAAATAGGAGCAATCTAAATGTTAGCAATGACCAATGAGGAGAACAATACTCAACATTTGCTTTGAAATGGAGCAATTTAAATTTGGGGATGCATTCTCTCGTATCAATAAAATTTACTCTCTCTTTTTTTTTTTTTTTTTTTGATAATTTATTAGTAAATATAACAGGGGAGAAGGATGGCGTGACTTGAAAAGCCTTATGAAGGTGTACCTCAACCATGTTGCTAATATTGACCTCTAGATCTATTCTGCCTACAATCATGTCAAATTCTCTTGCTAATTTAAACTTTGAATTTTGCTCCATAAATCCTTATGATCTTTTTCTTTTCTTTTCTTTTTGATTCACCTCTGATCCGATCGATCCAATCTATCTCCTTTCTAGAACCTTCTAGAATTTGTTCTATTTGGATTTGAATTTTAACTCAGTTAATTCGACTCCACGGCGGTTGGAGGAAGAGGCTAGCAAAAGCGGGTGGCGAGATTGAAACTGAAGAGATGGAAAAAAAAAATGGGAGGATTGTGGGGTAAAAAAACTTAAGAAAAATTATTTAAAATAATTTAATGAGATGAATTACAAAATAAAGAGTAGGATGGCAGCAGGAAAAAAAAAATTATATTCCAAAATTTGGCCAAACTTTATAGAACCAGATGTGAAAACTCTAAGGAGGACAAAAGATCTAGTAAAAGTAAATTATTTGACAAGTCAATGAACTCTAATTCAAATCACACAACTCATTCCATAATAAAAATAAAGTGAATTGTGAGAGAAGTCACATTCAATTTTACATATTTTAGCCAAGTTTTGAAGAAAAGTCACTTTTTTTGTATTTTAGCTACTCATTTTTAAAATACAGCCTACATCACACCCTTCATCTTCCTATACCTCTAATTATAATGTTCATTATAAATTCTTATTTTAAAGAATAGATAGATGAGAGAGGGCAAGAACCTTCTAGATTTGTGACACTATTTGGTCTTCTTTATGAAGAAGATCATTGTTTAAATTTGCATTCCCCCACTTGGTGTAATAATTGAATTATAAAAAAGAATGAGAAGAGAGAAAGAAAGTTTGAATAAAAAAAAAGAGAAAAGAAAAGTTTTACAAAATGCTATAATGATTTCCAAACTTGGTGAGAATTATTTGAATAGTGTTAGATAATCGGATTTCGAATGATTCTTAACTGTGGTGCTCTTTAATTTGGCTAAAAAAAATGTTTTAAAGAGTTATTAGATGCTAATGCTTGGAGGCTCTAGATTCAAAATCTAATTGGTGTATATAGAAGCAGAACTTACCAAAAATAGGTCTTAGATGCTTTGGCTACGATCAATAAACTATTCCATTTTTATTGCAATATCTGAAACAGTACAAATATAAGTAAAAAATAATAATAACTTAATCATCTTCCTACGATGTCATTCACTTTTTTGATAAAAGATTTGTTTATTTGTTTTTGAAGAAAATTTTGTAATAGAAAATCAAGTTCAACTCTTAAACTGTTTCAGTAATTTTGAGACAACTCAAAAAGAAAAAATTAAAAATTAAATAAAAAGAGAGAAACGTTTTTAGTTTTAGACTTGCCATTAGAGGGGGTCGTAAGCTGAGAGAAAGCAAAATCTTTGTTCTTTGACTATATAGCCATCACCAAAATGAACTACTTCATTAGCTTAAGTGAAAAATACTATGTGTATAATATTTTCATAATAATTTTACAATAAATTTTAAATTTTATTTTGAATTTATGACTGCAATTACTCTTTTACTCACTAATAATAATTAATAGTAATTTATCACTTAAAATTTATTATGAACGTAATATTTCTTATGGTGAATTTTTTAAAGTCGAAAAACCACGGCTTGCAACAACTTCCTCAACGTCTTAGCAACCACCCATGGCCATGACCAACTTAATTTTCTCCAGTGGGGATGGCCCAAAATTTGGACAGGCCTAATTATTTAAAACCAGCCCTTAGGCCCATCTGGTACGTTTAAGCCTACATTTGTGTGTTGTCTAGCACATTCCTCCACCAAATTTCATGAGTCGAAGTTTTAATGAAAAATGTTAAAATTTATTACCAATTTGTAAAATTTGTAGTAATTATTATATCACTCTTTCATTGAGTACTTATTTTAGTTCTTCTTGGCTTATTTACAGGCATATGTAACCCTATCTCAAATTTTAAGTTGTTCTTGGCTTTACAGATTTTCATTAGCAACTTCAAGTCTACTCAAAAAGATGAGACAAATTAAAGAATTGAATTCATCAGCAACTTGCTGTCTTTGTTATGGAATTAAAAGTTAGCTCTATGATTTAGATGTTAATTATCATGTATCTAAAGAACAACTTTCATGGCTAAATGGAATTTGATGGATGCTGCTTTGCATTGGCCTTGAACTCCAATGAGTAGCTGCCATTGTTGAATGGCATCAAGGACGAAGCCAGAGATTTGAGTTAAGGGGGGCGGCTTTACTATTTGTTGTGTGTAACAGTTTCAACCATAGTTTTAAAAACTGGACCAGACTGGCCGGTCCGACCGGTTCAACCAGAAACCAAGAGCCAGTCCGGTTAAAACCTCCAAAACCGGTCAAAAACCGGGGTTGAACCAAAAATAAATAAAAAAACGGTTTGATGCGCGGTTCAGTTTTTAAAACCATGGTTTCAACCTTTAACGCTGCTACTACTTTGCTGCTGAAGATTTTTTTTTTTTTTGGGTAAGAACAAAATTATTTTTGTTTATAATTTTTTAAATGACAAGGTTGTTTATTTTAAATAAAATTGGTTAATTGAGCTTAATTTTTTTTTTTTTAAGTTTTACTATTGGTAATTTTTGTTGTTGAACTTTTTTTTTTTTTTTTTTTTTGGGCTTGTATATTTTGTTTTAGATTTTAGATCTATAAATTTTTTTATAATCACTAAAATGAGGAAAATACTAACGCTACAAACTTTTTTTAATAAATTATTGACGTAATAAGTGGTTATTAGTAAGTAAAAAAATTATGTGAGCGGTGAGTCTATATGCGAACCAATAAGAACTACCAAAACAGTTTGTAAAAAAATTTGTAAGTATAACATTACTCTTAAAAGAATCAATGATATTGTTTAAAGGAAAAAAAATGTAATTTTATAGAATAAAATTGCTAAAATTAATACACATATATATATATATATAATATAAAAAATAAAAAATAAAAAAATTATGGGGGCCATTGCCCCCTAGTCCAAAGCTAGCTACGTCCTAAATGGCATCATGTTTGACTTTGACAATGATTTTATGATATCTCTAGATATTCATAAAAATAAAAATAAAAAATGATATCTCTAGAATCTCCGTATGGCTTGTCTTAGCATAAAGGCAGCCACTCTGGCTGGTTCTTCCAGTCTCCATCAGCATCTCAGGTGCCTTTTTTTCTTTTCTTTTTTTGTTCTTTGTCCACGTCTCTTTTTTTTAATATTTGAATTATTTTGTTTTAATATAATTTTTAATGGGACTGTGATTTTGTGTATTAGTCTCTTTCTTTTATTTGAAAAAAAATCAGACATGGCATTGTTTTATTGAAGTGTGTAATAGGTTTGATATCAAATCCTTTTATTAAATTTTATTTATATATATATATATAAAAGGCTGGGTTCAAGTTACACCTAGTGTAACTTCACAAGAGTTACACTTTTTGTGAACCATTAATTTCTATTAGATCTAAGATTCAAAAAACACTCATAATAGCTAGAAATTAGTGATTTAGGCATTAACTCTTCTTATTAGAAGGAAAAAAAAAAAAACCATAGCATTAACTCTTTTTTTTCTTTTTCTTTTTTTTCTTTTCCTTCCATATCATCATCTTCTAAGTTTGAATTTTGACTTTTATTTTGAAAAGACTAACGTTACTTTGATGAGCATAAGCCTAGAATTTTGATTTTACACTTGTTTTTAATTTTTCATCCAAACATCTAGAATGTGATGAATTGACTTCAACAATTTTGCTTATTATATATTAAAACAGTAATAGTTTTCTTGTATCAATGAAGCTATGATACAAGTCATATCTAGATTATATCCCAAAAATACATGTCACAGTTAGAGTTTCCCTGTACTTTTGGGATATAACCTATATATGACTTGTACATTTCTAAAGTCGTGATAAAAACCTACATTAAATCAAACTTCGAAAGGCAAAAAGTTTTCTGGAACATTGCTAAGGGAAAAATAATGGTATGTATAAACGATAACAAGTCATATATATATATATATATGATGTGGCTTTTTTTTTATTTTTCCTTAATAAGAAGAGTTAATGCTAATTTCTAGGGAATAATAATGACACTACTATGAGTGTTTTTTTACCCTTAGATCTAATAGTAATCAATAGTTCACAAAATGTGTAACTCTTGTGCAGTTACACCAGGTATAAGTTGAATCCATCTCATATATATATATATATATATCTAAAAGTTGAAGCGTAGAGTTTACTGTCTACACTCCTGTTAAGCCACATCAACGCCACGTCATCAACTTATTTTTAACATTTTCTCTCTTTTTTAATTATTTTTCTCTTTATTAATTTGCCACTTTACAATTACAACTTCTCTAACATTTACTTACTTTTATCTTTTTATCTCCCCACTACTCTGTACCTTAACCTTACAATTTCCTCATCCCTTCATCTTTCTTTTATTTTGACCCTTCTTCTCCCTAATTTTTTTACTATAAAAATTTGTTATTTTCTATTCCATTCAATCCATATTTTGCTCACACAAAAAGGTGAATACTCTCTCTCTCTCTCTCTCTCTCTCTCTCTCTCTCTCTCTCTCTCTCTCTTATTAATTCTTTCTTGCAACTCTATTTTAAATTGATGAATTTTTTTTTGTTTTTTTTTTTTTGTATCTCTAGTTTTGGATGATACACTTTGGTGGTATGTTTTTTGAGTTATTTATCACATGTACTCTCTATCTCTCTTATAGTTTTGGTTTGAGTTAATTTTTAGATATTTTAGAAGTGAGATGATTATATATTTGAATATCTCTATAAATTATTTGAGTAATATCAATTGTAAATTTGTGATGAGGTTTGGTTATCATGATAATCTTCTTAACACACTATACAAAAGTTTGAATAATATAGATCACTAGAAAAAAGAATACTATTTCTATCTTTTATCTCAAAAAAAAAAAATAATAATGGAATAATATCAATCAAATGCACCTAAGTTTTTTTTTTTTTTTTTTTTAATTGTAGAGATGGAGAGATGAAAAATAATTTTAGAAATAATATTTCCGGTATGTTTTATAGAATAAATCATACATTATACCACGTTACAAAATAGTTGTATATTTTCACGCATTGCGTGGATTTGCAACTAGTATATAAATAGAAACAGAGAAATACTGAAAGCAAAAAAAGATATGATTCAGAATTAGAAATAATATAACATGGTAAATGACCACTAAATAGAGTAAATAATTCAGATATAATTTCGCTCTAAGATTTCTTTATCTTGTCATTATACTTCCTTTATATATATATGGTTGACAACAATTTTGATCATTTATTCTAAAGTGTGGGCAAGATCTATCTGCTCCATGATCCGTGATAGGCATGCATTATCCTAGTAACGTCTTGTTAGTGGTTGAGTCAACCAAGAATCTGTGGTGTTCAACATGAGGCATTAGTGTAAGCTGCTTGTGACCATGAACAGAGTTCATACAATAAACAATAAACACAGTTGTTCTCATAATTGTCATGTTGTTTATCATTTGCATTGACTAAGGAGTTCATGAATTATAACTAACAAAAACAAAGTAAAATTTTATTTTCAACATTCATTGTGATTCAGAAGCATAATATTAGTATCAGCCTATGTGAACCATGAGGTTTGCATCACAGTGGCACACGAATATTCAGTCAATAATCATTTTGAGATTTGAACATAGAGAAAAAGAAGCAATTGGTGCCCATCAACAAAAGTTGCTTTCCATTTGAAAACTTGAAAATGTCTGACCATATAAGCATCCATAATTCATAGATGGGTCCTATTAATGAATGCCCATAGAGAAAAAGAAGCAAGTAGTTCCCATCAACAAAAGTTGCTTTCCATTTGAAAACTTGAAAATGTATGACCACTAATTCATAGATGGGTCCAATTAATGAGTTCCCTTATGATATTTGTTAATGGACAATTTTAAGAAAATAATAATACCACTTTTATAAATATATATATATATATATATATCATAAAAATCTGTTTTTTTTTTCTCATAAATAATTTCTAAAAATATTTTTTAAACCAGTACCCTTAGAGCATCCGTTAACTTTTTCCTTCATAGATATAACTATCAAGTGCTTCTAATACATGCCTCAAAGAAGGAGGTAGAAGGAAGTTTCTAGGAGACATGCGTGTCTTTAAGTTTTCAGACGTTACAAAAATTTTACCTTATGAGAAACCATACATCAACCTTTGCTAACGGCCTAGACATTACCAGAAAACCAATGCCAGTTTAGACTTTTTGTACACCGTTAAAGATATCAAGCCCATTCCAGTCAATGCCCAAGTCCAATCTTACCTGCCGTGTACAAGCAAAGTATTCCAATCTTAACCTGGTTTGCATGCAAACTTTTGCAAACTATTCTGCCAGTACTACAATTCCCCACATTGGATTCATTGTAATAAATTTAACTTAATATAAATGCAGCTATAGCTGCTAAGGGCCATCATTCTGCAATCAAATACAATTCTTGTGGACCCTTCAAGATTGAGAGTGGTGTAGTAGTATTATAAAATATAAATACTTAAAACAGTAAAACCAAATCTCTCTCTCTCCCTCTCTCTCTCACAGGTTCATCCATCATTTTGCAATTGTTTACAGTTCTTGTGGACCCTTCAAGATTGAGAGTGGTGCAGTAGCAATATAAAGTATAAATACTTAAAATAGTAAAAGTTCTCATACAATTAGCTGAATTTATTACACTTGAGCATATTAATAAGAGCAACAGATAAAAAAAATAAAAAAATAAGAAAATTTTAATTGTAATTCTTAAATTACCAAAGCAATGCTTTCTGTCGATGTTTCTAGATAACACATCCGATCATGGGCTCCATGCTCAATTCTGGTTACCTCTGCCAACAGATTCTAGCAGAGATAAAATCACATGAAAGAACGCATCCTAGGCCTTGTAAGAGATTGGGCTCCATCAACAAACACAGTTGTTCCAGTCATGTAACGTGACCCATCACTGATTAAATAGGAAACAGTTGAAGCCAGGTCTGTTTTGACATCAAGCCATCTCTCAAGTGGTGCTGCGTAATTGACAAACTTTTCTGCCCTCTCCTTCCCCACTGACATTGGGAATTCATCTTGCATGTGCAAGCCACGTGCAATTGCATTAACTCTGATCTTGTATCTTCCGATTTCCAAAGCTGATGCCTGAGAAGAGCCATCGGAAATGTTGAAATCAACAATCCAAAATGAAAATACAAGGAGGGGAAACAAAACACATAATAAAAGTATTTGCAGTTATAAATGTAGGGAAAAGTTTACGAATGCATTTAGAAAATTTTTATGGGAAAAGAAAAAAAAAAGTAACTGGTTTTTTTTTTTGACAACTTTTAAGATTTTCCATAAAAATTGTATCAAAACTTTCTTGAAATAATTTATTAACAAATACTCTAAGGCACCCGTTAACCAGGCTCATGAATGTATTCTTATGGAAATGCAATTTTATATCCATTAAAATAGAAGAATCCCAAATCCTGATGCTTAATTTCTTGTAAAAACGTCCACAAAAGTGATAACATAAGAGCAATTATGGAAATGAGTCATATGAACCTCAACAACTTAGTTAAGGCCTAACTCAAAAAAAGAAATGCCAAAGCCTAAAAACTTCATTACATGAGACAACCACCTAATTAATGTAAAACCTTGGAATTGAGCATTCATGTGGTCTTACTACTGGAAGAAACTAAACATCTTCTAGCACCTAATGTGATAGAATTTAGCTATAAACGTTAGAATCTCACAACATGAGGTTTGCCGTTTGTGAGTCAACTAAGCCAGTCCCTACTATTGGGAATACAACAGTCAATTTGCGCACTTCAGCTCATCTAGCCCATATACGCTAAATCAAAGGTTTTTTCTTGCCACTAGTACCAGCATTATTCTTTCCCTTTTCATCATTCTGCAGTTTAAAATCATTTCACTCTGCACCAAGCAATCAATATAGCACATGATCTTACCACTACATTGACTTCTCTCATGTACACTCGGTGCTAGCACTAACTCTCCCACAATGCATTAGTAAGAACCTCAGAAATGACCATTAAGGTGGTTCTTGTTTAATGTAAAAACTAAACATCTCCTTTTCTTTCACCACAATAAGCTTCTGTGATCATCATTCATTCAATCAACTAATACAATATATTGTGGTGACATGATGCTTTCTGCTTAATGTAACCAAATGCTTGTAGCAAGCGGTGAAACACCTTACAGAAAATTACAACAATCAAATAATTCAGAAAGCTCTCTCTCTCTCTCTCTCTCTCTCTCTCTCTCTCTCATAGAGCAAACAAATATGACATGAAGAAGTCAAATTGTTGGAAGCACAGATGCTACTGCTAACCAAATGAAGAGGCAATCAACATACAACCCCATCACTAAAAGATATGTCGTAGGGTTCAAGTCAGAAATTCTCATTACAATAATAAACCTTCATGTTAACAAGGTAAATTCACAATCTATGCACATAAATGTGTCTTTCGATTCACTCTCCTGTTCAGAATATAAATTTAAGCAGAAGATCCCACCAGAAGTAAAATAATATAATATATGCACTGAAGATGTAAAAGACTGCTTATATTATACGGTAATAAACTTACCCTGACTAACTGCTGCAGTCCTGCCGAACATGAACCATACGCAGCAGCTCCTGGATAAAGCCCTCTTGGAGAACCAATTATCGAGGTCAAGAGTACAATGGAACCTCCAGATTTATAGTCCCGCATTCTTCTTCCCACAGCATTTAACAGAAACCACGGAGCCATAAAATTTATCTTCATTATCTTTTTGAACTCATCTTCACCTAATTGTAGGTGTTCTTGCATCTTTCCTGTTTCAATCAGAAGTGATAAATCTGTTATTACCTCACCTCCGGTGCATCCCAAATATATAATCAATTATAAATGTTAACCACTAAACCAAAAATAAAATGAAGAAAAAGAATGTCCCTAAGATAAGAAGTCTATACTTTCGGGCTAATAAAAATGTTCTTGGTTAAAAAAATTGAAATATAATATAAAAAATAAATTCAGTTGGTTGATACAATATCAAGCTTCTGTTCAATGATTCTTCAGAAATTGAAAATATTCATTAATTGAGCCCCATCAGAATTTATAAAATCAATCCTACAAAATGATATTTGCATGATGGCAATCCTTTTTTTGCCTCTTTTGTGGTGACATATAGCAGAATCACCACCCGTGTATACAGTTATTTGTCATTCTTTGTCAGGTCACCAAATAAAAATCCAAATTCCAGCACTATTGAGTTAGGAACACATCAATTAAACACTTCTATGTTTTATTCAAGCAGTTTCTAGAAATTAAACTTATGCAAGTTCTTTGTTGATGATGATGCATACCTTAACTATTTATCTCTATGAAAATTGCCATCACAATGACTTGCATCTGAGAATAACAATTATATTCAAATGAAGATGATGAAAAAAAAAATGAGGGGGAAAAAAATCTAATCATTCTAGGTAGCAAAGTAATTGACCAATGAATTCTTCGGCTTCTCCCAGGCCAATCCCCATCTTAAAATACCATGATCTTTATATAGTTGCCTTCTTATAGCCTTCACATTGTTATACCTTTAAAGGTTCCAAATGGTGTCACTTTGAAGATTCAAGTAATATTCTAACCCAACAATGACCTTCAACCCCTATATCAAAAATTAAACTATTGCAGTTTGACTGTTAACCGGACAAAAAGCTAGTGCTGAATGATGGATCAAATAGAATCTGCTCTGATCCAAATCAAAGAAGGAGCCTAGAGTATATTTTACATAAACCACAGAAAACTTGTACCCCTACTCATATATGTACACACATTAACAATCTTTGCACAAGAATTGCAATGAACATAATTCCTTTAAATAGTAAATTTAGGAAAATCCCATAATTTCAAAAGTCCCACCCTAGTCAGTCATGAAGGTCCAAGACCATTACAGTACTCACTATCCAAAGCCTTGTCCAAACTCTATTAAAACCACATATGGAAGGGGCTTCAACTTTGCCCTGTCCCTCACAACAACCACCACCAATCCTTTAGTCTCAAAATTTTGGGATCAGCAATAATCCTCAAAAGACTAGTCAGGTCAGATATTTGTATTCTCTTCTGCCATTCTATTCTATCTGAAGTCAAAATTAAATGTGCTATGGATAAATGCTAATAAATAGGACATGAGTTTCACCCCAAAAAAATTTAAAATATAATTACCTACTTTTGATGAAATATTATCCTATATTGAGTTCCAAAGAGTAGTTGCTGGGAAAATTACAAAAAAGCACAAAGAGAACCAAAGATTCTGCGCAGTCTTAGCAATTAACTACTTTTTTATAAGAATATTGAAAAATATTGTCTTAATAATAAAAAAAAATAGGCTTTGAGCCAGACAGATTTGTTGTACCTTCATAGAAATAACAATGAACAAAAGCATCTAAACTTCCCAGAATTACGCATGCCTTGTTTACTGCCTCAGCAAAGTGACCCTCTGTCTCCTCCTCCATATCTACACCAACCACCTCCACCGGCTTCACACCTTTCACCGAACCATTTATCTTTCCGGCTATACTCCGAAGACAGCTCTCATTGCCCATCAGAACCAAGCTATTAAGAAGTGTAAAAACAATCAAAAATTCATTCAAACGTCATGGCCAATTGATTAAAACAGTAAAGAAATCAACTTTATCTAAATTAACAAAATTCTTTACAGGTTAAACCATCTTTTTGGTGAGAAAAATGTGCCAAAGAAACAAAATAAGAATAACCCAGAAACAAATTATTCAAAAGTTCATATCTTTCTTCATTTTTCCACCATTTTGTCAGCAACCAAACACATATATACATAGATAATAACATGCAGAATTCAAGGGCCTGAGAATGAGTTATACACAAACCTGCATCCCCGTTTGGCTAAATGGAGAGCAATGTTCTCTGAGATCTCATCACCATCTGAGGTGATCAACACTTTCTTCCCGGGAGTTTCTTCCATAGCTGAAACTTAGAAACCACCGGTGGATTGATTTACTATATATATAAATTGCTGAAAATCTAATCAAACAAAAAATAATATAAAATTTAAAAGAATTAAAAAAAAAAATTTTTTTTTTTTTTTTTTTTTTTGAAAGCAATTAAAAAAAAAAATTAAAACGAGTTAAACAAGGACTATATTAAATTTAAAGTTGGTAGAGCAATTAAAATAGTACAGAAGGGTGTTTCAGCTTTCACCTTTAAAAGGGCGTGAGGAAACACTTCAACAATTAAGTGTAGACACAAGAAGAGAACGCACTCAATTCTTTTTTTCTTTTATTGGCTGAATGAACGCGCTCAATTCTTAACCACTATAGCACACATCTAATTATAGCACTATTGTTGAATGCGTTTCTTCAGCAAAAAAAGGTGTTGTTGCACTATATATAGTACACATCTAAATATATTTATAGCACTATTGTTGAATAAGATTTGAGGGGTTATTGCAAACAACGGTGTTATTGCAAATAATTAGTTACACGTCCTATTTTAAATACACAATTTCAATTATAATTTTAAAATTGTGTGAAATATTATCAAAATCTTAAATTTGTTTTTCCAATAAGAATTTTTTTTTTTGCTGAATTTTTCAATAAAATTTTTAGATTTTACTTTATAAGGTCATTTAATGTTTGCATCAACAGTCTTTTTATTCATATTTTTTGTCAAAGTGTTTTTATATAGCAAGTAATTTTCATCATGCTATTATTAATAAATTATTTAAATTTTTAAAAATATAAATTTTGAAACTCTATGCGTAAAATGAAAAAAAAAATCCGTAATTTGCACTTTGCATTTTTAGTTTTTTTTTTTTTTTTGGGTAAAAGAAAATATCCTTTTTTTTTTTGGAATAAAGAAAAGAAAATATCCTTTTTTTTGGAATAAAGAAAATATCCTTTTTGCTGATTGTAAATGTGTGGAGGAAATTATTAGTAAAAGACTCGAAAGGAACACTAACGTCCAAGACCAGGCAACTTTTCAGTACATAGTCTGTCCTCCTCACGTTGTTTGCTGTCGTCGTTATGATTTATGAACACAGAATTACAGAAACCACGTGGATGTTACGCATTCTCAAAAAAAAAAAACGTGGATGTTACGCTGTCGAGGTGAACCCGACGTGCTACTACGGTACTAGAACCAGGGGCGGCCGCACGTACATTTCAGGGGTTCATTTGCTGTACATACATTTCAAATGAACCCCCTGACTTGAAAAAAAAAATATATATATATATATATATATATGTATATGTATATATTGTTTTACTAATTTAATACTTTTAAAAATATTTTTGCACACTTTGTTTTAAATCTTGCACACTCTAATCACATATTAGCTTATCTCACAATCAAACAACAACTTATTGTATTATTTATCAGGGCCGGCTGAATGGTAGAACAAGAGATGCGGTCGCTTAAGGCCCCAAGTAAAAATAAGGCCCCCAAATTTTAACCAACAAGGTTATTTATAATCAATAAATAAAATAATATTTTTTTACCAGATGAAAAATAAATAAAAAAGAGAGAAAAAATACAACGTCCACAATATTTTTCACAATACTTTTACAACTAATGCTAAGTAGTTGGTTGTTACAGCCTGTTATTGATAACAAAAAAATAATTATAGTCATATTTTCAAATAGAAAACAAAAAGCAACTTAAAAAGTGGGATTTGTTATAAAAAATATTGTGAATGTTATATACTTCTAAAAAAAAAATAAGAATAATAATAAGAGTTAAGTTAGCAAATTTTAACTAGTTCTCATCTAAGTCTACGATTAACCCCACTCTTTTACTTACCACTATCAATTTGCCACATCAATAAGTATGAAAAATTTTGTCAAATTTTTTTTGTCTATAAAATTTCTAAAAAAAGAAAAAAATTATACGTAGTTCATGTTAATTAGTAGTAATTTTGCATCTAAAACAAGATAATCAATTTTCACCTTAGGCCCCTAAATGCATAAAGCCACCCCTGTTATTTATGGATGGATGAGTATGGTTGTGTGAGTTAATAATTATACAGTGCAAGTAGAATTGAGTTTTTTCATTTAGTTTAAAATATTTTTATAAAAAAAATGACAAATATATAACCACAATTGCATAAAAACAAAAATATTATACAAACTTAACAAAATAAAATAGTCATACTTATATTGACAATAGATAATGAAAACTGATAATAAACTATCATGAGATGATTTCAAAATATGAAAACTCATAGAAGGAAATTGTAAAATTTCATGTATTTGTGTTTTTTTTTTTAAATTAAATTTTTGTTTAATTTCAGTTTCTTAATGACCCTCTAGAAAAAATTCTTAGAGCCACCACTGACTAGAACCTTGAGCCTTCTTCTAGCCCACCTTCTAGCGTTTTAAAAAAATCTTCCACTCCAGCTATTATATTATAAAGGAAAATGTTAACGAGTGTCCTTAAAATATTAGTTAACAATTTAGTTAAATAAAGTTTTTATGAGAAAATGAAAAAATTAAAATAACATTTTGACAACTTTTTTCATTTTCCATAAAAGTGAAATCAAAACTTTCCTAAAATGGACTGTTAACTAATACCCTAATGTCACTTATTAGCATGACCCTATTATAAATGTATAAATAAATAAATAAATAAAAGTATAATAGTACATTAGATGTACGAAATACATCAAATAGAATGAACTTCTAGATTTTTTTTTTTTTTTGGTGGTAGAATAGTGAACTCCTTCTAGTTAACACTTCGCTATTGTTTGAGACAAAAAAAAAAAATGAATAAATAAATAAATGAATGAAAAATAATAATTTTATAATATTCTTTCATTCTCTTATTTGAAAGTTTTAATAGAGAAAATAGATAATTCATTATCTTATTTGAGAGTTTAAGTAAGAGGGAATGGAATGGATAGGAAGAATATTCATTTTTCCCTATTTCCTCAAAACCTCAAATTTTCATTTTCCCAAAATTGGGAAGAACTTTTTTTATATAGAAGAAGTATGTCAAATTTCAATTAAAAAAATTAGTCATAATCTGCCAAAAGTACATATTTCATGGAATTTGATTTAATGAATTTGATTTTATTTTTTTTATACTAAAACTCTCATAATACCCCTATATATTTAGCCATTTATTTTAAAATAAGGATCTAATAGTAATATTGTCATAAAATGATTTCATTCATTTCTCTCTATGTTACTTCCAAATAAGGTTACTTATCTTCCATTCATTTCTATTCTTTTATTTTAAAACATCCAAACAAGATTACTTAATTTCATTTCATTGTTTTCTTTTCATTCCTTTTACTTACTTAGATACATTTCACTCCATTCCATTCCATTCCATTCTATTCCTTTATCCGGCCTAGCTGGCGCTAAAAAACAAGCCGAGGACCAGACAAGGCGCCTACTGGAAGCTGAGAGTCAGCTGCAAATTGCCAAGGAGCAGATCACTGATCTGAAGAAGAAGCTGGCTGAGGCAGAGGGGGCCAAAAATGTCGCTAAGTGGGCTAGGGATGAAGCCTTGAGGGCTAAGGAGGAGGCTAAATTCGCCAAGACAGAGGCCGAGACCTCTAAGGAGAAGGCCGAGGAGGTGGCTTTTGACTTGGGAGTGGTTGTGACCCAGGCCCTTCTTAAGTCTCAAGTACCTGGGGTATGCAAGCTCTACTGTTCCCAGGTTTGGAATGAAGCCCTCAAACAAATTGGGGTTGAGGCTTCATCTGACCTTTGGAAGGTAGAGAATGTATACTACCCTCCTGCCATTAGGGAGTCTGCCCTTGGATCGTGTGTTAAGATTGAAGAAGGCACTTTAGGGTTTGAAACAAGCACCTAGAGCATGGTATGACCAGCTTACAAATTATATTTTGGATAGAGGATTTAAAAGAAGATATGCCGACCGGACATTATTTGTAAAAAAGGATTAGAACTATCTTTTTGTAGCTCAAGTGTATGTTGATGACATAGTATTTAGAGCCACCATAGACACCTGTGCTATAGAGTTTTCTGAAGAAATGAAGAAAGAATTTGAAATGAGTATGGTGGGGGAGCATACATTTTTCTTGGGTCTTCAAGTTAAAAAAGGAAGGATGGTATATTCATCTCTCAAGAAAAATATGCTAGAAATCTTGTTAAGAAGTTTGGACTAGATTCCAAAGAGCATGCCTCCACTCCCATGAGTTCATCTACCATACTTAGTCTTGATTCTTCCGGGGTAGACGTGAGTCCAACTTTGTATAGGAGCATCATTGGAAGTCTCCTATATCTCATGGCAAGTAGGCCAGACATTGCATTTAGTGTGGGAGTTTGTGCTCGTTACAAGTAGCTCTGAAGGAGTTTCTCTTGACAGCTGTGAAGAGAATCATACGCTATATTAATGGCACTCTTGAGTATGGTCTATGGTACTCAAAAGACTCTAATGATTGTCTAGCCAGTTACTCGGATGCGGATTGGGCAGGAAGTGTTGATGATCAAAAGAGCACTTCGGGCAGATGTTTCTATCTCGGAAACAATCTTGTATCATGGATGAGTAAGAAACAGAACTCGGTATCTCTATCTACATCTGAAGTCGAGTACATAGCTACCGGACTCAACTTATTTGGATGAAGAAACTTCTTCATGACAATGGGATTCCTCAAGAAACGATGAGTGTGTTTTGTGACAACACTAGTGCCATAAATCTTTCCAAGAATCTTGTTTAGCACTCAAAGTCCAAGCACATAGAGATTCGCTATCACTTCATCCATGATTTGGTAGAAGATAAAATTGTATGTCTTGAATTCATCCACACAGACAACCAAAAGGCTGACATCTTCACCAAACCTCTCATGAAGATGACGCAAATGTGGGAGTATAGGACAATTCCTTCAATAAAGACTTCATCAAACAGTTCCTAACAATCCAATTACATGCTCCACACTTGGAAAACTCATTGAAACGTGGATTATGAAGCAATTACAGAACTCAAAAAAGAATTCACAAAAGGATTTATAAATTTTGAAACATTTCAAGTAAGCAAACGATATTAGTCCAATTTCACACTTTTTGATTCAACAATCAGCTCAAACTTCTGGGTTTGTTCAAATTTAAATTTAAAATTAAATAAATACAAAAAAAAAAAGCAAACATACAGATCCAGAAACAAGAATCCTAGGTTTCATATTCGCACAAATCCTACAAAACATTTACAAAAATCCTACACTTGAAAAAGTGCTCTACTCTAATTTCACAAAAATCCTTTCAGACACTTTCAGTCATTCACAAAAATCATACACGGCTTCAAAACCCAGACCCACTACACCTAGCAACACAAACACAGACCCACAAGAACTGACACATTATTTTCGACCTTTTCGTAGAAGGACGCGTCCTGATTTGCATCATAATCGTCTGAGCTATTTTTTATAGTCTCCTAGCCTCTATAAATAGAGACTAGATCTCAAAATTCAACACACTTTTTACGCTCTGGGAGGCACACTCTCTGATTTTCTATTGAAGCTAGGGTTTTTAGGTTTCAAAGATAATTGAATATATTTCTTTGAACCCTAAAACATCCTCTCAAGAACAAGAAGTGCTCCATGCAAGAGGATGTTTCTGATAACCCTTTTTCTTTATTCTTCTCTTTTGTGATGATGCGTGTATTTTTCTGTTTAGTTATCCATAATATGAATTGTTAATTATTGTTTTGTTCAAAGCATGTTCTTGAATCTTGTATAATTGTTATGATCTCTTTCTTAATTTCAAAAATCTACATGTAATCAATTCTTTATTTTAAAAATAATAATAATAAAAACGGATATTCATCTTCCTTAGATGTAGATCTGAATTTTTCTTAAATAAAAAGGGATCTGCATCTTCCTTAGATGTAAATTTGAATTTTTCTATAAAAATAAAAAATAAAAATAAAAAACGGATCTGCATCTTCCTTAGATGTAAATCAGAATTTTTCTCAAAATAAAAAAATGAATTTGCATCGGAGTGACGGTGTCAAAATTATATGAAATTTGGAGGGCTGAAAAGAAAAGGTCATCTGATTAAGGTTCGCCCTAATTTTGGGGAATTCCTCCATTAAGGCACTAGAAAAAGTGATTTTGTTATTTTTAGTAATATTCATTTTTCTTAATAACTTTTAGGCTAAAAGTCCGAATAAGGTTCCATCTATTTTGGAACATCTCTTAGAGACCATAGTTTCAATTTTCGCAATTATCTTAATTTATCTATTTTTGGTAAAAATTACTATTTTGCCACTTAATTATGTGATTAGCGCGAATTAGGGTTTTCGGGCATTTTTCTAAACGCACTAGGTTTTGTTTTTACTATTTAAACCCATTATAACCTCCAAGATAATGGAATTATTTAAATTAATAAAAAGTCAGACTTTTATCTACTGCCTTTCTCTAGTGGATTCTAGAAACCTATATATCACCTTGGGGATTCAAGAAACCCCTTGTAGATTTTAGGTTTTCATTAAGAAAGTGACATGTTTGTATTCTTATAGCTTCTGTGACATAAAAATTAAACCATTATATAGCCAGAAAATGTTTCCAGCAAATGTCATTATAGTTGTACCATAATGAATTGAAGTGGACATTCATAATAGGTCCACTTTCATTGGCTAAATCTAGAACAATAGGACTCCAAAATAAACCCACCAATATTCCAAGCAATTGAACACCCACAAAATCATATGCCAAAGAACAAAGTAAATTATGAAAACAAAAACAAAAGCACATAAATGAGAATCGCTATGTTTTGTTTTAAACCTACTATCAAATATTCCTTGGAGAGAACACCTAAAAATTAACATTACACCCTCACAAAAAATTATAGAATATTCCAAGAATGCAATATATGCATACGCTCTTATCTCACATGAATATGATGTCGTAGAAGCCTAAAGAAAGCACACACGATGCTCTCTTGATGGAATAGAAACTAAACTATTAGCTTCTGGTAGTAAAACTTGAATCCACGAGGGGTTTCCTTAAATCCACAAGGAGAAAAACTGGAATCCACCAAAGAAAGAATTTGACAAAAAAATCGTGTTTATTTATAATAATTTGATTTGCCTAGATTATAGAAAATTCTCTGTGGGATACCTACAACATATTATAGAAAATTCTCTATGATCTAATACGCCATGCAGAATCAAATTATTATAAATAAACACGAATTTTTTGTCAACTCTGCATGGCGTATTAGATGATCAGTTACCATTGTTGGCAGAGATTCCTACTTCTATATCCTACATTTTGAACATTTTGAGGATCTTCACCACATATGCACGGAAGGTCCTTGGTCTGTGGATGGAGCACTTTTTATTCTGGATCAATGGAGACCGAACCCAGTGCTGGGTATATTGCAACTTAACTTTGTCTCTCTATGGGTACAACTCTATGGTGTCCCTTTTGAATATCAGTACCCTGAACTTGCTGAGCGTATGGGACAGCTCATGGGCATTTTTAAGAGAATGGATTTGGAAGATAGATTGCCACGTAATATAAGATTTGTGTGCATAAGAGCGAGAGTGGATCTGTGGTCTCCATTGATGGCAGGGTTTATGTTAAGGCTGAATGATAGGTCTAGGGTATGGATCCAGTGTAGGTACGAAAGGATCCATAAACTTTGCAAAAGATGCGGATTGATTGGTCACACTAGGAGATAGTGTACTGAGAGCATGGACAATATTGAGGTTAGTCTATTTCGACAAAGGTTTCGTATCCAGCGTTTACATCAGGTGCAATTCAGGTATAATGCTTTGGAACCTCTGTTCACTAATGATATGTGGGATTTTTTTTTTATCCTAGGAGGGGTTGGACCTCACATCTTAGATTTGGTCACATTTTTCATCCACACCACAACCCCCCTCCCCATCCCTACCCTAACCCACCAGAACAACATGAACCACATCACACCCACTTTGTTTCTAATTCTACCTCACATGCAACACAACATGCACCTTATCCTGACCCTGAGACACTCACACCACCTTCCCCCCCACCCCCCCCCCCCCCCAATCCTTCATATCAACACCTTATCTCACATTCATGCAAATGCCCATTTAGACACTGAACATGCAACACTCAACTCGGCCATCCACTCACTTCACTTGGGAAACCATCTTGTTCCACCTTCCCCTCCAAATTCCCCTATCTCTTCCTCTGGCCATGTTTTGAACTCAGGTACCTTTATCATGAGACCAACCTGGGAACCACCAAGGGATTTGGGTCTAAAGTGGACTTGGATTGATAATTCTGGACCTTTCATCACTAATGGGGAGGTGAGGGTGTGACAGACTCTATCTTTAGGTATTGAGAGTGACTCAGTGACAGTTACTATGTTTAACTTGGATAAATTAAATGACGTCAAGCCTGAAGTCCTACAAAGATCTACCTGGGAAAAAGGACACATTCCAAAATCCCTAAATTCCTTTGTTGAATCTTTAGTACACCGTGTGGATAGACAGCGTTTTCATTTTAAGGTTGGGGAGTCTAGTGCAAGACCTAGACTTTTAGGAGTTAAAGCCCATAGTAATGGTCTGGGCTCCAATAATAAGGCAGATGGGCTGGCTGGACATGAGCCATATCAAGAACCTCAAGGCCCAAATTATGAATCCACAGACAACCCAATTGGACCTAATCCTACCATTACAGGGTCCTATGATGCCATGAATCCCTCCCTGGAAATAGGTCCAACATCCCCTGCTTCTTTTCACTCTAACCCTGGCCCTACTACTGTTCACTTAAACGAAGACCAGGGAAGGAAGCATAATCATGATACTGTTTCATTACAATTGTCTGGTTCTAGGAAGAGATTTAGAAAAGATTTTGAGAAGTTGGGTCGAAATATTCGTAGAAGATTATTTTGTAGTCTTTTCAGAAGGCAGGGTTACACTGGGGAAGGTATTCTTGAGGATGGAAATTTTGTGGGTAATAATTTTAATTTGTTTCCCCAATAATAATGTCAAATATGCCAATACGTAGGAGGGGTGACAATTTGTAGTATTAGTGGGTTGTGGTCATATTATGAGGAGGAAATGGTATTGCAAAATATGGCTTAAACATAATCCAACCCTTTCTTTTTATGCAATAATCCAACCCATTTAATAATTATGTCACAATCCTTCAATCTTGACACAACTCATTTATTAAGTGAGTTGACATGACTTGACCTATTTCAACTTATTTAAAAAATAACTTAAAATTATTAACATTTTATATTTTGTAAGCAGATAAATTACAATAATTAAACAAATAAATTTACATAAATTCTATTTTTAAAAAAAGCATTACATTAATATTAATAGCATGCAATTAAAAAGTTTTTATTTTATGGATTTCAGTTAGCTCAACTAGTAAAATATTTTATCATTGAATAATAGATTTGTAGTTTGAACCTTGTTTATACAAAAAAAAAAAAAAAAAAATCGATTGGTATCTTGGCCTGATAATAAAAAATAATTATTATAGAGCGAACGTTATAAGTCGAAATTCTTTTGTATAATAATTTCTTATTTCAAAATAATAAAGTTGCACCCAAACTTTGTAAAGGCTCAAACTGTAATAATAATTAAAATAGTTGTTAAATTATAAATGGTCAAAAGTCTCGTAGCTTAATTGACAATATTTAGTGTTTCTCATAATACAATAATCTTGTGTTGACTGATGATGGATCAAGATAAAACTTGTGATTGTGAGATTTTGTGGTGACTTGTAATCATAGAAGAACTCATTACACGGCATATGATAGAGAGGTGTGAAACTGTGAAAGGCTGTAAGCTCACAAATATAGGTGCTGAAATAAGCATGTAAATCTAAAATCTACATGGGGCCTAAACTTATTGTTTAATTTATTCAAAAATTAGTTTGTTATATTAATCTAAAAGCTCACAATTATAGAAGCATGCTAAAGTTGTCATGCATAAAACTCAATTGATGTAGGATAATTCAATAATAAAAAAATTGATGTAGGATAAGAATAGATATATTATAATATGCTCCACCTAACATCTTCTTTTTTTGGGGGGGGGGGGGGGGGGGTTGACCTATTCTTTTTCAAGTCCAAAAGGGTCTGACTGGTTTTCGTATGTAAAATGCGGAGAAAGCACTGTACTTTTTCTGAGGAAAGTTCAAGGTGGATTGACCCAAGGACCTTGGTCAGTACCCCCAAAACAAACTAGTGCCATTATATTTTATTTGACTAGCTGGTCACAGATTCTCAGTCACTATATTAATCTTATTGATGGTTGGTATAAAAAAACATTGACATTTAAAATTAGATATATTATATAAGAGAAAATAATTTACAAGAGCTCGTGACAGGCATCAATATATGTTAGTTTAAATCAAGTAGTACTCAGTTTTTGGTCATCTATTTTTTGAAAGTGTTTTACTACTTTGAAGTCTGAACTATTTAAACAATTAAACGAAGACCATTTGTTCAATTGTAAAGAAAGTTCATGCCAAATTACAGGATACGCCTCGGTTTGGAAATTGGAATACTCACTTCACATGTGTTCATGGAAGGCCCTACCTAATCATTTTTAGTACATTAATTTGTAGAATTAATTAATTTTTGCATGGATTAATGTTTGTTCACATTGATTAATTTTGGGAATTAAAAAAATGTACACAGAAAACCATCATGTTCTTCACGTTATATTTGTGATGCATCTATCACGAATATTGTGAATTAACGGTTAGAACTTTGGAATGGACAATAGCATGGAAACTTCGAAAAAACAAAGAGTGATCATGACTTTTTTCTTTTCTCACTTTCATTCTTTTTTTTCCTTTCAATTGTTGCTTGACCGAAATGGTTGTTGAGGGGTATCAGCCTCGCGGGAAAAATACAAAAGATGGTAGTTGAATATAGATTTTAGATTAGAACTTTGGAATGGACAATAGCATGGAAACTTCGAAAAAACAAAGAGTGATCATGACTTTTTTCTTTTCTCACTTTCATTCTTTTTTTTCCTTTCAATTGTTGCTTGACCGAAATGGTTGTTGAGGGCTATCAGCCTCGCGGGAAAAATACAAAAGATGGTAGTTGAATATGATTTTAGAATTTATGATTTGCAAGTAAATATTGTGATGTTTATTTTATATGGGAAAGGCGGTAGAAGAATTAGGTCATGATTGGTAACTATTTTTATTTTTTGTTTTCAAAAACTTATTTTTGGAAATAAAAACAAAATACCATTTTATTATGTTTTTAAAATTAAAAAGGTGTTTGGTTAGTTCAAAATAGCATAAAATCAAATTTAAGTTGTCTACCAGTGGTTTAAAAGTTGGCATTTTGCCCACCTATGAATAATTCAATTAGACTTCCATAACCCACCTTAACTTTTTTGTTAGAAAAAACACATTTTAATTCAGAATTTAAACATAAAATGGATCGAAAAGCTAGGGTGGTGAAATTTTACAAAAAATTGATGAACATTACAGTGAACAACGCTCCTGGGCATAGCCAAATTGTCATGGCATCGTCCATTCCATTTCCAACTTCACTAGCTAGTAGTACTCTTCATTGCAATAAGAGGAGATAAATTAAATACAAAAATTTTCCTTTAAAAAAAATTTACATACGCTCTTCTTTCTTTTTGTTGGATTAAATCTCATACTCTTGGTATTGGTTTCTTCCTTTTTGCTTCATTTGATGAATTGCAGCAGAATTAATGCCATTTCTAGTTCCAATTTTACTTTATTAAAGCTTCAATGGCAAGAATGGATACAAAGAAAATCCAATCTCCCTCCCTTTTTCACAACTAAGTCACCTTGTTAGCCCAATCGTTCTTTTAGATTACAAGTGGCGAATCTGCCATGAGCAAAAAGCAACAAGTAGTTGCTCTATTTGTATATTTTAGTTTGTTCTACCTCCTAACAAATCCCCATAAGCCTTTCGGCTGGATAAATGGTGCGGACACGAGGTACAAGCCCCCAATTATACGCATGTATGGGAGGAAGAGTAAAAAGAAGACGGCCCAACTTGTGGCCTTATGGACAGAGCCTATTAGTTATTGGGCTTGAGATTAAGCAAGCCCGAGCATTTAATAATTAGGGTTTCTTTATGCATTTTATTGTTAGCTATTTAAGCACTTCTTCTGATTATTGTAAGACAGCTTTTTTTGAGAATTATTAAAAACGTGTGTTTCTTTTACACTGGTGCCAACTCCAGTTTTTGCTTGGTGCTGACTCCAAGCAGCCCTTAGGTGCTGACTCCTAGGGTTTATTTTGTTGTTTATTTGCTCCATTGAAATAGTGTGGTTGTCCTACGTCAAAAAATCTTTCTTTCAAGCCCAGCCTAAATCCATGCTCCGTGAGACCCACTTCGGCTAGATGAATATCTCTATGTCTCTGCAAAGAAGAAGATGATGTTTATTGAGAGGGCTAAAGCTCAAGCAGCGTGGATTTGGTTGAAAAGGGGCTACATGTGGTTGATGGGGGCCTTGCAAATGGTCAACTGGAGCCTACCTTGCATTTTGTACTTATTTGAAATTTCATGTGTAATGTTCATAGAATTTTAAACCCTAGTTTTTAGATCCATTTTATGTTTTGTTTTCAAATTAAAATTCGTTTTTTTTCTAACAAGTGGGTTACGGAAGCCTAACAGAACTAACTTTAAGTGGGCAAAGTGTCAACTTTTAAACCACATATAGACAACTTAAATTCGAATCAAACCACATGTGAGTAAACTGTAATTTACCCTTTATTTTTTGAAAAAGCCAAATATTGAAATACATGCGTGTATACAATCTCATGCCAGCACAACAGGTACATGCATATACTACCAAAGTAAAACAAGCCCACTAAAGACAAACATTTTGGGAAAATAGGTAACTAATTTTTTTTTTCTAACTATTTAGTTAGTAGTTCCGGTTCCCAAACTATATTATTTACTAGCATCTTGAGTCTAAGAGACTCGATTTCGGCCTATAAATATGGTCTGATGTGGCATCTTTTTCCACGTGGTGACCGGTTGGAAATCGAGTCTCTAAGACTCGATTTACAAACCAAAAAAAATTTTAAAAATTTGATTTACAACCCATTTATAATCTCCCCAAACGCAGAAACAGACGCAGAAAAAAAGAAAAAAAGAAAGAAAGAGAGAGAGAGAAGAAGAAGAAGAAGCCCAGGCCAACCCAAGAAGAAGAAGAAATGGACAGCCCAGGCCGACCCACGCGAACCCAGGCTGCGCCGCTCTCTAGATCTTTGTTTGTCTCTCTAATCTGATTGTGTCTGATTTGATTGTGTTGAGATTGTTGTGTCTCTGATCTGATTGGGGTTTGGGTTGAAGATGGGTGTTTGAGGTTGAAAGCTCACGTCTGATGGGTATTTGGGGTTTGGGTTGCTCTCTCTGTATTCTTTCTCTCTTTCTGAGACTTAAAATTTTTTTAAATTTTTTTGGTTTGTAAATCGAGTCTTAGAGACTCGATTTCCAGCCGATCACCATGTGGAAAAAGATGCCTCATCAGACCATGGAAATCGAGTCTCTGAGACTCGATTTATAGGCCAAAATCGAGTCTCTTAGACTCGAGATGCTAGTAAATAATATAGTTTAGGAACTGGAACTACTAACTAGATAGTTAGAAAAAAAAATTAGTTACCTATTTTTGCCTGCATCTTTCAAACTCATGCAAAAGCTGAACATGAGATATCAACACAGCTGCATAGGTCATAGTGAGTTGGTCTCCACTTCCTAGGTTAAACACATTGAAGCTCCCATTTTCTAACATGATGAAATCGGTTTGCAAAGAGCTATTGTAAAATGGATATGAATATCGTGAATGCCCAACAAGCACATATTCCATTCTAATTGTGACCTCCCTTGGCTTTCACTTCGGATGAGAATGTCGGGCTCATGATTTGGTGTCTTCTTGAAGGTGGGTTTCTGATGGTGCTACACCATAGGTTGATAATTGGATCAACAATGGCAGTGCGACAGGGGGGATTTTGTGGATGACGATAGGGAGTGGAGGAGGGAGAGTGAGCGGTGGGTTTGGCCGCAAATTTTAAAATTTCTTATGTGCTTTTGGTTTTAATTTTTAATGGCTTAGTCGAAATTCGAAGCCTGGATCTCATTTACATACACTTGTTTTCTCCTTTTTCAAAATTGAAAACACCTCATTAGCTGTTCTCAACTTCCTTTGAAAATTGAGATTTGGAAACAATTTTTGTTTCCTATCTCTTTGAATTGCCAAACCTGCTCATTTTATGGTCTAGTTTTTGTTTGTTTTGACTTCATATCTTTCTATTTAAAAATTCACCACAACACCCATACCAATGGTAAAACCAAAACCAGATCCAAGATCCACCTCCATCGCCACCACAGTCCCTCTCCACAGCTGATCAAAACCCACCTCCATCACCACCACCAAATCCAAACCCACAAAGGCATAATCATCACCACAACCACATCCACAGCCACACCCAAACCCAAATTAAAACCCACACTACCATCACCACACCCACAACCATACCCACACCCACCACCAAACCCACAATCACAAGATTCACAACCACAACTTAGATTTACCATCACCAAACCTAATCAGCTTAGTGCCAAAAAAAAAAAAAAAAAAAAAACATTGTTGAACTCAACCGAGAGAGAGAGAAAGAGAGAGAGAACGAACGATCTTACCAAGGAGAGAGAGAACATTCTTGTCGAGTAGAGAGAGAGAAATTGGTGGTGTGGCTACTAGTTTTGAGACCAAAGAAGAGAGAGAGAGACATTGGAGAGTGAAGGTAAAGGTGTAAGCTGAGCATGTGGGCCAAAATTTTTGGGTTTTTTTTTTAAAAATAAAAATAAAAATTCCATTGTATTTGTTTTTGTTGAGAACGAAAATGACCAAAACTCGTTTTCATTTCTTGTATTCAAACCCACTTTTTTGGATATTGAAAATGAAAACTGGGTACAAATTTGCAAACCAAACCATTTTTTTGTGATGGGTCCCACAGAAATTGAAAATGAATACAAAAAACACCACTTTTTTTCTCAAACCAAACATCCTCTTAATATTTCACTTAAGTTCTATATGTACAAGGATACTACGATAAGTTCCTATTACAATTTCCAACCTATATTCCAATTGAACATGAGTTTGTGTTTAATTGAGTAAAGATGATTTTACCATAATTAATGACACAATCTATAGACATGCCACGGTTAGAGCTATTAGAAGTTTAAATTTTTTCACTTTTTTGCCCATTAGTGTTTTATACAATTTTATAGGGGTGTGTAGTCAAACCATAAATTTACCAAAACCAACTCAATCCAACCCAACCTGGTGAGTTGGGTAAGTTTTTAGGGGTTAATGGGTTGGGTCGGTTTTTAGCAGTTGGTGGATTGCCAAAATTTTGGTTACAACAGGTTGGGTTGGGTGTGGGTCAGCAAATTCACAAATCCACCCAACCAAACCCGACCCGCCTATATTTAATATATATACATATATTATATGGGTTACTTACTTTTTTGCCCCTCTTCCTTAATAAAAAATAAATCCCTAACTTATTTTCTCATTTCAATCTCATATTATTTGTATTGGTTTGATACATTAATCAAATAGTTTATGTTGGTTTGGTGCTATACTCAAGTTTGATTAGTGCATCAAACCAACACAAATAAATCTTCTGTTATTTGTATTGACAATCTTATAAATTTGCAATTCTATTGCTCAATCTTTTTATTAAAAAAAATATTGTCCAACCCGATCCATGTTGGTTGGGTTGAGTTAGGTTGGACCCCTATGATGGGTTGGGTTGTGTTGGGTTTTTTTTCAACCCAACCATGGTGAGTTGGATTGAAAAAATCCCTTAACCCGACCATGGTGAGTTAAATTGAAAAAATCCCTCAACTCGACCACGGTGAGTTATCAAAAACACTACAGTAGGTGACTTATAGTAGCGGTTTTTGAAATTGCCGGGAAAAGAACACCAATATAACCCGTGTTTTTTTGTAGGGACACTCCTACAATTTTCCTACATTGCTTAGACACAATTATCATTTACTAATATTATATATATCATATTTCACTAGGGAACAAAACGATAGCCTTCTTGGGCACCCAACAATAAAGAAATTATAGACTCAACTTCCTTTCATAAATTTAGGTCCAATAATTCACCAATAAAGGTTCAATGTGTGGCAAAACTATAAAAAGGACCCCAACAATAAAAATTATGAATTAGTATAGGAAAATGAATATAAGAAAAGTAATAATATGGCCATCAAAGCAGGTGTATAATTCTATGTATTTAACGTCTAGACTCTTAAAAAATGTACACAAATTTTCAAAGAATATGTACAATCATGTATATTCCATGTAAACAATATTTCAAATAATATACATAATTTAGTATATTCAATATACACAATTTTTCAAAGAATGTACCTAATTATGTATATTCATCAGGCACAAGTTTTTTAGGGGGGAATAAAAATTAGTAGTACAATATATTGTATAAATACAGTCTGCCTATGAACACTACACTCAAACTCATACTCAATTTCACAATGTTTGAGTTTTAATTTCTAGTTGGGCTACATAACTTACACATGAAAACCATCAAGGGTATTTCATGAAAAAATATATTTGGATGCACTAATCACAAATTAACATTTAAACATGTTACAGATTTAAGGGTGAATTTGAGTGTGTTTCTATAGTTTTCTGTATAAGTAAAAGGGAAATGTTAATCAATGCCCTTAGGGCATTGGTTTAGAGACTAGTTTTAGAAATCTTTTGATGGGAAAATGATAAAGTAATTAATTTTGTTGACAACTTTTTATATTTCTTTTAAAAGTAGTATCAAAACTTTTTTATTATGGTTTATTAACAATTGCTCTAAAAACACCGCTTAACATGACTCTAAGTAAAAATCAAATGAAAAGTATCTTACTTAGTATTTTGCTTTTATCAATGTAGTACTACACAATATTGCCCTTTAATAATATTAAAGGCACCTTAACTAAGGTTGGGTATTCAATTATTCATTAACAATTTTTTTTTTTTTAAATGTAAAACCGACAGAAAGTTGTTGAAGTTAAGCTGATTATTGATACGTGGAATCTCATGCACAACTATTGCGTGCAATTCAAACTATCTTAACCTAGGTCAACAGGGAGAAAGGATTGACACAAGGCCATTGGATAATGGGAGGGGACATTTATTAAAAATGAAACCATTTGTGTTTGGGAAATTACGCTGGTGGTTGATATGAAAAACTGACACTGAAATATAGACATTTTCCATTTAATTAAGCATTGGAGAAAAAAAAAAAAAAAGCATAGGAGATCAAAAAAGAAAAAAGAAAGAGTTGGGAACTTGAAACTTGAAGAGGCCGTTTAATCCTATAGGTTGTTTTCTTGAAACTTGTTAACTGTTGTATCTCTAAAAGTTCCTATTTAACACATATTTAGACTATCTAGATAACTCGAAAAAGAAAAAGTATAAAGAAATCTCTAATTACGTACAGTAAGTTTGAAGCAAGTTTTGAATTCCATTTGGGATTGGCAAATTGGCAACTGAAAATATATTTTGGTACTGGTATGCACCAATGTACCATTTCGAGATCCGCATGTGAATATATAGAACATTAAAAAAAATTTATGAAAACAAAAACATAGAAAAAATTTATAAGTGATGTGCCAATTTTATTTGTTTGATTTTTTCTCAGATTAATGCTTCTTATTATTACTATTTTTAAAATCATTCTTCTCTCTTTCTTATTGTGTTTTCTCTTTAACAGTACCTAACACATTATTTTTTTTCTTTAAAAAAATATCTTATCTGTTCTCCACTTCTCTCTCTTGAAATATATATAAAATATTAAAAAAAATTTATGAAAACAAAAATGTAAAAACCATATTTGAATTCCTAACCCAAAATATGAATGGACTTAGGCCTAAAAAGCCAAAAACAATGAATTTGTAGAGAAATTGGTTAAAAAACTAGGTTTTAGTTAAACAAACAACAAGTTAAGTAGGTTGGTGACAAAAGAGTGAAGATAGATAAGTTTAGACTGAAGAAAAAATGTCCTCAACAATGTCCGAGGAGATTGGTTCTCATATAATGCTCTTAAATGTGGTAACAAGTCTGGTTCTATATTGCTACAGTGTTTCTTCTCTCATTTTCGGATCCCCTTGTCTCGTTGCCCCCTCCTTCTTTTATACTGTCTATCATTTTCATCCCTATCTTCCACATGCATGCTAGATGGTTGGTGTTGATACTTGTCCAATCAGTACCTCTCATAAGTTTTCATGTAGTAGCTGTAAGGCTGAAATCCACTATTCAGGTATCACCTCTACATTAATGCGGCCATGGAGTTAGCTGCAGTGCATTTAATGTGGAGGTAGCAGCTTTCTCCCTAGATATTTTAGGACAATTCCCTGTCCTGAGCTTCCATAATGCTTATCCGTATCAACTGAGTGTTTCTGTGACGTTCCCCCGGATGGTAGACCACCTCTACGGACCTCGGCCTCGGTTAGCCGAGGAGTCTCTCATCCTTGGCACAACCCCCTGGGCCGTTATGATCTAAACTGACTTCTCTGTTTGCCAACATGGGTTCTTGTGACAACATTTACTCCCCTTCGGATGCCTTCAGTCCTTGGCTTGGGCCTTAGGTCCATTATATGCATAAATAATGGGCTCCGGGCCCAATTTCCCTACAAAAAACATAGAAAAATTTTATAAGTAATGTGCCAATCTTATTTGTTTGATTTTTTTCACAAATTAATTCTTCTTTTTATTACTATTTTTAAATAATTCTTTTCTCTTTCTTATTGTTTTCTCTTTAACCGTACCTAACACATTATATTTTTCTTCAAAAAATTATCTTGTCTGTTCTCCACTTCTCTCTCTTGAAATCTCAAAAAAAAAAAAAAAAATTAACCTTTTGACTGTACCCACAAATATAACTTTTAATTTAATGTTCTCTTTCTTTGCCCTCTTTTTGACCGAATAGAGATCCAGTCAAGTGCTTCTACAAACTTTGAAGCCTAATTTATGAAGTGAAAAAAATATTAGACACCCTCCTATTTACAAACTGAGCTCCTAGCTAGCATCTACTGACCAATAACTTCTACAGCCAAAATGGCCAAATATCATCTTTGGCAGAAATATTTGACGATCTACCATTGTTTGTAAAATAATTAGAGATTTATCACTTTTTTAAACTCAAGTTTGTGAAACTCGAGTTCCATAAAAAATAGCCACCAATTTTTTATGTAACTTGAGTTCCAGAAACTCGAATTCCATAAAAAATAGCACGGCAAACTTGAAGATTATTTTTTAAAAAAAACTCAAGTTCCTAAAACTCAAGTTAAACAACAAACTCGAATTCTAAAAGAGTGGTATATCCATATACATTTTTAAAACAGTGGTAGATCGCCAAATATTTCAGCCAACAGTGGTATTTGACCATTTTTGCCCAACTTCTACTATGCATTACTTAATAACATCGCACATGTATGACAATGCAAGAAATGAAATACAATTGAATAGAAACAGGGTAAACTTTAATTTTCCAAGCCTAACCTACCTACAAAAGGAAGAAACTAGGCATGTAAAGAGTTCAAATTAAGAGTGAGATAAATAAAACAACATCATCTGAAAATTAGGCAAGTAAAATGCAAACTGGCCACTCCGTTTCAATTTGTTAACTATAATTGACAAAAATGATCATATATTATACGCATCTTATTTTAGAAGTTACAGTTACTTTATATAGTAATGTGGAGAATGGTTATATGATGTGCACGTGACCATTTTTGTCATGAATTATGGTCCACATAACCCCATTTTATCAACTAAATGATATGATAATAGAGTGGCGTGTTTGTCCAAGCTTGTATTTTGGCTTATTTTGCTAAAGCCTCAATTTCTCTCCTTTTTTAAAAACAAAATAAAATTGTAACAAGTGAAAGAGTGGTGAGTTTTGAACCCTAATTTTCTTACAAAAAAGACCAATCAAACCTAATGAGTTACAAGCCTCTTTTCTTTTATCGAGCCTATCTAAACTTTTATCCAACTTATTTGTTAAATAAAAGTAATAAAAAAAAGGTAGTCTATGAATCTAAAGTTCTAAACACACTTTAATAAGTCAATGAAAGTGAGCTATCTCAAAAAAGAAAAAAAGAAAAAAAAAAAAGCTCATTAAAATAAAAACTACTGACTCTCACATTATTAATATGAGTCCGAATTTGGTAAGGATGGGTGTAAAACTCATGTTTTACAAGATACTGTGTTATCGATACATCAGTTTTTTATATAGAACTCAATACATCTTACCATACCTAATAACATCTCAATAAACTCTCAGTTGGGTTGGATTTTAAGATGAGTATTATAATTAATTGAGTGTGGTTATGCTTATTCTTTAATATGTGATACAATGATATGACAAATTGGGATTGGAGGGTGTAAAAGTTCTATACCACATCCGTATAGAAATTTAATTTCTACGAATTTATATTCACTTACCACTAAGAGTCTTGTAACTTAACTGATACCTCATGTCATGGTGTTTTTAACAGAAAGTCTAAAGTCTAAGCTTAAATCCACCTCTCCCATATGCTAACTGTCAAATTATTAAAAAAAAAAAAAAAAAACTACACCTAAAGAAAAAGGGTCCCATGGCCACAGCCCATGGGCCTTGAGAGACCCTTGACAAAGCAAGCCGAATCCCCAAAGGCCCAAATAATTGACAACGATAAAGTATATAAACAAAATCTGGAAGCCCAACTCATTCAATATCTCTACCGTTCAGGTACAGGATGGCTCTCAAACTCAGTGGCTGGGGAGCTCTGGAGTCACCGCCACTCCCAATCACACCAAAATCCTCATCATCATCCAGGTAATCACTTTTCCAATTCCTTCTTCGCACTAAAATCTCTTTCATTTTCCGCATGATTTTAATTTCTCTGTGAATTTGATTTCAACGAATTTTTTCTCTCTGCAACAATTTTCCAGTTGTTTGAATTTCCGAACACCTCGGCCTTCCAGTGTAAAATGTGATTACTCCTGCTTTGAAGTGAGTTTCCTCTCTCTATCTCTCTCTCTTACTACTATTATTGTGTGGTTAGCAATTTAGTTCTTGTTTGAAAAATCATTGACAGTGGCAATGTATGTAATTTGCGTGATTTTTATGGTGAAACTTTTCCTAGTCCACCTTGGCTCATGAAAATTGTCGCTGTTATATGTTATTTTGTCCACATGTACTGACAAATATAAGGGTAACAAAATAGTTATTTGACTTAATAGTTTTTTGCGTTGGAAGTATCAACGAAAAACCTATTAACAATATGACTTATTTTTTAGAGATTGTTGTCGCTAAAATTTTCCGACAACTCTATCTCAAGCTGTGGTGCTAAATAAAGGAAGTTAAGAGGCAAAAGAACTCTATCTTATTTTGAGGTCACGACCAAACATAAGAAAATGATGAGATAGTTTTCCAAACAAATACTTTTTGAAAAATGACTCATTTTGTAGAAAACATTAATGTCGAAACAAACGGAGATACTCACATTTTCGTTTGGGGAAAATGGCAAAAAGTAATACTAATTCTAATACAAAGAGGCTTACAGCATGGCAGCTAGTGTGATTGGTGTCATATCACGTCAGTTTGTAAGGATTTTGTAGTACCCATTAGCATAATGAAAAACAAAATGACTGTCATGCTCGGGATTTTAGGAGACGTAATTAATGGAATCCTTGGAGAGTTCCTGAAGAGAAGGGTGCATTTGAGAAAAACAAATTTGGATTTTATCGTTAAAATTCTTATTAATGTGGGATTTCTTAATGTGGCACCTCGTGCTTGTTCTTCCAAGTTTTGGTTCAGGGGATTAAACATACATTTGTCTGAAAATGAAAATTTTGCTTCGATACAAACTTGCATTTTTTTGAGGTCCTACCAAAAGGTGGATTTGTTTGCCTCAAATGGAGCCCTTCAAACTTATAACGGTTGTAAGTGTCATGTTTAGATTCTTCATGTCAGTTCAATTTAGAATGGACTCTCGGGCCCTTACTTTCCCCAATATTTTGAACCAAAGTGCTCTAAAAAATTTTCTGGGTGCATTGATTTAGGAATTAGCAGTGTATCTGTTTCTTGCATTCTGCAGATACAGGATTTTACCTTTATGGGTGAAAAGATGCTTTCACGGTCTTAAGTATTCAGCTGCATGCTCTGCCAGTAAATATCAGTTTCATGTTTGCTAGAATTTGAATTTTGAAGAGAAAGTGCAGGAAGTTATGGATACAATAAATGTTTTTTTTTCCTCTCTCTTTAAGGTTAGAGATGTTAGCTATCGACCACCAGGGACTGAGATGAGCCTTCTAAAGTCTGTTAATTTTTCACTTCCTGAAAAAAGGTACTTTGTTTCTGTTTTGTTGAATACTGTCCAAAGCACATTGTTCGATGTTTGGGATCTTCCTTTCAATTGTTTCTCTAGGACTTTCTTGGGTAAGGTATCATTCTAAAGTCTAAACAGATAATCCTTTCCATCAGATCTGTCACCAGATATTTTTTTTTTAATAGTTTTCCATATTTTCTTCTGACCATCCCATAGGATTTGATAAATTTGTGAGGTCAGAGCCATACTAAGTGGGGGAACCTCTCTCCTAGTCATATTCTCTATCAATTGTACTGTACTAATCACAGACTTCAACATCTTTGTCATGGGCAGCTTAGAATATCTAACAAGTAGTACCTTGCATTCTTGGGATAACTTATTCAAGTCAATTGCTGCAGTTTTGGTTTAATATTTGGACGGAGTGGAAGTGGTAAAACTACTTTGTTGCAGGTATACCTCTTTCGTGAATGTGTGTTTCTGTTAGTGTGCTTTAAGTTCCCACAAAAAAAAAAAAAAAAAAAAAAAAAAAAAACCAGATCTAATTATTTATATAATCCTTCCCCCTTTTTATTCAATAAATTGTGTCAATTTCATTTTCTTTCCATCTCGCAGCTTCTTGCAGGGCTGAGTAAACCAACTTCAGGTTCCATTCATATTCAAAGATATGGGAATGATGGCAATCCAAATCAATCTCCTGAACCGTTAACCCCGGAGAGAGTTGGCATTGTCTTTCAGTTTCCTGAAAGGTATTTATTACTAATTGAAGAGAAGAAAAGTTGTTTTCCTTTGCTCGTTAAAAGAATTTTGATGCTCCACTTCATCAAAATTGATAAAATCAATGGAATCCATCCAAAAACGTACTGCATTTCTAACTTGTTTCCTTTTGTCTAATATGGTTTTGCATGGTCTTTGTACTTTGTTTTTGTATGTGTTGTTGCTGGTGCATTTCTTTTAGCTTCTTGTTTCATAGATTACAAAATTGCACTTGTACTTCCCTATTATCTATTGGCATTTTTATTGGATTTCTTTTTATTTAGACCTTAAGAGCATGTCATCTTGCAAGCTAGGTACTTCATGGCAGATAACATGCTGGAGGAAGTTACATTTGGGTGGCCAAGGCAAAGGGGTGACCTCCAATTCAAGGAGCATCTTGCTTTGAGACTCCAAAGAGCAATTAATTGGGTATTTGTGTTCTCTGAATATAAACTAATTTTCTCCTACTTATTGAGCACTTATATATTTGATGTTCATTGTATCTAGGTCTTGGTTACAATATCCTGTATATTCCAAATTAAACTCTTTGATGACTGCAGGTTGGTTTAAATGGGATATCCTTGGATAAAGATCCTCATACTCTTAGTGGTGGTTATAAACGCCGGCTTGCCTTGGCAATTCAACTCGTAAGACCCTAGATAATTGCTATAAACACACCCAAACAGAAACATGCACGCACACATAAAGGCAAACACTTGTTGGGCAATTTGGCCTTGGTTTCATGAGATAAACCTTTTACATCATTGCTTGTAGTTGTGGTATGAATTGACCCATTATCTTTTGTTGACTTTATTCTTCAGGTACAAATCCCAGATTTATTGATACTGGATGAGCCCCTTGCTGGTCTTGGTATGAATATGCATTTGGTCCCCTTTAATTCTACGTTGTTGGTTGTCTTCCAACTTTATGCAAATAGGACCATGGTTTACATATATATGGATTTCATAAGAGATTATCGAACAATCATGCATTCTTTATCCGTGTAATTCTCTGAAATCTCTCATACTAAAATGCTTGCAGAACATTTTTTACTGCTGATAGTTAAGAAGACCTACTTTTTGTTTTGAATTAATCAAGTTCATATGGTTGGCAACTATTTCTAATCCATTTTTATTTAAATAAAATTCTGAAACAACTTGGCATAATGATAGGTAAGTTTCAGTTACAGTTGAACCGGTGGCTTCTAAATTTTAGGATTTGTTATTTTGACTTGCCAACGGCTTCCATTTAAAACTTTTGCTGGGAATCTTTTACAAGTTTATTATATTGATCCTCTTGCTTCCTTCTGATCTTTATCGTACTTTGTTTTCTACAATACTTCTGCAATGTTATTTTCAAATTGTGTTAATGTTCATTGATTAGATTGGAAGGCACGGGCAGATGTTGTGAAGCTTTTGAAGCATCTAAAGAAAGAATTAACTATTCTAGCTGTCAGCCATGACCTCAAGTCAGTCTCTCCCTTTCCTTCCTCTATATTTTTTACCCTTTACCATTGTTCTTCTGTTTTCATTTGTGTTACTACTGTTTCTACTCAAAACAGTGTGTTGCCTAAATTGGACTTATGAAAGACAAATGCATTGTGAATTGTAGTCATCCCACAGAAATATTTATAAGTTAAATGTGTTCAATAATGGTTTTTACCTATAACCTACAGCCTTGGACATATATTTTACAAGATCAGCTGTTTACTATGAAACCTTTTAGATTCTAGACATAAACATGCATATAGCCTTATTTTTGTTTTTGGTGTGTACTTTTGACTTTTGAGGAGTTGTAAAGAATAGGATAGTGAGAAAGTAGTAGCCATAATCAGATTTTGTAACCATGTGTTTTCATTTGTTTATTGCCTTTTAAGGATAAAATTGACTTGATGTTGAAAGTTGAGGGACTTTAGTGATATGATTAATAGCTGAAAACCTTGATTTTGAATGTTGAAGGATGAAATTGACACAATTAAGTGTACATGGATGAAACTGAATATGTGACAAATGTATAGGGACCAAAATTGCAGTTTGGCTTAAAATTATTAATCTTACAATGAGCTCTGGCTCAAATACACTTCGTTATCTCACAAGAATGGGTGGAGGGGGAGGTTATGGTTTCAAATTAGGTGCTTATGTAACTTACCAATAAAAACAATCTTATAATGGCTAATAGGAAAGAGCCAGATACTTTTCTTTTTTTGGTTGGGGGGGGGGGGGGGTGGTGTGTGGTTTGGTTGGAGGGGAGATCCCCTACCAATTATAAAATTGTATTTGGCTAAAGTTTATTGTATTTCGTTAACCTATTATTAATTTCATTAATTAATTAATGAGTTTCAGAGCATTCTAAAACATACCTTAACTAACTGGTAAAAGGAAATTATGTCAAGCTTTTTTTTTTCCTCTTGTTTTCCTCCTAATTATATGCATTTTTGTTTGATTATAAGCTTCCTGTGTGTCTTTCAGAGAGTTAGCAACTCTAGTTGATCGATCCTGGAGTATGAAAATGGGTGGAATTCTTAAGGAAGAGCCACTACCACTTTAAGTTTGGAAATATGCTTTTGCCTTCATCAATTTGTGATGTTGTGAGGTTTGACCCTGATGCTCCTAGTGCTTCATATGAATATATTCCTGGCATGTTAGTGCTTGAAATGAATTGTTGAGGATTTAAAAAAAAAAAAATGAAATTCACTCAAAAAAAATTTGAGTAGAAAAAGAAACTTGTGTCAGGAAATTAAAGCCAGCACTTCCACATTGATTCTTTCATTTCCAATACTTTATGATCAATTATGAACTTAAGAATGGAGGCTCTTGGTTTGCAATTTGAATGATTGAACTATGTTGCACTGAGTCAGATTAACATCTATGTGTATTGACATGGACATTGGGTGCCTAGACTTTATCCTCCAAAAGCTGAAACGTGTTATAACCTTTTTTAATCCACTCACATTAACAAATTTTAATTCTAGTTTGACTCCACACAAGGAGAACACATGCAGATGGCTAACTGTGCAAATATCATGTCCAATAAATGTATGAGGTGTTCCACACAAGAAAATAGGCAATGATATAGGAAGGGCCTTGTTACATAAATCCTGGGATATTCTTAATGATAAAAGTATTACTTCTAGATACTCAAAATAGCATTATTAGGAAGCTTGTATGAAACTTAGTTACAGCTTTATTATCACACTGAGGAAGATAAGACAGACACCCTCTTGACCCTTCACTTTCTCTTGAGTCCATCATCACATAACCACTCACAACATAGTAAGATGTACTATTAAACACTAAATGTACACTTTTTACTTGTAGAGGATGATGACATATTATCATCTTCTTTCAGATTCAGTCACTAAAGCTCCAACACCAAGTCTACAATACAATACCAACAGTGGGAATGGGTTAGATGTATTAATCAGTAAACATAATCATCATAGTACTCTTTATCTTTCTGCTATGCTCTGGAATGAAGTTGCACACATGATAAATATAATGCCAAATAGTTTATACATTACTTTTAATAAACAATCATTAGCATAATAAGATATCAAGAAACATTATTAATTTCAACAAATAATGAGTATCCAATCAATATATTAATGTTATTATATTGGAACTGTATGCCTTTTGTTTATAACATTATTACTCTTAATTGTTAATTTTTTTTGTGCATTTTCGCTTACTCTCCGCCCCCCCCCCCCCCCAAAAAAAAAAAAAAAAAATACTCCCTCCGTCCCAAATTGTTGGTCCTATATTACATTTTGGGATGCCCCAAAATGTTGTACTATTTCTAAATTTAAAAGCTGCTAACTTACTAACTTTCCTATTATGCCCCTGCTTTAGATCTGTGAGCATTTAAAAAAAATCAACAGAAGCTCAAAAACAATCAATAAAAATGGGGTGCTTTTTTAGTTTCGTTATGAAACAATTTCACATTGCACAGGACATTATCATACCTTGTTATACAATATTCTTTTTTTCTATACATTGTTATCCAATGTTCTTCTCATCCATAATTTAAAATTGGCATTGTACACACCAGTCTCTTCCAAATGAAACCAACAAAAAAAAAAAAAAAAAAAAAAACACTATAAACACTTCAATACAGTTTAGTTTGTATTGTAGTAGTAATAGGTTTTTCAGATTTGAATAAAAGGATAAGTCAGAATTTGTATTTGAAGCTGAAAGTACTCTAAAAATTCTCGGCGCCAATAGAGATTGTATTTTAGTAGTAGTAGGTTTTTTATATTTGCTTAAAAGGATAAGTTCAAATTTGTATTTGACTTGTGAAAGTACTCCAAAAATGCTTGGCGCCAGTCTTGGGACAGAGTAAATGTTTTTTATAATAGCAGTATTCATATTCCAATTTTTTGATAAATTTATATTAAGGGCAGTTTTTTAAACTTCTACCCTTTTATTTAGGAAACAAGATATTAAATGATATGCCCTTAAAAAGGTTGGATTTTCTAAATAGGACTAACAATTTGGGATGAAGAAATTTCAATGTAGAATGGATGTCAAAATCAATATATTAATGTTATTATAGTGGAACTGTATGCCTTTTGTTTATGATATTATAACTCTTAATTGTTCATTTTCACTTGCTTATGGGGGGCCCCCCCCCCCCCCCCCCCCCCCCCCAAAAAAAATTTGTGAGATTCTTGGTAAGATAACAGTAATTAATTAATACCTTTTGCAAATTTCTTGTCTACATTGATATTGACATATCCATCACTTTATTTATAACTTTGTGAAATTCCAATTCATTGTTTTGTTATATACATAAGCATAGGATTGAAGTGTCTCCTCACTAAGAAACTGATGATGAAAGTAATACATGTTGAGGTTATATTTATTTGTTAATGTGGGATTTATATTACATGACAAATATAATGCCCAATAGTTCTTATATAAAAATGACCAATAGTTTATACAATTACAGTTAATTCAACAATTATTAGCATAACAAGATATCCGGACACATCATTAGTTTCAACAAATAATGGATGTCAAAATCAACAAATTAATGTTATTAGAATGGAAACGGAGCTCCAATTCTTTTGGCTTGTTCCTACTATTGACTGAACTTAAAGTTGGCGGGTCTAGGAGGTCCATTATCATTCCAGTAGGCAGAGCAAAGAATGGATGGAGGGTTTTTGGGTTAGAGTTAGGAAGATGCTGGAACCTGAAAACTATGTGAATGGTGGGAATGGGCAGTCGATTTTTGTGGCTCTGCCTCAGAAGGATAACTCTAGGATTCAACCTTTTAAATCCTTTGCCGATTTGGTGCGTGGGCATGAGGTGCAGGTTAGGGGCAGAAACCAGTCAGAGTTGCAAAACCCAGTAAGTAAACAAAAAATGTTGAGCGAAGCACCGGTGAGCTTACCAGGTCCGGCGACTCTAGAAGGTAGAGTTGTGGGTTCTCAGTGTAGAACAGAGGAGTTTAACTTTGGAAAGACAAATCCGGTAGGATATAAAAGGAGATCTCCATTGAATTTCAAATCAAATTGGATTGAACATGTTTATGGAAATAAACGGGAACTTGGGAACTTTGACTGGGCAGGAAAAAGCTTGACTGTAAAAGTGAATGGGAAAGGAAAAAGGAGGGTGGTGTGGAATAAAGGTGGACTGAGGAGTTCCTTATGGGTTATATGGGATCAGAGGGAGCACGTGCCGAGTGGTTCATGGGTTCAGAAATTCCCTATGGTGGGCTCAGACCAAGATGGTACTCTAGTGGGCCTTCCAGTGTTCTCTGGTCCAGAGCCCACTGGCCCACTGAGGTTGGAAGTGGGTGAAAGCCCAACTGGGGGGGACCCGACACTTTTAAGGCAGGAAGCCCACGCACTAGTGATGTCCAAAGCATCTCACGATACGTTGGAGGCTCAGGACATCACAAGGGCTGATATCGATCTTGCCGTGGAGTCACCGGTGCCACCAGTGAAGGCCGGCACAGTGCGACATGAAGCTCCGATGATGGTGGCGAGCTCGGCGACCCAAACCGAGATGAACTGTGGGCCAGCAAAGGCATCGGTGAAGGTAGGTGGTCCTTTTTCCGATGGGTTTCACGCTGGGGCATCACCGGCAACAAGGGATAGGGCCGATATAGCTCTTTTCCACACCACGAGGACAGATTTGGTGTCTTTTTCTCCAACCGAGCTTCTGGGTTGCCTTGCGGAGACTTCAGCGGAGGCTGAGAGTCTTTTTTCTGGTGGGCTTTGCGCTGATGAGCCTTCGTCCACACTGGGTAAGGCAGAAACAGAGGGTGATAGGGCATTAATAGGTCTTGAGCTATCAAATTACGTTCTGAGTCCACTGAGAGTTGGAATTGAGGAAGGGGGTGTTCCGGGTGGAGATGAAGGTGATCGGGTTGAGGGTGCAAGCGATATTCAGGGGATAGACACCTCCTATCAGGCTAACCAGTCGGCGTTTGCATTGACTGAGGTCAAAACAGCTTATGCAGTTGAGGCCCTGGGTGATGTGGAGAGTTCTTCCCCCTTGGTGTCTATTAATCCCCTGGGAGTGGTTGTGATGGCTGATTTGAATTGTAATACTGAGGTGAGGAGGTTGGATAACATTTTGAAGGTGTCTAATTGGGTAGTCCCTGGTTTCAGTAAGATGACGGGGCTTTCTTTGGGTCGACATGAGAAGAGGTGTATTATGCTTTTACAAAGGCTTGAGATGGAGATTGAGGTAGCCAAGCTGGTGCATAGGAAAGATGCTGCCCACCAAAAAGCTGTCTCCAAGGATAAAGGGAAGAGGGAGTTGAGGAATTTGATTTCCTCGGTTAATTATGATGGGAGATAGTTTTCTTTTCTTTGGCTGCTTGACTAAGGTTGTAGTAGGGAGTTTACAGTTTCAATGAAGTTAAGAATGGTGTCATGGAACGTTCGAGGTTTGAATGATTCGCAGAAACGTTTGGTTGTTAGAAATTTTTTTTTTTTTTTTTTTGATAAGTGGTTGTTAGAAATTTATTATGGGAATGGAATTGTGATGTAGTTTGCCTTCAAGAAACTAAGCTTGCATGCATGGATAGACAGTTGATTTGCAGCTTGTGGAGTTGTCCCTATGTAGACTGGGTAGCATTGGATGCGAATTAGACAGCTGGTGGGGTTTTGATGATGTGGGATTGGAGGGTTTTAGAAAAGCTGGAGGTAATGGTGGGTCATTTTTCCGTTTTAGTTCGGTGGCAGGGTTTGGGGGATGGTTTTATTTAGGCTTGTTCTGGGGTTTATGGCCCAAATGATAATAACTTGGGGGGGCAGTTGTGGGATGAGCTGATTGGAATTCAGCAACTTTGGGAACTTCCATGGTGTTACATAGGGGATTTCAACATTGTTCGGTTCCCTAGTGAACGGTTGGGGGGATCTTGTCTTACCCCGGCTATGGAGAATTTTTCTGAGTTCATTGAGGAGCTTAGCTTGATAGATTTTCCATTGGAAGGAGGGAGTTATACTTGGTCGAGTGGCTCGGATCAGCCTTCGATGTCTAGGATAGATAGGGTTCTGGTTTCTCATGATTGGGAGGATCACTATCTGGATGTGACCCAGCGGGTTTTAACTCGTCCTATTTCAGACCACTTCCCCATTTTAGTGGAGGCAGGAGGGATATTAAGGGGGAAAAGTCCTTTTAGTTTCGAGAACATGTGGTTAAAGTCAGATGGGTTCAAAGATAGGGTTCTTTCTTGGTGGAATCGATATTCTTTCTCAGGTACCCCAAGTTTTGTACTTGCCAAGAAGCTGAAGGCTTTGAAGGAAGATATTATTTAGTGGAACCGGAGTGAGTTTGGAAATGTCGTGCGTCAGAAAAAAGAACTGCTGGAGGCTTTGAAATCATTGGATGTTAAAGAAGGGGAGCTCAGCCTTTCTGAAGTGGAGTTAGGTGAGAGGGCTGTGTTGAGATCTCAAATACAAAACCTTCTCTCTTTGGAAGAAGTCTCGTGGCGACAGAAGTCGAGGATGCTTTGCATTAAGGAAGGAGACAACATTACCAATTTTTTCCACAAGATGGCCAATTCTCGGAGAAGGCATAATCATATTAGTACGTTGGAGGTGGATGGGATTATCTATGAGGACGAATTCGAGATGGCCGACCAAGCTGTACAGTTTTATAAAAAATTGTACAAGGAGACTGAGGAGTGGAGGCCTTGTGTGGAAGGTTTGGAGTTTGATCAGATAGAGGGGTTGGAGAGGGACTGGCTTGAACGGAGGTTTGAACGGGAGGAGGTTCTTCGAGTTGTCAAAGAGATGGAAGGAGATAAAGCACCAAGTCCTGATGGTTTCTCTTTGACTTTCTATCACCATTGTTGGGAAGTTGTGGAAAGAGATGTCTTAGCCGTGTTTGAAGAGTTTTATCAACACAATAAGTTTGAAAAATCTCTTAATGCAACTTTCATAGCCTTAATCCCTAAAAAGAATGGTGCTTCGAATATTCAAGATTTTAGACCTATTAGTTTGGTGAGGAGTGTTTACAAGATTTTGGCTAAGGTGTTGGCAAACCGCCTGAAAGAGGTATTGGATCAGCTGATATCGGAGTCTCAGAATAGTTTTGTGGGTGGTAGACAGATACTTGATTCAGTTCTCATTGCTAATGAGTGTGTTGATAGTAGGGTGAAGAGTAAGGTTTCGGGGGTTATTTGTAAATTAGATATTGAAAAAGCCTATGATCATGTGAACTTGGAGGCTCTTCTTGATTTGTTGAAGAGAATGGGATTTGGGGTGAGGTGGTGTAGGTGGATCCGCACTTGTATTTCTACAACCCAATTCTCTGTCTTGTTTAATGGGTCTCCAGCTGATTTCTTTGAGAGCTCGAGGGGATTGAGATAAGGGGACCCACTATCCCCCATGTTGATTCTGGTTATGATGGAGGTCTTCAATAAGATGATGAAAAGAGCTGAAGGGGCGGGTTTGTTTTGAGGCTTTAGGGCTGATGGTAGATGGGGTGGAGGAGTATGTGTCTCGCATCTTTTGTTCGCGGATGATGCGATTCTATTTTGCGATGCCGATGAGGAGCAAATTCTACATGTTTGGATGCTTCTTCTTTGTTTCCAGGCAGTGACAGGTTTAAAGGTTAATGTGCTGAAGAGTGAGATGGTTCCCATTGGGGAGGTTCCTAATGTCTATGTCCTAGCAGAGATTTTGGGATGCCGGATTGGGTCTTTGCCTATGACCTATCTTGGTATGCCTTTGGGGGCGTCCCACAAGTCCCCTACTGTTTGGAATCCTATCTTGGAGAATATTGAGTGTAAGTTGGCCGGTTGGAAGAAGATGTATTTGTCAAAAGGTGAAAGACTAACCTTGCTTAAAAGCACATTATCTAGTCTCCCCACTTATTATTTGTCACTTTTCACCATCCCTACGCATGTGGCCAATAAAATTGAGAAGTTGCAAAGGGATTTCTTGTGGGGGGATTCCAAGTTGCACTTGGTGGGATGGGACAAGGTGTGTGCACCTTTGCAAAATGGTGGGTTAGGAGTAAGGAAATTAACTACTTTCAATGAAGCCTTACTTGGGAAGTGGTTATGGAGGTTTGGGAATGAGAAGACAAGGCTTTGGAGAAGGGTTGTAGCTCTCAAGTTTGGGGAAGAATGGGGGGGACGGACTTCCAAGCTAGGTAGAGGGGTACATGGGTGTGGCTTGTGAAGAAGTATTCGCATGGGATGGGAGGATTTTAGCAAGAATATTCGCTTTGAGGTAGGGGTGGGGGATAGAGTGAAGCTTTGGACAGATCAATGGTGTGGGGATTCTCCACTTCAATTGACTTTTCCGAGTGTGTATGGGATTGCCTCCAATAAAGGGGCATTGGTGGCCTCTTCTCTTGAACAGTTGGGGATTGAGGAGCGGAGAAGCTGGGATGTTCATTTTACTTGGAGACCAAATGATTGGGAAATGGGTGGGGTGGATGATTTTCTCCGTACCTTGGGCTCAAATCTACCTTCCACTGAGAACGGAGATCGTATGTGATGAAAGTTGACAAAGAATGGGGACTTTGATATTTGATCGTTCTACAATAAGTTAAGAAGCCCCTTGCCAATTATTTTTCCTTGAAAAGGTGTTTGGAAGGTTAAGGCTCCTTGGCGTGTTTCCTTCTTTGTGTGGACTGCTGTTTGGGATAGGATCCTTACAGGTGATAATTTGAGGGGTAGATGGGATTTTGTTGTCTGGTGTATCATGTGCCGCAGTAATAGGGAGACGGTGGATCATTTGTTACTACATTGTGGAAAGGCTTATCGATTGTAGAGTTTGGTGTTTAGATCTTTTGGGTTTTCTTGAGTCTTGCCAAGATCGGTTGCGGATACTCTATTCAGTTGGTGGAATTGGCCTGGACAGCACTTGTCTAGCATTTGGAATTTAGCTCTTTTATGCTTGATGTGGTGTCTTTGGAGGGAGCGAAATAGGAGGACGTTTGAGGACATGGATAGTTCGGATGACCAGCTTTTGGCCTCTTTTAGCGGCACTTTGTTTGACTAGTCTAGGGCTTGGAGACTCACCTCTAGTAATTCTCTCCCTATGTTCATTAGCTCTCTCTTGTGTACTTAGTTTCTTTTCCTTTCTTTATCTTTACACTCTTTCTTTTCCCTTTCTATTTCTCTCTCTGCCTTATGTTTTTCTGCATAAGGTAGTGTTCTTGAATATAAATCTTTATTACCTATCAAAAAAAAATTGTATGCCTTTTGTTTTTGATAATATAAATATTAATTGATCATTTTCTTTGTGCATTTTCACTTACTTATCCCCAAAAGTAAGACTTTGTGCATTTTCAAAATATTCGTGGCAAGATCACCGTAATTATTTTACACCTTGCAAATTTCCTGTCTACAATGATATTGACATCTCCATCACTCTATTTACCTTTATATATATATATACACATTCTCAGAAACTGATATTGAGGATAACACTTTTTTTTCTCCAAAAAAAAAAAAAAAAAAAACAAACAAACAAACAAAGAAGGTAATCACATTTTGAAGTTATAATTCCTGAATTTTATGATATGGTGGGATTTATACTAGATATTTTGTATGGCATTTAATTTATACTTGTAGGTGAGGGTGAGATTGTGGATTCAAAACCCACTTGGTGCATGTGTAATTTACCAAACCAAAAAAAAAACTGATACTTACAGTCTGCATCTGTCATGATCCAATGCTCTTTTGCACTTAGATTACTGTCATGCAGCCCATCTTTGGGTGGGTTCAAGTTGGTCTTGTAACGGTGGCTCCTCATCTTTAACATGGGCTCTAGAGTAAAGGCATCATTGTCTTCACCCAAGTGCATCTGATCTCCATTATTATAGCTACCACTGGGAGCTTTTTTGACCTTATATTTATGGGAATTAACAAATTCTCTTTCAGCTATAGAGCTTTCAGGATGGATTTTTCTGTGGAACGCACGTATGACCTGCATGCCACACATAAAGAAGCTAACATATTTAATGAACAATTGTTATAAGATCCATTTAGAACACAGTGGAGGCACTAACTCCTATGTGATAATTTGTGTTCAATGTCAAATTATTCATAAACATTATTATCTGATGAAGACATAGCCAGAAAAGTTACAGATTGGTTTGAGAGCTTAAAGGTTTTCCATTTGGATGCTATGCTAGGATTGGTAGATAACATGCTTTGGCATTGCTAACTATGCTCTGAATTTATTTCTGTTGACCTTGACTGAAGAATCTTTAGTTTGACATCAATTGCGTGCATTAGAATTAGTATTCTTTCTTTCCACTTTTTGGGTTACACTAAAAGCACCAATTACCATTGGATCTCTTGCTAGCTAGCAAGAATCCTTGGGGAAAAAGGTTGACACGGGATCTTGGATGGCGGAGAATCCACATCATCTGAATCTTTTATTTGACTTCTGTATATCCTAGATAGCTGGCACTAGTAGTGTGCTTAGGAACTCATATTCAACTTATAAGACAATAGATGATTACAATGAGTGATATTGATCTAAGGATTACATGTTCACGTGAGGGATCTAATGTTCAATAGTGGTTCTCAGGAGAATTATGAGCAAGAGACCAACCTTGTGGAGTATCTTCTTGGTTGAAACTGAGTCAGCTGCATCACCACCAGCAGAAGGGATGGAGCTCCTTGAGGAAGCATGGAGCTTCTTTAGCATCTTCTTCATGAGATGCATAGCAGATTTATGCGTTTTCTTGTCTTGCATCTCCCCTTTCTCACTTTTCTCTGTGTTTTCTTCATTTGTTATTTTTGTCCTATGAAACAGCTCTGCAAGTGATGCCTTCTCTTTCTTTACTTCTTTTCTTGTTTCTGTCAGTTCAATTGAAGAGCCAAATAGATATCCTTGCAGTGGACATACCAAAATTTTCTCATAATCTTCATTTTCAGCCACATCCATTGGCTTGCCATTGAGTGTAATGGTGCTAGCAATACTGTTCCGTCCTGATGATTCATCGCACCATTCTTTAGTTTCAGCCTCAAGGAACTTCTCCAGCTCATAGTTGATGAGCTTCAAGTCATTCTCTGTTACCTCTGTTTTGCTCTCATTTAAGCTCTCCAGAGGCATGGCAAATGTTGGTGTAGCTGGCTCACTTATGATTGGTTCCAGACCAAGGGTTCCAATGGTGAGAAAGCCATGGAAGAGCTCAGAGATGACAGCAGATGTTTCTTCTTCTAAGTTTTCTTGCCCTTTCTTGGCGTCAGAGTCAGAAAAAGATTTTCCAGATTCCTGTTTGGGTTGCTTTAAGGATCTGGATTTGTATGTGGAGCCAAAGCTTGGCTTCGTGTAGAAGTCTTGGTCATCAACTGATGGCTGTGCAGTAAGGCAAATACAAGGGTTTCCTGAAATTATAGTTCCAAAAAAGAGTTAGGATATCCATGAAAATAATTAGGGAAGAAAGACTTGTCTATGAGAAAGACATATCAGTATTCCTTTTTGTTTCTTTTTTCTTTTGTGCTTTGGAAAGGGGAATGTGGACCAATTAATGGCTGCTCCATTCTGGACATGTATGCCTGTTAGTGTTAACGGTTGAGTGCTTTCTTCACTGAATGATGTGGACTGTAGAACAAGGCGGTCCCATCACTTACCACTGAGAACCTTAATCAGGTGGCCCTGTGTCCACAAAAGGGTGGTGGTATCACCCAACTTCACTGCTACAGTGCTATAATAACCGAAAATGTTTGTGTTCTGATTGTTTGAGACCACCTATCTCAAAGGCCACCAGATTTTTTAACTTTTGCTTGTTTTAGGTTGTTTCTGTGATTATCTTTTTAGATTGTGAAGAATTCTGTAGATTCTAATGTTTAATCACATTGTAAGACATTGAGTAGCAGAAGCAATTATCATGGTTGTGTATTAACCTGATTGCTCTGATGATTTATGTAATGATGATGTATGCCTTCTGCAGGGATTTTTTTTTTTTTTTTTTTTAAGGGGAGAAAAAAGTTGATGAGGACAGTTTGAATACCAATTGTAAAATCCTTGAAAGGCTCGATGCTATTATGACGAAATTTATGGTGCAGCCAGTCCAGTAACTGCAGCAGTGGAAGGCAAAGATTGAGTTAAAGGATTGAAAACATTAGTGCAATTCCAAATTTGGTAGAGTTCGGACTTACCTTCATTTTGATATTTCTTTCGAGGGTTTGATCTTAGATCTCCAGGCTGTTCTAGTAGACAGAAATATAGGTATACTTAGATTCCAAGGAAGATGGGACTTTAAAGGAAGGACTTAGAATTGCTAAAGAGCAAAAGAACAAGGATCAGTTCATTAAGACTGTTAAGAAGTTGGAATTCTGCTAGAAGGCCCTGAGATAGATGTGGGTAGAGAGAAACATTTAGAAAGATACAAGATTGTGGTTGGCTGTTCATTTCAAGATCAAATCATTTGACAAACTGGAGTGGTTTTTGGAGACCCACAAGTTGGTGTGCTATGTATATTGTGCATACACATTCATACTTGGGAGTAGTTGCATGGGCATATTAATAAGATAATCAATCGCTTAGATATTAAATTAGCAATACAAGTGAATCTTTCATGTTGGTCACATCTGATAAATGTGTGCTTTAATATGCAAATAAGCACATTCAATGACCAATGGTCATATTAGTGGAGATGGATTTATAGACATTTGAATTTGTACACGCATCTAACTTATTTATCTAACAAGCATTTTGGTTAGTAAGCCTAATGTGACTGATGGGCAGTTTTTCCTATATGTATAGATTTCCGAATGTTGCTTGCTGAAAAGATGATAAAATTTTGAAATCATTTTACTCATTATGGTCCTTGAATTCACTGGATGAGTTATCAAAAGTTTTTGGTATGGCATGCTTTGGGAAAGATAGTCCTTACTGAAAAGATTATGGTGTGCACTCGTTCTATTGTGATTGCCTCAGTTGGGTAAACTGGCCATTGCTAAGTATTTGCCTTAGCTGTTGTAGTAGACATCTCATATTTGCCTTAGGACTAGAGCTGTAACAGGATCCTGTTGCTACTTTGCATTACTAAAATCAGGTACTAGTAGAGTATTTTTTTCAAATCTTTTTATCTGTTTTTCCCCCTGTTTAATGCTATCTCAATGATGGTGGGTATATTTGAAGGTTTATTGCTGATATATAGTGGCTAATTTATTTTTAAAACCATTACAAAGCTGGTCATCATATGTAAAGTGATCATCAATGGCTGAGATTCTATTGAGTCCCTAGACTTCAGAAAACTTGAATGGAATTTGAATTTAATTTGTTGATTGTGCGTATAAGATCTGTGTGAGTCATGGTTTCAGAATTTTTTCATTACACATATATTACATTTGGGACCCAGGACAGCCAAGGCTTTTCCCCAATCATCACTTTGACACAACTCTTGTTGCACCTTTCTTGAATTAAAATTTTGCTTTTGTCCATGTAATGATGTCAGCAATAGCCATATAGCCTTGATATCCTCAGTTATTTATGTTTGAAAATATACTCTTGATTCATCCATGATTGTGACATTTAATAGATATATAAGCTTGTCTTCTCAACTGCCTTGATTGTCATACAATATTTGACTGCAGAAGATTCACCCAGACAGGACTGCCTGCAATGAAATCTCAGCATACCCCACAAACATCTTTTGATGTTAAGAGTGAGCTGAGGAGGAGAAGGCAGTGGTAGGCTTGGAGGCAAAAGCCACAGCCATCTTTAATCCTATAGACCCTAATCTACAATTTTGTTACGAGAAATGCTAGGGACAACATTTTCACAACAAATCCTAAATGAAGACCAACAACAGATTTGTTGTGAAATTGTGAAAATGTAATGGATGTTGCACTTCTCTTTTATTACTATGAAATACCATTATTGTAGCACTGCAGAGAAAGCATGGAGGCTTGGGCAAAATGTGTAGTTGTGTATAATTTCATCGACTTTGTAACCCTGTATTTTATCTTCTAATCTAACTATGGAACCCCTATGGAAATTTTTCTTTGGGTTCTGTTTCATCTTCTAATCTAACTATGAAACCCCGTGGAAATTTTTCTTTGGATTCTGTTCCGGGTACAAATGGATTACTGTTCTTAATATAGGAAGACAGATGATGCACACAATTGCTCTACTTGAGGAGCTTTAAAGACTATTAAGAATTTAGGTTCGAAGTCCAAGTGTGTTGAAAATTATTCAAGTGCAGTATCATTCAGTCTCTATGAAGCATATGATTCAGGCACTAAAGGCATGTTAGGTAGACTGTAATAGGTTCTTTAATGTAATAGTTATTCCTATGGTTTAGTTATTCTTTAGTTTGGTTATATTTTTATTATAAAGAATAGTCATTCCTTATGAATAGTTATTCTTCAAAATGAGGAATAACTATTCCTCTTTAAAATGTTGTATTAATTATTCCTTAGTAAGTGCAATAATTTCAAAACTTAATATATTTCCAAATAAACAAACTTTCTATATACATCTAACAATTATAAAAAAAAAAATCATAAAAAATAATACACATCTCTCTTAAATTTAAAAATAACAATTTTTAAGGAGATATAATTGTATGAGTAAGATATTTCTTAAAATAAATGTTGAGTTTCATTCTAATGTTATAACTCACAATCAAACTAATAAATAGGTTTAGTTATTACATTACAACACACTTTATTATTAGTAATAAAGATTACAATTCATGTCGTAATCCCCATTAAGGCCCCGTTTGGCTGGCGCGTTGGGCGTTGCGCGTTTACGTTTTCAGCTTTTTTTTTTTTTTTTTTTCATTTTCATTTCACGCGTTTCCAGCAGTTCTCAGCCACTTTTTTACTGTAGCAACACTGTTGCGGCTACTGTTCAATGAACAGTAGCCGCAACATGTGACTTTTTCACACAACTTTTACTGTTCATGGATCCACAAATTTCACTTTTCAGCAACTTTTTCATTAAAAATGGGTCCCACGGTACTATTTACACATTTAAAAATTATTTGCTACAGTGTTTTTCAGTTTTCAGTTTTCAGTTTTCAGCTGTATCCAAACGGACCCTAAGTATACCAAATGTATCCTAAATTCTTTTTGATGCCATCCATTGTACTTCAAGGTTTAAGCAGGTTCATTTTTGCTTTATTTCTCTAATTTATTGGATTTATTTTGTAAAAATTTCAATTTACCCCCTTTAGTATTGCTATATAACAATTTATCATTTTCAAAGGTCTACATATGGAAACTATTATGATAATAACATCATAATAGTTTCCATATGTAGAGCTTTGAAAATAAATATTAAACACTCAGGATAAGAACTTATGGAACCTTGGTATAAAAGTAACAATAATCCTAAAGCCGTACAGCATCTTTCTTCCATAGAAAAATAGAAACAAGCTGTCCTAACCCTTATAAATATGGGTGAGACAAGCTTGCCCAAGTGGCCTACCAATAGGCTCAAAAGTAAATGTTGAAGCATCCTCATTTTCAGCTAACCAACGAGGAGCTATAAAACGAAAGATTTGCCACTTTTAGAGTCCTGCAGTCAAGCCAGTCATGCGTACCATTCTAAAATCCAAATCAAAACAAACACATAACTCTGCACAAGTATGGCTCATTTTGTGGGTCTGTCGGGGCCTTTGGGGGGTCAGTACGATCCATTTCCAATGACAGATATATGAGAATTCCACGTGACGATTGAGATTTGAGCGAATTGAGAGCTTGTTCAATCAATTATAATTTGCAGAAGGATCAAGAACTCTAGTGATGAAACTGTGTATTTACTTTTCCCTGTAATTTGATTTTTAGAATTTGTCTAAAGTGTTTGGACCACCGTCATTATGAAATCTCACACTCGACTTATGCATTTGATTTATCTAAAGTGAAAATCTTTATAATGATATCACCAATAGTGGGCTTGGTTTTTAAATTTTCACTTTATTTTGAAAGATTGTTGAATTTATTCCATGATAATCTTGTGGTTTGTCATGGGCAGGGGCGGCCTAACATAATTTGGGGCCTAAGGCGAAAAATTTATGCGGGGCCTTTAATATGTAAATATTAATTAAACAAAATTATTTAATACTAATCAAATTAAGGTTAATTTAATACATTAAATACATAAATAATACCAACTAGATTAATGTTAATTTCATATAAAGAATTGAATATCATAGTTGAACCTATAAATATTAATAAAAAGAAATAAAAATATATTGTGATTGAAAAAGATACTTTATTTTGGATATAAGACGATACATAGTTAAATAAAATTGTAATCTAATTTTTAATTTTATATTTTGATTTTAAGAGAGAGAGATAGATACTATTTGGTGTATGACTTTGTAGGATATTTTACAAAAATCAAAGTCTCAAACTATTAGGAGAGATTAATCTATAATTGATGATTTAACACATTTGCAACATCTTTTTGAAATATTTTAGGGTTTTAATTGAGTTAAGGTTCTATTGGTCTCGTACTTTGAGAGTCTTAATAAAAATGAAAAAGAAAAATGCGCTAATTAAAAGCACTATAAAATATTCAAAATATAATGTGATATTGTCTCTCATTGATGAACTTCATCAATTTAACTAATGAATGTTTATATCACTTTTTTGTGATTAATAACATGACAATTTGTAAGCCAATAGTAAAATTTGTAGTATCCTTAACATCACTAATAAAAAAAATGTACAACCTTTAGAAAATATATATATAATTTTATAAAAATTTGGGCCTTTAACTATGGAAAGTAGGGCTTTTTTTCCTAAGGAAAAATTTGTTTTTTGGTGGGGCCTTAGGCCTAGGCCCAACTTGCCTATGCCTTGAGCCAGCACTGGTCATGGGTTCAAGTTAATATATATATATATATATATATTGTAGTTTGTCAAATATATATATATATATATATATAGATATTGTAGTTTGTCAAATAATTCGTTTGATACAATATTGCTAAGGCACCATTGGCTAAACGCATAGTGGTTGTTGAGTCGGCCTGGACTTTCTTGTTCTTTTCTTTTTATGCAATGCTAGGAATATATTTTATTGTTATTATAACTTGTTAAATTGACAAGATGTAATCAATGGATTCATCCATCAAATACAACTTCATGAATGTATCACTTCAATAAATTATGAAAAAAAATCGTAAAATTGTAAATTTTACCCTTACTATTTTGTTTTTTGTTTTAATTATTTCCGATTGGATTTGAATTAATGGAAGTAATTAATCTCAAATGTTTTTTCTAATAGATATGATAGGATTTAAACCTATGACATCCACTCAATAATAATTGTTCTTATCATCAAGTTAATACATCAATCAGTTTTTGTGTGTAAGTAATATTCGATTCTCAGATCTTTTATTTGACAACAAATAAATTTACCAATTGAGCTAGCAGAATAGTTATCTCAAATTTAATTAGCTAAGTTCCCTACCTAATATTGGCTCATAAGATAGGCTCCTTGGGAATGTTTCCAAGCCTTCCCAAAAAAAGAAGTCCTTCTAGAGGCCCAGAATTGGGTCCAGTTTTTAATCTTGTAAAACTTTCTGAAATGTCCACTCTTTGGGCCAATTGATACAAATAGCGAACTTCATTTTGGGCCACCATTAACTTTATCTCTACATATTTTGGTTTTTCTAGCATGATCTTAATACGTTACACGTCATTGACAATGCCCATTTCGGCGGTTTAATTGGTTAATCGGGCATCGGAATGTACAGCTCTGTGATCTGAGTTTCCAAATTCCATGTCCCAATTTCTCAGTTTTTCGTTTTTCTATTTATTGGGATGCGTGCATATCTTCAGTTTTAACTTTTAGCAAGTACTCCATATGATGCTCTATCCTCTTATATTGATGGTGGGTTTACTCATTAAATTCATAGTAGAATCCACCATAAATATGAGCGGAGGAATCACAATTTTTCCACAATTCAAGAGTACCTAAGAATTTTTCTACTTGCAGACATATCCAAATTTTACACCCTATTGAGTTGTTAATTTGATTGGAACACCATGATTTTAAACAAAGTTTTCTCTAAATCAATTTGGAAGAATCTCTTTCAAGGCTTTCAACACAACACATGGTGATTTATAAGATAAGTGGATGGTTATGAGAGTTATCAAGTAGTTGGTCAAAGGAAAATTCAACCACACCAATTTGGAGTTAAAGTTTTTCACATCACTTTTACATGAGTTCACCACTAACCGTCAACTTATTATATACCAATCACAACTTAATTCATTAATTGAGGGAATGTGTTCACTAGACTTATTGTTTTAGTTTTTAGTCTCAAAAAATTCTATGATCACAACTAATTTCACATAAATTTTTACAATTATTCGATGTGACTAATTATAAGTGGTAAAAAAAAAGTGTAGTTTCATATGAAAATTACAAGCATTTAGTCATAATTTACCAAATAAAATAATTGTAAAAATTGTTTAGTTTTACTTGCATTTGACACTCGGCTTCACTTGGATCCACCGCAACATAAAAAGCAAAAGAGATTTCTGAAAATTTTGGTGCCTATAGACTTGCTGTTTTTTCCCAATGGTACATGAATTGAAATTGTTGGGACACACGATAGGTCAATAAAAGTTTGTCTTATTACACACTTATTACTAAAAGCTAAATAAATGGTCAATAATGCAATAATTAACTTATAATATTCTGCTCAAAAAAAAAATTTATAATATAGATTGTTGAAATTTGCACTCCATGAAAAGGTTTACTTACCCAAAAAAAAAGATTATATGTTAGGCAATATATAAGCTAGAACCACATGGCATTTGCTGACTTTGATCTCTGGTGGCAGTGATCAAATTTTCACCAACTTGCATCAGAAATAGTGAACAATTTTTCCTCCGAATAACTTGCATCAAAGTAGTTATTCGTATATTTTCTTCCCAATGACTCGATCCATTTATTTTCAAATATCTTACACCTGAGTCCCCATTCTTAATTTTATTTATTGTGATCTTATTTTTAAACTCTTGGCTTCCATTATTGATTTTGGCATTTACCAAACCACCAAATATGGTCATTTCTTATGATCTAATCTTTCAATGTTAATGGTCTTCTAAAATCAAAAAAAGCTTGTTGATGTTGGGCCCATGTGGCTTGAATTACCAAGCCCAATTCGGTCTTCTAAACCGAATACAACTAGGAATATAAATCCTAGTACAGCCGACCTATTACATATATATATATATATATTAGGTTTGTGTTGTACGAAAATAGAGAATTTGAGTAGGGCTGTCCATGGGTCCGGTTTGTGCTCAACCCGTCGCCGACCTGACCTGATCGGGTGGAGTTTGCTATCAATCCGCCGCCGACCGAGAAACTGATCAGATCGGGCGGTTCAGACATCCAGTTGGTTTCGGGAGGTCGGTTGGAGTCAAGATCTGAGATTCCGGCAAGAAAATGACGAAAAGTTAGTGAGATTTCGCCAGATTTGGAAGAAATCTCACCTGATTCGATGAGATTTCACTAGATTTGGACGAAATATCACTAGATCTACTTGATAAGTCGCCGAAATATGAAAATTTGTTGCCAGAATCTGAAAATTTGAAGTTGGAATTTGGAAATTTGAGGCCAGAATCTGGAAAATCTAGCTGGATTCTGAAAAACTTCGCCGAAATCTGGGAAAAACTCACTGGAATCTGGAAATTTTGGCTGGAAATTCTTAAAAATCGGTCAGATCAGGTTTTTCGGGTTTTGGGGGAGGAAAACCGAGACCGACTTGCCGAAGTCGGTTTTTGGAACAAATGACCCGCCGCCTACTGGTGGCTTGATCGGGTCGGTCGGTTTCGGATCGGTCACCAGTCAAGTCCTCCGGGTGGGTCGGGTCTCGGATGGGTATGGACAGGCCTAAATTTGAGAGACAATTCCTAAAAACCTAGCAGCAGTCGCATAAGAAGAAGAATAGTGTTTTCTTGTCTTATGGGTGAGAGAGAGTTATGGTGTATTGGGATTTGGGTTTCTAGAGAGTATTATTGTGCACTATTATATCTCCCTATTTTTATAGTGAAATTTCTTCGTCGTCCCCGTGGAGGTAGGCAGTTTGCCAAATCGTGTAAATTCTTGTGTTCTTTGTGTATGCTTGTTATTTAATTTCCGCTTATTTACTGTTATTGATTTGAGTCCTGAGGTGCTATTTGCACAACAAGTGGTATTAGAGCCAGGTTAGGATTCAATCATTTGAATACAGTAAAGATGTCAAGCACAAAGTATGATGTAGAGAAGTTTTGTGGTAAGGGAAATTTTTCTCTTTGGCAAAGGCGGATGAAGGATCTCCTAATTCAACAAGGAGTTCACAAGGCCTTGCTTGGGAAGGAGAAGAAATCGAAAACGATGAAAGATGTAGAATGGGTAGAGATGGATGAGAAAGCAGCTAGCGCTATTCGTCTCAACCTAGGTGATGAGGTCATTCACAACATCCTAGAAGCAAAGACCGCAAAGGAGGTTTGGGAAAAACTAGAAACTCTTTATATGAGAAAGAATTTGACGAACAAGTTGTACGTGAAGAAGCAACTGTATAGTTTGCATATGAAGGAAGGTTTAGATCTGTTGGAGCATCTCAACACGTTTAACATGTTGAACACCCAACTGTCAAGTTTTGGGGTAAATTATGAGGATGAAGATAAAGCGTTACTCTTATTAGCGTCACTTCCTACTTCTTTTGATTATCTAGTGACTACGTTGATGTACGGGAAAGAGACTATAGTACTCGAGGAGGTGACCAGTGCTTTCTTGTCACACATAAAGATGAAGCAAGATGGTGATGTTTCTCAGGTTGATGGACTTATTGTAAAGTCTGAGTCAAGCAATAGAGGCAGAAGCAAGTCAAGAGGATAAAACTCCAACAGGAACATATCACAGTCTAAATCACGTGCAAAGAAAGATGTAGAGTGCTTTTATTGTCACAAGAAAGGGCACTACAAGAATCAGTGTAAAGAGTTGAAAGAGCATTTAGAGGAGAAGAAGAATGGAAAGAAGCCCCTAGAATCAGCTAGTGTTGCTGAAGAAATATCAGATGACAGTGAAGTTGGTGCAGATTTACTTTCAGTCTCATTAGGTAACAATGTTCTATTGAAATCTTGGGTTTTAGATTCAGCATGCTCATATCATATGACTCCAAAGAAAGATTGGTTTGACACATATAAGCCTTACAACAGTGGTATGGTTCAAATGGGTAATGATGCTACATGCCCGGTTATTGGGATTGGTACCGTGAAGATCAAGATATTTGATGGAGTTGTGAGAGTTCTTAGTAATGTCAGACATATTTCAGATCTTAGAAAGAATTTAATTTCTTTAGGAGTATTGGATGATTTGGGCTATTCATACTCATCAAAGGGTGGAATCATGAAGATTACCAAAGGTGCTTTGATGGTGATGAAGGGACAGAAAATAAGCACACTTTACAGATTGATTGGGAAAACAGTTGTAGGAAGAGTTGCAATCACCACTCCGGTGGAGTCCAGCACTGACGACACAAAATTAGGGCATATGCGACTTGGCCATATTGGTGAACGTGGTATGTTAGAGTTGCACAAGAGAAATTTATTGAAAGGGGTGAAGACATGCAAGCTAGACTTCTGCAAGTATTGTGTGTATGAGAAGCAGCATAGAGTCAGTTTTAAGACAGACTCTCATACAAGTAAGGGTGTTCTTGACTACATTCATTCAGATGTTTAGGGCCCAGTATCAGTTTCTTCTCATAGCGGTGCTCAATACTTCGTCAGTTTCATTGATGACTACTCTAGAAAGGTATGGATTTATTTTATGAAGCATAAGTTTGATGTGTTTGGCATATTTAAAAAGTGGAAAGCACAGATTGAGAATCAGACTGACAGGAAAATAAAATACCTTAGAACAGATAATGGACTAGAGTATAGAGATAAAGAATTCATAAGATTTTGTGAATTAGAAGGCATTACTCATCACTTCACAGTTAAAGGAACTCCACAACAGAATGGGGTTGCAGAAAGAATGAACAAAACCTTAGTAGAAAAAGCCAGATGCATGAGATTGAATGCAGGGTTGCCTAAGGTGTTCTGGGTAGAGACAATTAACACAGCAAGCTTCATTATTAATAGATCTCCATCATCAGCCATAGATTTCAAGATTGACTAGTTGATTATTCGAGTCTAAAAATCTTTGGTTGTCCAGCTTATGTTCATGTGCAGAGTGGAGAGCGTTCTAAATTGGATTTGAGTCAAGAAAATGCATATTTCTTGGTTTTGAAAAAGGTGTTAAAGGCTACAAGTTTTGGGATCTAATCTCAAAGAAAACGGTGATTAGCAGAGATGTCATATTTGATGAAGCCTTTATGTTGAAACAAAATGAAGTAGAGACATGTGATGATAGTCCACAGGAGAAATTAACTGTTGAGGTGGAGTTTGACGAGAATAGTTCACCCAGTGATAAGGGTGACGTTGAGATTGATCCACAGCAACAACAAGAAGAGTCTTATTCAATTGCTAAAGGTAGAGAGAAGCGGGTTCACAAAGCACCATAGAGATATGGCTTTAAAGACATGGTTAGCTTTGCTCTCATAACTAGCAGTGGAGATCCATTGACTTACAGGGATGTAGAAGAGATAGGGTCACTACAGAAGAATAAGACTTGGGAATCCTCTAGTATGTTGACAAAGCCAATTCCAACAGACAAGTTCAAGGGCTACTTGGACTTAGTTGATGTTTGCAGCTTCTGAGCCCTTAAAGGCTAAGGTGGAGGCGATGAAGGATTTTGCTAGTGTAGCTTGATCAATTCAAGCCAAGGTGGAGATTTGTTGATGTTGGGCCCCGTGTGGCTTGAATTACCAAGCCCAATTCGGTCTTCTAAACCGAATACAACTAGGAATATAAATCCTAGTACAGCCGACCTATGACACACACACACACACACACACACACACACACATATATATATATATATATATTAGGTTTGTGTTGTACGAAAATAGAGAATTTGAGAGACAATTCCTAAAAACCTAGCAGTAGTCGCATAAGAAGAAGAATGGTGTTTTCTTGTCTTGTGGGTGAGGGAGAATTAGGGTGTATTGGGATTTGAGTTTCTAGAGAGTATTATTGTGCACTATTGTATCTCCTTATTTTATAGCGAAATTTCTCCGTCGTTCCTGTGGAGGTAGGCAATTTGCCAAACCACGTAAATTATGTGTTCTTTGTGTGTGCTTGTTATTTAATTTCCGCTTATTTACTGTTATTGATTTGAGTCCTAAGGTGCTATCTGCACAACAAAGCTATAGAAAGACATATGTTATATCATATATGAAATCTATAATAAATGAACAACCGAGATAGATAAATTATCTGCAACATGATTATAGGTTAGGTGGCATCATCCAAACTAAAAAAATGCTGTAATAAATAATTCAAAGTCTATTATTAACCCATAATATAAGAAAGTCTTAGTCAAACAACCGCTACATCTGTTTCCATGAAAAACATTCTGTGACAATATTGTTTTCTATGTTTTCTTATATTAGTAACACTAGTATGTATGTAACCCCGTGCTACCGCACGGGATTTGTTAATTGTAATGATGCTATTGGCCAATTTTTTTTGTTTTTGTTTTGTTTTTGTTTTTTTAGGTTTATCACACAAATGATAGAATTAAATCAAACAATGAAAAATATATATTGCATTTTATTATTTAAGTAATGCTATTGGTCTTCTTTTTTTTGGTTTATCATACATAGGATAGCATTAGATAAAACAATGAATAAAAAAAAAAGAATATTGCATTTTATTATTTAAGTGATGCTACAGTGAAGAAAAAAGAGAATATTGCATTTTATTATTTAAAATATATAAAGGGACATTAATGGAACTTTCTTCAAAAGTTTCTAATAAAATTGGACATGAATAGCATATTGGAATTAGAAGTGTGTTGCAATTCACAGTTTTTACTTTTTAGTGGAGATGCCATCAAATAGCACTTTTCCCCTATAGACATGTCTAATACGCTGTCCTTGAGTTTATTTTGAGTACGTTTCAAGCCAAAGTCAATATTGTTGTCTCTTTTAACACTTCAAATTGCCATTGATCAGCTTCACAAAATTAAAATTTACAGAACATTTTACCTTCTTGTTTTTTCAACATCCGAAGGTTAAATGTTTCTATTAAAACCCAAAAGTTCACCTAACTAAAAATCATATATACATATCTTTCATCAATTGTTAATAGCTCTACAATCTATTTATGCACCAAAAGCAATGACTAACTTGAAAGAAGAGAAAGATTACATGTTAGCATAAACTATCACTTCCAAAAGCATCATTAATCAAATATTAAAATGAAACTATAATTCAAAATAATTCCAGCAGTTGCCTCTGTCCCAAATTGTAAGCTTCAATCTTCTCTCACCAATTGTGAGCAACTTAATCTCAAAATCCACACCTGAAAATGATTAAAACAATAATCTTGCAAAATTGTGATGAGAAGATGTTTATCTTGGTAGATTCAGTTTCCGCATTGAGCATTATGAATGGAGGTAACTTAACACCAACATTTAAAAATTAAATTGGACACATTGCACAAAATTAAACTACAATTAGAAATTAATTTGATTCGATTTGAATTCTAAAATTGAACTTCAACTTAATATAATATATATGATTATATTTTTGTCCACTTTTAACAAATTAACAAAATCTTAATCCAGATACTCTAAAAACTATTAAAAAATAAGAACTGATCATTGAGCTTGGAATCTTCTTGGAGGCGACAATGAAGTGCTAATGTATGAGAGTGTGAAGCAAGGAAGAGTGGGATTAAATATTGTGTTTGAACCCGGCCTTGCTCTGAGAAATCCGTAAGGAGAAGGAGAGGGTAGTGTGTGGATCTAGTTGGTAGAGGTTGAGAGAGGAGGAGACATGGGATGACGATATGGAATTAGGAGGAGATGATGTTTTACTTTTATAGTCTTTCTCGTTGGACTCCTTGGTTCTGGTTGTGGGATTAGAAGAGCTCCAGACTCTATTGAGATCACCCATAAAAGTGTGCAGGTGAGATGTTCTTGCTTAGGCCAATGAGTATTATTATTGTGGTTTTCTTGGCTTCCGTGTTAAACGTTAATGCATCATTTATTTGGGCACAAAAATTAGAAAATTTAGATAAGATACATGATACAAAATTGGAGTCCAATTTATAATCTCCATAAAAGTGTGCAGGTAAGATGTTCTTGCTTAGGCTAATGAGCATTATCATTGTGGTTTTCTTGGCTTCCGCGTTAAATGTTAATGCATCATTTATTTGGGCACAAAAATTAGAAAATTTAGATAAGATACATGACACAAAATTGGAGTCAAATTTATAATCTAATTAGATTTTTTTTTTTAGTTTTGGTTAGGACAAGTGGCGCAAAATTGAGAATCTAATTGAAATCTAATTGGATTTTCTCTCTGCTTCACCTATTATTATATATATAGATTAGAAAAAAAAAATATGTCAAAGGAGAACTATTTTTGATCAACCAAAAATCCAATTAAAATATAATTTATTTTTCATAAATTGTTTTCTGCTAACATTTTTTGAAAAGCAATTTTATCTTATATGTCACTCTAAATAAAGGAAATTAAGCGACAATATGAAAATTATTGAAAACAACTCTATCTCAATTTTTAACGAAACATAGGTTTTTTTTTTTTTTTTTTGAGAAACTTAACTAAACATAGGTATATGAGATAGTTTTCTCCCCAAAAAATATATATATATATATACTACCAAAAATGGAAAAATGAGATAATTTTCGAAAAAAATATATGTTGAAAAATGACTCATTTAAAAAAAAAAACATTAATGTTGAAACAAATGAAGTGTCTCAATTTTCAAACAAAAACAAACCAAATTTTTTTTTTTTTAAAATATCACATTACCATATGACTTCCTTTATATGCTGACATGTTTTCAGGCACCTAAATATCGCTTTTTTTTTTCCCCAATATTTCTTATTGATAATTGTATTTGTACGGTATCCAGCTATAGGCCCTTTTTCCCTTGGGCCCAAATCCAAACGGCCCATGAGCAGTATCCGGCCTTCGGCCCATTATCCCTTTAGACCAATTCTTGAACGACCTATGGACTCCAGCCCATTGTTGAGTCCGATGCACAGCAGGATGGTCTGAGGTGATCATAGTCTCGGTGCCGCCACAGCTCTGTGGAGCCTCAGCGTGTCGGTAGTGTCTTGGGAAATATCGCTGCCGAGCACCCTTCGGTGTCTAACCCTAGTTCCAACGTCCTAGCTGCTATTCCTAAAGCAGAGTCTGTTCTTGTCAGGAATAATCAAAATGAGCCCTACCCACACGAGTGGCGTCAGAAACCAATCATCATTAACCCACTATGGAAAGGCTATAAATAAGAGAAAGGGAAGAGAAAAAGGGGTTGGACAATTAAGGGTAAAGATCTGAGAAGAGAGAAATTGAGCGAGGAAATCTAGTAGTCACCATGTTCGGCAAAGGTGGTAATCTACCTTGGTGGGCTTTGATTGATCCAATGGAGTTACCCATTGTAGGAAATCTATAAACCCACATTATTAAATAAATTGTGAGCCCAATAACTCGGTTGGCCCATTAGTCGGGATTTTGGGCACGCACAATATTTATTACTAAATTATCAACAATGTAAACATGTATCATAGGAGCAATTAGGAGCATCTGAGGCATCTAGAAAATTTGTTCTTGGAAAGTATTGTTCTTGGAAAGGTTCGTGCTTTGAAGCACTTATAAATCAAGGGATCCTTCTCTTGAATCAACCTCCACCCTTGTTTGGCTAGCATAGCCAAATTAAAAATTTTCAAGTCACGAAAACCCACGCCTCCTTCTTTTTTTGGCTGAGTTAATACTCCCCAATTGTTCCAATGTATCTTCCTTTCGTCGCCTGTCTGACCCCACCAAAATCTTGCACATAAAGCATTGAGCTCATTACACAATTTAGCAGGAAGCAAAAATACCCCCATTGTGTATGTGGGGATAGATTGGGCTACAGCTTTTATCAGTACCTCTTTACCCGCTTTTGATAGCATTTTCCCTTTCCAACCCTGCATCTTTTTCCAAACTCTATCCTTCAAAAAAGAAAAGGCTTGGTACTTTGATCGGCCAAGTAGTGTGGGTAGTCCCAGATAAGACTCAAACTTTTCCACCTCCTTCACTCCCAACATAAATTTTATCATATCTCTTTGCCCCCCCCCCCCCCCCCTTGTGTTGCTACTAAAATAAATTGATGATTTTTCAAAATTGATACACTAACCAGAAGAGTCCTCATATAACTAGAGAATATCTGTGACACACTGCACCTCTTCCAAAGAAGCTTGACAAAAGAGCAAGGAGTCATCTGCAAAAAGGAGATGGGATATGCGGGGAGCATTTCTAAACACCGCCACCCCCTTAAGCCTACCCTCCTCTTCAGATTTAGATAGCAAAGCTGAAATGCCTTCTGCACACAACAGGAAGAGATAGGGTGACAAAGGGTCCCCTTGACGAAGTCCTCTAGTTAGTAAAATAGTCCCATATGCTTTGTCATTGATACAAACCGAGAATGAGGGTGTACAACACATCACCCTCTCAATCCACAAATCAGGAAATCCCAACCTGACCATTATACCTTTCAGAAATTCCATTCCACACGATTACATGCTTTGCTTATGTCCAATTTCATTGCTTACGAACCCTTCCTCCTACAATGCATGGTGTGCAATGTCTCATATGCAACAAGTACATTATCAGATATCAGTCTGCCTGGAACAAAAACACTTGGGAAGGAGCTATCAGCTGAGGAAGAATCTGTTTCAATCTGTTAGCCAATACTTTTGAGATAATTTTATAAATAACATTACATAGACTAATAGGTCTGAAATCAGACATTTTTTCAGGGAACTTGACCTTTGGAATAAGCACAATATGAGTATAATTAATTTCAGGCAACATAGTACCAGAATTCAGAAAATCAAGCACAACAGCAGTCACGTCATTCCCTACAATATGCCAATATTTTTGGTAAAAGAGAGCATTTATACCATTGGGTCTAGGAGCCTTCGTTGGTCCCATTTGGAACAACGCTACTTGAACTTCCTCCGCACTGTAATCACTGGACAAAATATTCTGCATGTCTGTGGTCACCTTTTGCTGCACTGCACTTAAACATTCCTCCAATCTTTGATATGTCCCCGAACTAAAAATACTCTTAAAGTACTCAATAGCCACCCCTGCAATCTCCTCAGGCTCATCCACCCAACCATTATTTTGGTCTCTAATCCCATGAATAAAATTTCTCCTCCGCCTTTGTGAGGCTTTGGAGTGGAAATATTTGGTGTTCCTATCTCCATGCTTCAACCAAGATACCCTAGATCTTTGTTTCCAATAAATCTCCTATTTTAAAAGCAAGTCATCAAGAGTCCTACTAGCTGCCAAAATCTCAGCCTTATTCTCCATAGTATGATCCGCCATGCTAAGATCCTCCACCCTTTTTTGTACTCTCTTGATTTCTGCCTCATCCGGATGAGTATGAGAAGCCCCCCAAGCCTGCAATTCAAAACCACATTTGCTTATTTTGTCCCTGACCTTTCTCAAACCCGATTCCACATTATCACCTAAATAGCTCTATGCCTCCTGAATTACGTGTTCATAATCATCTCTCATCAACCAGGCTTCTTCGAATCTAAATGATCAAGTGCTTTTACCACGGCACCTTAAAGCAGTCTATGCATGCAAGATAATGGGTCGGTGATCAGATGCATGCGAGAACAGATGAGTAACCACACTCCCCTGGAACTTATTCCTCCAACCCGTGTCAGCCACAACCCTGTCTAGTCTTTCCTACAAAACCCAAATTAGCCAAATTGCACCCATCCAAAGCAGCACGAAATTCATCCATTTGTTTGAAAGGCAGCGGGAAGCAACTTTGTTTTTCCGTAGAGCTAATAATAGCGTTAAAATCTCCTATGCAACACCAAGGGCAGTCAACAAAGGAGCGGAGATGATTAAGGAGGGCCCACAATTTGTGTTTTTGGCTTGCTTCAGGCCACCTATAAAAGCAAGTCAACATCCATGCAAATCCATCATCTTCCACCACCCTCGCAAGAATATGGTGTTGCGTAAAATTTATAACATCCAACTGTACTTCTGCCTTCCAAATGAGAGCCAAGCCACCGCTCCCATTTGGCTTCTTTACTATGAAATTGTTCGGAAACGGTAACTCTCTACAATGATACTCAAAACCCTCTCTATCTAGGCATGTTTCCATAAAAAAACACGTTGTGGGAGCTTGATCCTTCACCAACTTGTGAAGGCTACGAACTGTCCAAGAGTTCCCAAGCCCTTAGCAATTCCAGCTTAAGAGCCTCATTGTGCTCAGCAAGGGTGCTCTTGCACCCCCGCCACTTCAATCTTCAAAGTCTCTTCTTGGAATTTCCCACGTTTCCCTCCCTTCTTTCAGCCTCTGTATCCTGCTCAAAATGGTCTTCCTCCATCCCTCTCTTCCCCAACTTTATTGGGCTTGTTTCCTTTACTTCTGTTCTCGGCCCAACCTCCATCCGTGTCACCCTTGTCCAAGTGTGTTTTGTTTTTAAAACCTAAGGCCCAACCTACTCTTTATTTCCCACGTGAGCTCCATCAGGTAATGGCTTCATCACGTCCATATGGTGCACAGCCACGTCATGTGATCCGTTAACCCCATTTAAATTTCGATCCTGTGTGTTATTCACCAATTTAATTGGACCCATGCAATCCGTAACTGATCCTTCACTCTCCGCAACGCACGCCGTACAGCCCGTAGATGTTCCTAGACTTGCGTTATTTCCTAATGCATGACTTTCCTCCACGTTAGGGTTTTCCTTCATGGATACGTTCCCCTCTGCCGTCATCTCCGAGCTGAACAACCCACCGTGTGTATCAGTCCCTTCCTTGACCACCTGTTTAACGTTTGGTTGTTGCAAAGTCGTGGTTGAACCCTTTCTCGGTAGTGAGCGAGAGCGACCACCTGTGGGCTTTAGCCATTCTCCGTATTGACAGGCAACCTCTTCCCCGTTCCTACAATGTGCAAAGTATTCAGCTCAGTGTTTGAGATCATGACCCAATAGACCACAGTAATGGCAGAATAATGGAAGACCTTTGTATCTATAATCCACCCAACTGCTTTGCCTATCTGATCCTCCAATGAAACCTCCCCGTCGCAGTAGTTTAGATAATGGAATTGCCACCTTGACCCGCATAAACAAGTTCTGAGACTCCAAACTCCTCTTTTCTACCTCCACCACTTCCCCCAAACGACACCCAATCTTAGACGCTACCTTAGGTGATGACATATCAAAAGGTGCCCCCCAGATCTGAACCCAAAGAGCCACCAATTAAACTTGACATTTGTCGTCGTCATACCTTTGTGCCATCTACGAAGCAAAAGCACTTGATTGTCAAACGACCAGGGACCCCCTCTAAGAACTCTATCCAGATCAAATTCTCTACTGAACTTAAACTAAAAAAGATTGGATCCCACTTCCACAATCTGTATATCCTTCTCCAATCCCCAAGCCTGTCTTAGCGTGTTATGGGCTGCACGCTTATTGAATGGCTTGCAAGTAAGGAACTTACCAATCAGATTCAAGGCACATCCCTCAATTTCCTCCTTCCGACCTTCATCTGATATCGTAATCACTTCTTCCTCCTCCGTCGTCAGTCTCATATTCTCCAACCCATTGATCACATCCTCAGCCATGTCTAGACGTATAGAGTAGAGCCAAAAAAGAGAAAAGCAAGCCCTTAGGTGCCTAAGGGAGGGAGAAATCTCGCACTAGTCGAGAGAAAAGACTCCTACTTGAGGAGAATAATACTATCTTATTTGATTTGATTTTTTTGACACAATATGAAGAAATAATACAACTCTAAAATAAGTTCATATAGGCAGGAAAATATAAAATTCCAATATTATTTGCGTCTTTGAAGCTTCTTCTTCTTTAATGACTTTTGTTTTATAGCTTTTTGATGATTGATCAGATCTTGAAGGAACATGTTATCGTCATTTGGTTCCGCATCTTCAACATTAGAGGCAGAACTCATTGATGGGATGACATCATCATTGTCTTCTTGTTTTGATCCACTTGCATCATTATTTGCTTTTGTTAATAGTTTTGTATCAAGAACTTGAAATGCGTTTTTGTCCGAAGTTTGATTTGCTTTTTTCTTGATTTCATAATTCTCCAATGTTTCCAACACCAAAGTATGTTTATTAAATTATATTGTAGTGTTGACACCTCATTTTGCAACCCGCATTTAACCTCACTTGGAGGGTAAAAGGGTAATTTTGTCTTGGAAATATGCATCTTGATTTTGACCATTAGATCCTTAATCTCATTTCACCAAAATGATCTTGATGTTGTAATGATCAAATCGACTGGTCATAAGCTCTAATCGGACCACCTGATTGAAAGTTATTATCAAATCAAGTTTTAATAACCAAGATGCACTATCACAAATTGAGTCCGACTATATGTGATTATGAACAATTGATTTCAATTGGTTATAAGTGTAATCAATTTGAGATCAATGATATGTCATAATTTGATTGGTTAGGATTACATTTTATGGTGAGGTTGCATACACCTAATTAATTAGATAGTTAAACATTAATTATTCAATGAGTAATTTGTGCAATTATCTTTTAATTAGAGTAAATTTGGAACCAATTAAGTCTGAAATGGGAGTGATTGGAACCATTTAATGTTAGTTGGGAGCTAATTTGGGACCTATTAATGTCAATTGTGCTGAAACCATTTTCTAACAAATGACCTCTGCTCACCATTTCATCGATATCTCTCAGAATATTTTGAATCTATGAATGAGGTTAATTTTCCAAAAACTAGACATCCAAGACTTCAATTTGAGTATAAGAACGAGACAATTTCAATCAGAATTGAGTCAGATATGAATTTTCGAAGTTGGCTTTACAAGCTATTACAGCAGCTACGGGAAAACCAAATTTTGACTTACTTCTCACTCCCACCAATTTTTCCATTTAATGCACCAGATTTTCTTCAAGGCTAAAATGAGGTCTAGATTCATGATTCTTTGTCAACCCTCATTAAATGGTCTTCCATTCATATTTCCTCCACCGCTACTATATAAACCCTCCCTCTCCTTTATTCCAAAGCACACAAAAACCCCATCTCTTATCCTCTCTTAAGTAGTCTTGTCATATCTTGGTCTTCCTGCGACTCAAGGTATTGAGTGAGACTCACTCTCCCTCTCCTAGTTCTTCTTTTTTCCTTCACCCTTAGGACCTCCACCAAGAGTCTCCTCCTCCACCGTATGGATCTTGCATGAAGGTATAATCCATCTCCCTAACTTGTTTTTTGTGTTGCCATGATGAGAATTTAATATTAAAGCATGATAGTAATTATTTGAATTCTCTTGAATATGTTTGAATGTTCTTATGTGTTCTTCACATGTTCTTGGTTGTTCATCATATGTTCATGCATAACACTAGTTTTAATCTTAAATCCACATGAAAAACATGTTTGTTTCATAATTCTTTCAAATCCTTGAATCTAGGTTATCACCATCCACACACATTCACTAGAATTTATTTTTCAATCCAAATGCAATGCTTAATAAATCGAATTAGGGTTTCTCACATGCACACACATTAAATTCAACATGTAAATTGATTGACAATTAGATGATATGATATGAATGTTGGCCACCATAGTCTAGAAGATCAGTTTCACTAGACAAGGTGGGTGCCTAACACCTTCCCACCTTGTAACATAGCCTCCAAGCTTAGATCAAGGGTTAGTAGGTCAAATGCTTATCCATGTAATTTTCAATTTTTAGATTATAACTAGGGAACAAAGCCATGTACTTTATCTTAGATTGAATCTAGGACCAAAGCCATGTAATTTTCCTATGATCAATGTAAATTTCAAATTAATAAAATGAGAAAATTTTCAATTATGGTTTTCTTATTTTTCCAATAATTAAATAAGTGGCGACTCCATTGTAAAACCCCTAATCTAAGGGGGAAAATATAACTAGTCGAACTACCATTTTGAGAGGCAATAACACGACTCCACTCATTCATGTGAGTTTGGCCCAAAATCCTAAAAATGGGTCAGGGGTGTGGTCTCTCACATGTAGATATTTTTTTTGAATGAATTTGCAAATAAATATAGCAGTAGAAAGCTTACTATTGTGGTATCAGCATTATTTGTGGGTGGATCACTTGGATCATTATTTGTGTGTGGGGATGGTTTTGTATCAATAACTTCAAATGTTTTGTTGTCAGAAGTCTGTTCTGGACTTTTCTTGATTTCATCCTTTTGCGGTGGTTCCTAAAACACAGTTTGTGGATTAAAACACAATGTTTGATTTTGCAAATAATGGTAAGTTTGTAATTGTTGATAGCTTACTGTTGTGCTATGATCAAGTTTCATTGCCGTTTTATAATTTGAAATGTTGTCAAACAACTTTTCAATTGTATATAATTCCCAAGAAAAGTATAAAAATAAAAAGACACAGAAAAAGTACTATGAAAACCCAATGAGGGAAACAGAAACCATAAATACATGTGACCAAATCTAATAGTGGAGAAGTTCTTGAGTAAATGTAGTTTATTTGATCAGAGTAACGTAAAGAGTAATCATTCAATTATCACTGGTTTGGGCATGAACATTTTTACAAATGCCTCTGATTGAACAGTATGTAATAGTAGTCTAAAAATTGTCAAATTTAAAAGTTACATATCCCTTATCGAGATACTGTAAATAAAAAATTGCCTGCAATTTAGGTCTTCCTTCCAATTTCATTAAAAAATTACCATTAAAAATATATCATTCTCACATGAAATAGATCTATAAAATTAATTAAAAATATTTTTTCATAAATTAATTACATACTTTCAACATCATATATTAAATGGGAAAGGCGTATTGAAAATATGTGGAAGACGTATTGCTCAAAAAAGAACTAAAGACGTAATTTATATAATGTTTGAACTAAAGAACTAATTTGCACTGCTTTCTTTTTTATTTTATTTTTTTATAACTAATTTGAACTAAAGAACAAAATTTTAACTAATTTGAACTAAAAAACTAATTTTTTGAAGTATGTAATTAACTAATTAACTAAATAAGAGCAAAACATTTTACAATATGTCTTTCAAGTTAATTACATATTTAATGGTTAGTTGAAACTTGCAAGTAAGAACCACCCAGATTAATAGGATGCATAAAATGTTTACTATAATGTTTTGCTCTTCTTGAAAGACGTATTTTAATGGGATGCATCAACTTTCCAGACATATTTCAAGTTGATTACATATTTAATGGGAAGTTGAAACTGATACATTTTAGGTGGGGAGAGAGATTTGGGCCTTATAAATCTCGACTAAAAAACACAATCTTAGCACAAAATAAAACACTTGCATAGTGACTTCAATTGAAACCATGAATATCAAACCATGTCTAAACCAAAGACCATGATAAACACAATTATGCAGAAAAATTACCCCAAAAATTGAAACACTAGGAAAACAATTTGCTTTGATTCTAAAACCCAATCCATGTTATACAATCCTGATATTGAAGTACGCTTTGATATCAATTGTTGAAAAACAGCAGAAGCAAATAGAATTAAAAGCCCAACAATCAAAAAACTCAAACTGAACAGACCCAAAAGAGGTAGAGATCTAATTAAAAAACCCAACAATCAAAAATTCAACACCCTAAAAAAGATGCAGTAAACAATCAGCCACACCATAGCAGCCTTATAAATCTCGATTAAAAAACACAATCTTAGCACAAAATAAAAGCACTTGCATAGTGACTTAAAATTAAAACCATGAATATCAAACCAAGTCTAAACCAAAGACCACGTTAACACAATTATGCAGAAAATTGAAACACCAAGAAAACAATTTGCTTTGATTCTAAAACCCAATCCATGTTATACAATCATGATATTGAAGTTGACAGTGGAAGCAAACACCACAACACTATGCTAAGAAATCAGAGTCACACTAAGTAGTTGGAATCACATAGAATTATAACAAAATCTAATAAGGGAAACAGAAACCATAAAGCAAAATAATGGGGCAAAAAAGAATTGAGATGTTGAGATACCTTAATCGAAGCAGGCAAGTTTTGTTAGTATTTATACACCGTGTGGAAAGGAAGATAGGAGGAAAGGAAATCAGATAGGCAGCCGTTACTACGAAACGGTAGAACAGGAAGGTGGGTAGCTTTCAAACTCTCTGTTTTCTCACGCAATACCTGAAGACTTCAACTTCCCTCCCCCCCCTTTAAGCTTCCCTCCACGTTACAATCTTCAAACTCTCTATCTCCTCACGTTTCTATTTGGTCACACAAAACCCTAAAGGCTTCAACGTTTTTTTTTTCTTCCTTTAAGCGGAAAAGGTTCACACAAAACTTTGAAGGCTTCAACGTTTTTTATTTTTTATTTTTTTTTCCTTTAAGCTGAATTGAAAAGGTTTTGAGTTGGGCTTGATAGTGGAACTAAATAAATAAGAGATGGGCTGGATTAATTATACAGATTTATTATAGGGTGATAGTGGAAGTAAATAAATAAGTAGTGGGCTGAATTTATTATAGGGTGATAGTGGAAGTAAATAAATAAGTAGTGGGCTACATCTATAGGACTGAGATTTATAGGGCTGAAAATTGTAAAAACCATTTTAAAATTATAGGACAAATTATATATATATATATATATTTATTTATTTTTTATTTTAAATATGACGTGATAGCTGATATGGTTCAACGTGAGAGCAGCAGCATTAAACGCTACGCTTCAACTTTTAGTAATAATAATAATATATAGATATAGATATAAATGTGATAAGATGATGTGGCATATAGACCTGATATAATATATTTTTATAGTTTCATTGGAATACAAATTCTACTAGTAAACTTTAATATATATACTAGCCTCTGAGCACGAGCGTGAGCGCGTGCTCAGAGGCTTTTTTATTTTTCTGGTAAATTTTAATAGTTTTTTGATCTCTTACACAGAATGCACTAAAAAATTAAACATGTGAATCTGGGCTTACTAAACTTAGGAAGACACTTCCCAAATCCAACTCCCACAATACATTCTAACATATATTTAGATCCAAACAACATGAAATAATTACCTCTAGAGATGATGTTACTCTGTTAGGAATGTAAACTCTATGATGAACTTTAGCACCCAGGTTGTCAACATGAAGGGACTTCAAAATGGTGGCATATCATTTGTAGCACGGACTTCACATCCCCTACCCGTTGATTGCAAACTTTTATCCTGAAAACATAAAACAACGTTCATTACAGAGGCTACATACAAAAGTAGTTGTTGCTATGGAGGATAGGGATGAAGGAAGAACATTATAACTGCTTAATGATAATGGGTGGAAGTTTGAAGTTGTGTTTGTGAGAATTTGTAGGCAAATTTTTTTTTAAAGCGATAGTTCATCGTAGTTTATCTTATTCAATTGTAAACTTCTTCTTTTTTTGCTAGGAATATATATATATATATATATATATATTTTTTTTTTTTTTCTTTTTGGATAAAATTTTTGCTAGGAATATTGGTGGTTAGTTAAGAAATAAGAAAGAATTTTGAACAATTAATTTTTTTTTAATAAAAATAAAAGATAATGATTAGAAGTTAAGAGTAAAGCTTCAATTGAAATCAGGAAAAAAAATTGAATTTAAATAGGAGAATGTGTACCTGGGATTTGAAGAGGTATGCTAAATTTTAGGAAGATGGGTGAACGTGGGATTTGATTTTTTTTTTTATATATAATTTAGGATATGTATAGGATATGTAAAAAGTGTGTGGAATATATCTAAATAGAGATAATGTATGCAAATTTTTAGGAAAAAAATATGTGTCAAACTTTTGAAAATTGTTAAACCGTTCAATGATAAAAAGTTGCAGACAATTTCATTTTGGCAATTAGAAAAAAAAAAAAGAGTACGTTTATGGGAGAAAATAAAACAGTTTTAAATTTATTTATTTCTTAAAAAAAGAAGTTGTATTAGTACTTGACCACTAACGTGAGAGTGAAATGTGGAGGTGGGAGAAAAAACTTTTTTTTTTTTTAATTTAGCTAAAAATTAGGAGTTTTTAAATTACTAATTTTACATGTCTAACCTTATTATTTAAGCTATACAAACAGATAAATTTAAAGGTATTTTAGGTATAAAAATTGAGGAATCCAAACAGAGAAAGCCCTTTAAATAGTAGTAGTAGTAGTATCTATACTACTATTTAAGGGGCTTCCCCTATTTGGATTCCTCATTTTTTATACCTAAAATACCCTCATCATTTCCACTTACAAGTTTTCAACTAACGGGGATAAATATGTAAATTAAAACTCTTACACTTTAAGACCTACAAACTCACGTATGCTTTGCAGTTTCTACTTCACTTTCTATCTCTCATTTTTCTTCAGATTGAAGACATTTAGTCTAGCTTTACATCCTTCTTTCTTTTTCTTCAGATTAAAGACATTTACTGTCAGAGGTTCCAACAAATTTTCAGGTTCTATCTTTTTCAAATTCCTCTTTGTTTTCTTCTCTTTTGTTTATGATTGACTTTCTTTGAGTTTTTTTTTTTTTTTTTTTTTTTTAATGTATTATGTTAACTCTCTTTGACTTTCTTTGAGTTCTACTTTTTTTTCTTTTTTATGTGTATCAGGTTAACTCTCTCTTCTTCTTTTTTTATTTTTTTTATTTTTTTTTTATATGTAATTTTGAAATGAATGGTTCCATCATATACTTTGCCACTGTACTTCTTAATGAATTGTAATTTCATGTAATTTCATGTTATAGGTATTGTGATACAAAAACAAGGCTGCTTTATGCTATAAAAGAAGCATTCAAAATCATTCGTGAACACTTAAACAGTATGGCTTCCCTTACCTCTCTTTTTTTTTTCTTTTTCTTTTTTAGATCTTAATTAATTATTTTGACACGTTAACTCCCTTTTCTTTTTCTTTTTTTTCTTTTTTTCTTTTGTTTAGATCTCCATTAGTTATTTATTTAAATAACTGATGATGTGGTGATAAGATTTTAAAGAGTCCATGATAGAGTTAAATTCTAATTTGGATTACTCCATGAGACTCTTTTTTCTTTTTCTTTTTTGGATTAGTATTATAATTTACACTTTTTTTTCACAAAAATTGCATATTTATAACCACTAATATGGCCAAAAAATAAGGCTAGCTCTAAAAAATGAACACAAAATAACATTGAAATATGTTTTTTTTTTTTTTTTTTTTTTGATGTGATATGCGGCAGATTTTTTAATAGGAAACCGTGGGTGGGATTTTTTTTAAAAAGGTGGGTAGTTTTATTTTTTTTATTTTTACAGATCACGTTATCTCTCTCTCTCTCTCTCTCTCTTTTATTATGTATCACATTAACTCTTTTTTTTTTTTTTTTTTTAAATGTAATTTTGAAATGTTAGTGGAGATTGAATAATTTTAAACGTAAGGAAAGTGAAATGAGTTGTCCTATTTTGTAGGGAGTTAAATATGTATCTTTATTCTAAAAAATTTTAATAGGAAATGTAATTTTGAAATGTTAGTGGAGATTGAATAATTTTAAACGTGAGTAAGGAAAGTGAAGTGAGTTGTCCTATTTTGTAGGGAGTTAGATATGTATCTTTATTCTAAACAATTTTAATAGAATTTTTAGGAAAAATGATCTCATCAAAATTTAAATCAAACACAAACTCTAACAAACTTATGCTATTATCTTTAATAACACGTTATTTTTATTTTTTAAAAAAATACTTGAAAGTTTAAACACTTGAAATTTTTTATCTCTTTAAAAAAATGTTTAACCCTAATTCTTTTATCTCTTTCAGGTTCACGTACGCACAAATTTTTTGGATTGCATTGAGGAGTCATTGGAATGGAATATTAGATAAGATTGGGTGAGAGACTTTACAATAATTATTATAGGTATTAAACCTCTAGAAAGTTTTATTTTTTATTTTTTAATATCACGTTAACTCTCTCTCTCTCTTTTATTTTTTATTTTTTATTTTTTTATATCACGTTAACTCTCTCTCTCTCTCTTTTCTTCTTCTTTTTTTTTTTTTTTAAATGTAATTTTGAAATGTTAGTGGAGACTGAATAACTTTAAAATGCTCTCCATGTCTAACCACTAAGCAGTAAGCACCTCAAAAAATTTCAAGTGTTTAAACTTTAACCGGTTTCTATATGAAATTGAAAATAAAAAACACAATCCTGTTAGATTCTCTTCATTCTTATCCCTTTTACTCTTTCTTATTTGAATTGAGAAAAAAAAAACACAAATTATTGACTCTTTTTTTTTTAAAATGGATTATTAGGTCATTAATTGAGAAGCATGAAGCCAAATATTTGATTCCTTCTTATTTCTTTTCATAAATTATAATTTGCATAAATTATAATTTCAAATTAATATATTTTCCAATAAAAAAAATTTAAAAAAAAAACCTAAGGGTGTGATGAGTGTTAAGCGTTTGTGGGTGAAATAATTTTTTCATTTTATTTAGGTACGTAGCAACCTTGAGTTCTACTTTTTTTTATTTTTTATTTTATATATGTATCACGTTAACTCTCCCTTTATTTTTTTTTTAGATCTCCATTAGTTATTTATTTAAATAGTTGATGATGTGGTGATAAGATTTTAAAGAGTCCATGATAGAGTTAAATTCTAAAAAATCTTTATCTTTATTCTGAACAATTTTAATAGGATTTTCAGGAAAAATGATTTCATCAAAATTTAAATCAAACACAAACTCTAACAAAATTATACTATTATTTTTAATTGCCACACACACTAACTTTGGTTTGTTGAATAAATTTTTTTTTTTTTAAATACTTGGTTTAACCATAATTCTTTTATCTCTCTCAGGTTCACGTACACACAAGTTTTTTGGATTGCATTGAGGAGTCATTGGAATGGAATATTAGATAAGTTCGGGTGAGAGACTTTACAAGGATTATTATATGATTTAAACCTCACATAAAGTGGTTGTTATCTAAGAAATTGTTGTAAAAAAATTTCTTTTGTAATGGAAACTATATTTATCATTTGTATAATTTTAAGTCAAATTCATTTTAAATTTGTTTCCATAAGTATTAATTTACTACTCCATTAAAAATGTTACGTACTTTTTTCTCAGTTTTAAAGGTTGTTGATGTTGTTGATATATTTGAAATTTAAACTCTTTTTAACTTTTGTTATGGATGTGTAGTGAGTGGCTAACTTTTAGGACTAAAAAATCAATTTTTGGATTAAACAAAAATTGATAAATGTTATTAACTTTTTTTTTAAAAATCAACAACACCAAAAATATAACGTATATCTCCTGCAATAAATAAAATTTGAATCAGCTGAGTTTGAATTCCTACCCACTTTATTAACCCATCCGGCCTAAACTTTTCTATATAAAGATTTACTATCACTCCTAAATTTTTAAGTTTTTGCCACTTTACACTAAGGCATTTCAAACCGTTGATTCTTGGGACGTGATTTATATGATTGGTGTGGAATGGCATATGGTGTTGGACCAAAATCTTAGTTTCTTTTTTTATATTAGAAAAAAAAAAGTGTCATATAAATCATAATTTCACCCGTGTATTTGTCTGTGTCTAGCAAACTAAAAATTCCTTTTGTAACAGAAACAATATTTATCATTTGTATAATTCTATGTCAAATTCAATTTAAAATTTTTTCCATAAGTATTGATAATGTTACGTACCTTATAAAATATAATATAAGTATTGATAATGATAGTCTGTCAATTTAAAACTCATTGGATACTCACTAATGTAAAAATTAGTAGAAGCATCCAAATCTCAATCCAAAAATGCAACCCATGTATCAGTATGTCCCACGTGATTAAGGGTATTTTTTTTTAATGGATAATTAAGGGCACTTTAGTAAAGAAGAGATTAAAAAAAATATTAATGTAAAACAACAATATTTTTCTTTTAAAATTTCAGCGCCTCTTTACATATTTGTTTGATATTATATTTATATCCGGTAAAGTGAGAAATTAAATGTACATTCAAATCCTTTAAATACCCTTAAAGACTTTCATCTTCCTCATCGCCTCCACAACTCTCAACTTCTAAACTCACTAAGCCACTTCTTCTCTCTCTTACACTTACACACAAACACACAAAGTTACAAACAGACACATTATTTTCTCATCCAAATTAACCAAAATGACATGGTTTTGTTTTAAAGTGTGTGAAAATTTAATCTAATTTTAACTATAAATGATTTTGTGAAATAAAGTAAACATTTTCTAAATTATATTTTGGTCATATTGATCTAACAAATCATAACCTAAATTTAAATATTTTCTCATTCTTACATGTGATTAATTTGTTCAAAATTAGTTCACTTTATTGAGGTTTTAATACACCCTATTTGTGACAAGGAAAAATCTATTGATTATTGTGTATGTATGCGCAACGATCACTATAAATTTAATTTAATTTTATGTAGAAATGAGTTCGCAAAATACAACAATGGTGAATACTGATGACATAAAACGTCGTCGAGAACGATGGAGATATTATGCTCGCTTGAGAAGACAACGAGAAGACAATGAAAGCAGAAATATTCGATTGGCAAGACGTCGTGCTAATTACGCAAGACAAAGACAACAAACTTTGGGTGGTGATCACATTTTAGTGGGAGGCCCAGCAAATTTAAATGAAGAAGATGTTGTACATTCTAATTCAACATCAACAAACCCATCACTAATACCACCTAATCACGAGGTTGGACGAAGTCACCGGCTTACACATATCCGTAACTTGGCACGCAATATGCCAGTTGAGCATAGGGCTATGCAAGAAGTCAGTGGTGAGATTATAGTTTTGTATCTTTAACATTCTTCATTGCCTGGAATCTTATTATTTTGAGAAAATCCAAAGTTTCTGGCATGTTAGTTGTATGTCAATGAATACAAAGATACTAAGTCAATGTTTATAATATTAAATTTAGGTCTCCCTTCAACCTATCCAACTATAATGGCAAATGACTTTGAAGCTGGACCAAGTCATATAAATTCTCATGTTAATACTGGTAAGTTTTATATAATATATTTATAAAGCTTTAACCATTATTTTATATATATAACTAGCCTCTGAGCACGCGCTCACGCGCGTGCTCAGAGGCTCTTCTATTTTTTGGGTAAGGGTTAATTTAAAGTATTTATTATAATTTGGGATTACTATATTCTCTAATCACAAAAAAAAAAAAAAAAAAAAAAAAACCTAGAGGTGTGATGAAAAAATTATTTTATCACTCATAATACTCATCACAACCCTAGGTTTTTTTTTTTTTTTTTTTTTTTTTTTTTTTGTGATTAGAGAATGTAGTAATCCCAAATTATAATAAATACTTTAAATTAACCCTTACCCAAAAAATAGAAGAGCCTCTAAGCACGCGCGTGAGCGCATGCTCAGAGGCTAGTATATATATATATATATATAAGTTTAATAAAATTTGTATTAGCAATAATATCATCCGTTTTTATTTCTCTAGTAAATAAGTTTTCTCTCTTGTCTCTTCTCCTGCTAATTGTAATGGGATGTGTTTGACAAAACTCATGTTATGAAATACTAGTATGCTTTATTACCAAAAAAGGAAATATTCTTAGGAAGGAGTGGTTGTGACAGCCTGACAGGTGCTCACTAGTCGGTCCAAACCAAGAGAGCCATGAAAGCTCTCATTTCTTACTTTGGTAGGCACAACTCTATAAATAGATAAAGCATTTTTCAACCAATTACTTTAAAGCCATGTGTATTATTTAAATAAATCAAATAATTTATTTATTAAACAATATATCCACACTGATTTGATCATTTATCAAATGTTATGGTTTTGAGGAATTTTCGTTTTTTTTTTTTCTAAATTAAAAAAAAAAAAAATTTGCTTTAAAATGTGTGTAATAATGTAAAAGTAAAAGCTAAATAAATTCAGTAGCAAATTAGGTATATCCAACTTTATCTAATCTATGATCTCTCACTATCTGTAATTCCACCCATTGTATGGGTGGATAATAGTCAGAATACAATAATAGTCAGAATACAAAAAAGATCCACCTACAACTTTTTACAATAACAAAGAGTTTCTTGCTTCTTAAAAACTCTAAAAAAAAATAGAAAACAGTTGCTTGCTTGCACAAACAACCATTCTCATTGTACCACAGCTCTTTCAATAAAAAGCAGTTACTTCCTAACCAACCTTCAACCTTATAGCTTTCGCTGCCATTCCTTACCATCTGTATTCTATTCTGCCTCTGCCTCTGCCATCACCCAATCCCATTTACTTCACACACAGACACATACCCCATTACCAATTTGCACACAAAACAAAAACAAAAGAAAACCCAATACAGCTATACCATATATTCTCTCTTTCTATTTGGATTTTTCAACGAGGAAAGTGAAGAAAAAAAAAAAAAAACGATATTGATGGGAACGGAGGGTTCATCCGTGGAGATATCAGAACCGTTGTTGGTGGAAGAGACCCAGAAGATCAGGGCCGTTGAAGACACTGACCACCATCAAATCCCTGAATGGAAGGACCAGATCACGATCAGAGGGCTAGCCGTGAGTGCTGTTTTGGGGTCCCTTTTTTGCATAATCACCCACAAGCTCAATCTGACGGTTGGGATCATTCCGTCCCTTAATGTGGCAGCTGGGTTGTTGGGTTTCTTCTTCGTTAAGTCATGGACTAGCTTCTTGTCCAAGTTAGGTTTTCACGTTAAGCCCTTCACCAGGCAAGAGAACACCGTTATTCAGACCTGTGTTGTTGCTTGCTATGGCCTCGCATTTAGTGGTATCTACCCATTATCCAATTCAGCTCTAAGATTTAATAGACTACATATATATATATATATATATATATATCTTTTAATGGTATAATACATGTCTATCTGTTGAGCATTCAAAGCCGACCCCACAAATTTTTTGGGATTAAGACCTTGTTGTTTTGTTGTAAATAAGAAATAGTATAATATTTGGTTTAGATGACAAGTCAAGCTAAATCTATAACATGAAATGAGAACTGTGTTAAATATATGGGTTTTGTTTTGGGTTTGTAAAATTTGTTTGTACTAGGTTTGATTTGTGACTTAGGTTTTTAGTTGGTTAGTGTGACATTTGTGAGCTGTGTTTTTTTTTTTTTTTTTTTTTTTTTCTGTGCATGCGAGGTTAGGATTGATTTGATTGCTATTTGCTGATGATTCTGTTTTTGTGTTTGTTAGATAAGGTTAAATCGTTGATGATGAATTAGTTAAAGGAAAATGTTAAAGATTCTACAAAATGTTTGAAAATGGATGTAGTAATGAATGTGTTTGGTGCATTTCAATAACTGACATATCAGTTGTACTAAAATTTGTAGTATCCCTTGCATCACTCAATAGTTAAATGTTTGTACTCTCAAGAAGAAAAAAGTAAGATTATTAGTTATGGAGAAGTAATAATTTTTTTTTTCAATTTTAAAGGATTCTGACATTATGTCAGATGTTTTAAGTAAAAGGGTTGATTTTGCAAAAACTTGGAAATAGGAAGTAATTCTCAAGTTTGGTAAAGTGTGACTGTGATTCAGCTACTAGAAAATCTATTCTAATTAAAGCTTAAATGTTGCTAGCTGTGCGTTGCACGGATCTAGCCCTCAAGAACGTGCAGTTGGAAATTGGAAATGTTACATTCAGACTAATTATATTTTGAATACTCTATTTTCAAAGTTTGTCATTCCAAAAGAAAAGAAAAGAATTATTTAAACTTTCACTGACCACATTTGAAACATAAATTTTTATATTGCTTGGGATAAAATTTGTTATTAAGTTTATTGATCATAAATAAAAAAAACATTAGCAATTTCAAAATGAACAACTGAAGGTGCAGTAATTATGTAGAAGTTCTGATTAGATGAGGCATTATGGATAAATGTTATTGACATATGAAAGGGTTTTCTCCCTACACATGCAGATCTTTATTATTTTTTCCTTTCTACTAGTTTGTGACCTGAACTGTCGCGGCATTGATACCATTTCTATTCTTAAAATAGGATGTCGTAGTAAATTGTGCTATTTTGTGCTCATTGATTTCTTTTGTTTGATTATGTTACTGAATGTCTAATTGATGACAGGGGGATTTGGTTCATATTTGCTTGCTTTGGATGAGAGAACTTATAAACTCATTGGTACTAATTATCCGGGTAACCGGGTTGAAGATGTTAAGAGCCCAGGCCTATGGTGGATGATGGGTTTTTTGTTTATCGTCAGCTTCCTTGGCCTTTTCAGTCTTGTTCCACTTCGTAAGGTAGTTTCCATTGTTGTAGATTGCAACATTATTGTTCTTATGTGTGCGAATTTATGCAAAAGTTTAGTTACAAGTCCAATTTGGTTGTGGACATGTTGTCCAGATAGAGTTATAGAGGGCTTGGTTCACCTATAGATGGTAACGTTGTTTTGTTTTTCATTTTCTTTTATTTGCTCTCAAGTTAGTTTGTTAGATTGTTTAATATTAATTTGAGACCTCATAGATTAGTTTGTTAGATTGATTACCATGCATTATTTTATAAGGAGCTGCAATTTTTGTGTTATAACACATTTTTTAATTAATACGAGCAAGTGAAAGTGTTCTCTTGCATCTGAACTCTTTTGCTTATGTCTCTGTTTAACATCAAAGATTGCCTTTTCTCTCTCTCTCTCTCTCTCTCTTTCTGAGCTTGTTTTATCATGTCTCTTCTGTGTGTGCTTTTAGGTTATGGTCATGGATTATAAGCTTACATATCCTAGTGGCACAGCAACTGCAATGTTGATAAATAGCTTTCATACTAAGACGGGAGCTGAGCTTGCAGGGTAAGTTCTAAATATATGAAACTCTTCATTGATTTGTAGATCTTGAAATAAGTTTTTTTTTTTGGTGGTAATGACACGTGCCTGGTGGGTCTTGAATCCATGATGACAGCCTCCACCTTGCTCTTACAAGAGCCATCTGAGCTTGAGCTCATTGGTTGTACCTGCTGATGTAAAATGATTGGGGAAGAATTAATAAAAAATTTATGTTGATAGGAAACTTAGAACAAAAACAAAGATATTGAATGAAAGATGAGAGATCTTTATATCTGAAAATATCACAGAGCTTTTAGAACACTGTTAAAGAAACTTTGATAAATTTTTAACATTATGCACTCCAACAAATGGTAGTAGTGCACCTTACCCCAAATAAAATTGGTTAGCATTGCTTAGTTCTTATTGGATCATTATAGAAACACCTTGGGCATGTGTATATGTTGCGGAGTTAACTGCACAGTGTATATTCATTTGAAAAGCATTATGGTTGCCTTATTTCTAATTGAAGATTAACATTTGACAGGAATCAAGTCCGTTGTCTTGGAAAATATTTGAGCATAAGTTTTTTTTGGAGCTGCTTTAAGTGGTTCTTCAGTGGTATTGGTGATTCTTGTGGATTTGATAATTTTCCCACCCTTGGCTTGATGCTATATAAGAACACGTAAGGCTCTTTTGCTTTCACTTTACTTTCTTAATTCTATTTTTCGCTCACTTGCAAACCCCTCACCCCTCTCCCCGCCAAAAAAGGCCCTTTAAAAAAAAAATCAGCTTTATTGGATGTTTTTCCCTATTAACTGGAGTATGGTGAATACAATGGACTACTGACTGATGTCACCAAAGCATAGGGGTGTGCACGGGATGTAGCTTAAGGTGTTTGTCATGTTTAGTAGCGATTGAACCCTGCATTTCCCTTGCCATATAGAGTGACTAATATGTAAAGCGGTGCCATAATATATACATGTCTTATTTTCACATTGCAATTTGTTTCTTCTAGTGTGATAATCGAGTGATGTCATGTGCCACTGGACTCTTACCAAAATTTTATCTGATAAGGGCTTCATTCTTCATATCTGATAATTTAATTACCCTTGGGGCCAGCAGAAGAGGAGGAAAGTAAAAAAAGAAAGTTAGTTAATATGTGTGTGCTTGAGCTTTATCTAATTGTGTATGTTTGTGTTTTTTGTAATTATGTGCATATGTATATGCCATATGCGTTTGCATTTATCTGTGTGCATTGACTTCATATGGTTGAGCTGTTTCATGAGGAATGTTGTGCATATATGATGGTGTTTTATATGATTCGCTTCTTGCAGGTTCTATTTTGACTTCAGTCCAACTTATATTGGATGTGGTCTAATTTGCCCACATATAGTCAACTGCTCAGTTCTCCTTGGGGCTATCATATCGTGGGGTTTCCTTTGGCCCTTCATTTCCCAACATGCTGGAGATTGGTATCCAGCTGACCTTGGCAGCAATGATTTTAAAGGTCTTTATGGATACAAGGTATGGTAAAACACTTTTTCTTATTCCCTTTCACAATTTATGTTTGTAGTTTATAATCTCATGCCTCCACACAAATTACATAATCCAAAAAGAGATTTTGACTTTTTGTGGCTTACATCTCAATCCATTGAGAAAAAAAAGGCCAGTAGGTGCAGGCATGAGGCAAGTGCCACCACAGTGGGATGTAAACCACATAGTATAGCTATTTTCTTCTCTCTCTCTCTCTCTCTCTCTCCGATGCTTTGGTTTAATATTATCTTCTTATGACTGCTCTAAAGTGGTTTTTCCTGCCTGTCATGTTGATTGCAGGTCTTTATAGCTATTTCACTTATCCTTGGAGATGGTCTTTACAATTTGGTCAAGATAATAGCCATAACCATTAAGGAAATCTGCAACAAAAGCACCAAACAGAGCAACCTTCCTGTCACTACGGAGGTTCTAGGTAAGGATATATAGGGGGACTTGAATTTTCTTTAAAGACGTGGCCCTGTCAATTTGTTTGCAATAGTCATATGTCTTAGGAATGTATATCTTTTTTCTGATTTTATTTGTCAAACTTTCTTATTTCATTATATTTACAACTATATTAGTCCTGAGTTGTGTTTTAAGAGCATTTTTTTAATGGATGTTTTAAGAGCAAATTGAAATAATGGTAATTGAACACCCACCATGTTTCTTTGCAAGACAGATATGACCTTGGTTTAAATCATGTACTAGCATAGCTAAATTATAATAAACATTTCTGTGATTCACTTAAATATTTAAACCACTACAATTTTAATTTCTTTTCTTATGTCTTGAATTCAAAGTCTTATCCTCATATGAGCTCCTGTTTGGTACAACTTATTTTTTCCAGCTTTTTGAAAATGGTTTATTTGAAAAGGCTATACCTAGAAGAAAGTGAGGTTTTATGTACTTGAAAAAGTGTGGTTTCATAACGGGAGGCCAAATGGTTGTGGGTCTGGATTGGTTTATTTGCTGATTTTCTTCTTTGCTGAAAGTGGGTAAAATTGCAGTTGTACTTTTAAAAATTGAAGCTTTAAATATATGTACACAAGAAAATAAGCTTAAGAAAAAGATAAATTACACACACACAGTGTAGTAAATGAAACATCAATTATTGGTTGAAATTGCAAACTGGTCAGTGTACTATTGCGACACATCTGTTTTTGACATTTCTCCAATGTGTGCATTGATAGATGATGAGAGTTCTAAACTACTAACGGAGCAAAAAAGAAGGGATGAGGTATTTCTTAAAGACAGGATACCCTCCTGGGTTGCAGCCTCTGGATACGTGGGTCTGGCTGCAATATCAACAGCGACAATGCCACTCATCTTTCCACCCCTCAAGTGGTATCTGGTTCTAGGCTCATACATTATTGCCCCTGCCCTTGCCTTTTGCAACTCTTATGGCACTGGGCTCACAGATTGGAGCTTGGCTTCGACTTACGGAAAGATTGGTCTTTTCATCTTTGCTTCATTGGTTGGAACCGATGGTGGGGTTGTAGCCGGCTTAGCAGCTTGTGGGGTTATGATGACCATTGTCGCCACTGCAGCAGATCTCATGCAAGATTTCAAGACTGGTTACCTCACTCTATCTTCAGCTAAGTCGATGTTTGTGAGCCAGCTAGTTGGAACAGCCATGGGTTGTATCATTGCCCCCCTCACATTCTGGTTGTTTTGGACTGCTTTTGATATTGGGTCACCTGATGGTCCTTACAAAGCACCATATGCTGTAATATTCAGGGAAATGGCCATCCTAGGTGTTCAGGGCTTCTCTGAGCTCCCAAAGCATTGCTTGGCCATATGTTGTGTGTTTTTTGTTGCAGCTCTGGTTATAAACCTCCTGAGGGATGTGACTCCCCCAAAGGTCTCCCAATATATTCCAATTCCAATGGCTATGGCAGTCCCCTTCTATATTGGAGCTTACTTTGCTATAGACATGTTTGTTGGGACAGTGATATTGTATATATGGGAACGAATTAATCGGAAGGATGCCGAGGACTATGCGGGGGCAGTTGCTTCGGGTCTTATATGCGGTGATGGCATCTGGACTATTCCATCAGCAATCCTCTCTATTCTCAGAATCAATCCACCCATCTGTATGTACTTTGGGCCTTCTTCGAGTGGCTGAGCAGAATGACCTTATATTGTCTTTGTCTATCACATGTTCCTTGAGCTGGAATATTTGTTGGATTGTGTATATATCTCTCATGTAATTATCATTGGAATCTTTTCTTTCCATCTCAAACATGGGTTTGAATATATATCTCTTCTGTCTCTCTACAAGAACAAAATCATCTCAAGCTACTACAATCATTCTGGCCCAGAAATATTGTGGCTTCCGTGTCTTTTTTAGTTAAACCTTGATATTCATCTCATTGCGTCGCATAGCATCATGTATTATTCCAACAAATTTATTCTGGAGGCCCATCCTGACCGTAACTCTTTGTCTGGAAAATTTATGGGACATGAAAAAAAACTAGATAATATTTGAAATGGATGGCAGAGTCCGTCACTATATGGTCCATGAAGTAGAATGGTCATGTTTATTTATTGAATATATCACCGGCTTTAACTTTTTTATTTTGAGAAATAATTATAGCTGCTACTAACTCTGCAACTCAAACCCTTGCCTCCTTAGACCCCAAAACACTTTGTATAAGATTCTTGGCTGATAGTCGATAACTTTTTTGTAATAAAATTGATAGGAAATTTTATCTTTTTTTTTTTTTTTGGATAAACTAGTAATTTTTATCTTTAGGAGTAAAACTGATAGTAATTTTAAGATACAGCAGACACTTTGGACCACTTGTAATAAAACTGTTGTGACTATATACTATATAGTAAAATAATACATAATTATAAAATAGTTCTGTTTGCATAATGTGGATGACGTAGGGTCTATCCTTTGTGGGAAGGTGATTTTATATCAGAAAAAAAGAGATATGGCCATTACCAAAACACGAGAAACTTGCTATTAGAAATGATTGAACCACAGTTGTTGATAGTGGAAGCTTAACTTAAAACGGTTTTAATTCCCAAATTGCTGTGTAACATGTTAGCCTCTTACGTAAGCTATAGTCTATAATTTTTTTTTCTTATTTAAAAGCCTAACCAAACAAAAATGTGTACAGGTGGAGTCTAAAAAGCATTCAAGCTTGTATTAGAATTGCATATATGCTGCTTTTGTAAAAGCTTTAATGTGAGGAATTTTGGGGGGTACTTTGTTTTTAATTCTTTTGTCACATAATAATAACATCATTAAGCACCATAGTTTGTTCTAACCATTCTCTTTAGTCGATTGAGAGCATTTTTAAATTAAAAAAAAAAATTGTTCATCATTGGTTTTGACTTGCTAATTCGGTTAACTTTGTTGCCAAGGGTCCTAATTGGACCCACATAAGCTATAATATGCGTATTGGTGGATCCCATTTTTAATAAATATCTTTTTCGTAATCTACACTATGGGAGTTTTAGATTCATCAATTATCCTTATCTTCATATTCTTTTATTTATTTTATATATAATAATTTGGTTCCAAATGGTTTGATGACTATTATAAACATAATGGTTGTGGAGAGTATTTTATAAGGCCTAAGCTATCATGATGCATGATTCATAACCCTCTCCTCCTCCAAATCTTCCTTTATTTTTCTAAAAACACACAATTTTTCATACATAGGTTTGTTATGATTCATGCACGATAAAAGTTATGTTATGATTCATGCATGATAAAAGTTAAATGCTAGTGATGAAGCTATTTAAAAAAGATATCGATCAATAATAATTTGTCACTTTAATAAGTTGTGGAAAAAATTATACCCCTTACATTGATTGCATTGTTTCATAAAGTTTTATGTTTTTTATTTATTTATTAAGAGTTAGCATTATCTAGTTTCCTAAATAAGTTGTGAAAAAAATTATACCCCTCATATTGGTCTTCTTTCTTTTCATTTCATAAAGTTTTAAATTTTTTTATTAAGAGTTAACATTATCTAATGTCCTTAATAAGTTATGGAGAAAATTATACACCTAACATTGGTCTTCTTTCTTTTCATAAAGTTTTAAAGGTTTTTATTTATTTATTATAAATTAAGAGTAGGAATTATCTAGTCTTTTTTATAAGGGGAACTAAGGTTTTAACACTTCCCCGCATGTATGAACCCAAACTCTTCTTTAAGTGAGATTCAACACGTGAGATTTTTTACTTTTTAAATGGAAAGTAAAGTAGAGATAATGTTCGAATTCATGACTATTTGTCCTTAAAACTTAACAATTAGAAAATGATTCCCTAATAAATATGAAAAAAAATTGTTAGAAAATGATGAATTTAATCATTTAACTATATTAGATCTCTAACATGAAACGAAACTAAAATACATGTTTTTTTCTACTGATGGTGGAGGTATTTTTTTGTTTAAAAGAAGTAAAGGGAAAGGGAATATGTGATATGTTCTCAAGATTGCATTAAGATGAATACTAAATTTAGATTTGGTGTTTACAACCCACATGGATGCCGATAGTGATCTATACCCAAAAAAAAATGTCTTATTAATCAGCATATATACACTTAAAGAAGTGGTGATCATAAAAGATGCCCTCACTATAGCCTTATACTTCTAAGAACCATTTTGCATATGAATTTCTTCATCTTGAAGATTTCTGAGCAATGATTTGGAATTCTTTTCTGATAAAGAGAAATACGGAAGTTTTTTTTTTCTTTCATTTGGGAGGAAAGTGACTGAGTGCACTGGATCAGGATGTACATAATTTGAAACATAAAGACAAAGCAACAGGAGGAGGTAGATAAAAAGTCCCAACATTCAATGATTTTCACATTCCATTTTTTCTACTAAGTTTCTATTTCAAAACTGTCAAAATTTAGATTCTCTATATGAAAAGGGAAAAAAAAATCTAATTCTCTCAAACACTGATAAAAATTGTACTAATCAAGCACATGGGAGGACTGAGACTTCTTGGATTATAAGCTCCATAGAATCTTTTTTCTTTCTGAATTTTGACGAATGGAGGTGTCTAAATCAAAAACCATTGAGTGGGTTTCCCGAAATTATCGCAATGAATTCGACTATAGCCAACTACAGTCCTCCGCTCTACCAACTAAGCTAAGTTTCTTTCGAGAACTTATTTCTTTAAAAATCTTCTCCCATTTTTATGTGTGTGTTAAAAATATTTAGTATTTTCAAAAGAAAAAATAGTGGGTTAATCTCACATTAAAAAATAAGTGTGAGTTAAAGAGATTTAAAGTTTGTGTTATGTATTTACCAGAAAAAAAGTCTGTGCTATGTATCCAAGACTTAGGCCCTTTTGGATATACACCACAGAGTTAGGCCCTTTTGGATATACATCTATGCAGTTTCTTTAAAAACATTTTCTCCTCTCTCGTGTGTATTAAAAATATTTAGTATTCTAAAAAAAAAAAAATCGAATATAGCCTCTAATGAACAGTAACGTGTTGTGAAGGAGATTAAAAATATTTATTTTTTCTTGCTTATTTTTTTTTTTGACACAATTTTTTCTTGCTTATTAAAGTGTAAGTCTCTTAATTATAAATTATTGGTTGGAAACTTGGTTATGAAAATTGAGAACCAATTCGTTAACAATATAAATATATATATATATATATATATATATATATAAAAGAATCTAAGAACTGAAATAAAAAAACAAAATAAAATTTAAAGCAAAAGAAAAAGATGGCTCATATAGAGAGGGGAAGATGTGACATAAGGATAATGGTGAGGTCCATCCTATCAAAAGGAGCCATTCGGTTAGAGATTCTGGCTTTATTGGAGCTCAGCAAATTGGTGGTTGTGGCTATTATTGAATGTGGTGGAGCTAGAGAGCTACCCCTTTTTTTTTTCCAATTATTTTTCGTTCTTCTAATCTCAATTGTATTGTCCATTTCTTCGAAAATGTAGTACAAATGTTGATAGAGAGACAAGCAGATAGGAATATAGGGCAGTTTGTAGCCATGTAAAAGCTTCATTGCTTCCTTTTTACTTCAAAACTCACAAGTTCAAAAATCTACTACCACAAATAATAATAATAATAATAATAATAATAATAATAATAATGCATAACTCTTGTTACAACGGTTTACAAGACAAACTATGAGTGATAGAGAAAAAATGACGGGTCTATATAAAAATAACATACAACCAATTACAGTTTGACATATAAGAGAGCTGTGATAAAAGTTATGGCTTTTTATGTGGTATAAGAATTATTTATCATACTAAGAAATCGTTGTTGCATTTGATGGGTCATCTTTTTTTTTTCTTTTCTTTTTTTAAATAGAAATTTTGCCAATAATAATTTGTCCATATGAAAAACTGGACTTGAAAACATTTTCATTCTGGTCTGTTACAAGTAATTAGCACTTCGTATGTTGCTGCTTAGTTAGTCATCAAATAATAATTTTTGTGCTCAACTAAGTTTTATACTCAGGGGTATGTTTCACAATGCTCACTCACAAGTCACAAGTCGCAAGTCACTTCATGTTTTTTTTTTTTTTTTTTAATTTTATAATTTATGAACCTCACAAGTCACGACCTGCAACAATTTTGGTGTGAAAACTTTTTGTATAAATTTTCATCTATTGTCTCGTTTGTAGGTTAGAATAATAAAATTTTCGAAAGAAGTTAAGACAATATGAAATAGAGAAAGAACATACATAATTAGCATAATTTAGGTTTAAGGGCTTACATCTCTAGTTTATAGTTTCAAACGACTACATTTTACTATTGAGATATGTGTGTCATAATAAATCTATTGACGGGATATATAGGAGACTAACTAGACTAATACTAGAGTTGCAACACTTGTAGTATGGTTAGGATTACTTGTAGAGTTATTTCGATGATTACTACAATGGACTTAGGTATTTGACTAAAGGAGAAAGACTCGACATTCAGGCAAGTTTTCCAATGGTGTGGTACGTACGTAGTGGGCTTGATACACATTGTCAAAACGACTTTGAAACAAATAAAAAGTTTGCAGTAGATGATGATAGACTAGCCATAGGTTAATCCTAGATTAATTCAAGGATTATAATACTTGTAGTAGTATAGTTAGGATTATTTGTAAATTTAAGACAATAATACTACAACGGAATTAGGCTCCTAACTTGGATAACCTAGGCTTTGACTATAATTATAACATTTTTTGTAATGTAAATTTAAAAGTCTAGGTAGGTAAGAGTAGAACTTATACGAATGAAGTTATGTGTCAAAATGGCTTTATTTGGGTCAAAAAAGTCTAAACGCTCAAATCAAATTGAGTGCTTTTATGTGCATGTGACTAAGAAAAGTGCCAAAACGCCAAAATATTAAGCAAAGAAAGAATGCATGAAAGAAATATATTGCAGCAGCGAATATTAATGCATTCATGGTTGATTACTATTATAAAACTTGGCAGTGTTAGGCCAATTGACAATCGTCAAAGTCTAATCCATTTTCATCAATCGAGGAAAGAATTGAGTTTTCCTCCGAAAAGGTGTTGAATATTGGGGTTAGGTTTTACTTTCTACTAGACTTGATTAGAAGTTAACTTTGATTTTTCTTTTTTAATTATTGCTAAAGGGAAATTGCTAGGCCGACTTGAATCGACTGTAAAAAGGAGTGAGGATAGATGGACCCGTTTTAACTTTTAGCCTTAGGTGTGGATCTCTCTCTCTCTCTCTCTCTCTCTCTCTATATATATATATATATATATATATATAAAAGGTTTGGGCTCCAACCACCAACATAAAGATGGTAGTGTCCCATCATGTATAATGGGCATAACTTACTTGGTTGGTTGGGTTGCACATAACAATGACTGTTAGTGTTTAGAGCCCAATGATCTATCTCTTTCTCTCTAAATATATATATATAGACAAAGTTTACTTACAAAATTAGTTGTATCTTAAGGTTACAACCCTACTCAATAAAATAAACACTACTTCATATTTTAAAAATTTAACCGTTAAATTACATATTATTTACACTCTTAATACACATATAAAATTTTATGTTAATTGGATATTATTTACTCTATGATCTATAAGCTTATATTTTATGCATAATTTTAAAATATAAAAACTTACAATTTAAACAATTTATTGATGTCATAACTATTAATTTTTAATTTTCTAAAAATTTTGCAAGTATGAATGATATAAGAAGAAAATGTAATCTAATGGTAAATTTGTCAAAATTCACCTCCAATAAAAATATATTGAATAAGGTTGTAGCCTTAAACTACAACCAATTTTGTAGTTAAACTTTGTCATATATATATATATATATATATATATATATAAACTTGATATTAATTGTATAGGTTTGTAAATAAGTTTATAAAATATCAAATTAATATTTGTGGTTTATTAATAATATAAATAATCCATTCTATAGTAATAATTATATAGGTTGATAAATCTAATTTTTATAAGTTTGTAAACGAAAATTATTTTATATAAATAATTCAAATAATGAAATAATATAGTTTCAACTATAATTTAATTATTAATTATAAATACATATATATATATATATATATATATAGTTGAAATTAATTCCTAAAATATTATGACACATAATGAGTATTTAAAAAAAAAAAACGACACATAGTATTCTACATGAGTTTTATTGATACTTTCTTATCAACATATTTAAAATTACTTATAGTGTACACATGACTCGCATGGGACTTCGGCTAATTCTATTTAAAAGAACATGATCAAATAAGGGGCCTAACAAGATCAATATACCAGGCTTTAAGCAAGTATTTGCACCAGAAAGTTGATTAAGAAATTGTTCGAAGTTTTTCCATTTTAATTCCGTAGGATTTGATTGGCATTTACCAGAATTTGTTTGTTGTTGAGGCTTTAAATAAATTCCATCATAGACTCTCTACTGCTCACTCAAATTAATGGTTTAACAAATCAACTTTCAAAAAAGATAGGAGTTGGGAACTTGAATGATTAAGACAAACACAAATCAAAGCTTATCTCTTATGGAAATAAGTCATACAAAACCCCATATAAAAGCAAAGATCTTTTTCCCATTCAAGTTTTGAATTCATGTGATATTGGGTAAGATATTTCAACAGCCAGCTTTCAAAGAGGGGCCTCCCTTGTCTCCATGGTGGGAAGCAAATGTGACTGGCAAAACAATCGCCAACACACACATAGCCACTCCCACAATTATTATGATCACACACGACAAAGGAATTGGTCTTCTCTACATCAAAGCACAAAGCTAAAAACTTAATAAAAGAGAAAAAAAAAAAGACACGCTCTCTTATTTTCTGTGATCTGTAGAACCCTCTAAAGTTTCTAAGTAATCAAGTTGAGAGTATCATTAAAGAAATTAAAGGCAAAAACAACTATAGGAAATATAAAAGGATCCTCACAATGTGACCAAGAATTGCATGGAGAATTCATGCAATGTAAATTTTTTTTTTTTGAGGGGACATGCAATGTAAATTAATTGACTAGTTTGGGTGTCTTTCGATCTTGAATGCATGCAATAACACTATAGTCTTTGTCACACACTGATTTTCTCCAAAATATATCAATTAAAATTTACCCTTTATTTTAGATGTAATTCCTCAATAGTGAAAAGGGTACACGATAATCATACCCACATTCAAACTTTCGAATTTTAAAAAATAAAGCAACTTTCGACCAATTTTCAAACTCATCCATTCTAAAAAATTGGTATCAAGGCCTGCTAGACCATACAATAACTTGTCTCATACACTACAATTCAAGTAATATAACTTTTGAATTCACCATTTATAGGCAGTGGTGGCTATAGGATTTTTTTTCGAGGTTGTTAAGAAAATTAAATTAAACAAAATTTAATAAAAAGAGAACTTGAATATATCAAGTTATCGATAAAAAATAAAAAATCACACGCAAATATATGTCATTTTATTATTTCTTTCTACAAGTTTTTATATTTTGAAATCATTATGAGTTTTTATTATCTATTGTCAATGTGGGTAGGTGTAACCATTTTGTTTTGTTAAGTTTGTATAACATTTTTTATTTTTATGTAATTGTCATTATTTATTTGTTATTATTTTTATAAAAATATTTTAACCTGAATGAAAAAACTCAACCCAACGTGCATTGTATTAATTAATGACCCAAAGAGCCACACTCATCCATACATATATAAATAATACACTATGTGTCTACTTAACCAAATCAAATGTGTAAATAATCACTAACTTTACTTTTTTTTAATCACTAATTTTATAACAAAATATTATTATAACATAATAACAATACACTTACATGTAACAAATCCTCTATATTTCCTTATTATTAAATTATATAAAGTTATATTATATTTATATTGTACACGCACATTCACACAAATAACATTATAACAAAAATAAATAAATAACGCACACAACCAATATCAAACACTCATATTCACACAAATGATATATGTGATTTATGTCGATTGGTTGGTTTTGAGATGGACTGATTTGTGTTTATTATTTAGTTTTGGACTGGACTGATATATATCAGAGTGTGCAAGATTTAAGTCCAGGTGTATAAAAATATTTTTATAGATAAATTAAACTAATAAAATAATATTTTATGCATATAATTTTTATTATTATCAAGTAATGAACCCCTGAAGCATACATAACGTTGCACCTGTTTACGGGTCTCATAAGAAGCAAACAAGACAAAAAGGTACAAGATAAATATATTTAGCAAGGTATTCCTTTTATTATTATTATGTTTTACTCCTACATTAAACAAATGATTGTACAATCCCTAACTTTAAAATCTTACAACCATATATAATTGGATAAACTCTCTACATCTCTCTCTCTCAAACTATATAAATAAAAACAAACAAACAAAAACACTTGAGTACAAAAAAAAAAATATGACATCATGCTCAATTGTTAGAAAACGAGGAATAAAATTGGATTGTTCGGTTTCATCAAGGAAGAAAGTAGCCTAATAATCAATGCTAACTCTTTTTTCTTTTCTTTTTTTCTGAGAAGAAAGTTATCAATACTAAATGATCACACAATGTGGAAATGAATACGGAAATTCTTCTTCAAAAACTGAGATACGTTGTAATTGAAATATATTATCTAATCAATCAATAAATATACATCTGTATGTATACATTATGTTGATTTTTATTTAGAAGATAATAAGCAACAAATGTTAAACAAATATATTATATCTAAAACTAATTTTTAAGTAATGATACATAAGAAAGAAGCACATATTTAGAGTATAAAGTAAATATCATTATTGTAAAATTTTCAAAGATATTCTCAAATTTTCTGTTCATATATAACATATCCCTAAAATAATACAGATCAATATGCTACAGTCCTTCAAATGTCCACAATAAAACATTTAGATCCCCCTTTTTTTTTTTTCTGATTTTAAAACTCAGAAGCATTTTAAAATAGCATATAGAATCCATCTTCGAGCTTATTTTTCATCTTAAAACAATATAACTTTTAAATATATAATTTATTTTTTCAAAATAAAATTGTATTTTCTTTTTTAGTAGAAAAGTTGGAGAAATTTTTATTTGTTGGCATCTTATGCCGGGCTTCCCTGTTGAAATAATTAATGTATGGTTGGAAGAGATACTTTGATTTTTTTTTCCTACAACTGTGATGATAAATACAACCACATTCTTACACAATAATTAATTGATGAAAATTAGCTTATCCAAACACACACTAATAATTAATGGAGACATTTCCAACCCTCTTGAAGTATCCCTTCAAGTTAAGGACCACTTCTTCTCAAAAAAAAAAAATTTAAGGACCACTAATTAAGTAATTATCTTCTACGCCCATTCTACATATAACAGACAAAAGAGAAACTTTCTTGTTTTAGGAATGTATCTTAGATTAGAGGGCTTATGAGATGTTGAAATGGTACAGAATGTAAGAATAAACCGGATAAACAACCAAACAAAAAAAGACATGGTGGGAGGGATTATAAAATTGATGATGATGAGCACAAATCTTACGTCAATATAATTTAAGGGTCTGATTAACGAGTACTCTTAGAGCATCTGTTAATGAACTATTTTAAAAAAAAATTAATACTATTTTTATGAGAAATATAAAAGTTGTGAAAAAACTGAGTTATTTTTTTCTTTTACCATAAAAAATTTCTAAAAATATATCATAAACTAATGTCTTTAGGACCGGCGCGTGAACTTTTCCCTAATTTAAAAGAGCAGTATTAGGGATACAACTATTTTTTTACAATATTTTCTTAATTTGTTAGCGTATTGATTTAACTCCTGTATTGATTTCAAAATAATTTTTCCATAAAAGGTAGAGACCAAATGATGAAAGGTGAGTATTGAACGGCAATAGTATGCAAAGGACTATATTCGTTCATAAAAAATAGACTTAACAACGGTGGCTAAAATACAAAGAGGGTTCTTGAATTTGAAGGCATATATTATGGACAAGATTATCACGTAGTTTTCTAGTTCAATTATTCCCACACGACTTTTTTTTTTTTAATTATAATTATAATTAATTGGTTAGTGTTAATTAGTGGCCTATATTCTACCGCTATACAGGTTGGTATATTGGCTACGAATGCAACCTTATTAATAGGTCTATGTGTAGGTTCTTATCATGGAATTATGCTGGCTAAAGTGTTTATTAGTTTAAATGATATAAATCACACAAATTGATGCACCTACCTCAGCAATTAATTATTCACCTCCTGTTAGTGTTAGAGTTAGGTTTATATTTATTAGAGTTTTTATACCAGAACACTAATAAAATCTTGCAACATTTTATCCACTACTGAGGTGTTATCTTATACTCGGTCAAAGTAAAATAAACTAAAAGATTATATCGGGATTTACCACAACTCAATATTGAAAAATATTGTGAAATTTTGTTATTTACTTAGACTTTCTCATTTATTAATACGTTATAGAATGATGTAATCTATAGGACATTAAGACATTGAAAATCGTTTTCAAAGCATAATTAAGAATGACAAAGTTTAGCTACAAAATTGGTTGTAGCCTAAGGTTATAATCTTACTCAATATCTTTTTATTAGAAGTGAATTTTGACAAATCCATCATTGGATTATATATTCTTCTTATATCCTTTATGCTTGCAAAATTTCTAAAAAATAAAAAATCAACACTTATGTCATCAATAAATTGTTTAAATTATAGGTTTTTGTACTTTAAAATTATGTATAAAAGATAAGTGTATAGATCATATAGTAAATAACATCCAATTAACACAAAATTTGACATGTGTATTAAAGAATGTAAAAAACTTGCAATTCAACGGTTAAATTTTCAAAATATATAATAATGTTTATTTTATTGAGTAAGATTGTAGTCTTAGATAACAACAAATTTTATAACTAACCAATTGAAAATGGGTTACACTAAAGAATTTGGGCACCTTTGTCATAGGAGAAATTTATGGGGCTTCTTGTCACTTTCTTGAGCTGTTATTGGCACCATTAAATACGGGTTTAATTATTTTGACAAGTGTATTATAATCTCTCTCTCTCTCTCTCTCTCTCTCCACAGCCATACATACTCTCATTTCCCCAGAAAATGCGTTTGTCTTGTTCTATTCAATTTTAAATTTGACCACTACTAACATTTAAAAAGAAAAAAAAAATTCAACATAGAATCTTTTTTATAAAAAAAATACTATAGTTCCTTATATACTGTTTTTTAAGTTTCTAATTAAATTCAATCATAATTATATTGGCTAATGCAAGTCTACAACAACGCAAAAGATATTATTTTTTCCCTTACAAAAATTAAATTCAACTAATTGAATTTTTCTCATATTAGAATTTAGAAGGGAGGAGAATAAATTAACTCATAATTTGGCCACACATTCTATAAATGTTCAAAATCTCTTAGTGTGGATGAAAGATATTCCGCCACATTTTTAATGTGTTTTTCAGGCTAATTTAGCCAGATTATTTTAATAAAAAGCATCAATGTCCTTCTCCAAAAAAAAAGACTGATTAAAACAGTCTCATGGTTGATTTTTTTTTTCTTTTTTTCTTTTTAGAAGATGGTTGAATTTAATTATAGAATCTATAATATAATACAAGAAACATTACCTAAGTTTTACCTTTTTTTTTTTTTTTTTTTCCATTTTTTAGAAGAAATATTAAGATCTTTTATTAAACTTCAAATTAGCAAGAAATAAATTTATCAATTTCTTTTGGAACTTCTTCCATCCAAACCATTAAACTATTAAAAAAAATGAAAAAAAATAAAAAACTTGTCTTGTCTCATGAGAGTATGAGCTACAACATTTTCTTAATGTCAAACATGAGATAAACAGTACCAACTAAGAGCATTAGCAATAGCCCCTAATTCAGGAAAAAAGAAAAAAGAAAAAAAGAAAGAAAGAGAGCAATAGCCACTACACATTTTTTGGTTAAAAGTGATAATTCAATAATAATAATTTAATATCATTTGTAGTGTGCACGGGCCTCTCCCTCACCCTAATATTTTCCTATCAAAAAATTTTCCTCTATTTTAAATGTGTCTTTGGACAAACTTAAGATCTAGTTTATTTGCACCATCAATCCAAGTTATAATTTCATCCAACCTATTAATTGAAACAATTTTTTTTTTTTAGGATCAAATTGGACCAACCAAAATAAGCTATCGCTAATGGACGCTAGACAAGAGGAATTTCAATTTAACTTGACTAAAAAAACTATTGGTAAGGTGACATCAATGGCAAGTTGCAAGAATGTATCCAAAGTTATATTCCCTCTCTTTCTGTCAAAGGAAAAAAGTTTTACTTATAAAAAAAATAAAAATAAAATCTCCTAATTTGTGAAGCTGTGATTGGAGGTCACAGAAAAGCATGGTCCAATCATACAATCCTATACAATACATACCCAACACGTATATATATTTTAGAAGTGGGATTTTGTAGATGGGCCATAAATTGTCAGAAACTCTAGTATTCAGGAACCAGGGTCCCACTAAGATAGTATATCTGAACTGAAAAACAAATCAAAACTTCACCTCCTTTATATGCAACAAACTGCTCTTTTTTTTTTTTCTTTTTTTTTTGGGTTTTGGGGTAATTGCCTTTTTATGCAGCTGCAACAACATCCTCTCTAGTCTTCTGTCCATAACTTGTGGTAGCTGACCCATTATTATTAATTTTCTATGTGTGTGTTTTTCTTAAAAAAACATATCTGAGGGATGGGGCTAGAGTGGGTTAGAAGCAACTCCAATAGCAACTCAAAGGTTGCCATGTGTCAAAATGTTAATAGTCCAGGTGGTCAGTTGAGTCCCTTAGAAGAGATGGCATGAATTTGCATCATACAATGCTGTGGCAATAATAGCATGCAGGGTAGAGAGAGAGAGAGAGAGAGAAATAATGAAGTGGGATGGAATCCATGGTGTGTACATGGAATTGGGTTTTAATTTTATGTGTGTCTGAAGGGGTGGTGAAATTGGCAGTTAAAGTTGCTTTCACATCAGAAACTAGTCAAAGCCTCACAACAGTGAAAAAGGAAAGGACAAGTAAAACAACCAATGGAACCAAACCCAGAGTTAAAATTTGACAATGGGGGCACATTGGGATTTTAATATTTTATGGGTTTTGTCTTCTCATTCCTTGCCAAAAACAGTGAAAACTCATGAAAGTCTAGGACTTTTCAGGTCACCTTCTTCAATCAAAGAGGACCACTTTTCCTTTTTATTAGTCTTATTATTTATTTTTATTTAAAAAAAAAATTTTGCTTTCTTTTTCTATCTTGCCCTGTTCATGGATCCCAAGGGCTCAACAGCAAAGCAGCCACCACAAGGGGTACCCAACTTCTTGAGCCTCCCACAGCCACAACACCATCAACAGCAAGAACAAGAACAAGAACCAAACATGGGTGAGAACAAGCCTGCTGAAATCAAAGACTTTCAGATTGTGATTGCTGACAAAGAAGAAGGGAAGAAACAACTAGCCCCAAAGAGAAGCTCAAACAAAGACAGACACACAAAAGTTGAAGGAAGAGGAAGGAGGATAAGGATGCCAGCTTTATGTGCAGCAAGAATTTTCCAATTGACCAGAGAATTGGGTCACAAATCTGATGGGGAAACCATACAGTGGCTGTTACAACAGGCTGAGCCATCTATAATAGCGGCCACTGGGACTGGAACCATACCAGCTTCAGCTTTAGCAGCGGCAGGGGCCTCTGTTTCACAGCAGGGGACCTCTCTATCAGCTGGTTTACACCAAAAGATTGATGAATTAGGGGGGTCCAGTATTGGGTCAGGTAGTAGGACCAGTTGGCCAATGGTTGGTGCCAACTTAGGGAGACCCCATGTGGCCTCAGCGCTATGGCCCCCAGTCACTGGTTTTGGGTTTCAGTCATCATCTGGTCCATCTACAACTAATTTGGCCACTGAAAGTTCAAATTACTTGCAAAAAATTGGGTTTTCTGGCTTTGACTTGCCACCCACCAATATGGGTCCTATGAGTTTTACTTCTATATTGGGTGGGAGTAACCAGCAGCTTCCTGGATTAGAACTTGGCTTGTCTCAAGATGGTCATATTGGGGTTTTGAACCCACAAGCCTTGAGCCAGATTTATCAGCAGATGGGACAAGCTCGAGTGCACCAGCAACAGCAACAGCAACATCAGCCGCATCAGCATCAGCACCAACACCAACACCAGCACCAGCATCAACCTCCTACCAAGGATGATTCTCAGGGTTCAGGACAGTAAGTTTGGGCTTTGGAGACATTAAAGTTTACAACTTTGGGGAAGGACATCAAAGAAGTAACATTGTTCAGAGGCTGAGTTCTTTTGTAATGGTTTTTGTATTGTATAATTTGGAGAAAAAAAATATGAAAAAAAAAAAAAAGCGAGGAAAGTGATACTGAGAGAATTCAATAGGGACTGGAATGGATTTGGTTTGCCTCTTCTTTTTGTCCTCTGCATCACCTAAGTCTCCAAAAACAGGTGCTTTTAGGTCTTCATGGTTTGTTTGATGATTATTTTCTGTATATATACCATAGAGTTGTAATTGTTTTTAGTGTTGCTTCTGGTGTAAAATGTGCAGGTGGAATTGTGCACAGCCAAATTGCTTGGGTTTTGGATTAACTTCTTGTTTATTTCAGAGGTGTGTTGATTATAGTGTAAGGCATCTTTAATTATTTTTCTCCTTCTTTAGGTCTGGATGGAGTGGTTATCGGTTTGCTTGTGACATTAGAGTTTCAGTCATACTTGTCCAATTGGTAGATCTAGTAAGGGATTTTGATTATCTAATATATTCTTATGTTTTGCACAGAAAGGGCAATTACTTATATCATCTGGCTGTCTCATATACGCATTTCACTTTCTACCTTATGTCCACAAACAACCTGCCTTATTGTTTACCTATTCTAAAGAACACAGCTTTGGACTAATCTCACTATCCCCTTGAAAGTATTTTGGTTACTTCTTTCTGGGAATTCTTCTCGCAAAATCCATTTATTTATTTTCTCTTTATTTGAATTTTCTTTTTTTGGAATATGGCAAGTAATGATATCTACAACCTGCTTTCTGTTCAGGGTATAATATGTTTTTTATTTTCCTCTTTGATATTCCCTACAGGCTAAAATTTTGATATTGGTGCACTTTGAGGCTAACATAGTTTTTAACATAATTTTAGGAACTATTAATATAAGATAAAAAACCGTTGGCCTTGAATGATGATTAGTCCTCTCACTACAATGCCATTCATTTTGTGCTCTAAACAATCTTCAAATCTTGAAGAAGGGCTTTGCCCTTGACTCTTGTCTTAGTAGTGTTTGTGATAGCCAATGCTGCTGCTCTTTTGCCTCATTAAGTGCTCAATAACCTAATACTTTTGGAGCAAGAAAACTTCATTGTAAGTGTTGCTGATAACGTGGTTCTATTTAGCCTTTGCAAACTATAGCAAGTTGGGTAAGCCAAATATCGTGGTTGCTAACATTATGCCATTGAGGGACTGTTTTCACATTAGGGCATATCTTGGGGAACATGAAGTAGACTAACCTCACGAGGCATTACTAGAAGCTGCCAAAGAAGCTTTGTGCTAAAGCTTCAAGGAACTTTCTATCTTTGCCTTGGAGACCTGATATTGCAAGCCTATCTTATCAACTACATGTCTGTTAATATTGCGCTCCTAGCTTAAATTCATGTTGCCTTGATACCTGTGGCAAGATCCAGTGTTCAAGTTTTTTTTGGTGCTTATTCATAAACCTTGGATTCTGGAAGTCCAAGGTTGATGAATAAGCTCTTATTAGATTAGAGTTCTTTTTCTCTTTTTTAGAAGGCTTATTAGATTAGAGTTTTTTTTTTTTTTTTTTTCCTTCTTAGATTAGAGTAAAAACAATAGAATTAGCACTTAGTGGAATGATAATTTATCTTAGATATGACACCCCACTTGGAGGATCAAGTGAAGGCAATTTCTCCTTCGTAGTTGCTTTTACTTTCTTTATCACATTATATGCGGTGTCATAGCAAGTGTCTTTAAGTGTCCTGAGAATGGTACAATCGAAACAATTATGGTTTAGATGTTTCTATTTACTCTAGAACTTTGAATCTAATGGCCTGTTTGGATGTTTAAAAAAGAAGGGGGAGTAGAGTAGAGGGAGGGAGAGTAATCCAATTACCTTGTTTTGAAGTTTTTTAAGGAATGAGGGGGAGGGGTTTGGAGGGGTTTCAACTCCCTCTAACCCCTCATTTTTAATTCCCTCAAATTGGAGAGATTTTGAGGGAGAGTAGAGTAGATAAATTATTGTCTAAGTAAATTCCCTAATTTATCATTTCTAAATTAATCATAGGCCAATGTTGCAAGTCTATTTTCAAATAAGGGTAAATTTGTCTATTTTAATTATTTTCTCTCCTCTCTATCCTAATTTTTAAAACATCCAAACAAGGGAAATGATTAATTACTCCATTCCCTCTTACTAATTTTAAAAACATCCAAACAAGGTGGAGGGGAACCATTCCCCTCTACTCTACTCTCCTCTCTCTCTAAACTTCCAAACAGGCCATAAATCTGTTCTATAAATTTCATTACTCTATGCATGCATCTTCATTATACTAGCCTACCTTTCTGGTATCACAATGCCCTCTTGTTAATAATATAAAATTATATGAAAGCACTTCTCTTGGTTAAATATATTATTCATCTCACTGTACTTCTACACCTTACAGTTAATCAATATCTTCTTTTGTTTTCATCTGTGCCCTTCTCCACCTTTAGGTATTGTTAGTCTTTCTTACTGGTGTGAAGATTCATTTAAATATATTAAGCTACTAGCCTACTAAGGCATAAATTTTCTGATATAAATAAAAAGCACTAATACTATCTGGGTGTAGGTCATTCTCACTTGAAAATTTCTGCACGTTTTTTGCTTCAAAGAGATTGGACAAGGGGGAAAATTTTACATTAATTGAGAAGTTAGTGAAAATAGTTTAGGGAACCAGAACAATATACACATTGCCAGATTGTTATTAAAAAAAATATGGGACAGAGAGAGAGAGAGTTAGGAGATGTTTTTTGAATAAAAACTTTCACTTAAAAGTTACAATGAAGGGTACATATCAAGTTGTTAATGGGTACTTTTTGTGTTATAAAATTGACATGAAAGCTTAAATGCTACTCTTTGTTGATTTTGTCCTTTCAACCATTGCTGTAGTCAGCAATGATGTCTCTGATATCATATCTTCTTCTCAGTCGAGTCACTTTCTGCTTCTGTTTTTCTTCACCCATTTACCGTCCCTCCCTATAATTGTGGCAGCCCCTTTATTTGAATATTATAATGTGGACATCTGCTTTACAAAGAGACATGACTCTTTGTCACTCTCAATTTGATTTAATGGTCCTCTACTATTATTATCTTGGCTTGTCGGCTAGTCTTCCTATCAAATGGTCCAGAAATCTCTGCTTAATTGCAAAGGTTGTTTACTGACATGAATAAAATCAGATATTTTTCCCATTGAAGCTCATTTAAAAGCCATAAAATCTCAATTTTCTAGCATTGTTACTGAAACATTCAAATGTTCATAACAATTTCATGCTTTGCAGCCTCATGATCACATTACAGAAATCTGCAGTACCAACCCAACACCTAAACATCGATTTAGGACACGGTTTCATCTTACGATCAGCTGGCATTAAAACTTGATAATATGTTTATGGTTCATACGTTTTTATGCTCTCTCTGGTTTACTATTTTGAACCTGGTTTATTCTCAATCTAGCTAATCTTTACCTATTATTGCTTGCAAAACAAAAAATACATATGGGGTGCGTCCAAACCGTCACATTTTTACCTTAAAAAGGACTTGAAAGCTCCATTAACAATAAACACTATACCATTTCATGGTTGAGCTAAATCTTACTGTTATCTTATAAAAGACATGGTTTCCTCCTCTCTCACATGTAACCTTGAGGAAAGCCATCACTTTCAGTTTGGTTTCATTGTCAATCAAATATAATGATTTGGTTTAAACCCCACTTATTGTGAATTTGTCAAAGCACCATCACCTTTTATGACTCTTACAATTCATTCAACATTATATGTCTGCTCCATTAGTGAATAATGGAAGTGCTAGTCGCATCAACACTGGCAATGCATTATTTTCACCTGTGACTTTTGCACTTTCAGTATTAAGGTTTGCTTGGTTTAATCTTTTTGCTTTTGTTGCCTTTCCTCATTGGGTTGTATGGGACCCAACTCATGCTCGGTTTAAATGTGTCATATGCTTGTTTGTATAATGATATCTTCAAGCAGTCATGGTTCTGTCTTTTTAGCTGAACACCATAAATGTACAAAGGGTCAACTGTTGAAGTACAGTACATATTGGAGATGATGGCCCCCCACTATATAACCGGACCCTATATCTTAATAGAATTGTTTTGTTACTATATGTGATAGATACTAATGATACATACACAACCCCGTGAAATTATTATTGATTTTCGTATAAATTCATTGTTTACACCGTTTTATTGTTTACCATTAACAATTTGACATCTCATCCTGAGAAATTATTATTAATTTTCATATAAATTCATTGTTTACACAACTTTATTGTTTACCATTAACAATTTGACATCTCAACATTTGTGGGGAAAACAAAATTATGAAAAAATGGTTATATCTTTTTTTCACTTATTTTCTTGAAAAAAAAAAAAGCACCTGACACATGGCAGCATATGTGTGAACGATGGGTGACAAAATCATAAGATTTTTTTTTGGTAAGCAACAAAATCATAAGATTATTTTATATGTTGTTTGGTTTTGATGTCTTTGATACTTCCAAATGGAACAAAACATTTCATGGAATCTCACAACGCACCCTTTTTTCCATCAATCACCATGTGGCATCCAATGTAGATTGTAACTCCTATAAGTGCATTTTCGTCGTGCATATAGGAAAGAAACAAATGAATGTGAAGGTCACAATCGTACTAGTGTCATATAGCCCTGGCCCTTTCTTCTGAGACCAAATTAATTTCAACAGGGCACATAAGTGTGAATGAATGCCTTTCAATCAATGCCGAAGGCCAAACAAACACACTTGGAATGTGTCTTTGGGCTGAGCTCACAATCTAAGTTTGAGCATAAATAACGTTAAGCCTAGTAAAATATTATTAGCATCAACTTATAATAATGATATGATAAAAAAGGCACACGCGAAAAAAGTGAAAAAGTAATACTATCATCAAAGAAATAGTAGTGCTCTCTTAATAAATGACTATGATGTGAGAAGAAAACTACAAAGCACCAAGCCCTACTAAATCGGACCAAACAAAAGCCTAAAAGAACTACAAAGAATCGCAGCTCATCTAAAGATCTAACAGAATCTAAAGCAAGGCAAACAAAGCTTTTCAAATTTTGAATGTTTGTCTCAGTCAGGCTTTCAATTAATATATTTACAATTTGAATATGGTCAAATTTCAGCTAAAAAGATAAGGGCCTTAGACATTGAACCGACACCTATGCACCCATCTTGTAAATCTTTTGTCAAAAGCAACCAAAGTTTTTGTTGTCACAACAAACGGAAACCTCTATGATGATGTTAATATGTAAGAATTTGAGATTAACATGGCATATCGGGTAGATAAATATTGTGAATTATAAATTCTCAACCAACTCTCACAAACTACATTCATAATTCTTCTCAAACCGCACTCTAAAATTTCTCGTAAACTCAAACTGGCCTAAATCCTATTTTAATTACGTTTGATTTTGGCCAAACACCTTGTAACTCAATGACAATGTTTGATCTCCTATATTGAGGTCAGTAGATTGAATGTTGGCAAACTGTGAATAAATCTTTGAGTCTTGTTGATTCCATGATGTATTTTTACGTGTCTAAAACAAAGATTAGTTGAATAAAACAAAATTTCTAAAATCTCGACACCACCTTGATAGATCAAGACAAGGTTGACACCTATCGATTGATTAAGAATTGCGAAATCAATTTTTGCTATAATGCCTTTTATTTTAAGTTGACTATAAAAGTGGGCTTTCGCAACCCTAATTAGAGATCCCATATATAGGCCTATTAAGCATAATTTTTCTTCAGGAGCAAAATAAAAACCATCATCAATGGTGTTATTGCTGCCAAAATGCAAATCAAATTTGAAGTCACAAAGTCTACATAGTCAAATTGCTATGAAAAATCTTCAAAGTGGTTCTTGAAGTCACAAACAGGAAGTTTAAGTGAAGAAATTCAAAATAGAAGAGTCCAACTAGGTTAGAGATGGGTGTAATCACATGAGTAAATCACTATTGGAAGTAGCAATTAGGAACATGGCTATGTTTCAATTGTAAGAACTTTTTTTTTTTTGAAACCCAATTGTAAGAAATTCAATTCTACAAATGAATTTTTTTCCCCCTTGTCGTTTGGGAACCCTCACCTTTGTTTTTCCTTTGGAATAGTTTTTCTATAAATTTTCTTGTGTTATCATATGGTGTTGCTTGTTTATTGTTTTACATATGGTGTATGTTACTTTATGGTAATTAACTAGGAAATCAACCTTAATTCATAACTAGTTAATTTAGGAAGTTGATTAATATAATTGTAAAATCCAAGTGGTCAAAATTTTCCCAATAATTAGGGTTCAAATATCCTCTCTCCCACTTATTTTAATGTAATAACTGTTCCTATTCATAGTTTTGGTTTTAAAATTAGTTATCACATATAAAAATTTCATAAAAGACAACACATGAAAAGTTTGTATTTTTGAAAATATATTAATTTCAAAAGTTTTTTTTTTTTTGGGGGGATAATTCAATAGTTGAGAATGGAAGAATTTTGAACCCTTGCCACCTCCATTGAAAAGACAAAAAAGTGTCAACCAATTGAGTTACAAAACTTCTAGTAGAGTACATAATAGGTATTAAAGCCTTTTTAAAGATGAATAACTATTTCTCAATTTAAGAAAAATAGTTATTTATGAGTATTAACTATTCCTTATACTAAAGATACAATCAAATAATCGAATATGAAAAATTATTGTGTACTCTCGGAGTACCATAAATACGTACTCCCTCCTCTCACATGAATAGTGGGTCCCATTAATTAAATTTATAGTAAAATCCACCATTCATGTGAGGGAAAAAAATATGCATTTATAGTATTCCAAGTATTATGGTATTGTGGTAAAATATCCTGTAACATGAATAACCACGTTACATGATATTTTACCAAATACCACAATCCGCATACCAAAGCCCTAAGTAAGACAACCCAAATGGGCTTTTCATGTCTCCTAAGAATCTCCTTCTAACAACATAGCTTCCCCACATGGACACGGGAAGACCATTTTGGGCTTAAGCCCCCATTTAGATTGAAACCATGAAATTCTTAGAAACAATGCAAATGTACGGGCTTCAATCTGTCATATTCTTTGGTGATCGAGAAATAGTTATTAGCTTTTTCGATATAATTCATTTTCATTAAGAAAATAAAAAAATAATTTTTTTGAGATAATTTCCAACATCTTTTTATCAAATAATGTATTTGTTTTGTGAAAAAAAAAAAGATAAAATGATAAAGAGGGATCTAACGAGTCTTTTGGCTAAATATTGCTAATTCTGAAACATATTTGCGTTATAAGTACTGTTACAAGTTATTTGGAGATTTGAGGAGAGAGGTTGAATTTCGGCAACGCTGTTGCCGAAATTCCAAGAAAAGTAGGAGAGAGAATGAGGGAAAAGGTGGAGAGAGAAAAATGGTGAATTACGGCAACACTGTTGCCGTAATTCGCTGCCCAAATATCTGCCCGGGCACTGTGAGACGAAGTGCTCTAAGTGGTGCCCCAAACAAACTAAAAAAAATTTGTCCCTATTGTGGCAATACCATTGCCGAAAATGGGAGTGGAGAAAAAAAAAAGTGAATACCGAAATCTGGGAGGAATTTAAAAAAAAATATAATGTGCTACGTACACAATATTTTTACAATATTTTCACAACAAATCACAGGTAACTGGTTATTATTAATTCAAATTTAAATTTAACATTGAGATTACTATTTTAATCCAACAATAACAATAAGTAACAACTTGACACTTAAAATTTGTTGTAAAAATATTGTAAAAATTGTGTGCACTTCATTTCTAAAAAAACAAAAAAAAAAATTCCCAATTGTGGCAATGGTATTGCCGAAATATCATTGCCACAATTGAAAAAAAAAAAAATTCCCAATTGTGGCAATGGTATTGCCGAAATACCATTGCCACAATTGGGAATTTTTTTTTTTTTTTTTTAGAAATGAAGTGCACACCATTTTTACAATATTTTTACAACAAATTTTAAGTGTCAGGTTGTTACTTATTGTTATTGTTGGATTAAAATTGTAATCTCAATGTTAAATTTAAATTTGAATTAATAATAACCAGTTACCTGTGATTTGTTGTGAAAATATTATAAAAATATTGTGTACGTAGCACATTATATATTTTTTTAAATTCCTCCCAGATTTCGGTATTCACTTTTTTTTTTTTCCACTCCCATTTTCGGCAATGGTATTGCCACAATAGGGACAAATGTTTTTTAGTTTGTTTGGGGCACAACTCAGAGCACTTCGTCTTACAGTGCCCGGGCAGATATTTGGGCAGCGAATTACGGCAACAGTGTTGCCGTAATTCACCATTTTTCTCTCTCCACCTTTTCCCTCATTCTCTCTCCTACTTTTCTTGGAATTTCCGCAACAGTGTTGCCGAAATTCAATCTCTCTCCTCAAATCCCCAAATAACTTGTAACAGTACCTATAATGTAAATATGTTTCAAAATTAGCAATATTTAGCCAAAAGACTCGAGATCTAACTGTTGATTTTCACTCTGTACAACAAATACTCACTATTGAGTGTTGACCATGTTGATGCATATTGCAAGGACTGGATGGTCATTACCCATTACAGTTCTGTACTTCTACAAATAGTTCTGAAATGGTTATCTAAGGCCGGCCTGAAGTTCATCTTATACAATATGTTCAGCCCAAATAGCCTTTCAAGCCCAACTGTATTGTTAGAATCTTCTCCTAACAATATGGCTCTTTCCATCTGTGTGTTACATACTCAACTTTCAGTAAAGGTCCTTTTTTTTTCCCCCTCTTCATCTAAACAACAACTCCAAGGCTTTACCTTATCGAAAAGGTCTTCCTTTAGTTGACATAAATTATTGGCTTGTTAACTCACAACTCGTTCCCCTTACATGTTTCACTCTCGCAAAGTGTTGAATAACAACACGAACCTAGAGAGTCCATGCTGATGACAGAACAAGGGAATGAGGGATTCAATAGTTTCACCTACCAGTCATGAACAATACAAAGAAGAAGCTTCCATGCAGGTTGTGGTTGAGAACTATATTGAGGCTGATCAGGGGCGGAGCTATGATTTTTTGTTTGGGGGGCCAAATTAATTTTGATATTAATATATTAGTTTCGAGTCAAGATAAACCATCGTACATATGTGAAGGGGATGAAAATAAGAAAGACGGATTCATTCAACAAATCCTGATGTAGGCGACGGTTTAGGGATAATTGATGGATAAAACAAAGGATAAGGCGACGGGTTAGTATGCTGGACGGAGGATGTATAAGACGGATTGATTCGTATTAGTGAACGGATTTTGGATAGACGAATGCACAGGGGACGGGTACCGAAGTCACGTGGCATCCACGTGGCTTAAGTGGTCTCCAAGGAACCCTAAATAGAAATACCTTGTACCCTACGATTAACAATAAACAATGAAGTCCCGATATGGAAAGAATCCCGCAAAATACGTACATTTATGAGAATTTCCCCTAGAAGAAAAAACCTTCTCCACCAAGAAAACCAAGGTTCATTCTACACTATTATAAAAACCCAAGGCCTCCAAAAACCAAGGTAAGTATAATCCACCCCAGCTCTGGCACTCTAGAGTTGTGAAAAGCTTTCTAACTTAACCTTCGGAAAGCCTTTGGCCGGTACCACACCGGTACTCTCCTAAGGTCTTCTTGTTTTATGTTGTGTAGGCTTTATCTTGAGCACGTGAGGACTATGTGACTTACGGACGATTTTCAGCATCATCAGTTGGCGCCGTCTGTGGGAAAGACTGTTTTGCAAGCCATATTATCGCTTCCAGGACGAAGAGTTGCATGGTACTTACTCATTCAATGGCAACCACCAACAACGTTCAAGGAGATGAACTGCGTACCACTGCCTTGAGAGGCAGGTCCAGACTCTCGCAGTAGCAGTAGAACGCCTCACCAAGCAGAATCAAGACCTAGAGGAGCAGTTGTGCCAAAAGAACGCAGCGCTTAACACTTAGAAGGAGGACCAGGAAGGAACCAGCGCTGAAAGAAGGAATCAAGAAAGGCGCCCTAAGCAGACAAGAGCGACTGGATACAAGCCGTCTATCCGCTGCAAATATTGTTCCACCTCATATGGTAGCGGAGATGCAGATGATGAAAGAGAGGATGGACATCATGATGAACGCCCTCAGAGGACGGGTGTCAAGCGACCTCGACGAGCTAGTCCATCAGACTGACTCGCCCTTTACGGCACCAATCACCTCATTCTCCTTTCCACCAAAGTTCTGCATGCCACAAGTAGAAACTTACGACGGGTCCAAGGATCCCTTGGATCACCTGAAATCTTTCAAGACCCTAATGCACTTACAAGGAGTAGCGGATGAGATCATGTGCAGGATCTTCCCCACTACACTAAAGGGCCCCGTAAGGATTTGGTTTAGCAGGTTAACGCCCAATTCCATTGGTACTTTTAAGGAGTTAAGCGCCCAGTTTGCCTCACACTTCATCAGGGGACACAAGTATAAGAAGTCAACTGCATGCCTGATGAGCATTAAGCAACGAGAAGATGAAATGTTGAGGTCTTACATAGCTTGCTTTAACAAGAGGCCCTCTCTATCAATGAAGTTGACGACAAGATACTCATGGCTGCATTCACAAATGGGTTACGGAAGGGTAAGTTTTTGTTTTCTTTATACAAGAATGACCTAAAAATTATGTCAGATGTACTCTACAGGGCTACTAAGTATATGAACGCGGAAGACGCACTACTAGCTCGCGAAGAGAAGCCTAGGAAGAGGGGAAGACAGGAGGAATCCAAACAGGACAAGGGGCGAAAGATAGCAAGGACAGGAGATAGAAGTGATAATAGGCGCTCTAAGCCTCCCACTGGAAGGTTTGCAAGTTTCACCCCACTAAACACCCCGATTGATCAAGTCCTAATGCAGATCAAGGATGAAAGAGCCCTGACATTCCCTGGCAAGCTGAAGGGAGACCCTAGTAAGAGGTCCAATGACAAATACTATCATTTCCACCGCGACCATGATCATGACACATCTGACTGCTATGACTTAAAGCAGCAAATAGAAGCTCTTATCAGGCAAGGGAAGCTACAAAGGTTCATCGGGAAGGAAAGGAAGGACCAGCCTTAAGAAACACCTACATGAAGAGAAAATGAGCATCCCAAACCCCCACTAGGGGACATAAGGATGATTGTAGGAGGAACCACAACATCTGGCTCGTCCAAGAAGGCACGCAAAACTTACCTATGGATGGTCCAGAATGTCCAGTTGACAGGATTGGTCCCGAAGATGGCACAAATTGACAACCCTGTCATTGGGTTTACAAAGGAAGATGCTAGGCGCCTCCACCACCCGCACGACGATGCACTTGTGGTTAGCATTCGGGTTGGGGACTACAACACCCACCGAGTCTTGGTGGATAATGGGAGCTCTGCCGACATCCTTTACTACCCAGCGTTCCAAGAGATGAGAATTGATAGGGAACAGCTGATACCAGTTAATGCGCCGCTTGTCAGGTTCGGAGGAACAAGGGTACACCCACTAGGAGCAGTCACTATGTCTATAACAGTTGGAGATTACCCGCAGCAGATCACTAGGGACATTACGTTCCTAGTTGTCGACTATTCATCCGCTTATAATGCAATATTGGGTCGTCCTACCCTTAACTCATAGAAGGTTGTAACTTTGACTTACCACCTAATGATAAAATTCTCAACCGAGTACGGTGTGGGAGAAGTACGGGGAGATCAAGTTGCGGCACACGAGTGTTACATTACCATGTTGGAGATGGACGACCATTTGCAGACTATATGTATAGAGGAACAGCGGACGGTGGCAGAACCAGTAGAGGAGTTGGAAGAGGTAATCTTGGACGACGCTCAGCCCGAACGTACGACTAGGGTCGGAACTCTAGCTAGCCCGCCGATCCGTCAGGCACTTACAACATTTTTGAGAAAGAACCAGGACGCATTCGCCTAGAGCCATGAGGACATGCCCGGAATTAATCCTTCGGTTATAGTCCACAAGTTAAATGTATTGCCTTCCTTCTCTCCAGTCCATCAGAAGAAGCAAGTGTTCGTGAAGGAACGAGGCAAGGCCATAGCCGAAGAAATTCATAAACTACAGGAAGTAGATTTCATTCGAGAAGTATACTATCCCGACTGGTTGGCCAACGTAGGGATGATAAAAAAGGCCAACAAAAAATGAAGGATATGCGTAGACTTCACGGACCTAAACAAGGCATGCTCCAAAGATAGCTACCTCCTTCCATGGATTGACATTTTGGTGGACTCAACTGCAAGACATTGGTTGCTGAGCTTCATGGACGCATTCTCTAGGTATAACCAGATCAAGCTAGACAAGGCCGACCAAGAGAAGACTTCATTTGTCACCAGCCAGGGTCTCTTCTGCTACAAGGTGATGCCATTCGGGCTTAAGAACGCAGGAGCTATATATCAGAGACTTACACATCAGATAGGGAGGAATGTGCAAGTTTACGTAGACGACATGCTAGTAAAGAGCCTGCAGGAGGACAATCATTTGAACGACCTCTAAGAGACCTTTGACACCCTTCGATCATATAACATGAAGCTGAATCCCAGCAAGTGTATGTTCGAGGTGATGGCAGGGAAATTCCTGGGGTTCATGGGGTCTCAAAGAGGCATCGAGATCAACCTAGACAAGATACAAGTAATAATGGAGATGACGTTGCCAACAAGCATCAAGGAAGTACAAAGCCTGAATGGCAAGGTTGCTGCACTGAATAGATTCATCTCAAAAGCAACCAATAAGTGTCTACCTTTCTTCCGTACGTTGAAGAAATCGTTTAAATGGACGGCTGATTGTCACCAGGCGTTCGAAGACTTGAAAGCATACCTCTCCTCCCCTCCGTTGTTAAGTCCCTCTCAACCCGGGGAGGAATTATTCCTCTATCTAGCTGTCTCTCCGGTAGCTGTCAGTGCCGCCTTAGTTAGGGAAGAAGACAGGGTATAAAAGCCTGTGTACTACACTAGCAAGGCACTCCGAGGTGTAGAAGAAAGGTACCCACAAATGGAGAAGCTCGCATTTGCATTAGTAACCGCCGCTTGTAAACTCAAGCCATACTTCCAAGCACATATTATGATCATCCTAATAGACAAGCCTCTTCAAAGAGCAATGAGTAGCCCTGAAGCTGCCGGACGAATGGCACTATGGGTAATTGAGTTAAGCGAATTCGACATACAATACCGACCATGTACAGCTATGAAGGGACAAGTCATTGCTGACTTCATCGCAAAATTCACTCTCGCGGAAGACCATGGGGCAGAGGAGAGCCCCCAATGGAGCATCCACAAGGACGAATCTTCCAACAGACAAGCAAGCAAAGCCGGTGTGGTGCTCCACAGCTCATAAGGGGATAGAGTCGAATGCATGATCCGTCTTGACTTCCCTACGACCAACAACGAGGCAGAGTACAAAACTTTGATAGCAGGGCTGGATCTCGCCAAAATGGCATTAGCTAAAAGTATGGTCGTATACTGCGATTCCCAAGTAGTAATCAACCAGGTTAACAGTGACTATGAGTGCAAGAACGAATGGATGAAAAAGTACCTTGAGCAAGTAAAGGATTAAGTTAATGACATCCAAGTAAAGTTTGTTCAGGTCCCAAGGGAAGAGAACGAGCACGCCGACCGTCTTGATAAAGCTACCTCAATAGAACACATGCTCAACCCCCAATCAAGTACTATCCTTCGTTCAAATCTCGCCAGTAATAGAAGCTATCAATGTGCAGGAAATATGTCCTAGGAGCTACTGGACAACACCAATAATCTCTTACCTGAAGGATAGTGAGTTGCCTGACGGAAAGGAAGCAACAAGGAAGTTGAAGGTTCAAGCAGCACGATTCGTTCTGATTAAAGACATTCTATACAAAAGGGGCTTCTCTCGACCATATCTAAGGTGTCTCATCTCGGAGGAGGTAGACTATGTAATGCAAGAAGTCCATGAGGGAGTCTGCGGAAACCATTCTAGGTCACGATCATTAGTACACAAACTCATTCAGGCGGGATACTATTGGCCTACCATGCAGAAGGATGCCACTGCTTATGTTAAAGTGTGTGACAAGTGCCAGAGGTTTGCCAACCTCATTCGACAACCACCAGAAGAACTCACCCCGATGACGGCCCCATGGCATTTCGCGCAATAGGGATTAGACATCATGGGTCCATTCCCAACAGCAATTCGACAGCTGAAATTCCTGGTTGTCAGTATAGACTACTTCACCAAGTGGGTGGAAGCAGAAGCACTGGCCACCATCACAGAGAAGAATGTGTGAAGCTTCATATGAAGGAACATTGTCTGCAAGTACGGCATACCCAGAGTGCTGGTCTCAGACAACGGAAAGCAGTTCGACAACAACGCATTCAGAGACTTTTGCTCACAACTAAGGATCAAGAATCACTGCTTATCTCCCGTACACCCTCAAGCCAACAGACAAGCTGAGGTCACGAACCAGTCCTTGCTCAAAATCATCAAAACCCGGCTTGAGGGGGCAAAAAGTATATGGCTGGAGGAATTGCCAAGCATCCTATGGGCATACAGGACGACGGTAAGAACACCTACAGGAGAAATACCATATCGACTAGCATATGGAAGTGACGCGGTCATTCCAGCTAAAGTATGGCTCACTAGCTACCAAGTAGGAAATCATGACGAAGGAAGAAACAACGAAGCACTGCACCTGCAGCTTGATCTGGTGGACGAGGTCAGAACAACTGCTGAGTAAAGGTTAGCACGATACCAAGACCTCATGGCCAAGCACTACAACTCCAGGGTCAAACATAGTGACTTCTAGGTTGGAGATCTTGTCTTAAGAAAGGTGATAGGCGCCACAAAAGACATCTCTCAGGAGAAACTAGAGCCTAACTGGGAAGGAACATACAAAGTTGCAGCATGACATAGGAAGGGAGCCTACCACTTGGAGACACTGGACGGGCAAAAGTTGCATCACCCATGGAACACAAAGCACCTAAAAAAGTACTACCAATAGATAGTGGCAAGGGCAACAACACTCCTCATTTCCAATTTATTTCCTTTTAGTTTAGTTTTTATCTACAGTTTTCTTTTAAGCCCGAAGGGCAATTTTTTAAATTCTTAAAAGACAATTTCTATCCGTAATTTTTTCACAATAAGAAGAGTTATTCAGAAATTCCATGTGTACGTTATTTGCACTTCCACATTATCATTGTAAGTCCACAAGTGGACGGGCTCACCAAAAAGTGAGCTAAAATTAGTCCATAAGTGGACCGATTCCCATAGGTCGACGGATTCATCCCATGTGGTAATCTAAGATTATAAGACAGATTCATCCTAAGGGGTGAACAAAGATCAGTCCATAAATGGACGAATTCCCATAGGTCAATGGATTCATCCCATGTGGTGATCTAAGATTATAAGACAAATTCATCCTAAGGGGTGAACAAAGGTCAGTTCATAAGCGGACGGATTAATCCTATGTGGCAGTCTAAGTATAAAGCCCACAAGGCGGATTCATCATAACGGATGAATTAGAATCAGCCCATAGGTGGACGGATTCATCCTATGTGGTGATTTAAGATTACGAAATCCACAAGACGGGTTCATCTTAAGGGGTGGACTAAGGTAAGTCCATACGTGGACGGATTCACCCTATTGGATTACCTAGGATTTGAAATTTTACACCACATAATGAAAGGATTCATCTCAAAGAAGTAAATTATCAGAAGGAAGGGTCCCTCCCAAGTCCACATAGTTGACGGATTTGGGAAACAGTTGGCTGATTCAAAAGATCACTTAAAATAGACAGGTTCATCCTTCATTATACACGTATATTTGATCTACAAGATGTACGGTCCAACGCCTTATATTCACAACAAAAACTGGACGGCTTCATCCAAAAAATTGAAACCACAAATTCAAAGTAAACGGATATTTTGTGAGATAAATAAACAAAATATTATGAAAGCCCACAAAGGGAGAAGTTTAGATGCACAAAGCAACGGTTAAATTAAATACTGTTCCAACAAAAAAAAAAAAAAAAAAGATCTTTACATTTGAATAAGAAAAATAAGTAAAGATAAGGTGTCGGGTCCTCTCCATCCTTCCTCTCAATTGTCGAGTCCTCCTTAAGTGCACAGACTTCATCCCCAACAAATTTGGCCTGATCTACAGGAGTCTCTCCGTCGCCAAGAGGTTCCGTCACCGGGTCATCAGCGAATAGATTGTCGGTACCCACAGAGGAGACGGGTTGAGCTGGAGTCTGGGGCTAGGCATCAATGTTGATGTGGGAAAGGTCGAGGTCTAGGAACGAGGTTTTGACCTGACAAATGCAGTCATCAAAGCTGCCAGTAAAGGTGCCGCCGAGCTCCCTAAGGAGGTCGTCGAAGTCACGATATTCCTTTATCGCGGCATCCTTAGCATGACGGAGTTAACTTTTGGCATTTGAGATCTCTGCCTCTTTGTCCTTGATAACTTTTTTCAAAGCTTCAACTTGTTCCTCTGACTCCTTTAAGAGCTGCTTGGTCAAGTCTAGCTTCCCTATCTGGACATTTTTCCAGGCCAGCAACTCTTGCACCTCCGTCTCCTTTGCGCCAAATCTTTCTCTCAAATGGCCCAATGCCGTCTCATGGGATACGCAACGATCCATTAACCCTTTCATCATAACCACCCCCTACATGAAACAGAAAGATTAGGGAAAGACAACAATATGACGGAACAAAGAAAAGCGACGGGTATACATACCTGTGTTAGGCTAAAGAGACCCATCTCCCCTATGGCCTCTGTAGCGTGGTTGCCTAAGTTAGAATAATCGTCGTCTTTGATGATCGACGAGATCTACTTGAGTGCATAGTTAGAGTCCTCACGAAAGAGGACGGGGCGCTTCTCAATGACGGGGACAGGGGGACAGGGCCCTTCATCAAGCCCTTCCCAACTCCTAGGCCAGGCTTAGCCGGCAACTTTGTTGGAATCTCGCCAGCATTAGGCCCCATCATCACCTTTGGCTTCTTAGGTGGACGGTCAACTTTGTTTGACGGTTTCCTTTTAGATGACGAATCAGCCTGGCCCGTCGCTTTAGGAGGTAGTTTTCCATCCTGCTTCTTCTTGGCAGCTTGCTGCTTAATGTAAGCTCTTCTCTTACTCTCTTCCATTTCTACACAAAGGTGGACAAATAAAAGGGGTTAGATAACTTGAAACAAGGAAAGTAAAGTGTTTGGGCAACGGGCTTACGTTGACGAATTTGTGAATCGTAACGATGGGCAGCCGCAGTTGGTTTGGGACCGTCACAATACCAATAAAGTGTGTCCAAGGTGACAAGCTTAGCCCACGACCTCTCGGATAGCTTGGTTTTTGTGAAAATCCTTTCAAGAAGCTTCACTGCTCAAGTATGACTTCTGGACGGTCCCGGGCTGCAATAGGAGACGGTTAGAATATCACAAAAACTCATGAAGACGGAAACATACCGAACGGGGGCATAATGCCTCATGTTTTGTCCATGGGCATATATTCTTGGTCACTAGGGTGACACATCCATTCGTCACCTTGGATAAAGAAATAGCGACCCTTCAAATTCCTGTTGGAATCAAGGGTGTCGCACACGAGCCTAAGCAACGGGCTCTTCGGCACGAAACTGTACATGCCTTTTGGCTGTGTGATTTCATATGGAAAATAGCAATGGAAGAACTCTTCCACCATCATCCTACGAGCCCCGTCGGACATCACCCCGTAGAGCACCTCAGCTTCCAAAAATACTTTCCAGGCGTTGGGAGAGACTTTAGGGACGGCTAGGCCAAGATACTGGAGAAGATGCCGGTGGAGAGCACTTAAAGGAGCCCCGCTTTCAGCATTTGCTCATATACACTGACATCCTCTACACCCTTGTAGTAACATTTTTCCCATTTAAATGGAAGACGCATAGGAATATTGACGAGTATTTGGTACTTCTCTCTAAGTATGTTGAAGTGACGTTCTTTGATGGACGAGTAGAAATCATTTATCGTCCATAACGGGAGCATAATGAACTCCCTAAATCCATCGGGGCCTATGACAGACTGGACGGGGGGCTCATCATTTCCTATGTCTTCATTTGAACCACTTTCTGATCCGTCTCCGTCCAAATCATCATCCTCCGTGGACGGTGAGTTGGCGGACGAGACCCTTTCTTTAGAAGAGGTGCCGAGGTCATCTTGACCTAACGGATACACTTCATCGTAGCCCGCTCCCTCGCGGACACACAACTGTTCACTCAACGCACTAGACATCTAACACCTACATATGACGGACAAACCCTAAGACTCTGACGGTCTACATAGACGAGGGATTGGCAAAAATTAAATAAATGACAAGTAAATTTAACTTAAGGTGAAGGATACTTATCGAGTGAGCAAAGCAGAAAAGGCAATGAATGAATGAGCGACGGAGCACCAAGTAGACGGTAACACCAAATATAAGGTAGCGACAAGATGACGGTATGCCGGTTTAGTGAAGAGGACAGTAGCGCTTTGGTTGTAAATTTATTTAGAAAGTGAAAATGAAAGATAAAGTAGCATGTATATATAGAGGTAACGGCACAAAAAATGAAGGGACGCTTCGGTTTGAGCAATTAACCATTAAAAATGTGCCACGTATACCTATGGCATTTATGACCATAGGCTAGCCTGTCAATCGGAACGCCTCTCCCGAAGTTAAAATTAAACTCACTCCACGAATCCGTCCTGACATTAGTGGATGGATTCATTCAACAAATCCTGATGTAGGTGACGGATCAAGGATAATTGATGGACAAAACAAAGGATAAGGCGATGGGTTAGTATGTCAGACGGAAGATGTATAAGACAGATTAATTCGTATTAGTGGACAGATTCTGACGGATGCACAGGGGACTGGTACCAAAGTCATGTGGCTTAAGTGGTCTCCAAGGAACCCTAAATAGAAATGCCTTGCACCCTACGATTAACAATAAACAATGAAATCCCGATATGGGAAGAATCCCGTAAAATACATATATTTATGAGAATTTCCCTTAGAAGGAAAAACCTTCTCCACCAAGAAAACGAAGGTCGGTTCTACACTACTATAAAAACTCAAGGCCTCCAAAAACCAAGATACGCATAATTCACCCCAGCTCTGGCACTCTAGGGTTGTGAAAAGCTTTTTAACTTAACCTTCGGAGGGTCTTTGGCCGATACCACACCGGTACTCTTCGAAGGTCTTCTTGTTTTGTGTTGTGCATGCTTTATCTTGAGCATGTGAGGACTGTGTGACTTACTAACAATTTTCGGCATCATCAATATGCGTAAACGTACATACACAAATATAAACATTAAAATTTTGATACTAGAGTAGATCATAATTTATAAATATATTGTATATAAAATTAACAACTTTCAAATATATATATTCGCAAGATAATTTTTTAGGAGAACTTATCATCTTTTAAAATTCAATAAGCATACAAAAGCTGTCTAGTTTGATACTAAACATGTGCAAAAAACGAATTAGAGAAAACAAAAACTACCTTGTCTCTATAACTACTAGACCAATTGACAAATTCTATTGGTTTTTAAGAGCATTATTGGACTAACTCAAACATTTGAGGGGGCTAACTTCTATTTTTGTAGCTAAATATTTAAAGTTTTGATACTTATACATAATATAAAATAATTTTTTAAACCCCTGAGGTTAATGACTTTTTCTCTCTTCCAATCACTTAGGAAATTCGTGTTAGGTATATATATATATATATATATACATATGTGAGTGAGAGCCCCATGTGGAGAAAAAGTAAACGAATTGAGGAATTAATATAACATAACTATGCCTAAACCCATAGGCTTATGTTTTTGGGTTAAGTAGTGGCTCTATATGTTATGTTAAGGCTTTCATGTGGAGTTTTTCTAATGTGTTATTTCCTCCAATAAGTGGTATTAGAGCTTGGTTAATTTAATGCCTATTTTCTTGTATGGATATGTGGAGTTTAAGAGAAGATTTTGATTGGTAAAATTTTTACAATCGTTTTTGTGGGTACAAGACTCCGCCATTATCAGGATTTATCCGCTTTGGGGAGCCATGCCCTCACGGTTTATCGGCTCGTCCCCGAGTGTGGGCGTTCACCCAAGGCAAGCGCTTAGCTTGGACCTTGTAGGCAACTTAGTCCCACATCGGTTAGAGTTCCCTCCCACTAACCCTTTATAAGCGCATGGAGCTAGAGTTAGTGTACCACTACAACACATGTGTTGTAGTGGTACACTAACTCTAGCTCCATGCGCTTATAAAGGGTTAGTGGGAGGGAACTCTAACCGATGTGGGACTAAGTTGCCTACAAGGTCCAAGCTAAGCGCTTGCCTTGGGTGAACGCCCACACTCGGGGACGAGCCGATAAACCGTGAGGGCATGGCTCCCCAAAGCGGATAAATCCTGATAATGGCGGAGTCTTGTACCCACATTAAAAGGGCCCTTTTAATGTGGGTACAAGACTCCGCCATTATCAGGATTTATCCGCTTTGGGGAGCCATGCCCTCACGGTTTATCGGCTCGTCCCCGAGTGTGGGCGTTCACCCAAGGCAAGCGCTTAGCTTGGACCTTGTAGGCAACTTAGTCCCACATCGGTTAGAGTTCCCTCCCACTAACCCCTTATAAGCGCATGGAGCTAGAGTTAGTGTACCACTACAACACATGTGTTGTAGTGGTACACTAACTCTAGCTCCATGCGCTTATAAGGGGTTAGTGGGAGGGAACTCTAACCGATGTGGGACTAAGTTGCCTACAAGGTCCAAGCTAAGCGCTTGCCTTGGGTGAACGCCCACACTCGGGGACGAGCCGATAAACCGTGAGGGCATGGCTCCCCAAAGCGGATAAATCCTGATAATGGCGGAGTCTTGTACCCACAGTTTTAATAGAGGCCTTGCATAAGTGTGGTTTGGTTAGTTATTTGGGTTTTCTTGGTGAGGAAAGAAAATTAACTTGTTTATTTTTTAAAATATCTTTGGTGTGAAAGAAAAGTCTATACCTTGGTGCCAAGAAAAATATTTGTCTTGTTAAAAAAGTAATTAGTAGTTATTGTAGAAATTATGCATTTTTTTTATCCATCAAAGAATTAGAATTGAAGTCTTATAAATAGGAAATATTGCAAATGATTAATTGATGGCTTTGGCTTAAAAGTCCTCCGAGAAGAATCTTGGAATTGAGCGTGAAAACAAGAGAAAAAAAAAATGAATTTTCACTTGGGAGGTACCACAAGAAGCGAGACAAGATTTAAATTTGCTCTTTCGAATTTAAAACATATATATTGGATTAAGTTGTTTATTTCTTTCTTTATTTCTTTCTTTCTTTTAACCAACTACAAACAATCCTTCCACATCACATTTATTGTGAAACAAAGGAAAATTTTTAGTTTACATTATACTAATAATGTTTACACAGTAAACAAAACAAATGTGTACAATATTTTACACTTTTTACAAATGTGTACAATAATATTGTACATATTTATTTAATCTGCAATATAAATTTATTTAATCAATTTAATCGACGATGTAAAATTTACATTGACAGTAGAATGGAAACCTGTTCAATTATTTTGGCAAAGATGTGGGCAGAGACCAAGACGAACGGGTTATTGAATATGTAATTGTAACCTATATATCCACCTTTTATATACCAAAGTGTTTTGTGGGACTGTGGGGTATGGGACTACTAGCTTTTGTTTGGACTCAGAACTGTTTTTTTGGACTCGAACTTAAGATATTTTTGTACTGTTTATATAATAACCTAATCTATAATTCCGTTGGATTAAAAAACATAAAAATCATCCTATTAGTTACACCATAAACAAAACCATAATTTTTGTTTTTTTTTTTTCTATATATACAGTCATAGCTTAAGAATAGAGAGGAGGGTGTTCCTTTTGCGTGGGACGTGGACATTCGAAATACAGCCTTTGAGTGTGATTCTAAAATTGTTTTGGTTGCTATGACTGGTATCATGAGTGACCCTCTTACTATTGTGGCTAGCGTTATTATGGGAATTCAGCAGAAGCAACCAGAGTTTAGAATGAGAATAGTATATCTGTGACATGTGAAGCGGCAAGGGAATTGGCCAGCGCATGTCTTAGATAAAGAAAAATTCTAAATTCTAATATGCTTAGGCTCGCATTGACTCGGGGTGTAATAAATTTTTCTTTTTCTTAATGAAAGTGAAGATCTTTTTATAAAAAAAGAATAATAATAATTATGTCGGCACCATTTGAAAGGGCATCAGTTCTAATGTTTTAATATAATTAAAAAAATTCCAGCAAAAAAGAAAAAAGAAAAAAAAAAGTAGTATATAACTTCAACGTTTAAAGTGTCAAGTTGGCAGATTCGTTGAAGGGTACATTCTATCTGACCCTCAAAAATCTTGTTGGAGAAGCAAAGAAATTAATACACGAGATTTGGATTTGTGTCACTATCAACGTCGTTAATTAAGCATGGTTGATCCAGTTTTGACCTCTACGTGTGTGCCTTATCGCAATACATTGCATGTAACTCGAACAAAATTATATATTAAAAAAATCGCAAACATTTAATAAATTTTCTTATTAGATCATTTTAAAACAACTCCTATTTTAATTTTTTATATGTTTTACTCAAACATCTTCTTATAATTTAATTTATTAATGTAACAAGTTTTGATGTGTGAAAAACTTTTATCAACGATGAACGTAATGTTAGATTATCATTAAACTAACTTGTAACCCATGCATATGCATAGATATACTTAAAAGATACACATTAAGATATATAATATAATAATCTTATATATAATTTAAATATTATTGATAGTCATTCTTATATTTTTTTTTAACTCTTTAAAAAGTCATGTAAAAGTATTATTAAGTAAAAAATGTAAATTGTCCATTTTAAAAAAATATTTTCATGTTCATTAATTCTAGACTCTTTGGTTTTCGTACACAATAACTCACTTGAATGAATATTTATTATATGGTCCCACATTTGATTCCAAAATTAAGAAATAAAACTCTCTCTAAAAATAAATAATTTAGGACACATACGCAAAATTGGATTTCAATTGTAGAAGGATAAAGTTTAGTTATAAAATTGGTTGTAACTTAAGGTTACAAACTCATTCAATAAAATAAATATTACAACATATGTTGAAAATCTAACTGTTAAATTGCATGTTTTTTACGCTCTTAATACACATGTTAAATTTTGTATCAATCGGATATTTTTTACTATATGATCTATAAGCTTATATTTTGTGTATAATTTTAAATTACAAAAACTTGCAATTTAAAATTTTTATTGATAACATAGCTATTGATCTTTAATTTTCTTGAAATTTTGCAAGCATGAAAGATATAAGAAGAAGATGTAATCCAATGGTGGATTTGTCAAAATTCACCTCCAATAAAAAGATATTAAGTAAATTTGTAACCTAAAGTTACAACTAATGTTATAGCTAAACTTTGTCCATTGTAGAATCTCATAAATATAAAATCATTCAAACTCTCTCTTCCTCTAATTTTATATATAGTTTTAGATATATAATTATGTTTTTTATGATTTATTTATATTGGACTCCTTGTTTTCTACTCTAAATTAACTCATTTGGCACAAAAAAAAATTTAAATTTTTTTTTTGATTAGATGGAATATGTGCTGTAAAATTAAATTCTAATTGAAATCCAATTTTTATATTAAACTAGCTAACTTGGTTCAAAAATTTAAAATTTTTGATTAGATAGAACATGTAGCGCAAAATTAGACTCTAATTGGATTCCAATTTAAAATTTAATTGGATTTTCTCTCTGTTTTACTTATATATATATATGGGGGGGGGGTAAAAGCCCAAATTTGTGTATTGGGCCTTGAGCCTTATTCGAGGATGTGGATACGTCTGAGGATGAGTGAATGATTGGGGGAGGTCCCGGAATGGAGGATCACGCAAGGAAAAGATGGAGTAATATAGTCCAAGGAGGTTGTCCTTCTCGAATCGGATGAATATCGGTCAAGCAAGTACTTGGGCGATTAAGTTGACCTTCCAGGAAGTCCCAACAGTAAGGACGAACCTCAGGCACATACAAAGACGATAAGAGCTCAAAAATATCTAAAAGAAAGGCTGCTACCACCGCATTAAATGCACTGCAGCAACTTTTCTGGCCGCATTTATGTGGAGAGGACCCCTGAACAGTGCAGTCTCAACTACCACCATTCACAGACAGCTAAAGAAGATTTCTGATGGGACATGCACTCAAGTGAAGGCTTAGATGATTAACAAGTGTATGATCAGGACGGCCTGGAAGGAACTATATAATGTAAAAGATCTCCCATGAAAAGGGGATCGGAAAAAAGAGAGAAGAGAAAGGAAAGAAGAAATTACTGTAGCACTAAGAGTTGTACTAACTTTCAGAACTATTATATTAATTCATAGTCTATCTCCTCGGACAACCATTTTATCAAACTTTACGTGTAGTTCGCACTTGTTCATCGTGGAAATACTTACTAGCCGTTATTGTAGATCACTAAAACCTAACTCTTTAGCTCATTCTTTACAAATTTATTGTATTGGGCTCACTAAACCATCGTCCAAATCCTTTTTGGGCCTGCGCCAAAAATTTGTGACCCTACAATATATATATATATATATATATATATATATATATAGATGACTTATAAACTTGAGTTGTTTTTAGTTCTACAAAAAACAAAAGACTCATAAATATAAAATCATTCAAAAATTATGTTTTTTATGGTTTATGTATATTAAACTCCTCATTTTTTTACACTAAATTAACTCATTTGGTACAAAAAAAATAGATTAGATGGGACACATGTCACAAAATTAAACTCTAATTGAAATTCAATTTTTACATTGAATTAACTCACTTAACACAAAAATTTAAAATTTAAAATTAGATGTGACACTTTGCGCAAAATTTGATTCTAAGTAAATTCTAATTTGAAATTTAATTGGATTTTCTCTCCGTTTTACCTGTTATTATATATATAGATTATTATCCTAACAAGTTGTGAAAATATAGTTATAATATATTTAGTTTGAAAAGAAGTTTAATCGTCAAGAGCCTTAGAACTAAGGAACTAAGTGATACTGCACAGTTCTTCTCACGAGGAGAATTTAGGTTCAAATTAAATTTCTTTTCACTTTGTTTAATCAAAAGTCTCTCTCTCTCTCTCTCTCTCACCGGTTAATACATGTTTATTTTTTTATTTTTTTTATTTTTTTGAGGAAGATGTTTGAAAATTATTGATGGACTCGTTCATCAATAATGGAATAAGATAACGTTCTATAATTAATTAATTAATCAGAGGATTTTTATTCCACATATCAAATCAGAAAAATCCCTCTCTTTTTTTTTTCTTTTTTTCTTTTTTTTTTAAATCTTTGGCAGGTAGAATCTATCCAAATTGACAGTAGGATATAATTAATCCCAGGATTTCTCTTCATTAATCTAATTGAGCATAAAAAAATGAAAATCTGAACCTAATTTTAAAGTTAATTGAGCATAAAATATCTACTACAAATTGAAAAAAAGTGCAATAGTCCCAATCACAATTCAACACACAACCTTTTCAACTTGGACAATGCATTATATTCCAAAATGAAGGTTAATAGGACCCACATTTTGTTCCATCCTTTAGGGGCCCCCCCTCACCCCCAATGGGCGGCTCAGCTCTTTTATATCAAATCCAAAGTATCCTAAAAGTCTTCCCTTTATAGTTTTATACATAACCCACCCCACCAAATTCCCCAGTCTTAGTCTTTAAGGGCATTACACGTGACCAAATTAACAGCTGGATTATGCTCCTTTTCTATGTTAGCCACGTGGCAAATACTTAGCATTCATGTTTGGATAATGTAGGGGGGGTTGGGTTGGATCACTGTGCGAAGATTATGCGTAAACTATGCTCATATAGTCATATGCTTGCTGCCGTAAATGACAAAGACAACGAGATGCGCAAGTGAGATAGAGAGAATAGTTGTAATTCACTAATTCTTTGCTTTAATATAGTTACTATATATTGTCTGTGAATTGTGATTCACGTTATCTGAAAAATCATTTGACTTTGATTTTTAGTATGCATGAAATTTTCTTTACCTAACTCTTAAGTTATGTTTCAACGTGATTTTAACTTTCACTTGCCTATTTTTAAACCCAAATTCTAGACATGAAAGTGCTTAATTTTTTCATCTACTGTCTATAATAATTCTATATGTAAGTGTTAACCTTCAATCACAAGATGAAATTCAAACATATTGTGAAAATGAGTATTGATTCGTGCGTGTTTATAGCAAACTGTTTCTTAAATATATATTTTTAAATCACTGCAATATATATGACCTTTTATCTAATTATCTATCCCCCTTCTCACCCATATAATACAAATAAAAGAGTATCCACTAGGACCACCACAACAAAACACTTGGCAAGCTACTACCAACTAGTATGTTTTAAAAGTCCAATTTTCATATATAGTTGACGTGGATTTTCATGTTAACAATAACAGGTGCAGCGTGCAGGTGCTTTATCCTTAAATATATGAAGATGAGTTTGAGTTTCATGCATATGATATATGTTTTGTTGTTTGGAAAACTCCACGTTTATGGTTTCTATATCACTCTTGTAGGTGTTATTATCCGTATTACCATGGGAATAAGGATAAGGTATACATATAGGATGGGATGTGTTGCTGTACTGAGCCTACTGACTACCAAGTGAAGGTGATGGGTCACATCATTTTCTGTTGAAAATCAGCGTATCAACTATAAGACAGGCTAGTGTCAGGCTGGCACGCAACACGCCTAACTTTTTTCTTAAATATGTTTTTCATCCTTAATTTTTAGGAGTATTTTCTTTTTGATCCTAAAAATTTTAATATTTCATTTTATTTCTTAATCTTTTAAAGGGTATTTCATTTTCGTTCTTGTCACCATTTGATTCACAAAATTTGTTTGGAGTCCAAAAATGTTTAGAGCCCAAAGCTCCAACCTGCAAGTCTGCAACAACCGGAAGATGACGTTTGTTACTATCATATTACGAGACACGTGTCATTTTTCTATTGATAGTTAGATCCAAACTTTTTTCAAAAATAAATTAATCCTCTTTCATTTCCTTCATATTTCTCCACTTTTTTAACAACCCACACCCTAGGGGTGTGTTTGATAGAGTGAATTTTAGAGAAAGTAAAAAAAATGATAGAAAATTAGGAGAGAAAACTTTTTGAAAGGTGTTTGATTGAGAAAGAGGGAGAGAAAAGTGATAGTGGGTCCAGGTGTTTTCTTTCTGGACCCACCAGAAAATATTCTTTCTAAATTGGGGAGAAAACTTAAGAGAAAACTAGTGGCTTTTATTCTGGACCAAAATGCCCCTGAGTTTCTTGTGCACAATTCAAAACAACTTTCTTCTTTTGCTGTTTTTTGTTTTTTTGGTCATTGGGTTTATTTTTAGGTTCTGTTTGGCACGCGAGTTCAAACACATGTTTTCAGTTTTTAAACAACATTACACATATTTTCATACACTTTTTTATCTACATTTATTTTCAAAATAACTGAAAACTGTTATTTAAACACACGTACCAAACAGATCCTTAATTTTTTGTCTTTTTCTTACCTGTACGTTTCAATTGGTAGCTACTATAGTGTTTTTCATTTGTTTTTTTGATAAGCAGTGTTTTTCATTTGTTTGTCCGTGGAATCAATTGATCCTGGTTTTTTTTTTTTGGTTTGTTTATGTTAACGTGTTTTTTTTTTTTTTTTTAATAAAAAAAACAGTGGGTTGTGTTTTTCGTTTTTCGTTTTTTTTTTTTAAATCAACAGTGGCTTTTTCTTTTCTTTTTCTTTTTGATAACTGGTTTCTCTTCTTTTTTTCTTTTTTTTTTTTTCTTTTTCTTTTTGATAACTGGCTTCTCTTTTTTCTTTTTTCTTTTTTTGAATTCAATGATTGCTTGAACCTCTAATTGATATATATATATATATATATATATAATATAATAGAAAAATAAAATTTTAATTATTTAATGATTAAAAAAATTATTTATTATATTATGTAATAGGGCATAGAAGTAAATTTATACAAACTATATTTTCTATCATCTCATTTATCTTCTCAACCAAACAAAAGAGGTTTCCACCCTCCCACTTTTCCACTCCTCCAACCAAGTACACACAAAGGAAAACTAAATATTTTCTATCTTCTCAATTTTCCATCCTTCCACTAATTTTCTATCCTCCTACTTTTCCACTCTTTCAACCAAATGGACCCTAAAAGAAAGTAATTCAAGGTCAGATCAAACACATCTCCCAACTACAGAAGCCAAATCCATTGCTAAAAAATCTAACACAAGCAAATCCAACTTCTCCCATCCCTAGTACCCTCAGCCCAATGCCTCACTAGCCCACCCATATCTAACTTTCACATTGGTGTCGTCAGCCTCAACCTTGAGGACTCCTCTATCTACTCCTTCCTTTCCATTAAAGTTGAGTTCCCAAATGTCCATCTCCAATATTTTTATTATTATCTAAGATAGAATTATACTTAGCTTAATCTAAGCGTATATGTATGTAAAACTCATTTTCTGGAGACTTGAACTCTGGCTCTTCCCTCCCAACACCTCATAAGTATTTATACTTGTAAAGTAACCATTGTACCAAAGGTGCACAGTGGTGTCCATCTCCAATACTTGATTCATGACAAATTTTTCCTCCTTACTTAATGTTGTAGCATAAAATATGGGAGTTAATTTTTATATAAAATTTGAAATTTTAGAAGTTTAGGCTTTTTATTTTCTTGATTTTAGATATTCTTATGGATTTCCTAGTTAAATTTGGCTCCTTATATGGTAGGGTATTAATTATGACCAATTTAAGAATATTTTTAATTGTAAAATAGGTTTTCTAAAGCCTTTAAAGTTTAAATAGACTTGCAATAATATATATATATATATATATATATATTGATTAAAAAAAAATGATGTTATCTTTATTTCTAATAGATTTCAGAGTTATTTCACATGGATTCAATGAGACTATAATGACTTTAAGGATTTACATATATGTAAAACAAGATCTAGCCTTTCGCGCTCTTAATTCCTTGTCAATCGGTATTAGAGTTTGTTAGCATCGTGGGGTGCAAATCCTTTGGGTGGCGATTCAAGCTAATGGTGTGAAGATAATTGTTGGATTTAAGGAGATTCGTGACATGCTCATCAAACTAGTTTTGAATTGTGGTAACAATGGGGATAGCTTTGGGCGCAACGCATGGTTTAGGGAGTACGCCTCGGCCGAGTGGATCAGGGTAGAGAAACAAGGAGTCGCCACCTAGTTTTATGGTCTAGGAACCATGAGTATAACACTCTAACGTGGAATGACTGATCTTACTACTAGAGTATGGGTTCGGAGTTTAGGTACAATTTTGGGAAGGTGTTAGGCACTCAAAATCGCCTGACCCGTGGGTCGGCTTCCGCTCATTGTGTCTTACGTCTTAATCTCAATAAAGGAATGTTCAACATTGTATTCTATACTCACACACACACACACACTAACATGCATCTAACAATCAACATGGTATCAAACATCCCAAAATCTAACATTCATCTATCATGCTTATCAACTAACCTAGCATACTTCTATCATGGCGTCTAATCCAAGGCAACAACAATTCAAGGCAGCAAGTATGCATGGCAGAAACACAAACATGGCAAAATCCAAATAAACATGTGATTGCATCAAGAACAAATCATCCAAGCAAACATGTTTATACTTATCATCAAACATATACCCAATGCATGTTCATGTGAATGCATGACTTACCTCCCTTACCTTACTCATCTCAGCACCTATGCATCATAAATGGACAAATAAATGCATGTTCATGGTATCAAAGCAAGAAAAGAAAAGAAAACCCTAATCTAGCACGTCAAAGGAAAACAAACAATTCAAATAGAGGAACAGGGACTTAAAAAGCATCAAAAGGAACCAAACAGAGGCATATGGTGTAAAAGAAATAAAGAAATAGAAGCAAAAAACCTAAATTAAGGTTTCTGGGCATGAGTATGTGTGCACATACATAGGCCTGCATACCCAAGCCAGGTGTATGCGTACACATACTTCAAGCCTGCGTGCGCTTGCAGAAAGCATGCATACGCAGACTTAGTCAAGAACCTTAACCCAGAAAATAAAACAGAAAAATAGAGCAGAAACTTAAAACGAAGAAAGTAACAACCTAACATGCTTTAAAACATAAAGACCAACTAAAACTAAGCTAAACAAACAAGTCAATGGGACTCCAACCTCAGCATACCAGTGATATAAAACAAACAAAGAAACCAAAGAAGGGTCATTGTATGATAGAATTATGATTGATGAACTTGAGAGGATATTGCCTAAATACAGCAATAGTTACCTCCACATTAAATAGATGTTCTCACCTAACTGGGGTTACATTTATTACATAATAATCGATCTGAATAATGTTGTAAATCCAATAATTCACTCATTCCCTAAAAGGTGGAAGAGACACCTATGGAACAATTATCTTTTGATCTCTACCACTAGATCCCACTACTGAAGGGAGAGCTAACTAATATAAATAGGACTCTTCTCCCCCTAAGAAAGGGATCTAAAAATAAAAAGAATAGTAGTATGAGAGAGTGAAACTATAGTCATTTGTATGAACCTACATCTTGGAAGAAGATAATAAGAACAAATTCCTTTTTATTTTCTTCTAAAAAAAAAAAATCCTTTTTATTCCATATTATTGCACTTCAATATTCTTTAGTCTGATTATCAATCTAATTCTCCCATTGTAGACTTTCATTCAACCCCACATTAAAATTTACCAACTAGCTTTATTAATAATTTAATCGTTTTAAATCAAAAATATGTATTGTAAATTGTAAAGGTTATTATTTATATATTTTTTTAAAGACAGATGGCGGGGATATTTGAGCAATGTTGAGAAAGGCGGTTAAGCATATAATTGACGTGGGCAGAAAACCAGTTGGTCACGCTGGAATTGCCGGCAAACCTCCGACCAAAACTACACGTGACACGCACGATTGCCACGTCACCCCAAACCATCACGTGCTCTCTCTCTCTCTCTCAAAAAAGTTTCAAAGCCCCACGCACCGTACGGACACCCCCAATAATAAAATGAGTTAATTTATAACTAAAAGAAAAATCAAACACTGCCACACATATATCCAAACAAGTCAAAACACTTTAACTGCCCGGGGCAGCAGCAGCGTGTAACCGCTTCAACTGTCCAATGAAAAACCGCCACGTCAACTCCAATAGTAACACCTTAATATTCTGTCTGTGGGCAAACTAACTTATAGCTTAGACTTATATTACACACAAAGAAGAAAGTGTGAGTTAGTTCGTTTCACCGTGTTTTTTTTTTTCTTACTTTACTTTTTTATAAAAATTGTAGTATGTACTTTTTGTTCCTCTTCTTCTCAAGTCTCGCTCTCTCTCTCTCTCTCTCTCTCTCTATCTGATTTTTCCTTGGTTGTTGGAGGAGGCATGATTGGAATTTGGATGTGTATGTGAATATTAGTTTGTATAGTACTACTATTATTGTTCTTGAAATCTTTCTACTTTGAAAGTCTTTGTGTTGGGTTGTGGGAATTCAGAGAAAATTTTGGAAGAGAAATGGATGATGAATATGCTAAGCTTATCAGGAGGATGAACCCTCCAAGGTATGTTGTTAAATTTTGCTATGAATTTAACTTTCTTTTGGGTGTTTGGAGGTTGGTTTTTATGTTTATGTGCTTTGATTGATTTTTTTTTTTTTTTAATTTTTTGGTAAATGATTTTTTTCCTTTGGCTTCAAATTTTAGTTTCATAAAAACGGTTGTGGTGGCAATAGGAAGAATTTACTTTTGAGTTCTGCACAAGTTATCCTTTTTTTTTCCCCCTTCTTTGTTTGAATTTTTGTTTGGTTTCTTAGAAAGCAGAGGAAACAAAAGAAAAGAGAAAACTGAAGCCTTATATGTTTAAATAAAACTATCTAACCATTTTAATTATGTATTTTACAATAACTTGGTGATGGGTTTTCAATTTTCTGAGGAAGTGTACAGCATATCTTCTATTACTTTTAATATCTTTCCCTTTTTATGTTGTTTCCTTCATGTTTTCAGCAATCAGATAGGGCTTCCTGATCCTTGCTCTTCTTAAAGTGAGCTTATGTTTTTCTTTTAAAATTTAAGCTATTTTGACTGCTTTTCCTTTTGATGTTTTGTACTTGTTTTTCTCTTCTTTTACCGACCTTTTTGCTGATTACATACAGATTTCAAGAGTTTGACTCGCATTAACTGAATTAGTATTCATAAATATCTTGTTCTCTACTTTTTCTCATTACTATGTTTATTGATGGTGCCAAGGTTCTGATTCTGAGTCAATGCTGAACACACAGATTTTGTTTAAATTCACCCTCTTCAGAAAACTTTTGGTTACTTCCATACGATTTTCTTGTTTTTTGGCTACTCCTCCATCTGATTTGCCTCTTGTTTTTTGCAGAGTTGTGATTGACAACAATTCTTGTGAGGATGCCACTGTTATTCAGGTAAGGCTTGTCCTCTCTCTTTTTATGCTTCCCAAAATTTGCTTGAACTATATGTATATGTAAATATTGGAGAGATTACTGGGGTCCTCAAATTTTGTTAATCTTGTGAAGAAAATGATATGGGCTTTAAAGAGTAGGTGTTATTTAATCCCTGTAAATACGCTGACTTTGCTAAGTAAACTCAAATAAGATTTTTTTATTTATTATTTTTATTTAGGTTGACAGCGTAAACAAACATGGGATTCTCCTGGAAGTTGTCCAAGTGCTTACGGATATGAACCTTATAATAACAAAGGCATACATCTCATGTGACGCGGGATGGTTCATGGATGGTACTGATTCTAATTCAACTGCCAGAATTTTAATTGAATTTAGAGCTTTTGTCTATTTCTCATCTTTGTTTCTAATTGTTGTTTCAGTGTTTAACGTGATTGACTACGATGGGAACAAAATCAAAGATAAGGAAGTCATCGATTATATTCAAAGGGTAGGAACTATAATATGAATGCTGTTTGTTTCTTCTCAATTACATAGTTTCTGTTTCTTAAAAATAAGAAAAAAAACTCAACATAATGAGTGTTTTATTAGGCCCGTATCTCTTTGTTTCCTTTTCTCTGTGGGAAGAGAAAGGGGGTTGGGGTTGATAAAGTTTGTCTTGTGATGAAGTAATTTTTTTTAAAAAGCTTGTCAGTTCTGAAGTTGTTTCTCAATTTTGCAGAGGCTTGAAAGTAATGCCAGCTTCTCACCCTCCTTGAGAGAGTCTGTTGGGGTAATGCCTTCTGAAGAGCATACCTCAATAGAACTCAGTGGTACCGACAGGCCTGGCTTATTGTCTGAAGTGTGTGCGGTTCTCACAGACCTTCACTGTAGTGTGGTGAATGCTGAGATATGGACACACAATGCAAGGGCTGCGGCTGTAGTTAATGTCACAGATGATTCCACTGGGTGTGCAATCAAAGATCCAAAACGTCTCTCAACAATTAAGGAATTGCTTTGCAATGTCCTCAAAGGAAACGATGACTTGAAGACAGCAAATATGACACTTTCACCCCCTGGAGTTACAAACAGGGAGAGAAGGTTACATCAGATTATGTTTGCTGACAGGGACTACGAAAGAGTTGAAGTAGACAGACTTGGGGGAATTGAGAACAAGAAATCAAGACCTCATGTAACTGCGTTGGATTGCAGCCAGAAGGATTACACGGTGATTACTATGAGGTCAAAAGATCGGCCAAAACTGTTGTTTGACATCATTTTCACTTTGACGGACATGCAGTACGTAGTTTTCCATGGAATGGTCAACACAGGGAGGATGGAAGCTTATCAGGTGAGATAAATTCCAGTAAAGCTGATGTTAGGAAATATAATTGACCCTTTTGGTTGATAAGACCATTATGTATCCCATGAGCCATATGCATTGGTCAACAAAGAGATTGACAAGTGAAGTCTTACTGATTTGGAAGTTGAAAAGTCATGAAAGCTAATTCAGATTTCATGAACTTATGACTATTTTAAACCTTATGCTGACCTTGTGTTACATTTCAATTTGCTACTCTTTTGTGTTCTGGGGTTAGGGATATATTTTCTTGATATTATCTTTACGATTTGATCTAAATTGAATATTCCTGATTCTGCAGGAATTTTATATTCGACATGTTGACGGCCTTCCTATAAGTTCAGAAGCTGAGAGAGAACGCGTTGTACAGTGTCTTGAAGCGGCCATTGAAAGACGGGCATGTGAGGTATAGTAGACTTCAAATGGATGAACTTTAATAAAAATCTGGTGTACTTGCTATGATATATATTAAGATATGTTGCTTGGTCATGCAGGGACTGGAGCTTGAATTGTGCACTGAAGACCGGGTTGGTCTCCTCTCGGATATCACCAGAATTTTCCGTGAAAACAGTTTATGCATTAAAAGAGCTGAAATTTCGACAAAAGTTGGACAGGTCAAAGACACTTTCTATGTCACAGATGTGACTGGCAACCCTGTCGACCCCAAGATTATCGATGCACTTCGCAGACAGATAGGCCACAGTGTGCTTAAGGTTAAACATAATTCATGTATTTCACCAAAGCCTCCTCAAGAAACTACAATGGGATTCTTATTTGGAAATTTGTTTAAAGCTCGAAATTTCCATAGTTTCAAATTGGTCAGATCCTACTCTTAATATCTTCCTGTATATTCTCAGAAGTCAGAAGTATAAACTGTACAGAGATATTAGAAAATCGTAACTCTGAAGAATGTATAGGGATGAAAAAACATGTAAGTAGGAACCTCCCTTTCCTCGTGTACATAGGGTTAACGTTATGTGTTGATATCCTGCAGAAGAAACCCAGAAACCACTTTATACTGTGAATGGTACTGGTGGGGTTTGTATATGCTTATGTCCTGTAAGTAGGTTATGTACAGTGTGATGTTACATTGTCTTATTACTCAAGAAATAAGACATTTATTTATGGGTAGACATTTATTTATGGGTAGGACTTAGATATAGTACTTAGATGATGTTCTTTAAGTTTTCATCCTCTTAAGTACTTAGATGCTGTTCCTTAGGTTCTCCTCTTAAGATTCTGTCATGTGGATTTTTTCTCATGAGATGAAAATGTATTTTTTAGTTAAGTAGCTACATGACTGAATCCTAAGAGGTGAACCTAAGAAATAGCACCTAAGGTACTCTACCTAAATTTTGCCCTTTATTTATTATGTGTGGAAATAGTATCAATTAAATTCATTGTCATGAGGTGTTTAATAGTGTATTTTGAACAATAATTTTCAGTATTTAAACAATATTACACGTATTTTCAAATATTTTTTCTTCTACACGTATTTTTAAAAAATATAAACAACGTTACTAGAATAACGTTACCAAACATGCCCTAAATCTTTTGTAGTAAGATTTATAGTAACTTTAATATTTTTCCTATTGCGCGATTTGGACCGGTAAGAGTAATGATGTAACTTGCAAGACCATTCCGTGAAAAATTTTATAACTTAATTGACATCTCTTGAAGATTCAAATCTCCTCTACTGTAACTATTGAATCTATTGTAACTATTGAATCGTTAAAAACAAATCCCGCAAAACAACTTCATTCTGTGTGCCTTTCAGCATTTGTGTTTAAGTTGTGCTAGGATTGGTGAAAGTGTGAAACTGTTGGCAATCCTTTTGGGCGAGGGCATAGGTGGAGCCAGGGGAATACAATTTCATTTGGCCTTGACCGGTTGACCCCTCCCTCATTCGAAAAGACAAAAACCCCCTCCCACATAGCCAATTCCATTTGCCATTACATAGAGCCGCCTAAAGTTTTACCCTGAACCAAATTGTATCTATTATTGGGCAAATATATAGGTTCGATTAAGATGTGTTGCTTAACGTAACATTAAAAAGATTCTTGTAAAGCCAATAGCTTGTAACTTAATTGATTAACACTATCCGATGTTTTCAATGGAAAAACTTAAGGTTTAAATCCCTCTACTTTCAACTATTGATATAAATAAATAAAAAATTAAAAAAAAAAAAGAATCACCTATACACATAAAACTAAAACATAAATTACTTTTATCATTGGATGCAATATATATATATTAAAAGCAATCAAAGACATATCAGTTTGAGCATCACATAGTTTTCGGTAGTCTATTTGTATAATATTTATTAAAAGGTATAGTTTTTGGTAGCTTTATTTCCAATGTGTGACAAAAAGTTAAAAACTAACTTAAAAAAAAATTGTTAATATTTATAAAAAAAAAAAAGAGAGACAAAAAGCAAAAGGCTAAAAACCAAATGCTTTTGACAAACAGACAAATAATGCATTTTTATAAGTATATTATCATAATTTTTTATTCTTCTACAATTAATTATTTTATTTTCTTTAGTTTACTTTTAAATAACCAAAATTTGGTTTTAATATTTAGATTGATTTCGAATTTAATCCTTTATCAAATATATTGATTTTTTTTATAACTTTTAATCATAATAATATATACCTATAACTATAAAGAAACTTTAGCATAATAATAAGTCACAATTAAATTCTAAAGAACTCATATCAAGGTACATTTAGTGAATCATCTTGTGATTGTTTTAGAAGAAAACTATGTTACTATCCCGGAGACCATATTCAAATAATTTATCTATAAAGGGAATCATGTTAATCATTTATCATAAATTTTCACAAATTATTTAATTTATAAAACTGTTTTGTGTGTAACAAAGATTTTTTTTTTATTATATATTATAAAATCATTTTAGGAATTTTTTTTCATTGAAAAATAAATAAATAAAATAATTTTTTAACAACTTTTTAAGTTTCTCATAAAATGTTTTTTAAAATAAATAATTAATGGATGCTTGGATTTTTTTTTTTACCCAACATTTGACCATAAAATAGAGAGATGGAATTCCCTCTTTTGAACTAAATTTAGGAAAAATAATAGGTTGACACTTTTATCACTCACAACTCACGGTAAATTTTTTTTTTTATCCCTGCATTGAGTGTGCGTTTGGCTCTCAATTAAAAAGCTAACTTATTTTACTATTTAACTTATTATTGTTATTGTAGGGTCAATTTTTGTAGCCCAAGCCCAAGAAGGTATGGATTTTGAGCCCACTGAACCCAAGACAATAAATTTGTAGAGAGTGGGTGAAAGAGCTAGGTAAGCAATGAATTAACAGTATAAGACTGCAGTGTTTGTGGATAAATTCGTATTCAAACGTGCTCAGACAGATGCAAACGTAATGTCCGAAGAGGAAATTGTATTGGATAAACTTGGGTTACAATTTTTAGAGCTACAACAATGGAGTTCTCTCCTTTTTCTCTTTTGTTTTTCGATCCCCCCTATCAGAGGGTTTTCCCCCTCTTATATTGTACTCCCTTCCTACATCTTCACCGTCCACTTGTTCATCATCTAGACGCCCACTTGAGTGCATGTCCCATCATGCACCCTCTTTAGCCTTGTGTGAGTGGCGGTAGCTGAGAGTGCACTGTTCAGGTGTCTTCTCCACATTAATGCGGCCAGGGAAGTAGGTGCAGTGCATTTAATGCGGTGGTTGAAGTCTGTCTCCTAGATATTTCTCCATTCCTGCTATCCTCATGCGTGCCTGAGATTCATTTCCATCATTACATTTGTCAGGGGGATCACTTGAGCTTCCCAGACACCGGTCGGACCAAGCTTTCTTCAGATCCGAGGATATTGGACTCCTCGGACAATTGAACATCTCCTCGGATCATGACCATGCTCCTCTCCAGACATGCTCCTTTCACATGGGCTTCTGCTCGAGTGTTTTCATCTCTTCAGACAAACAGTGGTCTTCAAATAGGACCTTGGGCCCAATACGTCAGGTTGTGCTTTTCACCCCCCCACAATAGCCCCTCAAAATTTTAGTTTTTCCCTCGCATCCGAAGAGAAAAAAGTAGGATTTTGACTTGTCACGGAGCAAAAGCTTGAGGACAGACAAAAATTTGAACTGGCACGTGTGTGGGCATTGAAATAGGCGCTTCATTAATGCCGCTGTCGTTTCAGTCTTCCCAAGGCGCTGTCATTTACTTCAGGCGGCGTTTTGTCCTTAGCATCCAACGGTGGGCTGCAGATCCAATGACTGTGGTTTTTTCTTCAGAATTTGGGCGGGAGTGCCCCTGACCCTTCGTTTGACCCCGTATAAAACCTCAGAGGAAGTTATTTTTTCCTCACTTTGCAAATTTTCAGACACTCTAGCAAGAACAAGCGCGCGACTCCGTCCAAATCTCTCAGTCGCCAGTTCCAGTCTTCCCCAGAGTCTTCACGAATCTTTCTACGAGCCTGAAATCCTTTCTCTGACCTAGTCCTTGTAAGTCGTCGCCCACCAAATCCTTTAGTTTTCTCTTCGGCCAGTCATTTTTGTTTAAGTACCATGGGGAAACTACAGTACCTGGTAGATAGCCCTGAGCAAATGGAGGCGTTCAGGGCCACATATCGCATACCCCCAAACGTGGGTGTGAGGTATTGCTCCCCAGAAAAAATACTAACAGATCGGAAGACAGGAGAAGTCGTGATCCCTCTCATCGCCTTCAAAGAAGGGGGAATGACAATCCCCATGGGTCCCATCACCACTAGCTATCTTCGAAACCATAGGCTTACTCCTTGGCAGTGCGCGCCTAACATGTTTAGGATCCTAGGAGCAATTGAGGATCTTAACCTTCACCTAGGATTGGGACTCACCTGGCTCGACGTAGTACATATGTACGAGTGCCACAGCCAGCAAGATGCGGGATATTATTTAAAATCTCGGTCCGACGTTGTTAGGCTCATTTCCTGCCTCCCCAAATCCAACAAAGGGATGAAAGACGACTATGTGATCGTCTCGGGCGCATGGCATGACGGCCATCATTGCCCAACCAAGCATGGAAAGCCAGGTGGGACATGTTAGATTTAGGCACACTAACCATAGGCTTAGGGTCCTCGTCTTTTAATGGTTTTTGATTCCTCTTGTGTTGCTATTTCTGAGTTTCTAACCATGTTCTGCTGTGATTTGTAATAGATAAAAATCTCGTTTCTCCTCGGCTCAGCCTTACAAACACTGCCGCCCTTAATTACCTATTAAGATCAGAGATTTTCGTGAGCGAGGACGGGCAGCTCCAATTGGCTCCCCTTATTCTGGGATACACAGAAAAGCCAAAGGGTTTCCAACCAGTCGGCAACGCGATTGTCCAGGGAGATCATCGTCTTGCACGTATTGACATCGCTTGGAAGGGTTTCTTGGCGCCATACGAGCTTGAACCCGCACCCCATCCAAATCCTCAGGCTATACCCCATCTTGTCCAACCACTCCAGCAAGTTCCCCTCGGACAGGCGGTTGAAGGTGAGAGGGTCGGCTCTTCCACCTCCTCGCTAGAGGAGCAGATAGACAGATTTCAGTTCGGGGGAGAGGCTTCAGGAGTAAATCGAGTGATAGAGGTCTCAGACGCCGAGGGAGAGACCGACAGACAATTAGGCATTCACCTTAATTTGCTAGCTGCTCATTCCGAAGACTCCTCGGACGACGATATGGATTTGAGGAGTTTGATGAAGGGTAGGGGCAAAAAGGCCGAGCAGAAAGGTCCCGAGACTTCCCAACCGGTGGTGAACCTGCCTCCAGTGCCACCCCAGGTTCCTGACCCCGGCTTAAAGCCCGTTCCTGACCTGAGGAAGAAAAGGCCCCCTCCTGATGCTGAGGAAAGGCAAGTGCTGCCAGCCAAAGGGACCAAGCAGCAGAGAGTGGTAAAAGACCACCGGACCCACACGGCCTCGTCCACTGAAAGCCGAGACGAGGTCGTAGTGGCAGATGTCCGCCGAGGAGGAGGACAGCGAATCTGGTCTCCAAAGTTAGAGTTGGAGGGCGCTCCAATCCTCTGGGAGACCTCCCTCAGGAATTACGATGGAGGAAGGGCAGGCTATGTTGCTGAGGCTCTGCAGCAACCACTCCTCCTCCCCCACGACATGGAGTCCTACAGGCGTTTCAACCAGCAGGAGCTCTTTCAATCCCTTAAGAGGGATATAGCCATGGTAAGCGACCTCAGTCCGATTAGCTGAATCACTGACACTTTTGCTTTTCCTATTTTTCTGTGCTTGACATTCGGAATTTCCATTATGCAGGTCACCCAGCAGATCTATGTGGCTGAGGAGTGGAATAAGAAGAACCACCTCGAGGCCCAGGCAGCGTTCTGCTCTCGAGACGAGGCGGAGAAATCTCTGGGCCAACTGAAGGAGGATTATGCCCGTCTGTCCGAGGACCTCAAAGAGATGACCACTCAGAAGAGAAGCCTCGATGCTGGGATTAAGAATGTTGAGAAACAGGCTGAGGAGCAGCGTAAACAGCTGAACATGGCAGAGATCAATCTGGCGACCGAGAGGGAGCTGGTGAAGGGTCTCAAGGCTGAACTGCAAAGGGCCAAGGCGAGCGCCCAAGTGGCCGAGCAGAATGCCAAACTGGCCAAGGAGGCGGTTGAGGCTGAGAGGAAGGCGGCATACCAGCTGGGGGTGGAGGCGACCTCGTCCCAGCTTATGGAGCAATTTGCCTCGGTTAGCCGAGACTACTGCGGCATAACTTGGAGCAAGGCGCTGGACGCCGCTGGAGTCCCTGCTGACTCTGAGCTGAGGTTGCCCGGGAGCGTATACTACGATCCTGAGATCCGAGAGCTCCCGGTGGATGATCCTCCTGCTCCATAGCTTCCAGAGGCTTCGGAGCCAAACCTGGTCAGTCAAGCTCCTCCATCCACCCTTGATGCACCCAAAGAGGCTGGTCAGCCAGGTGACAAGGGTAAACCAGCTGAACCAGCTAAAGACAAAGGCCAATGGTCGGGTAAAGAGAAGACTCCTGCTGAGCCCAAGGATCAAGCCCCTGAAGCATCTGCTCGGACAGGCCAAGCTGCTGACCCTGTGCTCCCTCCAGCAAAAGAATAGATACATAGGGCTTTTGTTTTGCACTTGTATTTACTTTTGTTTTTATCTAAGGAATTGTAAACTCCTTTCTTTTTATTAATGAAATGGCTTCCCATTTGTCTCTGGTGTCTTCAATACATGTTTTATTACTTACTACTGCTGCATATAATTGTACATTGTAATTATAACAAAATAATGCAAATAAACTTGATTGATACATCATACTGATGGTGTGAGTAATTGAAATTGATATTGAAAAGAACAGTCCGAATGAAAGTTATTAATAAGTAATGATTGCAGCGAGTAATTATGTAAGTCTCACATGTCTTTCCAAATATGTAAAGTGTTACTACCCCTCGGCTTTAAGACATAACTAAGGAAAACAGTCATAAGTTAGAATCAATTTAAATGCAATCAGGAATTTTAGCGCTAAGCCCCAGTGACAATAGCTGTGTGGGGGTATTGACTAACCTGTGTCATTTGATTCAAGGACCATGGGGGACGAACGTATTCGAGTGTTAACTAACCCTAATCATCTGGTCTGAGGACTACAGGCATGATTGGATTTAAGTTTAAACACTTAGAGAACTGCAACGGAGTGTTAACTAACTCTAATCATCTGGTCCGAGGACTACAGGCATGATTGGATTTAAGTTTAAACACTTAGAGAACTGCAACGGAGTGTTAACTAACCCTAATCATCTGGTCCGAGGACTACAGGCATGATTGGACTTAAGTTTAAACACTTAGAGAACTGCAACGGAGTGTTAACTAACCCTAATCATCTGGTCCGAGGACTACAGGCATGATTGGATTTAAGTTTAAACACTATAGAACTGTAACGGAGTGTTAACTAACCCTAATCATCTGGTCCGAGGACTACAGGCATGATTGGATTTAAGTTTCAACACTATAGAACTGTAACGGAGTGTTAACTAACCCTAATCATCTGGTCCGAGGACTACAGGCATGATTGGATTTAAGTTTAAACACTATAGAACTGTAACGGAGTGTTAACTAACCCTAATCATCTGGTCCGAGGACTACAGGCATGATTGAATTTAAGTTTAAACACTTAGGAGCAAGTGGCGGTCCGAGGACTACAGGCATGATTGGATTTAAGTTTAAACACTTGAGAGAACACTTTACGCAGCGAATTGGCATATCGGTTGAAGAAAAGACTCGATTAATAAAAGTACCTCTTGAGGTTATTTACATTCCAAGGACGTGGTATTACATGACCATCCAGGTCTTCCAAGAAATATGCCCCAATGCCTGCTCCTGAAGTGATGCGATATGGCCCTTCCCAATTGGGTCCTAGTTTTCCCCAAGCTGGATTCTTTGCGGTGCCCACAACTTTCCTCAGCACTAGATCACCAGGCTCTAGAGGCCTTAGCTTTACGTTAGCATCATAGCCTTGCCTGAGTTTTTGTTGGTAATGTGCCAGCCGAACCATTGCATTCTCCCTCCTTTCCTCAATCAGGTCCAAACTCTTCTGTAGTTGCTCATCGTTGCCGGTCGGACTGAACGAGCTAGTTTTTAACGTTGGGAACCCGGTTTCCAAAGGAATGACAGCTTCAGCCTCATAGGTCATTGAGAAGGGGGTCTCTCCAGTAGACCTGCGAGGCGTAGTTCTGTAAGCCCAAAGTACATGTGGCAATTCCTCTACCCATTTACCCTTCGCATCGTCTAGCCTCTTCTTCAAACCGTTCAATATGACCTTGTTGACAGCTTCTGCTTGTCCATTACCCTGGGGATAGGCGGGAGTGGAGTATCTGTTTATAATTCCCAGCTCGCTGCAATAACTCCTGAATGCCTTGCTATCGAACTGTAGGCCATTGTCCGAGACGAGAGTGTGAGGAACTCCAAACCGAGTGACAATATTCTTCCACACGAACTTTTGCACATCAACATCTCTGATATTGGCTAACGGCTCGGCTTCAACCCACTTGGTGAAATAGTCTGTGCCGACCAGAAGGTACTTCTTGTTTCCTGCAGCTTTAGGGAAGGGTCCCACGATATCCAAGCCCCATTGGGCGAAAGGCCATGGGCTAGATAGCGGATTAAGAGTTCCCCCTGGCTGGTGAATGTTTGGAGCGAAGCGCTGGCATTGATCACACTTTTTGACATACTCGTGGGCTTCCTTTTGCATGTTAGGCCACCAATAACCTTGGGTGAGGGCTCGGTGAGCCAAGGATCTACCTCCAGTGTGACTCCCACAAATTCCTTCGTGCAGCTCTTCCAGTAATAGCTCAGTCGCTTCAGGATGCATGCATAACAAGTATGGTCCCGAATAGGAGCGTCTGTATAATTTCTGGTCCTCGGATAACCAGAATTTGGTTGCCTTCCTCCGAACTTTGTCAGCTTCCCCCTTCTCTTCTGGCAATATATCTTCTTTGAGGAATTTGATTAAAGAATCCATCCAGCAGGGCCCGGCCTTGACCTGGTGAACCTGGATTGCTTCTGCTTTCGCCTTTATAGGCCTATGCAAGTCCTTGACGAGGATGATCCTCAGCAGGTCCTGCGCCGAGGAGGTAGCAAGCGTGGCCAAGGAGTCAGCGTGTGAGTTACCACTTCTGGGGATGTGTAGCAAACTGAAAGAGTCGAACTCTGATTGCAGATATTTAACTCGGCTCAAGTACCCCTGCATTCTTTCGTCCTTCGCCTCAAACTCGCCCTGTACTTGACCTACGACCAATCTTGAGTCCGAGAACAACTCCACGGACTTTCCCCCCATTCTTAGGACCATAGTCATTCCCATCAGTAGGGCCTCATACTCCGCCTCATTATTCGTTGCCGAGAAGTCCAGCCTTAATGACTTCTCGATAATGATCCTCTCGGGGGATATCAACACCAGCCCAACTCCCGAACCTCTTTGGTTTGCCGCGCCATCAACGTACACTTCCTAATGGGAGGGATTCTGTTGGGAGATCATGCCAACTGATTTTTCATCCATGCCTGACGTGGGCTTTACTTCTTCTAGTTGGGGCTCCGTGAACTCAGCCACCAAATCCGCAAGGACCTGGCCCTTGACCGATGTGCGGGGCATATATCTTATATCGAAAGCCCCTAGGATTGTACCCCACTTGGCAATCCGACCAGTGTAATCAGCACTTCGGAGTATAGCTTTAAGTGGGAGTTGAGTGAGGACGATGACCGTATGGGCCTGGAAGTAGTGAGGTAGCTTCCGTGTACCGAGCACCACAGCTAAGATAGCCTTCTCCAGAGGCAAGTAACGGATCTCGGCCTCATGCAGCGACTTACTTACGTAATAGACTGGTCTTTGTACACCACAGTCTGATCGTATCAACACCAGGCTCACCGCACAGGGAGCTACAGCAATGTAGGCGAACAGTACCTCATCTGGCTCAGGACTGGACATGATTGGTGGCTGAGCTAGATAATCCTTGAGTTGCTGAAAGGCCAAAGCACATTCTTCAGTCCATTCGAATCCCTTCCACTTGTTGAGCAGAGAGAAAAAGGGCCGACACCTGTCTGCTGATCTAGAGATGAATCGATTCAGGGCAGCAGTCATTCCGGTTAGTTTCTGAACCTCCTTGGGATTCCGAGGAGCTCGTAGATCGTTGATGGCCCTTATCTGGTCGAGATTAACCTCAATCCCTCTGTGAGTCACCATGTAACCCAAAAACTTGCCGGACCCCACTCCAAATGAACACTTAGAAGCATTCAGTCGCAGTTTGTACTTTCTTAGAACCTCAAAGGTACTTTCAAGGTCCTTCACATGCTCGGCGACAACCTGCTCTTCACCACCATGTCATCTATGTAGACCTCGATATTTTTGCCCAGCTGTGGCTCGAACATCCTCGTCATCATCCTCTGGTAGGTAGCACCCGCGTTCTTCAAGCCAAATGGCATCACTTTATAGTGGTAGTTACCAATAGGGGTGACAAAAGCAGTTTTCTTCTGGTCATCCGAGGCTAATGGTATCTAGTGGTAGCCTTGGAAGGCGTCTAGGAAGCTCATCCGAGGGTGGCCGACAGTGGCATCCACCAGCTGATCAATTTTCGGCATAGGGAATGGATCTTTGGGGCAAGCCCTATTCAAATCGGTGAAGTCTACGCACACTCGCCATTTCCCACTCTTCTTCTTTACCACAACGGTATTTGCCAGCCATTCAGGATAAAAAACTTCTTTGATAGCCCCAGCTTGTTTGAGTTTCGCTACCTCCTCTCTCACTGCGTCAGCATGTTCCTTGGACGGGCGCCGAATAGGCTGTTTCTTGGGGGTGACCAGTGGATTCACCTTCAAGTGGTGACATATAAACTCCGGGTCTACCCTTGGGGCTTCGTAAGCACTCCAGGCAAACACATCGAGATTTCGCTTAAGGAACTCTATTAGCTCTTCCCTCTCTTGAAGAGGCAGCTGAGATCCGACTTGGAAGAACCTATCAGGATCATCTCCAATAACCACTTTCGTTAGATCCTCACATCGAGTGCCTTCATCTGAATCTTCGACGGGCAGTTCCCGAGACTGTAGCTGCTATAAACCCCTTTCGGCTATGGCCGAGGACTCAGCTTGGGTCTCATGTTGAATGGCAGCCACCAGGCACTGTCGGGCAACAGACTGGTCTCCTCGGATCTCATAGATCCGCCCTTCAGATGGGTATTTGACCTTCTGATGCAAAGTAGAGGGAACAGCCCCAAGTGCATGAATCCAAGGTCTGCCTACGAGTGCCGTGTAGGGTGAATATACGTCCACAACTATAAAGTCCAACTCCACCACCTCGGAGCCGGCCTGCACAGGTAAGCGTATCCGGCCTTTCGGGGTGACAGGCCTTCCTTCAAAGCTTATGAGGGGGGAATTGTATGGCGTCAGGTCTTGGGGTTTTAGGCCTAGCCCTTTGTAGAGGTCTGGGTACGTTATCTCCACAGCACTACCCTGGTCCACCATCACCCTCTTCACATCGTACCCTCCTATTCTGAGGGTAATGACTAGTGCATCATCATGGGGTTGGATGGTGCCAATCATGTCTTCGTCCGAGAACCCTATCATCAGCGGGGCACCAGACTTGACTCTCTTCGGGCTTCGGCTTGACTCCCCTGCTGATGGTCGGCCTACCGACATAACTTTCAATGGCCAGGATCCTGTTCTCCCCGGCGCGGCGAAGACAACGTTTATAGTCCCTAGCGGCGGCTTTGAGGGGTCATCTCTGCGTGGCCCTGAGCCCGTCTGCCCTCCTCGGCCACTGGAAGGGTGCAAGAGGTGTTTCAGTCTACCATCGCGAACCAGTTGGTCCAAGTGATCCCACAGGCTCCTACAATCCTCCGTGGTATGCCCATGGTCTTGATGGTACTGGCAGTAGAGATTATGGTTGCGCCTCTCGGGGTTTCCTACCATCTTGTTCGGCCACCTGAAGAATGATTCATTCTTGATCTTTTCCAAGACCTGGTGCACTGGCTCTTTGAACACGGTGTTGACCGCTTGAGGATTCGTCGATCCTGATTGCCCAGCAAAATCTCTCCGCGGCTTACTGTGGCTGTAACGGTCCGACCTGAAATCCCTCATCTCCTGGGGGATAACCTTGTCCTTTCCCTTTCCCTGCTGCTGATCTTCTTCAACCCTCTTATACTTTTCTATGCGGTCCATTAGTTGACGCACGTTTGTGACCGGTTTGCCAGATAAAGACGTCCTCAAACCGTGGTCAGTGGGGAGGTCGAGCTTGAACGTGCTGAGGGCCATTGCATCAGAATTGCCCTCCATATCATTGAACATCTCCCAGTATCTGTCTGAATATGCCTTCAAGGACTCGCCTTCCTGCATGGACAAGGATAGCAGTGAAGAGAAGGGTCTGGCCACTCTTCGGCATGTGACAAAACGGGAGCCGAATGCCTGAGTGAGCTCTTTGAAGGAGTTGATGGAGCCTGCCTTCAAACCGTCAAACCACCTCCTGGCAACAGGCCCAAGACTGGAAGGGAAAACCTTGCACATCAGAGCTTCGTCTCTGGAGTAGACAGCCATCCTCTGGTTAAAATGACTCACATGCTCCACGGGGTCAGTTTTACCATTGTAGATGGTGAACGTTGGTTGGTTAAAGCGCCGAGGAAGTCTCGCCTCCTCAATCCTGCGCGTGAAGGGTGACCTAGAAATCTGATTCAGAGCCCTGTTCATGGCATCGTTTTCCATGTCCCCACGTGATGGGCTTCTACGTTGCCTCTTATGATGGGACTCCTCTTCATAGGTGTAGGACTCGCTGGCTGGTGTCCTAGATTTATGCTGATAAGTGACATCCCGCTCGTCATCAAGATCCTCATCAGAATACGAGGAAGCCCGTTTCCTCTTTGCATGGCGCAACTCCCTTTTTAGTTTTTCAACTTCCAGTTGTAAGTCCCGGTTCTTCTCTGCATGGGACATGTGACTTCCGCCCTGTGACTGGCTCTGGCTAATGCGCAGAGTGTGTACACTGCCCTCACGATTTTGTCTTCTCTCTAAATTAACAAAAGGGTCCACCTGTTGGGATGCCCTGAATTCTGCTTGTTGTTCACCTTGTCCTGCCATCGTCAACTGTTGCTTTCACCCTTGCACAAGCTCTCCCCACAGACGGCGCCAATTGTAGGGTCAATTTTTGTAGCCCAAGCCCAAGAAGGTATGGATTTTGAGCCCACTGAACTTAAGACAATAAATTTGTAGAGATTGGGTGAAAGAGCTAGGCAAGCAATGAATTAACAGTATAAGACTACAGTGTTTGTGGATAAATTCGTATTCAAACGTGCTCGGACAGATGCAAACGTAATTTCCGAAGAGAAAATTGTATTGGATAAACTTGGGTTACAATATTTAGAGCTACAGCAATGGAGTTCTCTCCTTTTTCTCTTTTGTTTTTTGATCCCCCCTATCAGAGGGTTTTCCCCCTCTTATATAGTACTCCCTTCCTACATCTTCACCGTCCACTTGTTCATCATCTAGACGCCCACTTGAGTGCATGTCCCATCATGCACCCTCTTTAGCCTTGTGTGAGTGGCGGTAGCTGAGAGTGCACTGTTCAGGTGTCTTCTCCACATTAATGCGATTAGGGAAGTAGGTGCAGTGCATTTAATGCGGTGGTTGAAGTCTGTCTCCTAGATATTTCTCCATTCCTGCTATCCTCATGCGTGCCTGAGATTCATTTCCATCATTACATTTGTCAGGGGGATCACTTGAGCTTCCCAGACACCAGTCGGACCAAGCTTTCTTCGGATCCGAGGATATTGGACTCCTCGGACAATTGAACATCTCCTCGGATCATGACCATGCTCCTCTCCAGACATGCTCCTTTCACATGGGCTTCTGCTCGAGTGTTTTCATCTCTTCGGACAAACAGTGGTCTTCAAATAGGGTCTTGGGCCCAATACGTCAGGTTGTGCTTTTCACCCCACAGTTATTATTCTTGAGTCTCATTACATTTTTTGGTACTATTCATAAATCTCACTGTATTATTTTAGCTAACTTTTTTACATTTTTTGATACTATTCATAAATCTCACTGTACTATTTTAGCTAACTTTTACTTTTATCTACGGTATTTTCAAAAAAAAAAAAAAAAAAAATTCAATTTCAACGAAACAAAATAAGAAGATCCGACAGACCCTAAATTGAGCCAGTCTCTGACTCTCACTCTCACTCTCGGTGTCTCTCTCACAAATGCACGCAGAGTCATGAAACGTTGTGCAACAGAGTTAGCAACTCGAATAAGCCGAGCTCTGATCTCCGCCTCAAACCACACGAAACCACCTCGTACATGGACTTCTTCGCTGGAGCAGACTCTGCACCAACTCGGTTGCCGCGACTCACTCACCCCACCACTTGTCTCCCGAGTCATCGATCCGTTCCTCCTCACCCACCACTCACTCGCTCTCGGCTTCTTCAACTGGGCCTCTCAGCAACCCGGTTTCTCCCACAATTCCCTCACCTACCAATCCATCCTCAAGTCTCTCTCTCTTTCCCGTCAGTTCAGTGCCATTGACACTCTCTTTAAGCAAGTCAGAGCTCACAAGATTAATCTTAGTTCTTCCGTTTATGCTTCCCTCATTGCTTCTTTGATCATGGGGAAGAAGACCCAGAATGCTTTTTTGGTTTTTAGTGAAGTCAGCGCTGAAATTCGAGAACTTGGGCCTGATATATGTAACTCTCTTTTGGCTGCTCTTGCTTCTGATGGGTATTTCGAATATGCGGATAAGGTGTTTGAGGAAATGCTTCTTAGAGGTGTTTCTTTGAGCACTCTTGGGTTTGGCGTGTTTATATGGAGGTTTAGTAGAAATGCTGAGGTGGGTAGAGTTTTAAGCATGTTGGATGAGGTTAGGAGACGTAGTTCGGAGATTAATGGGTCGGTTATAGCAGTTTTGATCGTTCATGGGTTTTGTCAGGCTTCAAGGGTGTCAGAGGCTTATTGGGTATTGGATGAGCTGAGAGGAAGGGGATGCAAACCTGATTTTATGGCGTATTGGATTGTCGCGGAAGGATTTCGGGCCATGGGGAGTGTGCCTGATACCGAGAAGGTTTTGAAAAAGAAGAGAAAGCTAGGAGTAGCTCCAAGGGCTAATGATTATAGAGAGTTTATATTTGCTCTAGTTTCAGAGAGACGGATTTGTGAAGCAAAAGAATTGGGAGAAGTGATTGTTGGTGGAAGTTTCCCGATTGAGGATGACGTGCTTAATGTGTTGATAGGATCAGTTTCAGCATTTGATACTGGTTCTGCAATCACGTTTTTTAAGTTCTTGGTTGGAAAAGAGAGATTTCCTACACTTCTGACTTTGAGCAATTTAAGTAGGAATCTATGTAAGCATGGAAAGACTGATGAACTGTTAGAAGTTTTCCAGTTTCTGTCATCTCATGACTACTTCAAAGATTTGGAGAGTTACAATGTCATGGTTTCATTTTTGTGCAAGGCTGGGAGAGTGAAAGAAGCCTATGGGGTTCTTCAGGAAATAAAGAAGAAAGGATGGGGCCCAGATGTCTCATCTTATAACTCTCTCATGGAAGCATGCTGTAGGGAAGATCTACTGCGTCCTGCTAAAAGGCTGTGGGATGAGATGTTTGCAAGTGGATGTGGTGGGAATTTGAAAACATACAACATTCTAATTCAGAAATTCTCAGAAATAGGTCAAATTGAGGAGTCTCAAAGGCTCTTTCACCACATGTTGGAGAAAGGCGTGGTACCCAATGCTACAACTTACACGTCCCTCCTAAGAGGGCTCTGTCAAGAAACAAAGTTAGAAGCTGCCTTTGAAGTCTTCAATAAGTCTGTTAAACAGGATATGGTTCTTGCACAAACCATATTGAGTACATTTATACTATATTTATGTATAGAAGGTATGTTCTTTACGCTCAAAAACATGTTCCTTGGACAACATTACATAGTAAAGCTATTTTTCTTTTTCCCTTCAAATTCACCTGGAAAAGTGTTTAGGTTTTTGATTCTATGTAATGTCACTCTATTTGGAAATTACTAGCTGTGTGTTTTTGTTCATGCAGGTCATTTTCTAGCTGCTTCTAAGTTGCTCTGTAGTCTCACTTGTGATATAGAACATTCAGGCTCCCATGTAATTTTACTAAAATGTTTAGCTGATGCTAGAGCGGTTCCAATTGCCATTGAGCACATTGAACAGGTTCAAAAGGCCTCACCTTCAACATTGCAAGTTATATTTAATGAACTTTTGGCATCGCTTTCTTCGTGCTCAAAACCGGAGGCAATTTTACAGTTGCTTCAAGCAATACAGGAGATGACTAATTTCCAGCAATAATGGTACTTGGAAGAGTATGATGTGCAGCAGATAACTCTCTGAATGTTACGCTGGGAAGCACTAACACCTCATTTGGGTTACTGTGTCTGTGTCTAACACATATTGGACGCCGGACACTTATGGGACATGGTCGGGGTGTATTTTGATTTTTGAATTTTGTTATAGTATTATCCATTATTGCTCTTAAATTAATATATGTTTAATTAACATTATATGTAAAATAAATGCTTGACAATATATAAAAATAAATAAATAAATAAATATTTAATAATTAATTAATATACACTAGCCGTGTCATGTACTAATTTTTCATAAATTGTCATATCGCTGTATTGTACTCATATTTGCGTGTCCGTGCTTCCTAGGCTAGCAAATTAGTGTCATTCTGAGTGAAAATTTTGGTTCTGGGTATGATCATAAAGCATAGCCATTACTGTTGCTTTGTTCAATCTTATGGCAGTGCACTGTATGTTATTTTCCGAAAAGTATTGTTAAGTGTGCATGGAGAGAGTCCAAGAAGAAATGTGAAGAGACCTATCATGTACAGTACTAAAATACAAATTTATAGATGAACGCTACACATTTATTCTACGAATAGGCATATCTTCTGCATCAGCCTCTACTAAATATTTGTCTCTAAAAAATCCCATGTTATAGTCATTGCCATCATGTACTGCGTTTTGTTGTTGTGCCACCAAGATTGTGGTGTTGCCCAAAAATTCTGCTGAAGCCAATACCTCGCCAATTGTTCCCAACTCTGTGTGTTCAGCAAAATCCTCAAGTCCCAATATGAGACGCGATCGTCTATCATGTTGTCTTCCCACCAGTATAAGTTCATATTTGTTCTCCATGGATCGAATCACAGAAATGGTCCCTGTCCCATCTGTCACCACCTCCTCAACGTACATGACCTGATAGTTTCCTGCCATACGGAGTTTAAACTCATTCATCACCTCGCTGTCGAACCTCTTCTCCTCCTCATTGTCACCGACAACACTTCCATTAGCAAGGAATCGAATCACTACCAAGTTGATGCTGGGATGTCCAGCCATCCGTGCCCCTATAGCTAGTGCCTCTCGATCATCAGCTCCACCAAAGAAGAGAACAGCAACACGATATGAAAACCAGGTTGCTAATATAGGCCTTGAGGTTATCTGGACACCACGGTCAACAAGGACTGCAACTGAGCAAGGTGCCCTATCAAGGACATCACGGTTCATGATCCTAATGGCCTTTTTGTTCGCCATTGCACCATTGTTCATATAGAAAGGAACTATAATGAGGGAAGTCCTTTTGTTAAGTGCAATTGAGCACACATCGTCGTGCATGGTTTTATAATAAGAAATTGCTGTAAAGGGGAAAACCGTGACAAATCCATGGCTGTTCTTCTCATAGTATCTGAAGGCATTGACAATGTGTTTTGAGGGATCGGCTTTGGAAGAGGGTCTTTTGGTCAGCTTGTGGGGGATGACAGTGGAGTTTGAATGGCCGACTAGCTCAAGGAGGTGGAGTAAGTAGATGGAGAGAGGGCTTCTTTTGCTTGGATTCAAGGCCTCAAGGAGGTTGATTATGGTTGGAACATTTTCTTGGTCATGTACGCAGGCTAGAACCCGGAGTTCAGAGTTTGGTCTAGAGTGCATGACAGTTCTTCTGCTATAGACCTGGTACCTTTTTGAAGGATCATAAAGGAACTTGATCAAAGGTGTGATGACCCCCATTACAACCATCATGGATATGCACATTACCACAAAAGATTCATAGTCTATTGCCTGCACAATCATAGAATACCACCAGATTCTCAAACAGGTTCAATAAGGAGATGTATTATTACAGATAGCAGTCATCAGCAAATGGGCAATTAGAAATTGTAAAAATAAGATAAAATTTGATGCATACCTTACTGCTCTTGATCATTTTAAATATGACGAGCTCAAGTACACCTTGGGCATTCATGACAAGTCCCAGTGCCATAGCGTCCTTTTTTGGCATGTGGCAGAAAAGAGAAGTCAGAAAGGCTCCCAGAAACTTGCCTAGTGCTCCGATGAGTGCGATGAATTGCACTGTCAAATATTTTTTGAAGCTGACGGAAAAAATATTAAGAAGCAAGCCATTTTTGACAAAGTAGAGTGGCATAAACACCCAGCTGGTGAGGTGATCAAGCTTCTCAGCCATTGTTGTCCCTACTGGTGGCCCTGATGGAATAACAATCCCAAGAACAAAAGGGCCAAAGTAAGCATTTAAACCAATAGCCTGACAACAAAATCCACTCACTAAGATCGCTAAAAGCAGGGCAACGATGTAGCTTTCTTTCAATGGCTCCCCCAGTGGATTTCGACGTATCATCCATAAAATCGTAGGGCGAATAAGAAAAATAATGATAACTCCAACAGAAATACCGGTAGAAATTGTTGTTATCATTTTGTAATTGTCACCAGGTGTATGATGCGACAGAACAGTGTAGGTTATCACACAAAAACTGAAAATGCTACTAATCATAGAGGAAGCTAATGCAATTCTACCAAACTCAGAATTTATAATCTTGAGCTCAGTGAGGAATTGAGCAATCACTGGGAAGGCAATAATAGATTCTGCTTGTGATACTACTGGGAGTGAGTAGTTTGTCTTTGGCTCTATATTTGTGAAATTTATCAAGACAGATGAAAAGGTGAAGGTTAGGAGCATTGGTAGTGCCACTGAAAAAAATCCAAGAGCACAAGACTTCCGGTTAAATTTCTTTAGCATCCATGGATCCATTTGCAGTCCGACGAGAAAAAAGAAGAACATGAATCCAAAAGAAGTTAGCATATCAATAACTATGAAGCCTCTGAGAGGAAATATGTTTCTTGCAAACCATGTAGTTCGGCTTAGAAACGATGGACCTAGGATTATACCACCCTGATAATAAATAATATAAAGCAATCAGTAAAAAACAATATAACATTGCATGCATGAGTTATCTTATTTAAGTTTTCATTGTGATATCCTTATCATTTTGTAATGAGAAAAAAACAAAAACAAAAAAGAGTTTGGAAACAATGGTTTTGTAGGGAGAAAAGCTTACTAGGATTTGTGAGACCACGGTGGGTTGGTTGAAAGGCTTGAGGAGTACTTTCATGAGTAGCATGACTCCAGAGGCAAGAAATATTTGAAGCAGTAATAGAGGAAATGAGTGATGCAGAGGATTGGAGTTGAGGAAGATACCATATGAATGGATCTTCCATGTTGTTTTGCATAAGGATGTGAAATTGTCATGCGGGTCGAGAGCTCTGGTGGTGGCATAGAGGGAAATGTCATCAGGCTCCATAGCATTAAATTTTATGGTGGAAATGGATCCTAGCGACACGGTTGGCTTGGAAGTTTTTCTTGGGAATTTCCAAGGCCGTGACACTAGCTAGTAGGTGGCTCTGACCTTTCACCCTAGAATAGAAGAAGAGGAAGAAAGGATATGATACATGAAGAAAAAGAGAACTAAGAGATTGAGGTTATAAAAGACTAGAGGTCAGCGAAAATACTGGACATCTCAGCCTCAGGTGGTCAAAATAACATTACCTGTCGTTCCTCAAAAAAAAAAAAATAATAACATTAACTGTCAATCTAGAATTAGTTAATATTAGTCAACCCAAAAAACATAGGACCTTCTGTAATTCATGCCACTTCATTTTGACGTCACACCACTTGGTCTCCAGGTGGATGTAACATATCCTAACCCAATTTATTTAGCTAAATTTGCACATGGTTTTTTACATGGTTTTTTCTTTTCTTTTTTCTTTTCTTTTTTTAAGTATTTTACTATTTTTAACCCAAGGCTGTGTTTGGCTCAACATAAAATATTTTTCGTCCGTAAGAAAATAGTTTTAAGTGTTTGGTTGCATTCCTGAAAATATTATAGAAAACATATTTTCTACTTATTTTTCATTTTTTTTTAATCTCCTAAGCACATCAATATATATATATATATATATAAAAGCAGAGGTCTCATGCAGGAAAGCATGAGATTCTACCATGTGGCACACTTTATGAAGAGAATTGAAATACTCTTAAATCATATCAAAGATAAAAACAAATTTAAAAATAGACTATTTATTTCCTTTGGTTCAATATTTCAAGACTACTTTTTGTTAATTTTTTATTCAATGTTTTAAGACTACTATTTATTTCATTTGGTTTAATGTTTCAGGACTTTTCTTCTCTCTCACACACAAAAAACTCTTTGCATTTCCATTAACCATTTCCACTTTTACTCCTTTATATACACATGCCTATAACCCTTCATGCTATCCCACCTCAAATACACTCAAACAAAAAACGATATCATTTACTTTCAACCTTTCAATGACACCTACGTAACTCCGACATTGTGGTACCATTTAATTCTAACCCGTGTGAGTAGGCTATGACAACGGAAGGGAGCTTGCGTTTTTTAATTAGTGATGGTAGCTTACAATTTGATGTTATAGTCAAACATTTTGGATTTTGTGAAGGTTGTAATTTGTTTTGAGTCTTTGGGTGTTTGGGATTTTGGTTTGGGAAAGCCATAAATGTATTTTGTTTTAGACCTAAAGAAAAAGAAACATTCTAATTGATTATTTATGAAGTTAGCTATTTTTTTTCAAAAAAAAAAACTTTGTGTTAGAACTCATAATTTGTAGGTTTTTTTACTACTATTTTATGCAGTATGAGCCATAGTGATAAAAATAAAAATTGATGATGATTTCAAATTATTTTCAGTTTTTTTAAAGGGTACGGAAGCCCCAATAAAAACTATTAAATTTTGATAAATAAATGTGTTTTTAGCCAATTTCTCTTTGTTTAATCATGTTCTCTTTATGTTAATACTTACAAATAATTTCTTTAATTTCATTGAGACAATGAGTTGGGTGTTTGCGATTGAGGTCTTCATATTTGGTTGTGAGAATAGAGTGGTTGAAAAAGTGTTTGGGAGGTTGTGTAAATTTGTGCAATTTTAGAATATAAAAGTATTTAATACTTTAAATTATTATTTATAGATTTCAAAATCATTTATTAATCAGTTTAAAAAATAAAATCTACTTTTAATGGTAAATATTATAATATGTTATAGTCTTATAGTGTTATATAATTTTTTTAAATAAAATATGAATTAAGAAAATAAATTTTCAAAGTATTCAAAAATATTGTGGGCAAACATAAATATTATACAACAAAATAAGTATAATATGATGATCTTAATATACATAAAAATGATTTCAAGTGAAATTGTAAAGTAGTCTGCACATCGCACGGGACATCATCTAGTTATATAATAAAAGAGTAAAATTTTAGATTAAAAAAAATTGTGATCGAGGTTGCCGGTGGCAGTGGTTGGCCACCAAAGATCAGAGATATTAGTGGAGGGTGGTGGTTGGGTAGCAGATAGTGGGGGTAAGGGTGAAGGTTCAGTTGATGAATTGGGTGAGGCAGAAAATGGTTTACTGCCATAAGTGCCCTTATTTTACAGGCAACTATAAAACAATTTCCAGTTGACTAATTTTTTCATTCATCCCAAACACTTGTAAATGCGGAAAAACTGTTTTTGGAAATCCCGAACCCTTGTAAATGCGGAAAAACTGTTTTTAGAAATCAATTTCGGTTCGAAGCAAACACAGCCCAAGTTTCAATTCAGTTTCCATGTCTCACTACTAAAAAGCTATGTTTAGATCAAGAAAACCAGCAAGAAAGCATGCAGGGTTTGTCAACCAAATAACCCAACCCGCCAAAAACAGAAAACACGCACACAGTATGAAAAGAGATGAAAGTAGACAGCCCATGATGATTATTTAACAGTCATTTTATTTATCTATCTCTTCTATAAAAACTTTTTATAGAAGAGATAGATAAATAAAATGACTTCCAATAGAAATGTTGGCCGACTTCCACACCGGATATATCGTATAAGCCTTTTAGTGTGTTGATATAACATAATAGAACATTCATATTGCCCTCTGAAAAAAATAGAACTTTAAAAAGAATTATTTTGATTCAACCTTCTCTTTTTTCGACTTGCCTAGTTGACTTATATATATTTGTATACCAATTAATTACATAATATCCCTAGTTACTTGTCAACCAATTAAACCCACCCCACCAAAAACAGAAAACACACACACACACACACAATATAAAAAGAGATGAAAGTAGACAGCCCACGATGATTGTTTAATAGCCATTTTATTTATCTATCACTTCTATAAAAAAAAACATTTTTTTTTTATTTTATTCTATACATCTACAAAGGCTTGACTTCCTCATATATACTTCGCATGCTACGTAATATAAACAGGTTCAAAAAATATCAGGTTGTTAGCAAAATACAAATAAAAATAATTAAAAAAAGATTTTGATCTTCTTTTGATAACTGTGCTCCTCATGTGAACTGTACAACTTTAATCCTGAAAATTTACAAGAGATGTACAAACGTGTTTAATCCATCAATCTTCAAAGCGCTGAATCTCACCCATCATTATCCGGTTGCTGGAGACTTTGAAGCCAAGGAGGGCAGGATCAATCTGTCTTCCTTTCTTCCCTTTCTTTTTGCCACTTCGCCCTGCTTGTATGCCGCCGTCAGATAACTCTGAAGGAGCCCCACTAGCTACATCAGTCTCAGGGAGAACTGGTTTTTTGAGCATGTCTATGAATAATGTCTCGGAAACAGAAGCATCACTGGAAGACGAGGTCCTCTGAAAATGCACATCCTTCTTCCTAGATGCCTGATGGTCACCAACTAACTCACACCCACCTTCTGAAAGTGGGCCAAATTCTCCACATGGTAAATCAACCACTGAGTAACACAAAAATGGAAGCAAAAGAACATTCTAAAATAAAAACCTACCATCAGAAGCTTCCATGCCCATTGCATTTTTTGGCTTGACAAGAGAAGCTGATGCTGGCTCCAACAAAACATCATGGGATGTATGAAAAGCGCTGTCAAACCCTTTAGTTAAAGTAGAGGGCAGCCTATCAAAATGGATAAAAAAAAAATACACATTAACTTCTGGAAATATATTGAGCAACACCCAGTTAGCTAACATAGAATCACCATTCTCAAGTTTCCAACACAATTGACTAAACAGTTCAAGTGCCAAACATCACATCACATCACACCATACCCCCTCACACTTGCAAGCCAGAGAGAGAGAACGAGTTTGGTTGACAATCATATTTCAGCTGTTGGTCAAAGCTCAAACTATGCAAAAATCATTCCCTACTCCGTCAATCATTATCATATTTTAAAAAAAATGAAACAAGCAAAAGGTACCTCAAGAAGCACAAGTGGAGGTGTTATTGACCGCTGCCAAATTCTCTATCTCTAATTGTAGACTAATAGCAAGAGATTGAAAACATTCAAAGCCAGCACTCAAAAACAGCTCAAATTATGCAATCATTTTTGGGAGTCTTTGCTAGATCCTTATTTTGTCATCTGTCACACTAAGAACATAAAACAAGCATATGATGGCACAGAAAGTGCAATGTGAGGTGTTATTGACTGCTTGTCCATATTATCTTCTAAGGAAAAGTACAATTTACACCCTCGTGGTTTGGCCCTATCACAATTTAGTCCACAAACTTTCAATTGCTACATTTGAACCCCTAAAGTTTATAAATTAAAATTAAATTGTTAGAGTTGTGTCTAAAATTAACAAAATTTTCATTTTGGGAGCAAATTACCACTCAATTTCCTAGTAGGCTAAATTACAATTTACCAACTTGTGGTTTGGCCCTATCACAATTCCGTCCACAAACTTTTCAATTGCTACATTTGGAGCCCTAAACTGATATCATTATGAGGTCAAATGCCCCAAACGTGCAGAAAATGCTTATCTTGGACATAACTCTAACGATTTTATTTTAGTCCAAACCTTTTTTTTTTGGGGTGTGGGAGGGTGGTGGGGGGGGGGGGGGGGGGGTGTAGATATAGAAAAGTACAAACCATAGGAGGGTCAAATGTAGCAATTGAAAGTTTGTGGATAAAATAGGGATAAAAGCACACCACAAGAGGTAAATCTTGATTTACTATATCTTCTATCAATTGTGGAAAATTCATATTTCTTCAAAATTAAGTCAATCATTACTGACAATGTAAAAAGAAGTCAACCACAACAACAAATTTGAGCTGCTAGATTTTATTAAAAATAAAACAAGATGAGTTCATGTCCATTAGCGGGCTTCCATAATCCAAGCCATCATCTGATTGGACACCAAATAACCATGAAAAGTACCATATTTGACATAGAAGGAATGCAGATATAGCTCCCTAGTAGAAATGTCTCTTTTGATAAGCATACGAAAAAGTAATCCTAGTTGAAATATCCATGCTGCTTAAATACAAATTAATTTGCAACTTTTTCCCACTCAGAATGATCATTTATAAAATTAATGGTTCAATATTAAGAATTCAACACTTGACTAAGAATGGATAGGCCTACCTGTCATTACCAATGTCCTCTCCTCGGAGTGATTTATCTAATCCCATCTCATAACTGAATAAGCCTCCACCATCACCACCTGTACCATTTCATAGTGCTCCTAACATTGATTCAAGCGAAAATGAGATTTACTCAAGGAAGAAGATTATTCGCCAACTTACCAGCACTACTCAGTGAGCTGTGCCTACTATGAGCATTAAAAGGTAGTTCCCTGCCAAATGCTATCTCTGTTTTCTCTGACAAGTTTTCTGTGATCTCCGAAACTGAACTGCTCGTTGAAATCATACCCTTCGATCCATGTCTCTTCCCCATGTTTCCTTCTAACTCTAATAAGTCTTTATCTGTAGCTGATTTACCAATTAGGCTATTATTTACATGACCAACATGAGAAGTATCTTTAGTGCCCAAAAAGAATGACTGGTCTCCAGAATTAGATCCAAAGGGAGACCTTTCACTCTTTCCCAAATTGTTGAACTTCTGTTCATTCACAGCCACACCAACAAAGAGATCCTGCAAGAAGGCACTTGAATTGGAATCTCGAGGCCTTTTTGTGAAAGAATCGTTCAGAAATAATTGTTGATCTGGAGGAAGATTAAAAGGAAAATTTGAATAATTTGACTCTGAATTCAGCAGAAAGGTTTCCTGACTTCGGGAAGGTAATACAGAATGTCGATAATCAATTTCAGATGACTGTGCAGATTGAAGAACCATTTTTTGATGAAGGTCCATCAAACCTCGTCTTGAGTTCTCTTCACCTCCTGCAGATGTCCAAACATTTGAATCTACAGAAGATACATTAACTTCCACCTCCATTCTTTGTCGCAAAGCTTCAAGATGCAATTGTTGCTTTTGTGCTTCAATCCAGCTATTTTCAACCCGACCATTGTTCCCAGGGGAGCAGCTCTGAATTGCATCTAGATGAGAAGCATAATACTCATTGGGCGCTTTTTGGGGATGAGATGGGAAACCAGAAGAAAAAGAACCAAGTTGATCATCAGAATGCCTATAGAGTCGTCGCTCTTGTAGATCTAGACCATGAGAACTAGTGTTTACACTGTCCAAGTTCATCCCAGGAGCACCAGAAGGAAGAGGCATTGACCTCCCGAAGGACATTGAGCTAGGATCATAAACACCTTGCTGAATTTGCTCCGGTAAAGCATGATTCCAGCTGAGATTTCTCAGTTGCTCCTCTTGGGAGGAAAGCCTATTCTGTTGCAGGCAAAAATCTGGCGCGTTAAATCTAGCTGACACATCCTGCTGATGACTAGCAGGATTTTTGAAAAACTGACCAGCTTCATCAACTGACCAAGGCCCACCATTATGCCTTTCCCCCTCCAACCCTAACTGCTGCCTCAATGTCATAGATAGTTGCTGTACCTGCGCCTGTTCTTGCTGTAGACGAAGCTGCTGTTCTAATGCGATTGTATTTCCATGCTTTGGCTGCAACATAAGGTCCAAAATATCAGCCTGCCTGCCCTGGACGGCATTCTGGCCAACTTTCGCTTGGATGATCTGCTCAAGCATTGGATCAAGGTGCCTTGAAGAGTGAGAATTCAGCTGCAGCTCATGCAGAAGGTGCTTCCTCATTTGAATCTGATCAAAAGGGTTGTCTCTTAGAGGATCTACCTTTGACTGCCCATAACCAGGCTGAGATATCTGGTGATGCAGAAACTGCTGAATTTGAGACTGCTGCTGCTGCTGTTGTTGCCGCAGTTTCATTTCATGGAGATGAACCTGCTGTTGCTGCAGCAGATGCTGTTGTTGAAGCTCATGCCGCTGAAGTGCCAAAAGATGTTCCAGATCTGGCTCTGGATGATGGACTGCCTGCTGGAAATTAGGGTTCTTGCTCTGAGACAAAACTAAACCAGAAGAATTCTCAACACCCAACCCTATAACATGTCTGAAGGGATGAGAAAGGAAATTCTGCTGTTGAAGTTGCTCCATTTGCAGTTTTTGTGGCATCAGATGCTCTGTCATGTCAAAAGCACTGCATTCTTGCTCCATGTGAGATATGTGAGGAATATCTAGAGAACCCAGATGAAAATTAGGGTTAGAATGTTTATTTCTTCTATAATCACCCGTCCATGTCTCACCAAAAGGTTGGTCAGCCATAGTACCAAAGGAGCTCTGACTCACAAAAGCGGCATCTCTCTTGACCAAAGGATCAACAAAGTGACCCTGATCACCCATGCTTGATGACATATTGGATGATTGAGCACAATTGTCTTTGAGCTCAGACAGTGAGAGGCCAAAAGGATGCATATTATCATCCTGATGATTACGCATGGCAGTTTCTGAATATTCATTTGCAAGGGAAGGATGTCGCATAGAACCGGAAAATGAACCGTGAATGTCAGTAAAGGGTCTCCGCAAAGGGTTACCATTGCTACTTCCAGGAAAGATAACTTCTGTATAGAACAAAAAGAAAAGCAATCAAGATAGCAATATAAGCAGACACCAGATGATAACGATAACAGCATAACCATGCCAGAAAACATACCATCATCTTTTCTAACAAAATTTTGGAAACTATCATCATCGCGATACTGAAGCTCAGAATGATAACCCTGATTAGGCATTCTTGACTGAACACTAACACCTGAGGTAGCCTCATGTACAGATGGAGCAGACTTTTGACTAATTATAACAGCACAATCTTTATAGTCAAGTGCAGAAGAAGAAGCAGCCATATTCTCTTCTAAGATGCCTCCAACAGCATCAGATGGTTCTAAATTTGTAACCAGATCATTGCCGGAGGCACGCCCAGATCTAAATCTAAGATGTGGCATGACACTACCAAGTTCTTGAAATGGTGATCCGTCAGGGGCATCTGACAAGCGAACTGGTAAATCAGGTCCATAATAGCCTTGTTCAAACCACTTAATGATATCAACTCCCAGAAAAGGTCCCTGAGTTTCCCCTTGAGGATCAAGATAATACAAACTCCATTCCTCAGGTGGGATATCACTTCCCAGTGGATGCCCCTCCTCATAGTTATTTAAAGGTTGCTGATTACTGCTTGAAGTTTTCTGTAAAGATAGAAAATCAAATAGAGAACTTGAATCATCAGGAAGCTGGCCGCCAAGTTCAAAGGAAGTAGCTGACTCAATGCCTTTCAACTTAAAGTGTTTCAAAATTGCAACTTCCTCTGCCCAGTTATTTTCACTAGATTTGAGTTCAGCAGCAGTACTGCTGGGGCCACTAATCTCATTGACACTGCGGCAATCATAGCCCTCTGAAACTGTTGACATCAAGCCATTGGTTACTACTGCACCAACTGCTGCTGGAAGATACTGATCTTCTTTATAAGAATCATGTTCTACAGAACAATACATAATTAACCCTAAATCATAAAAATGGCAACAATAAAGTTGCTTTCAACTTCAAAAACCCACAATCATCAAAAGCTAAAGGCTAAAAGTATCATTTTCTTACCCTCAATTCTATCAAACTGTGAACCACAAGTATCCAACCCCACGGCAACAGGAAATTGGCAAGAATCACTTAAATTAGCCACTCCAAAAGATTCAACATTTTCTTCAGTATTACTAGTGGAACTCTGTCTCAGCCCACCTAGAGTCACATCACAGATGCCTGAACAATTCCAATCACAAAGAAACTTGAATTATTTTTTTTTTGGTAAGTAAAGAAAAGAGGTAAAAGAAAGTTAATGCTTCTGAGGCAACAGTCAGAAAATACAATTTGATTACCAGTGATATTATCATTTGATCCTCCATTCTTGCCTCTAAATGAGTTGCGTGACACTCCACTGCTATTGATTTTTCCCTTCCATATATCTCCAAGTAGAACCTGCAAACATCACACAAACTACTTTAATGTGGTAACAGTAACAAGTGAATGATAAAATCATTAAAACATACATAAATGTGGATATTAAAGTAAACAATTTACATACCTCTTCCTCCGCATCAGGTGCAACAAAAGCCAATGGCTCAATAGAACCTACTTGTGTTATTGGTGATACATGCTCCATCCCATCAGGCGTGGCATTGAATGTTGGATCAGTCTTTTTCTTACGATAAATATCTAGAAGTTTTCCCCTAGGGTAGATATATATATCTTCATGGGGGCCAGATTTTCCTAGTATGCTGTTATTCTTATTAACAAGAACAGACCCAGTAGAAGATGCAGAGTTTGACCTTCCTCGTCCCTGAGCAAATCGCGCATTTGCACCCTCCACCCGTCCTCTCTCCAACCCAAACCCTGGTGCAGTGCGGTGTGCTGCCAAGCCACCTGCATGAGCTTCCATACGATGGCGTGGCCTCCATTTATCTCGAGAATCAGTGTCACGTTCAGAAGCTGCACGATTACTACTGACAAAAGATTGTTTGTCAGTGTCATTACCCTCTTTCTCTATATCTGTCCTCCTTTCAGTTCTAGGATTCTTTTCTTTGTCATCAGGACCCCACCTTGATGACCATTTGCTGTCTCTCCGGGATTCATGCCCAGAACTACGGCTATCTTGCCAGCGATCAGTCGAGGACAAGGCTCTATTCTCAGAAGTTGAAATGACATCTGCATGACGATCTTCTTTTCTGTGATCTCTTCTACCAAGTATGCCAGTGTCTCTCTCCTCTTCACGCCAGCGGCGATTGAATTCAACAACAGGAGCAGCCCTTCTCCTGTCTTTCTTTTCCTGGGACCCATCTAAACGCCAACCGTCTTTTGGGCTGGGATCTGTGGAGTTTCCATGGGGCAAAGAACCAGGTGCACCCACTTCCTGTAATTCAGCAACAGGAATGTAGCAATTATTTCTCACAGCCCTTCATCGTGAAATATAGTTTGTTGAATGCATTGATGAATGGACATTGAATGGCTATTATAGTTTAATTAGTCCAGAAGAGTTTTTTCTTACTCCAATCTTGTTTCTAGGGAAGTATTGAGAAGTTTCAAATCTACAAAGGTAATGTTCAGAACAGTCTTGCATTTTGTTATTTTGATGTCCATCTTTCAGAAAGAGCAATCTGTGGGAGAGTATCACTAATAATGTTCTATCATCAGCACTCTGAAATTTAATTATCGTTGACTGTTTTTATGTTTATGTTCTCTCATCAGAAACAATTTCTTGTCAATTATTAAGGAACATCTAACATTCAGCCCAATGTTTCCATACATTCAAATTCAACCACACAACAAATAATGGAAAAATAGACTAAAAAAACCAGCATCGGCATTGCATTAAGGCAAATTATCATAATATGGAAAAAGAGAATTGTCATTCCTATTATTCACATATCACAGCACCCATTTTACATAGCTCATGACTGGTCTCATCATAATATGGAAAAGAATAATAATCATTCCTGTAATTCAACAAACGGGAAAAAATCAACAGGAAAGGACTAAAGTAAATTTTTGTACCCCCAAAATGCCAGCAGTTAATGCCTTAGCATCAGCTGGTTTAGCATAGAGCCACTGTGGTGAAAGAGGAATATTGCTTTCAGATACTACTTGGTCTGCAATTAAAACAAAAATATTATTATTAAATTTTACTAAAGTCAACATTACCACAAGAAAATGCAAAGAAGAAAAACAAATAAAAAAAAAAGTATAAGAAATTAAATTATTAACACAAATTGAAAGGAAAATCACACAGTACAAGTTTGTATTCTTAGATTCCAAAAATATGGACTTAAAATGCCATGCACTTACCTTTTGACTCATCGAGTAACCCCAAAAGTGTCTTGTCCTCACCATTTCCTCCAATGGCTTCATCTAACATAACACAAACACCAAATGCTTATAAAATAATACGCTACTTACATTTATAAAAAAGCAAAGCACAGAAACATCATCCGGAAAAGTAAATATTTCAACAACAGCAACAACAAATCCCAAATTTTTGGGGTTGGCTATGCTCAACCTTGTGTTGCAATAACAAAACACAAACAATAGGGCAAAGGCTTAGAGAATTCCCAGAAAAATAAAATTACTAAAACCAGATAATTTGAACTATTTCCAATACTATTATATAAATCAGGATAGCATTTCTATCCCCCCAACTCAAACCCATATGTACTAAACGCGATCCAACCTCTCAACGTATCATGCCACAGATCAAAAGATCTTAGATAAAGCTTTACACATAAAAGAAAGATAATAACGACACAGTTAAAATCCTATCTCTAATAGTTTCAACCTATGACGTCTACTCCTGATAATTTCTCTTATTCAACAACAAGAGACTTTATCAGTTCGAATTGGAACCACGTATCTCCAATTCACTAAACACGAAATTACGGCACGGAACATTCAATAATTGTAAGTCCTAAATTCTCAAACTAAACCTTCAGGTAATCAAATTATACTTAGGAATCACTTACACGAACACCAACATATAATCCAAATAATAATAACAAAACCAAAACTTGATAATCAAATTTATTTAGCAACCTTAGTAATCGAAAATTAATATTGAATTATATGTACAGAAATGGAAAAATGAATACAGGTTGAGATGTTTATGGATCGGGAAGATAAAGAGAGAAACAAATTCAATGAAATGAGAAATATGAAAAAGAAAACAACAATGCAAATGAGGAAAAAAAGGAGATAATAAGAGCAACAAAAAAAAAAAAAAAAAAAAACCTGTCGTTTTGGAGGAGGAGAGATCGTTTGGCAGATTGACCTTGCCGTCGTCAGCCATGGTCGACGCCGTCGTCGTTTTGAAGGATTCCAAAATTGCACGAATTTTAGAGAGTGGAGAAGAAGAGAACTAAACGGATTGTCGTTTTGCAACTAGGAGGGAGAGAGATAGAGAGGGGTTGAATTTTGGGTTTGATTTTGATCAGAACAGCCAAAGGGGGTGAATTTCTCAGAGTCTTCAAAAAATTCAATTTATATGTATCTAAATCTAATATTATTTATGCCTTTGTAAATTTTAATAATAATAAAAATAAATTATTATTTATGCCTTCTAGAATTCTAGTACTTCTATTAAAAAATTAAAGTAAAATAAGATTTGAAGTACATAAAAAACTTTTTTTTTCTTTATCATTTTGAAAATAATAATAAATAATCATTCTCCTGATTGGAAATAATAGTAATTATTATTATAGTATTAATTAACAATTCGAATAGTTAAAACGATTTTTTTTATTTTTTATATATCATTAAAAATCATGTTTGCATCACCACTTCAAGACATGGTTGACATATATTAATTAATGCCATATTCATTGATGAGGTAACTTTTTCTACTCAAAATCTATTAAGGTGCTTTATTCCTAAGCAAATAATTACATGTGGGTGCATTTGTTTTTTTATTATTATTACCTTCTTTTCTAAAAATAATGTAAAGTTTTGGAAAGTTGCAAAGAGGTAAGCCGTAAGTGTAAAGAAAAAAAAAAAAAAAAAAAGGAAAGTGGGAAAAACAAAAAGGAAAAGTACATTGTAACCTTAAGTTAGGGGTATAATAACAAATTAAGTATTTTCTTTTGATAGTTCAAGACGGGGTATTTCAACCTTAGACCGACGGCTCTATTGGAAATAGTAAGAAGTGTTAATTGAGCTACAAGCGTCTTATAAAAACTTAAACATTGTAATTTTAAAAGTTTTTAATTAAATATTAAGGTTTTTTTTTAAAAAAATAAACTAAATCATGTAGTTTTAAAAGTAAAAAAATAAATTATTGTCAATGGCTTTGTAACTTAATGGTATTATTTGATTTTCTTTATAAAAAGTAGTTCGAATCCACCATCCTTCATTGTTTTAATTGTCAAATCATCAAAAACATAAAATTAATCTTGAAATTTCAAAAAGTAACAAATTAAACATTTAGGTGGAATGCCATTATATATAAAATTGCTTTGTTACTTTTTGAAAATATAAGATATAATTACTTTTGAAATTATAGGTGATGATGTTGTAAAATGCAACTTTCAAAATCGTCCATATGGTTCGTCCTTGGAAAAAGAATGGAGGACGAGTGCAACAAAAAAGCCGTCCGTCCCCAGCGAACCTCGTCTGACATAAATTAATGACGGACGAGACGAAGCCTCGTCCGTCCCAAATGACGGACGAGGCAAACATTCTGAGGTTGAACCAGGGCTCGTCCGTCCCTAATTAAGGACGGACGAGGCAAATATTTTGGACTTGCAAAATATTAGTTCTTATCTATGAACCAAGGTCTCCTTTACTCGTGATGAAGCACCGGTCCAGATAAAGTAACTTCCATGGAAGTTATGGAAGTTACCTCTGACTTTGATGAATTCCTTGACAATAGGAACGGTTACCAGAGTTAGTAATCGTTCCGTGTGCGCTATATAAACGTTTCTCTACGAAGAGGTAAGGCATTCAGACACTTTTTCTTAAAAGTCCTGGAAGTATTTTTCTCTATTCCAGACTACTAACTTTACCATCGGAGGACCCTAGACCGGCCTCCACCGGTCTTTCTCTAATTGAATTTGGTTTTTTCAGGACTTAGCCTCCAAGATCATCGAAGCCCGAAGACTTTCAGCCCACTGATTCCTTAGGATTCATCAATAGGACTTTTCAAAAGTCTTATAACTCAACTAAGGAACAACTTTACTTAGTAAAGATAATGAACTAGTGCCATAAAATCTCACAAAAAAGCAATAGGGTAAAATACTATTTTAGTCCCTACACTTTATTAAAAGTTTGTTTTTCGTTCCTAAACTTTAAAATATTCTTTTTTCTTCCCTAAACTTTGTGAAGAGTTTTTTGAATAGTATAGAGACAAAAATAAGGATGAAAAAAGAACTTTTTCAATATTTTATGAATGAAAAACAAACTTCTAATAAAGTTTAAGGACATAAATAAAACATTTTCAATAGTTTAGAGATGAAATATGAACATTTTAATAATTTAGAGATGAAAAATAAATTTCTTAAAGTTTAGGGATGAAAAACAAACTTTTTGTAAAGTTTAGGAACAAAAATAGTATTTTACCCAAAACTATATATATATATATATATATATTATACAAGTAATATATATTGATTATTCTCTAAAGTTGAAAAAAGAGGAGAAGACGTATTTTTATTTCATTTTTTCCCCTTGGAAATCAAATTTTAAATTGCTTGAAGACAAAGTTAATGCTGATGCAATCGCTCATAATTAGATTTATTTTTATTTATTTTATTTTTGTAACTAATCATAATTATAGCATTTTCTTTCTTTTAAAAGAATACTACTTTAAATAGTCACGGGATATATAAAATAAACCGGTTAAAAAAAGAATCATTTTCTTAATTTGGGAGCCATTTCTCAGCAAACTAAATTATGAATTTATGATAAAAATAGTCAAGATTCAGTGAATCTTAGCTTCTTAAACTTTTTTCTCAAGTTTAATTTCCTAAACTTGAATAGTTTTTTTTTTTTATTTTTTTTGGAAAATGTAAACTTTTTTTTTAGAGAGTTTCAACATATGGCGTCCATTCCTGATAATGCTCTTTAATTATCAGGCCAAGAAACTAATCGGTTTTTGGTGTAGGCGGTAATTGAAATTTTTTTTTTTATTATTTATTTATTTACGGGGGATTGAATAGTTGATAAGTAGTAGAAACACTTGATATTTAATATATAAGCTACGGGCACACAAAAATGAGGGAAATAAATCACTTTGGCCTTGCATGAGAACATGAGGTGAAATGCAATTCATATCAAACAACTTATACTTTTGTGAGGAGAAGGTATTCCATGTATCATCTCTCTCACATGTGACTATATAGTATACAATGAATCGGAAGATATTTAAGATAATTAACTCTGTAAGAGTCATCATTGTGTACAACTCCTCCCCTTCTTATTTCATCATCCAGCATTCTAGTTGATGGATGTGTCATGATTATTTTGCAACTAAAAGATAAAGGGTAATAATTAATATTTTATAGGGTTACTAAAAGATAAAGGGTAAGAATTAATGTATTGAAGTGTTTAAGGATTTTGCAGACTAGCATACGACCACCTTGAACTAAGCTTATCATATAGAAAAATAGCTTCACAGATTAGCTCAGTATTTTCAGGTGTTTGTTATAGATGTGCTTAAACAATCCACCAAATTAACATTTTACACTTTGGTTAATGCCATGTTTTAGCAATAATATTTTAAAGAAAATTAGTCATTTAAAAAAAAAGTATTTTCATATAAAACTATCTTATTTTTCTATATGTTTGATAGTAATCTTAAATTAGTTGAAAAAACATTCTCTTAACCTCCTTTTTTTTTTTAGCTAAAACAAAGCTTGCTGTGAGACAAATGGAGTTTTTTTTTTTTTTTTTCTAATCTAATAAAAAAATAAACTCTAAAAATAAACCATACCTTTTTTATTAATCAAAAATAATTTTCCTTTCTCATTTTTTTTATGCTACCAAACACTGAAAAATATGAAAAAATATTTTTACATAAAGTTTCATAGAAACAAACGGGTAAGTTGGAATTGAGATCACAAATCAAACGGGAACGGTATATGAAACTTGCGAGTGCTATTTTTTTTTTTTTTTTTTATAACTTGCGAGTGCTATTAATACGTGCAAGAACACCACAAACTAAATTAGAGACTTTTGATTCACTAAAGTCTGGCCACACATCACATATGAAATCAGGCAACCCCGACCCAATAAAACAGCACATTAAAAAGACAAAAAGAATCAAGAAATCATTAACAGACAGTAAGGTCTTAAAAACATTAGGTCCTACTCTAAATTAACGTCAAAGAATGATGCATAAAGGCCTTAAAAACAAGAGAGGGTATCCTGTGTTGGGATCCACTGAATCTTATTCCAAACATTTTTCCAACCGGCCATTTTTCAAAGAAAAATATAATCCTTATTACACAAGCCAGAGCATTTTCATTTGTTAGGTTCCTGTGAAAGGGCATAACTAGAAAATATTGGTCTCATACGACCAATCAACATCTACTAGGTCATATAAAAATAGTACGATTATTAAAATATGAAAAAAGAAATTTTAAAAATCATTGACAGACAAATAAAATAAAGGCACATATCTGGTTTATGCTTGGGGATCTTATCAGTACCGAGTGAAAATTGCAAAATGGGGGGTTCAAGTTGCTTCTTATACCAAAAACAAGGAATCATGATAGTCTCACCCGAAAGCTATGAATGCGAGGCAGCTTAAATTCAAACACCAACATTAGCTGTTCCTTAATTTATATAAGCTGCCCCTAAAAAGAAACAAAACTTATGTAGTTAATGCAAATAACCTTGAACAAACAAAATTCTAGATAAAAACAGCTCAGACAATCATATCTAAGTAACAAGAAGAAACACATAATCATTGCTCCTAAGTCATCCTCTGAGCAGCTTCCTTAGCAAGAAGTCTCTCTTTGGCCTTGGTTTTGGCCTGGGATTTGGAACCCATGATTCCACCACCCCACTTTTTCCTGTACTCGTCGTACTTGTCGTTGAAGTTGGCCTGGAAGAACAAGAAACATTGCAAATTAAGTTAATCGATACAAAAGCAGCTTCAACAGTAGACAATATATACAAGACAAGTAATTCTTCACCACCTTGATAGCCTCTAAGATCTTGCTGAACTCCAACTTATCTTCATTCTTGACTGTTGTCAAGCACAAAACTGAAGCAGTTTTCTTGTGGACAATCTATCAGAAAAGGAAATCAACTTGGGTTTCAATTCACAACTGCAATTTTAAGGGGAAGAAATTAAAATTGATTACTGGCTTGATTACCGATCCCAAGCGGGCTTTTCCTTTCACAATGCAGTATGGGATTTCCATCTTCCTGCACAATGCTGGAAGCCAGACAACCAACTCAATTGGGTCCACATCATGTGCAATAACAACCAGTTGAGCTTTGTTCTGCAAGAAGGCATTATAAAAAGCTGCTACTAAGAAAACCGTCCACTAACACAAAGGAATGTTGGTAAATGTATGCTTTTGAATTAGCAAAGCAAAATACTACCTGCTCAATGAGGTATGTGACATGGTTGAGACCATACTTCACAACAATAGGCTTCTTTGCTTCAACAGTTTTGCCTTCAGATTCAGCCTGAGCCCTTTTCAAGAGACGCTCTCTCTTTGCAGCCTTGTCCTCAGGCCTGTACTTGAGTAGCATCTTGAACAGGTTTGTTGCTGCTCATATGAGTTTAAAAGAAGACCACAACAAAGTCAAACACAATTTCACAACCCAAAGCAATAGATTCAAAAGCATTGCTCTTAAAAATAATAGAGAAATGCAAGACTTGAATGACACAGCCTATAAAAATCCATATCCATAGTATAATAAAGACCATACTTAAATATAAAGACAATGCCAGTTAAAAAAAAAACACAACTGGCAAACATATTACATCAGGGAGCTATCGAATTACTCCCATTAGGCCAGACCAGCCCAGACGACTATAAGTCTTGAGCCTTCAATCAAGGAGTGCACATCACACGATATCTTTAAAATTAGGCCCAATTAACCACTCCATTTTTTTCTAGATTAACCATTTCTTTAATGACAATAATTAAAGGCAAGAACACATTCACAATTGACAAATGTAAAGTAACACGAAAACAAAATGAAAATGATTCATATTATAAAGCTATTCGTCACATAAATCTAATATAAATTTAATAACAATACATATAATGTTCCTAGACAGAGAACAATACCACACAAAGTTCAGCCCTGTTTCAAGTAATAACTCATAAATCACATGAATTAATTCAAAGTGGCCAAACCAAACATAAAACCTCCATCATGTTACAACAATATGGTTCCTTAAATCTCAAATAATTGAAGCAGTAAAAAAAAAAAAAAAAAAAACAAAAAAGTAAGAATCAAATAGTATACATACCAAGGTTCTTGTCGAGGGTTTTGGTGAACTGGTTGAGAGCAGGTGGGACCTTGAGCCTTTGCTTGAGGATCCTCTTCTTCCTCTGAAGCTGAACAGTCTTAGGCCATTTAACGAATCGGGTCAGATCTCTCTTCGGTGGCAAAGCCCCACCGATCCCAAACTGCTTAGGACGCTTCTCGAACAATGGGTTCAACACCTTCTCCGTCTTCTTCTTCGATGATGCTGCTGCTGGCACTGGCGCCTTGCCACCTCTCTTTGGAGCCTTCATCGTTCACAAAAACACAAAAACGCTTAACCAATCAGAAGAATAGAATGCATACAGAAATGAAAATGAGAAGAGAGAGAGAGACTGACCATTTGTGCCAATGTGTTGGAGGTCTCGTCTGGTTTACCTTTGCTAACGGCAGAGGAAGAAAAACCCTAGTGCGGTATCCTATATATATATATAGGGCCGCTTTGGGTTTTCTTTTCTGAAGGGACAAGGTTGTATACGTGTGTGAGCGATGTGTCAACGTATTTGGGCTGCAAAAAGCTTATAGCCCATTTGGGCTGAGGTATAAAGTTTTCGGTCAGTCAGCGTTGGGCTTCTCGGATCAGCATCAGGTGCAATACCCCAGGTACAATACCCCAATTTCCTTCACAATTTTTTTTTAACTTTTTTCACTTTTTAACTTTAATTTTTTTACCCTTTTTTAATATATTTTATTTAATGGCTGAGATTGAAAGTTGTTTTTTCAACTTTCAATCTCAGCCTTTGATAAGCTATTGCACCAGGTGCAATACCCTAGGTATTGCACCTGATGCTGATCCGGGCTTCTCAAACCCAATCATAATTAGGGTCAACTGGGTGGGTCATTAATGAATTCGGTGATTTATTATTATTATTATTGATTGGGAAAGACAAGTATAGCTTGTCCTTGAGTGGTCATTCATAGAATGTAAGATACCATGACAATTGGGCCTGCTCCTGCTCGCCCATTGTATTATTCATGAATTGCCTCAAGGGAAGCTCGTCTAGACTAAGGAAGGTCGTCTAGATAAGGACGACCTTTCAATACTTAGGAATATTTCTAAGTACAAGGTTTATCTATAAGAGCTTATGAATCAGACCACGTGTAACCATTTTAGTATATGAGTGAGATCTTGATTCATCGCTATAACTTCCTGCCAAGCACTTAACTTCCAATGACAGTGATAAAAGATAAGAGCAAATATTATAACTTCTATAGCGGTTGTAAGAGTTGAGTGTAAACTCTCTCACCTCCACAAATATGGAGGAAGTTACAAGACAAGTAATTGCTTCAAGAGCACACTATATAAACACTCATTCACGACAAGTAAATGTAAGTTTTTTACAATTCTTAAAAAGTTGGAACTCTAGAATTCAAGAGAGAAACTAACTTAAGTATCGGAGGGTTCTTGGCCGGTCAGCCCTGGTCTCCTTTGATTGTTTGTTTTCCTTTTCAGGCCTTCCAGATCATTGAAACCCGAAGCATTCAGCCTACTGATTTTCTGTGCATCATCAATTATTATTATTATTATTTTTTGAGAAGATGATTTGTATAACATCTAATTTGATAAAACCATGGATGGAAGTAGAACCATGATTTAAACTTAGGGGCCGAAGTATAAACCATTTTTTTTATTAATGAAAATCCAAACTAGCACACATTGAATGTTAACAAAATTTTAACACAAGATAATATACAAAATAATTGTATCGTAATACGCTCCAACAATGGTCATAGGGAGTGTCCCTATCACTAAATAGTGTATGTCGGATATTGGATTTAAAGACCCTTGTAGGAGATAATCCTTCCCAAAAATAAGTTTTGTATTTTTGAGTTCTAATCTCAATTTGAATTCTATATACAAATAGGAGGATTGATCTACAAATTGGCCTAGTTATGTGCATTGCACAAGTACATATATCATATTTATATTGGTTGTTGGAGCCCAAGACTTCAAACATATTTGGAGCCAAACTTTGTCATTGCCACATTCTTTACTTTTGATATTTCTTGTACACAGCACCAACCTATATACCAACCTGCATTTAAAACCATTCTCATTACCTACTAATCAATTGCCTGGTTTTGACCCATATTTTTCAACCAAACTTTTTTTTTTTTATAAAAACAAATCAATGTCCACCTTTTTAGAGAGAATGAATAAAATCAATTAAGGAAATGAATTGCACTTAATGCTTTAATATCCTTCCAATTCGGACAGTTTTGATCATGACTAAAATTCTTTATAATCACGAATTCATGATGGAAAAAGTCTTCAATGTTAATAACTCGTCGCCAAAATGCATATAATTACAAATTTACAACTTCAATAAGAGATAGATCTTAAGGAGCACCAAAAAGTATATATTTTAAGTTTAAATTACTAATAATATCATTCCTACTAAAGAAGAAGAAAAAAAATTAAAAAAAAAAAAAAAAAAACCTACATGTCATGGACCATGTCAAGTTATCAGTCTTCTTAAGTGCACATATTCTTAGGTGTGTGACTATGTGAGTGTTTGTGTGTGTTGTGTGTTAGCTAGTTTGTGCTTAAAAAGTTGAGAAATTGAAAAAGTTGTTAAAAAAATTACTTTTTTCTTTTTCATTTTTCCATGAAAAAATTCCTAAAATAATTTTCTAATATATAGTAAAAATAAAAATAAAAAATCTTTGTTCCGCACAAAACAGTTTTATCGATTAAATTGTTTGTAAAAATTTATGATAAATGATTAACATGATTCTTTTTACAGATAAATTATTTGAATATAGTCTCCGGGATAGTAACACAATTTTCTTCTAAAACCATTACAAGATGATTCACAAAATGGGAAAATTATTGAGTACTCCCAGAGTATCATAAATACATATTCCTCCACTCTCAAATGAATTTTGGGTCACACCAAGAATTTAATTAGTGGAGCTCATAATTATGTGAGAGGAGGGAGTATGCATTTATAGTACTCTGAAAGTACTCAATAATTTCCCCACAAAATGTACCTTGATATGAGTTCTTTATAATTTAATTGTGACTTATTATTATGCTAAAGTTTCTTTATAATTATAGGTATATATTATTATAATTAAAGGTTATAAAAAAATCAATATATTTGATAAAGGATTAAATTCGTAATCAATCTAAATATTAAAAACAATTTTTGGTTATTTAAAAGTAAACTAAAGAAAATAATAATAATTAATTGTAGAAGAATAAAACGTTATGATAATATACTTATAAAAATGCATTCTTTGTCTGTTTGTCAAAGCTTTTGGTTTTTAGCCTTTTGCCTTTTGTCTCATTTTTTTTAATATTAACAAATTTTTTTTTAAAGTTAGTTTTTAACTTTTTGTCACACATTTAAAATAAAAGCTACCAAAAACTATACCTTTTAATAAATATTATACAAATAGACTACTGAAAACAATGTAATGCTCAAACAAATATGTCTTTGATTGCTTTTATTAAATATATATATATATATATATATATATTGCATCCAATGATAAAAGTAATTTATGTTTTAGTTTTATGTTTGTGGGAATAGAAAGTCCGAGCGGGTATGTTGGGTTATGGGCCATGCCTGAGGACGAGCAAAAGCCCGAGGATGGTCAAAGGGATTGTTAAGCCTGGGTCAATGGGCCGAGAACAAAGGAAAAGAATAGCGGGTTAACTCTGGTTCCCAAGGAGCCAGGCCACCTCAAGAGGGCTTTAGGGAGGTAACCATTATGGAAGGATAAGTTTCAAGGAAAGTAGAAGAGCTCAGTCAACAATAAAAGAAGAAATATCTAGGAAGAAGGCTGTTACCACCACATTAAATACACTACATCAAATGAACTAGCCGCATTTATGGAGAAATGACACCTGAACAGTGTTATCTCAGCTCATAGCTACTCACAAAACTTCCAGGAGGTCTTAATGGGACAAGCATTCAAGGGATTTTCTACCAAATCAACAGGTGGAAGGCTGGGATGAAAAGGTGAAGGACTATAGAAGGAAATGGTCATCGTGAAAAATGGGACATGTAATCTAAGAAGGAAGAAAAAAAGAAGAACATATTGTATTCAGATAAGCTTGAGTTAAATATAAGAACATCTCTTCCTCGGACCTGATTGAGGAGCATTATTTCCATCAATTTGTGCTTTCAATCTCATTAACATCTATCCTATCATCCCTGGCCCATACTTAATTTGCTGAGATGTTTTTTTGTTAAACTCATTCTCTAAAATAATATTGTTTTGGGCTCATTGGGCTATCATCCAATGTACTTAGTGGGCTGAAGTTCAACTCTCTAGTCCTTACAATTGGCGTCGACTGTGGGAACAAGGAAGCACCTGCAATTTTAACCAGCCATGGTGGGATCAGGACCAAATAGAGAAGAATCTGTTGGGTCACAGAGAGAAGATCACTTCGTCAACCTTGAAAGGAGGAGAGATCGTGAGGCTAGTGTACATACAAATCATATTGGTAGGAGTCATTCTAGGACAGGGAGCCACGTCTCAAATGATGAGGAAACCAGGAATCTCAGGTTGGAGATTGATCATTTACGTAGGAAGTTACGACATAAGTAAAGAGAAGCATCCCCTTCCAGCTTCGAAACTGATTCAGATGAAGACGGAGACTACGGCGCAAGGTCTAGAACACCTCCTAGCGAATCCTTCTCTTTATCTCCACGTTTGGAAAGAGAGGAGCAGTATCATAGGAAGAAAACTAAAAGTACAAGGCCCAGGAGCATAGGGAATGATGCGATGAGTAAGGCGCTGCGTCAAATTTCCAAATCACCGTTCACAAGTAGAATTGATAGGGCTAAACTCCCTCGTCGATTTATGCAACCAACCTTTACTATTTATAATGGAAGGACCGACCCTATGGAGCATATCAGTCATTTCAATTAGAGGATGGCTGTGCATTCCAGGAATGAAGCTCTAATGTGCAAGGTTTTTCCCTCAAGTTCGGGACCTGTTGCGGTGAGGTGTTTGATGGATTGGATGAGGGTTCAATTAGCTCTTTTGAAGAGCTAACTAGGGCTTTTGGGGCCTGATTTGTTACATGTAGCAGGGTTCCTCGTCCTTTGGATTCCTTGCTATCAATAGTGATGAGAGAATGTGAGACCTTAAAAACTTATTCATATTGGTACTGGGAAACATTTAACGAGATAGATGGAGATTTTTAAAATGTGGTGATAAGGACATTTAAAGTTAGCCTCCCTACCGAGCATGATTTAAGAAAGTCTCTTACAATGAAGCCTACGTGAAATATGCGTCAACTCATGGATTGAATTAATGAGCATAAACGGGTCAAAAAGGATTAGCAACAAAGGATGGGGAAGGCAAAGATTGTTCCTATTAACCGAAGAGATTCTCAGGCAGAGAGGTATAGTCATAGTTGACCCAAGAGAGATTTTGCTGGTCACTCTAGGCACCCTAATGCTCAGATGGTCAGTTCGGTGTTCAAGGAGCTAGTTCACCAGATCCTTGAAAAAATAAAGAATGAACCTTACTTCAAATGGCCGAACAAGATGGGAGGTGATCCCACCAAACCTAACCAGAGTCTTTATTGTCAATACCACCAAGATCGTGGGCATACCACTGAAGATTGTAGAACTCTCTGTGATCACTTGGAGCAGCTAGTCAAAGCAGGAAAGTTGAAGCAATTTGTGCATCAATCCTCCGGGCAGGGGATTTAGACCAGATTAGGGTATCAAAGAGAGTTTGTATCAAGGTCATCCTTAGGGACAATTAATATAATCTTTGCAGCTCCAGACTGGATTGGAGCATACCCTTCTAGGGTTATGTCCATACCAAAACCAGATACCGAGGATCGAGTCCCAGAGTTTAAGCGAGGAAGGTTGGAGGCCTAACCAACCTTAGGTTTTTTTGATGAAGAGGGATTTATCAATCACATGACGATGCCCTGGTGGTAACCCTTCGTATTAGAGGGTATGATGTGAATGGAGTCCTGGTAGACCAAGGAAGCGAAGCTGAAATCATGTATCCCGACCTGTATAATGGGCTTAATTTGAGACCCGAGGACCTAGTTAGTTATGACTCCCCTTTGGTAGGATTTGATAGGAAGACGGTTATACTGAAGGGCCCGGTCAAGTTGCTTGTCCAGACTGGATATGAGGTGGTCGAAGTAAGCTTTATAGTGGTGGATGCTTATTCACCTTATACTGCTATCCTGGCAAGATCGTGGCTCCATGCGATGGGAGTAGTATCTTCAAACCTGCATACGAAGGTGAAGTACCCCTCGGGGGGACAAGTCAGGGAATTGATAGGAAGTTAGGCTATGGCAAGATAGTGCCTGGTTGCTGCTATTAGACATCAGTTAGAGGATGGAGCCTCGACTTCCCAAAAGGAAGCCTTATAGCAATTAGCATAAATAACTGAACCCCCAATATTGGAGACGAGGGACTGATGTGCGAAGAGCTCGAGAAAGTTATCATCGACAATGATGCAGAAAAGTATTTCTAGGTTGGGGTCTAGTTGCCTCCTCAAGAAAGAGAGGAATTGCCGGCTTTCCTTAGAAAGAACATTGATGTTTTTGCTTGGAGCGCGTATGAAGCTCCAGAGGTGGACCCAAATTTCATTTGTTATCACTTGAATGTGAACCGGATGGTTGTCCCTAAGAAGCAACCACCTCGACGCTCTTCAAAAAAGCATTTTGAGATCGTTAAGGAAGAAGTAAATAAGTTTAAGTGTGCGGGAGCAATCAAAGAAGTATTTTATCTGGAGTGGCTGGCAAATACAGTTGTGGTGAAGAAGAAGTTAAGAAAATGAAAAGTGTGCATGGATTTTACTGATTTGAACAAAGCCTGCCCTAATGATCCCTTTCTGATTCCTCAGATTGACCAATTGGTTGATGCTACGGTCGAACATCCTCGAATGAGCTTTCTGGATGCCTTTCAAGGCTATCATCAAATACCTTTAGCTCTAGCTGACTAGGAAAAGATTGCCTTCTTAACTTCTACTGGTAATTACCACTATCGGGTGATGCCTTTTGGCTTGAAAAATGCTAGGTCTACCTATCAGAGGATGGTAACTAGAATGGTTGAGTCTCATCTTGGGAAGAATTTGGAAGCATATAATTCAAAAGTTGACCGGAGTGACTACTACCTTACACAGGTTTATATCTCGCTCAACAGATAGATGTAGACCATTTTTTCAGCTCCTTCACAAATGGAAGGAATTTGAATGGACTGAAGAATGTAGCATTGCCTTCGAAGAACTAAAGGAATACCTGTCTCATCCTCCTATCCTTTCTAGACCGAAAAATGAGGAAGTCCTTTATTCCTACATCGTAGTTACATGTCATGCAGTTAGCCTAGTTTTGGTAAAGATGGATGTTGGGTGCAGAAACTAGTCTATTATGTGAGTAAGTCATTATAGGAGGTGGAAATCCGTTACTTGCCACTAGAGAATGCCATTTTGGCCATTGTGCATGCTACGAGGAAGCTCCCTCATTATTTTCAGGCGCATACAATTTTGGTCCTCACCCAACTCCATTTACAGTCATTACTTCGGAGGTCTGATTACACCGGGAGAATTGTCAAGTGGGGAACAATCTTAGGGGCGTTTAATATCAAGTATTTGACCCGCACAGCCATTAAAGGGCAGGTGCTAGCAGACCTAGTGGCAAAATTCACTGAGTATCCTGAAAGGGCCATTACCGAGGAGGATGATCAATGGGGGCATAGATCACAATAGCTACTATCATTAAGTTGCTAATGTGGAAGCTCTATGTAGATGGGGATGCCAACCAGAAGGGGTCCAGCATCGGGATAGTTCTGAAATCCTCGGAGAGGATCATCATTGATAAATCTTTGAGGTTGTGTTTTTCAGTCACAAACAATGAGGCCAAGTATGAAGCCCTGTTGATCGGGGTAGCCATAGTGAAAAAGTTAGGAGGTAAAGTCGTGGAGATTTTTTCAGACTCGAGATTAGTCGTCGGATAGATTAATGGTAAACTGGAAGCTAGAGATCAAAGGATGCTGGGGTACCTCAATAAGGCTCGGCAATTGTAGTCTGGCTTTGAATCCTTTTCTATACAACAAGTTCCAAGGAGCAAGAATACTGATGTGAACTCTCTGGCAACTCTTGCCACTTCCTTGGAGCAAGGTCTTCCTCAGGTCATACTCGTTGAGGTTTTATTAATGCCTACTGATTGAATCCAAACTATGGTTGGAATGCACCAGTTGATGGTCAGTCCGAGTTGGATGGACCCTTTGGTTTCATTTTTGAAGGATGGAGTATTGCCTGACAACAATGAAGAAGCTGAGAAAATACGAAGAAAAGCTCTTCGTTTTTGGTTGTCCGAATAGCAAAAGCTGTATAAGCGTTCTTTCTTTGAACCACATTTACTTTGTGTACACCTTGAGGCAATGGAGTCATTATTGGAAGACTTGCATGAAGGAATTTGTGGCAGTCATACAGGAGGAAGATCCTTATCACATAGAGCTCTCACTCAGGTCTACTGGTGACCGAGTATGCAGAAAGCAGCTCAAGAATATGTAAAGAAGTGTGATTAATGCCAGAGGTTTGCCCCGAGCATCCATCAACTTGGAGGCATGTTGAATCCTTTCTCTAGTCCATGACCATTTGCACAGTGGGGTTTAGACATAGTTGGACCATTCCTAAAGGTACTAGGAAACCAAAGATGGCTCCTTGTTGGGACAGATTACTTCAAAAAGTGGGTAGAAGCTGAACCATTGTCTAACATCAGGGACGTTGATGCAAAAAAATTCATGTGGAAGAATATTGTCACCAGATTCAGGATCCCCCACACACTTATCTCGGACAACGGACTCCAATTTAATAGTAAGTCTTTTAAGAAGTACTGTTGTGAGCTAGGCATCATGAATAGATACTCAACCCAGCCTACCCACAGAGGAATAGGCAAGCCGAGGCTGTTAATGGGTTGAATAAAAGGTTAGATGAAGTTAAGGGCAAGTGGGTTGACAAGCTCCCTTATGTGCTCTGGACATATCGCGCCACTCCTCGTCGATTAACTGGGGAAACTCTGTTTTCCATGACCTATGGTTTTGAGGTAGTTATCCTATTGGAGTCGGGATTTTCGACATTAAGAACAAGCTTATTTGATCTAAACAACAATGATCAGTTACTCTGAGAAAGTTTGGATTTAATTTATGAAAGGAGAGAAGTAGCCATGGTTTAGCTGGCGCATTATCAACAAAAGCTTAAACAGGGATACAATATGGGAGTGAAGGTCAGACCATTGGCCCCAGGATACTTGGTTTTGAGAAAAGTGGTAGGTACTGCGAGGGATCCATCATGGGGAAAACTAAGACCTAACTGGGAAGATCTGTATCGCATCACTTCGGTAGCTGGTATAAGTGCTTATTTTTTGGAAGACTTGGATGAAAACGTTGTACCACGTTCGTGGAATGTAAATAATCTCCGAAGATATTACTATTAATGAAAGGCAATGTTGCCATCTTTTGGTTTAATTGCTATTGTTAGTAATACTTTTTATTTGCTTAAGTGTTAAACAGAATTTTGGTTATGTCTGACTCTTCAGACTATATACCTTAGGTAAATTAATACTTTTTATTTGGTTAAGTGTTAAATAGAATTTTGGTTATGCTTGACTCCTCGGACCACATACCTTGAGTAAATTAATTCTTTTTATTTACTTAAGCGTTAAACAGAACATTGGTTATGCTTGGCTTCTCGGATCACATACCTTGGGTAAATTAATACTTTTTATTTGGTTAAGTGTTAAACAGAACCTTGGTTATGCTTGACTTCTCGGACCAAATACCTTGGGTAAATTAATACTTTTTATTTGCTTAAGTGTTAAACAGAACATTGGTTATGCCTGGCTCCTCGAACCACATACCTTGGGTAAATTAATATTTTTTATTTGGTTAAGTGTTAAACAGAATTTTGGTTATGCCTGACTCCTCAGACTACATACCTTGGATAAATTAATACTTTTTTTTTTTTTTACTTAAGTGTTAAACAGAACCTTGGTAATGCCTGACTCCTCGGATCACATACCTTGGGTAAATTAATTCTTCTTATTTGGTTACGTGTTAAACAAAACCTTGGTTATGCATGGCTCATCGGACCACATGCTTTAGGTAAATTACTATTTTTAGTTTCTTGAGGAGTTTAAAAAGTGGTTTGGTGCAATCAAATTATCATTCCAGTCCGTGGATTTAAGACATGTTGTTAAAAGGCCATGATTATTTTCAATATGGAGAATCATATATTTTTACTAATTGGGTATGGCTAGAGACTGATTCATAATACCTTGAGTTATGCTTTGTCCATGTAATGTAGAGTCTCTATCAAAATAATAATAATAATAATGCACAAGATAAACTTAAACTTCTCATTAAACTTTTCATTAATATAAATAGAGTACATAACATAGGAAATCCCTTTGAAAAAAAAAAGGGAAATAAGAAGTAAAGTGAAAGGAAAGGTTATCCTAAGGGTTAGTTGGGGGAGGAGGATTGTTGGGGGTTGTTAGTGGAGGATTAGAGCTCTTAACCTCGGCTGCTACTGGTGGTGGACTGGAATACTCAGCCTTGGTTTCTTTGGTTGGCTCAGAGGTAGCAGCAGTGGTATTAGAAGGTTGGGGGGCAAGAAGAGCTTTTGGGGCACTGGTCTCCTTGGAGATTGGTTAGGTTGCTTTTTGCAGAGCTGGAGGATAGAAGATATTCTCAGTTTTTCTCAGCTCCGAGGAAGCGTCCACCCCGGCCAGGTTTTAGGGCCTCGGTCCATACTTGAAGGTAGTAACCTCGGCAAACCTTTGTGACTTGGGCCCTCAGAGTGTCTTTTGTCTCTTTCACCCTAACGTCATACCCAGCTAAGGGTGGCAAAATTGGACACGACTCACGACCCACGAACCCAACACGACATGACACGACACGAAATTAGTAGGTTATGGGTTAAGGCTTAATGGGTTCGTGTCATATTCGGATACGACTAACCCGTTTAATAAACGGGTTGGGTTAGTATTCAACTTATGGAATCTGTTTGACCTGTCTGACCTGTTTAATTAAATGACATTTTACTAATATACCCTTCAAATCATAGGTATATAAACTTATTAGTTATTGTGGTTTACTTTCTTTGACATAATGTGATTGATTCTTTGTGATATTGAGATATGCTTTAATTTTGAATGATTATTGGTGATGCAGTTACTCGTTAGTTTTGAATTTTATATTAAAAATATTTATTTGTTTGTTTTTTCATAATTTTTTTTTTCATTTTGATAAAATCGAATAAATATGTTAACACGATTGATCCGTTTAATAAATGGGTCATGTTAGGATTGAGGAGTCTTGACCCGTTTAATAAACACGTCGAATTAGTATTGACTCATATAGTTGAATACTTATGAGTTGACACAACACGAATCCGACATGCAAACACGAATTGCCACCCCTGTACCCATCCTGTTTGGCCTGAGCAACTTCCCCCACCTTCTTCTCCAGTTTTTTTTTTCTGGGAGTCAATTGTCTCTCGAGGAATAGCCAGCTACTCCTCGGCCTTGCGAAGATGCTAATGTTGGTCCTCAGCTTGTTTCTCGACACCAGCCAGAGCAGCCTCAGCACTTTTCCTTTCCTTGTCTGCCTAGGTCAATTTTGTGCCAAGGTTTTTAATTTTCTTCTCGGCAATGACCAGGTTTTTGACAACTAACACCTAGCGTGCTTTCTCATCTTTTAGCTTAGAGTGGGCAAGATCTACCCACTCCTCGATTATGTTAGTTGTCTAGATTGCTTGAAAAGAAATAACAACATGAGGAAAGGCAAAATAAGTTAAACTTTCAATATACTAAAAAAAAAAAAAAAAGCAAACTTTTTTTAAGTAAATTAAGGAATGAAGTAAATCACAGGTTGAAGCTCTTACCATGGCTAAATCCCTTTTCAGGGTTAGAAAGACCTCATGCTTCTTTAGGGTCCTTAGGTCAGCCATGTCCTGTGGAAGAAGCAAAGGTTGTTCCAGGGCATTGGCTACGTAGCTTGCCTTTCTCTGCTGAAAGTCCCTGATAGATAAGTTAATAGGAAAAGGGGCTCCGTCTAGCTTGAGCGTCGGGTTCCAAAGTGGAACCCTCATACGGCGATCAGACACCATCTCTGTCCCCGAGCCCTTTGCTGTAGTTCTTCTTTGTGGCTCTTTAGTAATTATTGCCCTTTTCTGGGGCTCGAGGTCCTCAGGGGGAGGGACTTCGCCCTCTTCAAATGTCTCCTTGCCTTTTTTCTCTCTCTTTCGTTTCTTTTTTGGGGGCTCGACAGGGGAGGTGCTAGAAGGAAGAGGAGTTGCAGGCCGAGGATGGACTGCTACCTCAGGCATGGATCCCCCACATGAGATTCCAACAGCCCGAGTAGGCTGGTATTTTTGCATTGTAGCACCATTGCCTTTGGTACATCGGTTGTCTCTTGATTGCTACTGACTAAGGCAGAGGGTAAAGATCTTGGAGAGAGGTTTGAAGACTCAACAATATCTAGTCGGTCAAACACTTCAAAGTCTTCCTCTGAGTCCACCACTTCAAGCACTCGGAATGTTTCTTCTTCTTGTTTCGAGTTTGAAGAGATCACCTCCTTTTCAACGGTACGCTAGTTAGGCAGCTCAAATTGGTGAGTTCCTTCAGGGGAGAGGGTCAGTGATGAATCTGGGCACTGCAACATTGATTAGATGCAGTTGAGGATCCTTGGCTTTAATGACATTTTTGGGAGACTAGAAGCTGAAAGAGATTAGCTTATACTCGAGAATGACGTGGGCAGCACGCAGTTTTCCGTCCTTGTGAAGGAAGATCTTGGATTGAAGTATTTCGTTTGAAGTTTGGGGCTGTGAAGTGCTTGTTTGCAAAAGTAAAGAACCAAGGCATGATTAAAAAAAAAAAAAAAAAGTATATGAAAAAATGAAGACATGTAGTTATTAAAGAGAAGAATATCTACTAAAGTGAAAATTTCACTTTCCGAAGGGGAAGGGATGGGTTACTTCAGCCTAGAATACCCTACCTAGTTGCCCGTTTCGCATTGGACAATGTAAGCCATAGTGCCATTCGCCTGAGATGATCAAGAAATCTTGGTCCAAGCCCTTACTGGATTCAGGGAGACATGAAATTAATCTGATCGAGGGAACCCTAATTTTGAGGTAATACCCAGTGTCTTTAAGGTATTGGTAGTTATACACCTAATTAACATCGTGATGGGTGAAGTTCAACCCCATTCTTATGATTGAAGGCGTCAACACTACCTAGTATCCTAAATAAGTTTGAAGAACATTGGGTCGGGCAAAGTCTATGAGCAATTAAAAAATCTCTAGTTACCCTCCCCATAGGAATTTGCATTCCCTCCTCTATAAAGGCAATCATAGGGATTACCACGGCCCCTTCTGGCCTAAAAGCATGCCAGTTACCTAGGAGGCAGTGTTGTATTGTATCCCCAGGTGATATGTTATATCAGGCTTTAAAAGCTTCTATACCTTCGGGAGTATCTACCAAACTAGCAAATTTACCCATTTAGGAAATAAAAGAAACTCTTGAAGAATAAGGAAGAGAATTATAGGTCGAGGAAGGAAAGGATCCTAAAGTCTATGCATAAGCTGAATGGTACTTACAGAGAAGTACGTAAAGAACACCTTGGACCACTTCTTTGAGAGATTGAAGATTTGGAAAATGGAGGAAATTCGCTCCCCACATCCTTTATATAGGGAGACAAAGTGAGCTAGAAAGTTCCTGCTCGAAATTCCATGGAAAATCCCTGCCGCAGGATCTTCATCGTGTCGTAGAACGCGGGGGACAGAGCGACATGCGAAGCAATAAATGGTGCGTCGCAATTACCGAAGCGTTAGGAGCGTGCTCAGAGCAGGTGAAAAGACATTACCACGTGGGAACATTCTCTGAGTGTGCAAGGCTTTAGAGAAGAAATCAAAACCCCACTTTAATTAGCAGAGAAAGAGATGGAGTTTTGAGGGGCTATTGTGGGGATAAGAAGTCCAAGCAAGTATGTTGGGTTATGGGCTGTGCCCGAGGACGAGCAAAAGCCCGAGGATGGTTAAAGGGATTGTTGAGCCTGGGTCAATAGGCCGTGGACAAAGGAAAAGAATAATGGGTCAGCTCTGGTTCCTAAGGAGCCGGGCCACCTCGGGAGGGCTTTAGGGAGGTAACCATTACGGAAGGATAAGCTTTAGGGAAAGTAGCAGAGCTCAATCAACAATAAAAGAAGAAATATTTGAGAAGAAGGCTGTCACCACCACATTAAATGCACTGCACCAAATGAACTGGTCACATTTATGGAGAAATGACACTTGAATAACGTTATCTCAGCTCACAGCTACTTACAAAGCTTCCAAGAGGCCTTGATGGGACAAGCATCCAAGAGATTTTCTACCAAATCAATAGGTGGAAGGCTGGGATGAAGGGGTGAAGGACTATATAAGGAAATGATCACCGTGAAAAATGAGGCATGTAATCTAAGAAGGAAGAAAAAAAGAAGAACATATTTTATTCAGATAAGCTTGAGTTAAATATAAGAACATCTCATCCTCGAACCTGACCAAGGAGCATTATTTCCATCAATTTGTGCTTTCAATCTCATTAACATCTATCCTATCAGCTCTAGCACATACTTAATTTGCTGAGACATTTTCTTGTTAAACTCATTCTCTAACAAATATATTGTTTTGGGCTCATTGGGCTATCATCCACTGTACTTAGTGGGCTAAAGTTCAACTCTCTAGTCCTTACAAAGGGAAATAAATCGCTTCGGCCTTGCATAAGAGCATGAGGTGAATCCAATTCATATCAAACAACCTATACCTTTGTGAGGAGAAGGTATTCCATGTATCATCTCTCTCACATGTGACTATATAGTATACGATGAACCCGGAACATATTTAAGATAAGTATTACTTTAAGATAAGTATAACTCTGTAAGAGCATTAGCATCCAGGGATGCCAAAAAAAAAACATATTTCGCATCCTCAAACACTACTTTTTCTATTTTATCAATTCATTTTAAAACTCACCCTACATCTCAGTTATTATTTTTATATACAATCCAATAAAATAATATAAACTACCTAATAAAATAATATAAAGTACTATTCTCCCTTTTTTTCCTCCCACTTACTTTTTCTCTTCACACACAACCATAAGATTAAAATAATATTTTTTTTACAACCTATGAATAGTAAGAGCATTCACATCAAGAGTTAAAAATTTTACCATTTAGCAACTAAAAAAGCCACTTTATAAATTTAATATATCACTTTACAATACATCCAACATCACACTCCAGACAAATTAATTTGGGTTTTGGACTCAAAGGGATTGTTCTCTGTCAAATCAGCGCATCAGGTTTTGAACCCTCTAACAAAAGCACTATCAACATCAGCAGTAAACTGGAAAAAACTTTGGATTCTCAAAGCTCCCGAAAGAACCAAGATGTTCCTCTGGAGGTTAAGTGTCAATGCCCTTCCAACAAGAGAAAACATAGCAAAGAGACTTGATATGCCAGAGGTAAATTGTCTTTTCTATACAAGCTCTGTTGAAACACCGATGCACCTGTTTCTCACATGCCCCATGGCGAAAGCTCTATGGTTCGCTGCCTGCTGGGGTTTCAAATCAGAGGAAGCTCAAGTTTCTACACATGAGGAGATTGTTAACCTTGTCCTTGACCCCCCCCCCCCCCCAACGGCTCTATGTCAATCCATAGACCAATGGAAAGTTTCCCTCACTATGGCTTCTACCTTAGAGGAAATATGGAGACTTAGAAACTCCAAGCTTCACTCCAATAGCTTTGCCACTTTATTGAACTCCATCCAGCGTGTTCGAAGATACGTCCACGATTTCATTGAGGTATCCTCACCCACCTCCCCACCCCCTTTGCCTCATGTCTCCCTCCGATGGTCCCCACCTCCTCCTAGCTGGATCAAGATTAATGTGGACGCTGCCTTGTCAAGCTCCAAGGTTGCTATTGCTGTGGTAGCAAGGGATTTTTGCAGCTCTCTATGTAGTGTTTGGGCCAGAATTATCTATCACCACTCCCCCCTTCAAGCTGAAGCAGAAGCACTCCTTTGGGCCGTGCAAATAGCAAAGAGAGAGGGATGGCAGCAAGTTCTTTTTGAAGGTGACTCCAAAATCTGCTTCGATGCCGTCTCTTCTACCTGTTCTCCTCCCAACTGGGCCATTGAAACCACCATCTCCAATGTCCTCGACTATGCTCAGTTTTTTAATTCTTGCTCTTTTGTTTGGATTAAGAGATGTTGCAATATTGCAGCACACATCTCTGCTAAGTTTGCTTTAGATTCTCGCATGTCTTGTTTTTTCAATAAGGATAATCTCCCCCCAGCGTTAGCTGCTGTTTGTAAGGATGATTATCGTGTAAGTTCTTTTTCTAGTTTTTAATGGACTGAAGGTTATCAAAAAAAAAAAAAAAACATTAAAACTTCTATTTTTTTTTACCACTTCATTTAAATATTCTTTTTGTATTATTTTTTATTCTTCCTTTCTCTCCATCTGTCTCTCTCTCTTTCTCAACCCAACAATCCTAAGCACTGCCAGCCACCAGCCACTACAATACCAACAACTAGCACAATACCAAAACACAATCACACCCAACAGCCACCACAATACCAATAGCCACGATGCGCAAAACTCAAACATTACCAACAACCACCACAAATGCACCACCCATAGACTCACCACACAAACCCAACCACCCACCAAAAACCCACCACCCATACCACAACCACCACAAACCTACCACCCATGCCACAACCAACAAAAACCCACCATCACCTCTACCACAAACTACAGCGGGAAAGAAAAAAAAAGCTTCAAATTTCAAACCACCAAAATCACAAAAAAAGCTTCAAATTTTAGACCACCAAAAAGCTTTTGGTCTGTCTCTCACCCTGACCCATGACCCAAATTAGACCACCAAAATCACAAATTTTCACGGAGCTCCAAAATCCGATCCAATCCAATTTAAACCCAAATTTCAAAATCACAGCCCTAAACCAAAGCTTCATCGATCCACAAACCTTAACATGCAAAGATTTTAGATTGAATCAGTACCGCTAATCAACTCAATACCCTAACCTCAACATGCAAAGCTTCATCGATCCACAAAAATTGCTACCCTCCTTGGCCACGCCGTAGTCGTTGAATTTTTCCTCATACTCAGCCTTCCTCATGAGGCGAGATTACTTCACGAGGCCAAACAGAGAGGCTGGTGAGAGACAGACCAAAAGCCACAGAGAGAGACAGAGAGGCCAGTGAAAGAAATAAGAAAAGAGAGAAGAAAAGAGAAAGAGGAACAATGACAGAAAAGAGAGAAGGAAAGAGAAAGAGTATGAGAGAGAAATTCTAATTTTAATTGAAGTGATAATAAAATATATTTTTTTAAAAGATTTTAGCTAGAGTAGAATGTCATCTTTTAAGTATAGCACCGTTAATGTAGTGTGCTTTTTTAGCATCAGATGTTAAAAAATAGCATATTTAGCATTTGAAATCTTTGATGAGAATGCTCAAAGGTTGCAAACTTTTTTAAGTTTACAAACCCAAATAGAGTGGGTTTTGAGTGGCTTGGGTTGTAAAATAGCAAATGTGGGGTGTTTACACCCTCCAATGCTAGTGCTCTAAGAGTCATCATTGCTTACAACTCCTCCCCTTCTTGTTTCATCATCCAGCATTTTAGTTGATGGATGCGTCATGATTATTTTGCAACTAAAAGATAACGGGTAATAATTAATGTTTTGTAGGGTTACTGAAAGGTAAAGGGTAAGATTTAATGTATTGTGGGGTTTAAGGAGTCTGCAGACTAGCCTACGACCACCTTGACATATTAGCTCAATATTTTCAGGTGATTGTTATAGATGTACTTAAATAATCCACCAAATTAACGTTTTACACTTTGGTAAATGCTATGTTTCAACAATAATATTTTCTAGAAAATGAATCATTTTTTAAAAAGTATTTTCATATAAAACTATCTTATTTTTCTATGTTTGATAGTAATCTTAAATGAGTTGAAAAATATTCTTAACTCTTTCTAAATAAATAATAATAAATAAAAAAAGATTGATGTGAGATTTTTTACAAAAAAATATAGTATAAAATAGTATCTAAAAATAATCCATATTTTTTTTGTTAATCAAAAATAATTTTCCTTTCTCGGGTTTTTTTTAATACTATCAAACACTAAAAAATATGAAAAAATATTTTTACATAAAGTTTCATAGAAACAAACGGGTAAGTTGGAATTGAGAACACAAATCAAACGGTAATGGTATATGAAACTTGCGAGTGCTAATAATATGTGCAAGAAACACTGCAAACTAAATTAGAGACTTTTGGTTCACCAGAGTCTGGCCACACATCACATATGAAATCAGGCAACCCCGACCCAATAAAGCCGCACATTAAAAAGACAAAAAGAATCAAGAAATCATTAACAGACAGTAAGGCCTTAAAAACATTAGGACCTACTCTAAATTAACGTCAAAGAAGGATGCATAAAGGCCTTAAAACCAAGAGAGGGTATCCTGTGTTGGGATCCACTGAATCTTATTCCAAACATTTTTCCAACCGGCCATTTTTCAAAGAAAAATATAATCCCTATTACACAAGCCCGAGCAATTTCATTTGTTAGGTTCCTCTGAAAGGGCATAACTAGAAAATATTGGCCTCGTAAGAAAAATCAACATCTACCAGGTCATATATAAATAGTACGATTATTATATGAAAAAGGAAATTTTAAAAATCATATTCTCCCATGAGCTCTACCTTAAATGGCATTTCATCACTCCACAGACATTGTCAGACAAATAAAATAAAGACACATATCCGGTTTATGCTTGGGGATCTTATCAGTAGCGAGTGAAAATTGCATAATGGGGGGGTCAAGTTACTTCTTATACCAAAAAGAAGGAATCATGATAGTCTCACCCGAAAGCTATGTATGCAAGGCAGCTTAAACTCAAACACCAACATTAGCTGTTCCTTAATTTATATAAGCTGCCTCTAAAGAAACAAAACTTATGTAGTTAATGCAAATAACCTTGAACAAACAAAATTCTAGATAAAAACAGCTCAGACAATCACATCTAAGTATCAAGAAGAAACACATAATCATTGCTCCTAAGTCATCCTCTGAGCAGCTTCCTTGGCAAGAAGTCTCTCTTTGGCCTTGGTTTTAGCCTGGGATTTGGAACCCATGATTCCACCACCCCACTTTTTCCTGTACTCGTCGTACTTGTCATTGAAGTTGGCCTGGAAGAACAAGAAACATTACAAATTAAGTTAATCGATACAAAAGCAGCTTCAACAGTAGACAATATATACAAGACAAGTAATTCTTCACCACCTTGATAGCCTCTAAGATCTTGCTGAACTCCAACTTATCTTCATTCTTGACTGTTGTCAAGCACAAAACTGATGCAGTTTTCTTGTGGACAATCTGTCAGAAAAGGAAATCAACTTGGGTTTCAGTTCACATTTCCAATTTTACAGGGAAAGAAATTAAAATAGCACAAGATTACTGGCTTGATTACCGATCCCAAGCGGGCTTTTCCTTTCACAATGCAGTATGGGATTTCCATCTTCCTGCACAATGCGGGAAGCCAGACAACCAACTCGATTGGGTCCACATCATGTGCAATAACGACCAGTTGAGCCTTGTTCTGCAAGAAGAAGGCATTATAAAAAGCTGATACTAAGAAAACCATCCACTAACACAAAGGAATGTTGGTAAATATACGCTTTTGAATTAACAATGAAAAATGGGCAAAACTTCAATACAGTACTTTAGATTCCCCTTTTAATATTAAGACATGTGGCACTTAGCCAAAGACACTAAATGACATTAAACTTTTACACGGACTGAGGAAATCCAACAACTCAATTCTCTCACTTCGATTGAAATCAAGAAACAAAACTCTCCCAATCCACTCCTCTTTGCTAGAAATCAAGTACCCATACCTCTTGAACAGCCATCAGTGACCACCTTTGATTGTAACAAACTGTAGAACTCGTCATATCCACCAGCAGTAGCAGAATTTTCATGCACCCAATTGCTTGGCTTATGAGAATATATCTTTGGAAAGAGGTTAGGTGGACATTAGTTTTGAAAATATACCTTTAGAAAGAGATGTTGCAACCATAGTTCGGAACGTGTCAACAAAAACCATGGACAGCAAATCTTGACACTCTCTCTCCAACCGGTTGAAGTTGCAGGAAAAAAAAATCGACAAAGACCCTAAATTGGATAAATTACTGATGTGGGTTTGCATAACCTCCATTTACCACCGTGAATTTATCAAGTACAACACTAAATCAGTAATTCTTGACTAATTCTCTCATCTAACCTAAAAAAATTGAACCTAAAACTCTAATTAATCTTCAGACCCAGAACCTGTGTATTTGCATAACCACCCAAAACTTGTGTATAATGGAGAAAATCCATTGTTATGGATCAAAGGGGCTAGATTCGAGTATGTGAAATTGCCGATCTGTTGTCTCCCACCTTCCAATTTCCAAAGCCTTGGAGTTCCACCTCTGATTCGAATTCCAAGCCCAACACCACTCCTATCAAAGCAAGTCTATCAAAATTGTTTGATTTCTCTCCAAAAGGGTATGAGAGCTTGATTTCTAGCAGAGATAGATCAGGTTGAAAGAGTTTCACTTCGTGAAACAGAAAAGACTGCTGCTCTCAGTCCGTGCAAAATTTTAACGCTGTTTAGTGTGTTTAGTTAAGTAGCCACATGTCTTAATATTAAAAGGGGAACTTAAGGTTACTGGACATGAGGTACTGCATCTAAGTTTTGCCCAAGAAAAATTCTACCTGCTCGATGAGGTATGTGACATGGTTGAGACCATACTTCACAACAATAGGCTTCTTTGCTTCAACAGTTTTGCCTTCAGATTCAGCCTGAGCCCTTTTCAAGAGACGCTCTCTCTTTGCAGCCTTGTCCTCAGGCCTGTACTTGAGTAGCATCTTGAACAGGTTTGTCGCTGCTCATGAGTTTAAAAGAAGACCACAACAAAGTCAAACACAATTTCACAACCCAAAGCAATAGATTCAATAGCATTGCTCTTAAAAATAATAGAGAAATGCAAGCCCAGAGGCAATTATATCATAAACTTGAATGACACAGCCCTATAAAAATCCATATCCATAGTATAATAAAGACCATACTTAAATATAAAGACAATGCCAGTTAAAAAAAAAAAAAAAAAACTGGCAAACATATTACATCAGGGAGCTATCGAATTACTCCCTTAGGCCAGACCGGCCCAGACGACTATAAGTCTTGAGCCTTCAATCAAGGAGAGCACATCACACGATATCTTTAAAATTAGGCCCAATTAACCACTCCATTTTTTTCTAGACTAACCATTTCATTAATGACAATAATTAAAGGCAAGAACACATTCACAATTGACAAATGTAAAGTAACAAAGAAACAAAATGAAAATGATTCATATTATAAAGCTATTCGTCACATAAATCAAATGTAAAATTAATAACAATACATATAATGTTCCTAGACAGAGAACAATACCACACAAAGTTCAGCCCTGGTTCAAGTAATAACTCATAAATCACGTGAATTAATTCAAAGTGGCCAAACCAAACATAAAACCCCCATCATGTTACAACAATATAGTTCGACAAATCTCAAATAATTGGAGCAGTAAAAAAAAAAAAAAAAAAAAAAAGTAAGAATCAAATAGTATACATACCAAGGTTCTTGTCGAGGGTTTTGGTGAACTGGTTGAGAGCTGGTGGGACCTTGAGCCTCTGCTTGAGGATCCTCTTCTTCCTCTGAAGCTGAACAGTCTTAGGCCATTTGACGAATCGGGTCAGATCTCTCTTCGGTGGCAAAGCCCCACCGATCCCAAACTGCTTAGGACGCTTCTCGAACAATGGGTTCAACACCTTCTCCGTCTTCTTCTTCGATGCTGCTGCTGGCACTGGTGCCTTTCCACCTTTCTTTGGAGCCTTCATCGTTCACAAAAACAAAGAAACGCTTAACCAATCAGAAGAATAGAATACATACAGAAATGAAAATGAGAAAAGAGAGAGAGAGAGAGAGAGAGACTGACCATTTGTGCCGATGTGTTGGAGGTCTCGTCTGGTTTACCTTCGCTAAACGGCAGAGGAAGAAAAACCCTAGTGCGGCATCCTATATATAATAGGGCCGTTTAGGGTTTTCCTTTCTGAAGGCACAAGGTGTATACGTGTGTGAGCGATGTGTCAACGTATTTGGGCTGCAAAAGCTTATAAGCCCATTTGGGCTGAGGTATAAAGTTTTCGGTCAGTCGGCGTTGGGCTTCTCAAACCCAATCATAATTAGGGTCAAATGGGCGGGTCATTAATGAATTTGGTGATTTACGGATTGTTTTAGCATTAACGTTTTTGTGAAAAATGGTTCATTTTCTAAAGAACATTTTATAGAAACTATTTCATTTTCTAATATTTGGTAACGACTTTGAAAATGAGTTTAAGAATATTTTCTGGTGTTTGGTATGCAATTTTTTTTTTTTTTAAATATTTCTTGTATAATTTAAAACATGTGTATTATATAAACTAACTAATGTAACCATTATAAATAAAAAACCAATAATGAATTTGGTTTTTATACTAAAATTCTGACAATAGATACAATTAAAATTAATTAATTGTTAAATTTTCATGATCTCCACCACTTATCTTGCTCATATATATGGACAGTAATATACGTACATATGTACGTACACACACACACATATATAAATTTTACAGGGGAGTACATTTTCAATAAGTATATGATAATTTTTAATTCTCTACTCTTTTTGTTGATATACTAATTGTCTGCTATGGTCAACCACAAGTCTTCAATATTACTCTAAATTGTGTATTTACATAATGTATCTGCATAATATATCATCACTGCATAAAGTATTTGCCAACAAAAAAAGTATTTGCCAACAAACGCAATTCTCCTAAACAATTATCATTCATTATATAACAATATTATTAGTCCACGGTAAAGATTGTCCCATGTAAAAGCAATTTAGAGCAATATAGGTACTATGTTTAACATTTTTATCTTTTACTTCATCCATTCTTTCTTCTTCTTCTTCTTTTGTTTTTATTTTTATTTTTATTTTTTGCACTTTATGTGTGAAAAAGAAGTAACTTCTGCTAGAAATCCATCAAACCGAAAATTTCTTAGAGAAAAAAGAAAATCAAGCTTGAAATTCAAAGCAAAGAATTGGGATTTTGGTAGAAAGGAATGAAATAATTACCATTGCAAATTTGTTTTCCTTTGCAAGTTGGAGCTATTGACCAATCAGTGAAGAAAAAAAAAATCTAATAAGAGAATTATGTTACAGAAGGGAAGAGAAACATGGAGAAAAGAGAGAAGAGGGACAATTAGAGAGAGAGATCTATGGGAAGAGGATAGACCAGAGTTAGTAACAGTGAGGGTGTAAGGAGAGAAAAAGCAAAAAAAAAAAAAAAAGAGAAAAAGTGAAAAAGCTTACCACGAGAGAGAGAAGGCGCCAAAAAATTATGTTTCCCACCGCTATAGACGAATATAATATTTATAGGAGATGCAACGCATGAGAGAGATATTGTTTTCCAAAAAATTGGAAAACAACATATAGAAAATAAGCCTTATTTTTATTAGGGTTTTCGTTGACCAAAGATAGCTTTCCATTGACCAATTTTTTTTGTGCTACCAAACACTGAAAAATGTGGAAGAATATATTTATAGAAGGTTTTTCAGTGAAACAAACAGAGCGTTATATATATATATATATATATTTTTTTTTTTTGAGAAGATGGTCTATATAACATCTAATTGGATAAAACTAGGGATAGAAGTAAAACCATGATTTAAACTTAGGGGCCGAAGTATAAACCATTTTTTTTTATTAAATGAAAATCCAAACTAGCACACATTGAATGTTAACAAAATTTTAATAAAAGAGAATATACAAAATAATTGTATCATAATACACTACAACAGTGGTTATAGGGAGTGTGCCTATCACTAAATCGTGTATGTCGAATATTGGATTTAAAGACCCCTTTGGAGATAATCCTTCCCAAAACTAAGTTTTGTATTTTTGAGTTCTAATCTCAATTTGAATTCTATATACAAATAGGAGGATTGATATACAAATTGGCCTAGTTATGTGCATTGCACAAGTACAAATGTCATATTTATATTGGTCGTTGGAGCCCAAGACTTCAAACATATTTGGAGCCAAATTTTGTCATTGCCACATTCTTTACTATTGATATCTCTTGTACACGGCACCAACCTATATACTAACATGCATTTAAAACCATTCCCATTACCTACTAACCAATTGCCTGCCTTAAACAACATTTTTTATTTAAAAAATTTCATCTACTAGTTCTTTTGGAAGTTGGGCTCTTGAAGGTTGTTGGCTCAAGGTGTGTTAGACCTAGATTTTTTTTATTGCGCTTGAATATTTTAAGGAGGATCGTGTTTTATGCTGAATCTTGTGGTATTTCGAGATATAATCATATATTTTGATTGAACACTTTTGGAGTCATTGGCGGCTCCAAGAATTTTTCTCAGAGTGTTCCTTAAGGAGTATAATTACACAACCCATTGTACATTATCCATGGCTCAACCCACTACTTAACATAATTTAATTTGTTTTGTCTTTTATAATGTATTGGTTAATTAAATTATTAATTATTGTTGTTTAGTTGCTTCATTATTTTTCTTTACTAACTACTAGCAGTCTAGCACACATCTCACTGTACATTAGCACACACCCCATGTGCATTATCCACGGCTTAACCCATTGCCTAGTGCCTAACATAATTAAATTTTTTGTCTTTTATACTACCTCTGCGTGCCTTCAGCCTTTATTGCTTCTACCTGTCCACTTCCCCAATTCAAATGCCCACCCCACGGCCCTATGGCCCCCATCCACTACCCACTTAACAGATAAGAGTCACAAGAGCCAATCAACATTCCACAAAATATTAAACATATCAAACATTCACAACACACAAAATTTACAATACATAAAACAACAAACTCACAAACCAATAAAGTCAAAATGTTAAATAAAGTTATAAAATAAAGGCAATTAGACATTTAGACATAGAGAAAGAAAGAGAGAGCTCCGCTCTCACTCAGTCACTCTCAGATTAGAGCACAACAATTAGCAAAGCCAAAGATGTAAGATTTAGATGAGATAGACAGATAGAGAAAAAGAGAGAGAAGTAAAGAACTAAAATACCTTGAGGCTTAAGGGGCGGCGCCACGGTAGCATGTCGAGGTGAGGACTCGAGGGTTGAGGCGACGAGGCAAGCCAAGCAATCTCTGATCCAATCTCCAATCTTGTCGTCGCTGTTGCTCGAGTTTGAGGCCCGATGTGCTCTATTGCTCGAGTTTGAGGCAATCCAGGCGAAGGCGCTGTTGCGCCGATGTGCTTGGAGCTTGGTCGTTGATAAGGTTTTTTTTGTTTAGGTTAGGAGTTTAGTTTTGATTTCAATTTTGCTAATTTGCTTTACCATTTGATGATTTTGATCAATCAGCAGACGCGTATTGGTAATTTGGGTTTTTTTTTTTTTTTTTTTTTTTTTTTTTTTTTTTTTTGTTTTGAGAATCCGTTTGGGTTGGGTTGTATTTAGTTAATAAAAATTTAAATAATTTTTTTTTTGAGAATCCGTTTGGGTTAGTTTTGTTTAGGATTGATGTTTGGCTTTTTTTCCTTGGGGTGGGCTTGTTATGTTTTTTTTTTTTTTGGCTTTTTCTTTTTGCTTGAAAGTAGAATAAATAATGGAACAAAATTTAATTTTATTGACATAAAAAAAATTGAAGGTGTTCCCAATTTTTTTTTTAAAGGGTATTCAAATAATTTTTTTTTATTATATATAATTTTTTTTTCCAGGTCAAGGTGGTCCTGGGACCACCCTGCCCTTAACGTGGTGCCACCACTGTTTGGAGTGTATGCTTTGGAATTTTTTTTCTAAATAACAATAAATATTAAAAAATTTAGTTAGTTGTCACGTTGCAAAAATATTTTGAAAACTAGCATCTCGAGTGTCTAAAACTCGAGTTCCAAGATAAAAATCAAGTTTTTGAGGCTTGATTTGTAAAAAAAATCCAAGTGAAAATCGAGTTTTAAAAACTCGAGTTCTGAAAACGCCGCTATAGGCCTTAAAAACGTCACTATAGGGCTTAAAAATGGAGTTATAAAAAAATTTAGCAGAAAAACGCCACTATAGGGCTTTAAAACGTCAGTATAGGGCATAAAAACGCCACTATAGGGCTCCCTAAACCTGGTATTGAACACTTATGAAAATTTTTTGCAGAAAAACGCCGCTATAGGGCTTTAAAACGTCACTATAAGACTGAAAAACGCCACTATAGGAGCGATAAAACTAAAAAAAATTTTGCATGGAACTCGAGTTTCTAAAACTCGAGATTTATGTAAATGGATCTCGATTTTCTAAAACTCGAGATGTCTACTTTCCCTTATAGTTTCAAGCGTTGCCTAACTAACTATATACAAATTGTTTCCACCGTTATTCTGCACATTTCCCCGTATGCTTTGTAGTGATCTTTGTAAATTCCCCATAGAACTTTAATTTACATTGTAGAGATTTTTAATATTCTTATAATGGAAATGGGCGTTATTTGACATGAACAAAGTATCTCTCTTGATTATTTGTTTTCTCATGCTTTGATTATTTGTTTTCTCATGCTTTGGACCCATGTAGGTTTTGACCATGACAAGATTACACAATTCTCCCATACAACACCAATGTTATAACAACAACAACTAACACATAAAACACAAATCACATCAACACAAACTATGTAAAAGATGCAAAATTTTAAAAATTGTTCATTGAACAAAATTGGTCTACAAAAAGTTCCAATTTTTACATGTACTTAAGTGCAGGAGTCAGGACACAAACATGGGTGAAATGACAATTAATCATTTTTATATACTTAATCCCAATATTAAGGGGAAATCATAGATAAAAGAACAAATAATGCTAGTTTTCAAAATTACTCCATTTTTTCTCTCATTAAAAAAAATAATCAGCCCATATTGTATTTTTGCCCATATTACTCAGGTTATCTATTAATTGCATAAATATGGGATTATTACTCTCTTCTTCTTTATGGATGTTGTAATATGAGATTAATGCTGTGTTCCTTCCTTATGGATGTTGATCTTGATGAAGTTTGCAAGAGAGTCCACATTTTTAGTAGCTTCACTCTTCTCCATTTCAATAGTTTGCGCCGTGTCATTACTTACCTCTATATTCTTTCCCAAAAACGATGACAAGTTCATTGTAGTGGAGGAATAATTATTCCTTAAAACACTAAACCAATCAAAATACATTTGTAGAAATGTAGAAATGAGAGAGAGAAAGAGAGTGACCTTTTTTGCGGATGTGATGGAAGATTTCTCTGCGGTAAAGAAAACTACATAATAACATATATGTGCATTTAGGTTTTTTTTTTTTTTTTTTTTTTTTTTTTTTTTTTTTTTTTTTTCTTTAAAGGACAAGCTTTGTATACATATTTGGGGTTATTTCAATCTTAGCCCATTTGTTTGACTGCTTTATTGGGTTGAATATTTGCGGCATTGCTAAAAAAGTGTGGTTGGGTTTCTCTTAAACAATTAGGGTCCAAATGAGTGGTGTAAGGACACAAATCGAATCCTAGGCCCAATAAGCTCAATACAATAAATTTGTAGAGAGTGGGTTGGAAAACTAGGCTATAATGAGTTAGACAACAATTGTAATAGATCCAGAAGACAATAAAGCAAAAATGGACTGGATTTGTCTAAGGAAAATTAAACTTGGCACAGTCCGACGAGATCGGTTCTTGTATATATTACTTGAAGTTGGTTACAAATATAGTTTTAATCGCTACAGTACTTCTTTCTTAATTTTTCGATCCCTTTCTCTTAGGGCCTTCCCTCTAATTTATACAATTTCTCCCTTCTCATCTCCACCTTCCACCTGGACAGTAGATTGTTTGTGTTGATCCTTGTTCCATCAGCACTCTCCTGAAGTCTTTAGGGGTAACTGTAAGGCTGAAAAACACTGTTCAGATATCACTTTTTCATTAATGCGGTCAAAAAGTTAGTTACAGAGCATTCAATGCGGTGGTAGCAGCTTTCTTTTAAATATTTCTTAGCTCACATCTGTCCTGTACGTTCACAATGCATATCCTTATTAATAGAACTTCCTGGAACGTCATTCTGGATAATAGGACACACATTTTGATCTTTGCTTCGTTTAGGGATATTCCTCATCGGCCTACCTTCCGAAGCCCTCTCATTTATAGCTTACTCATGGGGCTCTGAGTCTTACATCTTTAATACTGTTTATATGTCCTCGGACTACTCAACGTTCTCGGCCAAGGCCTAAGGCCCAAGGCCCAATATATACACTTTTGGGCCCCTTATCTCTACAAGTAGGTTTGGGAGTTATTAATGATTTCGGTGCTTAAAAAACATTTATTGAATTTAAGATAGGTTAGATTTACTTTTAATTCCCTCCAATATTTTAGATTATTATGTGAGCATGTATTAAGTTAAAACCATTATTGAAAAGATTCCAAGAATTAAATGGCCATTCAAGAAGATAAAATCAATTAAACAATCAAAATCAAATTAAACAATAAACACTACTTGAAGTTGGAAATAAATAAATTGAAAGAGATCAAGTATAATTTTTTTTTTAGATAATTACAATATGCTGCTAATCCCGCAGCTCGAACCCTTTCCCCCCTAGACCCCCAAGCACTTTGTACATGGGAAGGTGCCAATTCAGCTACAAAGTTTTTGGCAAGTATAAAATTCTTTGAACTTCTAGAAATGAATAATATTTTCTCACTTAGTCTAAGACTATGTGAGAAAAAGAATCTCTTTCTCTCTTCCTTTTGTGTGTGTGTTTGTTTCTTAAAAACAGAAGACAATTTTTTTAAAATTATAGAAATGAATAGCAAAATTCTTCCATAATATAAGCTCAATTGTAAATTTAACAATATAGGTGTGTACGTCAAAAAAAAAAAAAAAAAAAAAATATAGGTGTGTGAAATATAATTCATGTCATTTATAGATTTCATGGTGATTATATAGGACACCTACCACAATTTTAGTGTTTTTTTTTTAGAATACTAAGTATTTTTAACACACACACACGAGGAGAGGAGAGAAGGTCTTAAAGAAATTTACTGTGGTGTATATTCAAAAAGACCTAACTTTTGGATACACATCACAGACTTTAAACAATTTTAGTGTTGGTTAAAGATAGACCGTGACTGTCCATAAAGTCACACAATATAAATGCGAGACGCAAGCCACATGGTAGAGTTAATTAATAAACAATGCTAGATGATATTAACTCAATCAAAATAAATTGAAATATTTAGACGTTATATGCATGTTCAACAAAGGTCATTGGCATGTTGCTAAGATTTGGACATGGCTGTATTTCGCAAAAAGATTTGGATAATACTGTAAATAAGCTGAGCTTTGTGGAGTATTGTGTGTTTGAGTTGGCTTGTCAGTAAAAGAAAAAAACACAAGCTTGGCTTGAATTTGAGACAAGCCTAAAATAATGGTTGAGCATGAACTCGTGGGAAAGCCAAAAAACTCGAGCTTAATATCAAGCTCAAACTCGAATTCAGGTCAAATTTATAAACTTGAGATCCAAGATAATTACAAAAATGAAGTAAACAAAATTAATAAAATAGCATACTCATTCTATCCTTCTATTTCTACTTATGTTTAGCCATTGTTTGAATTACAATTTTATATAATCAAATCCATCCATTCATCCTTCCTTATTTACAATTTCAACAATTGTTCAAAATACAATAACTAGAAAGATCCTTGTTTTGTTATTGTTATGAATGAGAGAAGATTAACATGTTTCATAACTTTACATTAGATGGTGGATAAGGAAGGACCATACATGGCCCACTTAATTTTTTTGTAAAAAAATGTAACTAAAACCTAAAATGGTGCTTGGTCAGTTTAGAGGGAATGAAAAAATTAAACTAATGAGTAGTGGTCCCATGTGGACCATGTTATTATCAAGATATGAGTAATGATTTTATTTAGCAAACATATATCAAACCTATAAATGAGTCTATGATCGACTTGTTTTGTATCGAGGCTTATAGCTCACGAGCTTGTTTATGAATAAATTCTTTTTCTTGAGCTTAGTTTGTTTATTAAAAAAGCCTAAAACTAAGACTCAAGTTTGATTTATTTATAAACAAACATGAATTATCTTTTTATCAAATTGAGCTTAAATTATTTATGAACAGCTTCGGTTTATTCACAATCCTAGACTTAGATATGGTGCAATCATGCAATTACCATTTGATTGTGAGATGTAAAAATTCGGATGCTAAAAAAAAGTTTCAACCTTTTATCTTTTTACCATCTTAATTTTTACATCTCACGAATTCAATTCTGCCTACTTGTTCCCACAAAAAAAAAAAAAAAAAAAAAAAAAAAAAAATTCTGCCTACTTATATTTCTATTTAAAAAAAAAAAAAAAAAAAGAGGTTAATTGACAAGCGCAAAGTAATGCATTTGGAAATTTTATTGAAACTAAAATGGCGGCGATTTTAGTCGCCATAACAACAGAAAACATCGAAATCGATAAAATACAGTATTTTGCTCTCTCTCTCTCTCTCTCTCTCTCTGTATATTCTGTAATTCAGATTCGAGCCCCACTTCACTTCTCTCTCCAACCGACCTTGATACACAAACTCCTTTTTGTATTACCTTCCTGGATCTGCAAATTGATGATGTTTTTATTTAGGTAGTATTTGATTAGAACCACGTAAAACAGACGCTATATTATTATTATTATTATTATTATTTTCCTTAAAAGTCTTCATTTGCACGCAAAGCTAAACCTGGTTGAAGATCTATGAGTATGAGTTTAAAAGATCATAGATGAAGAAACCAACACCGTTTCACACTCCACTACACTAGCAAGCAAAGCAAACCCACCACCACTATGGACAACAGAAACGTCGTCGTTTGTGACAATGGCACTGGGGTATGTTTACTAATTTTCGTTTCTAATTACTCTTCTTAACCTTTTTCTTCGACCCATCAAATAATATGTATTTAGGATTGTAATTACTAGGTAAGAAGGCGAGATTAGATTAGTGTTTGTTTGATTAGCTGACCTATACGAGGTTTTGATTCTCAAAAGACATTATTGGTTTTATTGTCAATGGATTTGCTTATTTCGATTTGTACTTTTGTTTTTATTTATGTAACTTGGGTTTTTTTAATGTTAGTTACTTGTGAATGATTTCCATTAGTCTGTTGAGGATTCATAGCCGAACCCGTAGTTTTGTGACTAAAATTTTGTTGTTGTTGTTGTATGTAGTATGTCAAATGTGGCTTTGCTGGAGAGAATTTCCCTACATCGGTATTCCCTTGTGTTGTGGGAAGGCCTATGCTTCGGTACGAAGAATCACTTGTGGAACAAGAGCTAAAGGTAAACTAATTGCATTTTGTGTTCTTAGACCACAAATGGGATTTCTAGGAAAATCTACAAATCTTCATGTTATTATTGCAAATGGTTTCCATAACTATATATGTTGATCTGTCAATGAATGTACATTACATTCTTATGTTTACTACTACAGTCGAATTGAATGAAATGAGAAGGTTATTATGTATCCCTTGTTATTACTTCACTGTTGTTGAAAATTGACATGGAGGCAAATATATGACTTAGTGTTAAGGAGTTAGTATGCTTGGTTTTGATTTTATAATCTTGTTCACTGCACATGCTCTGTAGTCTTAAGTACATAGCTGCCAATCGTTTATGCTTATTCTTAGTTTTTAATTCGGTATGAAGAATCACTCCTCGAGCAAGAGCTAAGGGTAAACTAATTTTCTTCTCTAGGACAAAAATTTGCATTTTGTGTTCTTAGACCACAAGCAGGATCTGTAGGAAAAACTTCAAATCATGTTATATGCTGGTTTCTCGTTAAAACAATTTCATGGTGTATTATTGCAAATGGTTTCCCTAACTATGTATGTCAATCAGTGAATGAATGTACATTACATTCTAATGTTTACTGCTACTGTCGAATTTAATGAAATGAGAAGGTTATTATATATCCCTTGCTATTTTTACTGTTGTTGAAAATTGACATGGAGGCAAATCTATGACTTGTGTTAAGGAGTTAGTATGCTTGCGATGATTTTATATTCGCGTTCACTGCACATGCTCTGTGGTCTTTAGTACATTGCTGCCAATCATTTATTGCTGATGCTTAGTTCTTAATTCTGAGAGGCTGTTCTTTATTTTTTATTCATTTAGGATATTGTGGTTGGAGAATCTTGTGCAGACTTGCGGCATCAACTCGATGTATCTTATCCTGTCAGCAATGGTATCGTGCAAAACTGGGAAGATATGAGTCATGTGTGGGACCATGCATTTTACAATGAATTGAAAGTAAGTGTCAAGAGGTTCTGATTGCTGTGGCAACCTATACTGTAAATCTTGTTTATTCTTTTCTTGATACAGTTTCATTGGATCATTACTAAGTCTTTTTCAAACTTTCTATTAACAGATTGATCCAACAGAATGCAAGATTTTGCTTACAGACCCACCTCTTAATCCTTCAAAAAATCGTGAAAAAATGGTTTGTGATCGTTTTTTCTTTTCTAAAATGATTATCTTTGGTAAACTTATCTTTATCCTAATTTATATTTTGAATCATGATATTGGCTTTTCATTATTTGACAGGTTGAGACCATGTTTGAGAAGTACAACTTTGCTGGCGTCTTCATCCAAATCCAAGCTGTTTTGACATTGTATGCTCAAGGTGCTTATAAAGATGATTGAAGGTTATAATTTTTTAATATTCTTCAAAATGTTCTTAAAAAAAAAAAAAAGACAATAACAGTGAATCTCATCATGATGCCTTTGCTACATTTTTGGTGGAAAAACTTTAAAACTCCTTATTAATACTAATTTTGCTACCGATTTTATACACAACATTACCATCTCTTTTTAGTCATGTGTCTCAGCATTTCCTTGACTTCCTCACAGGTTTGCTAACTGGATTAGTTATTGACTCTGGTGATGGTGTTACTCATGTGGTAAATTGCTTAAGAACCATATTTTTGTGAATTATATTATTGTAATGAACTTCCACTATTATCTTTCCTCTTGTCAATTTATCAATTTGGTCAGATCAGTTCATGGATGTTGAATTCATTGCAATTATATAAAATCTGGAGTGATATTATTTTTTTATTTAATCATTTATTTGGTAGTGTTTCAAGTTTTATTTAAAAAACTTTTGAAACAAGTTATTGTTTCAGTTTGTGCGATTAGTAATGGTATCGACTTCATTCTCCTTGGAAAAAAAGGTGATACGAGTCCTGTTTACTTCATGACTAAACTTATTCTCTATGTTTTCTTAGATTTTGTAATTATGCGAATTAGATGCTTCTCCCACTATAAAAACTACAACAACAATCTTACAATCAAGCTTTAGTCCCAAAATTTTGGGGTCAGGAATGGTTCCTTGATGGACTAATTAGGGTGGGTTGGTCGAAGTCTTACTTTATATTACTTCTTTAATTGTCATGTTCTTTTTACTGCTACTACTAGTGTGCGTTTGACACAAATTAAAAAGTCAGTTTTTTTTACTATTCAGCTTATTTTTACTACTATTCATGGGTCCCATTGCACTTTTTGGTACTATTTATGGGTCCTATTGTACTATTTTAGCTACCTTTTAGACTTTATCTATATTACTTTTAGCAAAAGATTTTCATTTTCAGTTTCAGCTAAATAAGCTGTTCCCAAACAGAAACCTAATGTTATTGTCATACTCTCTATTACCTTTCTTTATTCTCTCAACTTGAATTAACTCACTCATCCTCACTATGCATTATTTGCTAAAATATCTCAAGAAACTCTCCCTCATCTTTTCTGCAATAAGAGATACCTTTATCTTTAAGGGGATTTCTCATTTGAATCCTATATTTCCTTGTATCTCCACTTATCCATTGTAATATTCTCATTTCAATTACACTCATTTTTATGAACTTGTAACTTCTTAACTGCATACCATAGAGCATAATTGGTCTTATAGCAATCTTATAATAATTTCCCTTTATAGGTATTCTACAATAACACAAGACTTTTGATGCACTTCTCCACTTCATCCACCTTGCTCTTATCTTGTGATTCACATCTTGTTCAATCTCTCCATCCTTATGATCTGTTGATCCAAGATATCAATAAGTCTCGCTCTTTGGTATTTCTTGGTCATCAAGTGTTAAAACCCCCGTTGTCTTTATTTCTACTTTTGCCAAACTCACATTCCATGCACTTTGTTTTAGTCCTACTTAGCCGAAAGCCTTTAGACTCTGAAACATCTCTCCAAATTTCTAACTTGACAGTAATTATATGTCTAGTTTCATCCACTTGTAAAGGGTATTAGCATTATGGTATTCTTTAAGCCTTTACCAGTTAGCATTAGTGAATCTAGGGCATAGCTTAATGTAGAAAGTTGTAAAGGGTATTAGCATTATGATATACTTTAAGCCTGGAGGTTCATTTTGGAGTATTATCACTTGATCTCTGTCCAGGTTCCTGTAGTTGATGGCTACTCTTTCCCTCACCTTACAAAACGGATGAATGTAGCTGGCCGACATATAACATCATATCTGGTTGATTTGCTATCACGAAGAGGGTGAGGTCAATGCTTTATCAGTAGGATCATTATGATTAACATTGATTTTTTTCCTTGATTTAAACTTCCGTTTTAATTGGAGAAACACAACTTTTGTTGCTGAAGGTATGCAATGAATCGGACTGCAGATTTTGAGAGTGTTAGGGAAATTAAAGAGAAACTCTGCTATATAAGGTGAACATGCAATCTCATGTTATATTCTGATTTTGTGGAACTTGATGCATTGGCATATAATGGTATATCTGTTTTCCCACAGTTATGATTACAAGAGAGAGTATCAATTGGGACTTGAGACCACTATCCTTGTTAAGAATTATACTGTGAGTTCATTTTCTTAGTTTCTTATAGTTCTTATGGTTGTTTCTATATAAATGTTCAAATGTGCAATTCTAAATGCATGGCTTGATTGAAGCTTATAAATACACACTTCCACATGCATATATATATATATATATATATATAGAGAGAGAGAGAGAGAGAGAGAGAGAGAGAGAGAGAGAGAGAGGGAGATGTATATCAGTGACTTCTCTCCTTTATTTATTTATTTATTTGGATAAGTTATACTGTGACTTTCCTCCTTATATAGCAAAATTAAACTTATTTCTTGCCTGTTTGGATTTTCTATATTCAACTTTGTGTTTTTTATAAAAAGTTATATAATCCATGTAAAATTAATTCATTATGTCACATTAACCAGCTGCCAGATGGAAGGGTCATTAAAGTTGGCACTGAACGTTTCCAGGCTCCTGAGGCTCTTTTCACTCCAGTAAGCCTGTACTTCTTTTGACTTTTGTTTTGCATGTCTCCATGTTTTTCTTTGCCTTAATGTATAATCTGACAACTGGTTGTTTAACGTGTAATTGATCAGATGTTATGTTTCTGGTTGTTCCTATTGATTATATATATTCTGTAAATGGATGTCAATTGAACTACATTGTTATATTTGATCTATTGTGATTGTTGTAATCAGTTTTAGAGCAAATTTCATTTTATCAGAATATTAGAGGAAGTTCAGAGGTTCTTCTTCTTTGCAGGAACTCATAGATGTTGAAGGTGATGGGATGGCTGACATGGTTTTTCGCTGCATTCAGGAGATGGATATTGACAATCGTATGATGGTACTAATATTATTACCAAAACATAATTTTTGTAACATGCTTTTAAACTTTAATTAGGCATTAATAAGATCTGTGATAGGTATGATGAGGATGTGAAATTCTCTGTTCTGAGTGAAAATACAATGCTGTAAGGTTGATATATGTTCGAAGTAAGCTCTAACTTCTCACATCGAATTTGTACACTCACTGGGTTTGCTAGTTTTTCTAATACCTTTCCTTTTTCTTTTTAAAAAGAAAAAGAAAATATAAATGCCAATGGTTTTATTTCTCTGTTTTCCATTTTACAAGTTGCACATATGTACAACCCAAAGAAAAAGCTGCACCTATGTGTGATATCATGCCTGGAGTAACTACCAATTGGTATACTTAGTAATGTATTACGACTTTTAGATATATCTAGGCGTTTTAATTGGTTTTGTTTGCCTTTGCTTTCCCACTTTTTCTTGTGGGGCAATAAATCCTGTTTTTAAGTACTATTCAATATACTGTACCTGCCCTTTTCTAATCCGGCAATTAATCCTGATCTGGCAACCATGATTTAGATTCTCTGTTGCTGCATATAAATATTGCAGCCTAGTTATTGATCATATAATGGTTAGGATTTTCATCTCAGCTTCTTCTTAGATGGTAACCATAATTGAAAAATTCAGATTGATGAGTAAAACTAGTGCCACTTCAGGGGCAGGTCTTAGTAAACTTAGGGCCATACCTTAGCCATATATCCCTTTGTTTTGTTGTGAATGTGAACTCCCTGCTATGTGTTTCTAAATTTTTATGTATTTATCTTTTGCAGCTTTACCAGCATATAGTCTTAAGTGGAGGGAGCACCATGTATCCTGGATTACCTAGTCGGTAATACTGTAAACCTCTCTTTGTTTTCTTCAGATATGAACCTCATTTGCTCTTGTATAAAGTAGTTTTGTCCTTGCCAATTATATTCTGCACAGGTTATCTCATTTACTATTGTATTTGATTACTTAGCATACATTAGATTTTATGTTATTACATTCCTGCCTCATACTCCAGAATATGTTTTTGTTTCTGTTAGAACTTTGGTTTGAAGATTTGTGAGGAATAGTTGCTTGCCTTCAAAGTGCTTGAAAATTTCAGAGAAGACTCCAAAATGATGTTTGGTTATCAAAATAACTGATTACGAACAAGAAGGGACTTCTTTTTATGTTGGTTAATCAGCATTAATTTTCTGAAACATGTCAATTTAAAGATGCCTAAAAAATTTAGTTGGTGACTGCTTTAATGGTTACTAATTGGATATAGTGTATTGTATGACCATCAATCCACCATCACTGTTGCTAGCTTACATATAGAACACGTTCCTAAATCTTAGTAACTTTGAACCTGGGAATTTGAAGAAGTCTTCAGAATCTGGGGCCTAGTAAATTCTTTCTTATCCTGTGAGCACATCATTTGCTGTTGCTGTGCTTTTTATATAGTTTCTTAGTATAAATTGTTGAAGTTCTGATTTTTAGTTTTTATTTTTCCTTCAGTTTGGAGAAAGAAATACTGGATCGTTATCTTGAAGTTGTTCTGAAGGGAAACAAAGATGGTTTGAAGGTAAGTTTTGAGTTGTGGGTGTTACAGTTCAGAAGAATAAAAATACTTCGCCTTCTTTTAATTTTTTTTGGGTTAGATTTAGTGGGTAGCTTGAAGAAAATTAAATTTAATATTCTTGATGTTTTCCGTTTCCTATGGAATTCTAGTGACATTTTTCAATTACACCACTGACTATATCGCTGTTAGTTTGTAACATAAAATATTGTGATATAAAGCCAGCTAATGGAACAAAAAGAATGTTCAGGAATTAGAGTTCACTCCTATTCAATGGTGGAGCTAGAGATTGAATTTAGGGGAGCCAAGTAATAGCAGAAGAGGTGGAAACCTATGTGGCTTAAATTTAAAAAATCTAGTACTTAAAAATTTGAAAAATTTGTGTCCTTCCCTATGCAAAAATCAGGTTAGGAGCTTTAAGAACTGGCAAATAAGTCCTAAATTCCTGATCATTTGAGTGGAGCTTATAGAAGGTAGTGATTAGCAAGACTACCACTAATTGTGGTGCAGCAGTTATGGATGGAGCCAGTCTTTTTTGTACTTGAACTTCCCCTTATATTTTCTATATCCAATGGTGAGCAGAAACTGCGATTGCGGATTGAGGACCCTCCACGAAGAAAGCATATGGTGTATCTAGGAGGTGCAGTCCTTGCAGGAATTATGAAGGTAAATGTCACCTCTCTCTCTCTCTCACTTCAAGTCTCACAATTGTTGATTGATATAGCGTTGCCACCAATTCAGTGATTGCAATTTGTATAATCTCTTATATCTCACTCTGAAGGCTGGTAAGTGAAGTAATCTAAGAAAAATTGAATATGTTGGTCTACACATGCAGGATGCACCTGAGTTTTGGATTAGCAGGGAAGATTATCAAGAAGAAGGAGTTGCTTGTCTAAGCAAATGTGGCCAGGCATGATTTTTGGGAAGCAAAAGCATCACTATGAGCCATCCATAATGGGTGAGACGTCTATATAAATGGGTGTGTGAGCTGAGACGCCATGTTTTTTCCATCTTTACGTCCCTATGAGCCTTCGATAAGCTTACTGAAAGAGTTTGACAAACGGGATAAAACTCATCATAGCATCACTCTATTGTATAACTAGAAAAATTGAAAATCTATAGAAGAAAATCATTCAATATTTTGTAGCTGTTGTTTTCTATCCATTGTATTTTATTTTGACTGGAGTTAAAAGTGTCTAGTTTTCAGCTGCATTGTGACAAAGCTTATTTGTTAGACTTTGAGTTTTTACTTTTTACTTTATTTAATCTGTTCGGAGAGAGAGAGAGAGAGAGAGAGAGAGAGGGTTTGAGCTTTGAAGACATGATAGTTGAAACGTGACTACTTGCCAGGCATGTGCACTTCTAAATGTCAGCCCGTTTGGTACACCCACTCAAACATATGTTTTCAGTTTTTAAATAACATTACACGTATTTCAACACATTTTTTCACCCACACGTATTTTCACACGTGTTTTCAAACACATATTTTCAGTTTTTAAGTGCATGTACCAACTAATGTCGCGGATAACTTTTCAAGCTCATATGAGCTCTGTATGAATTTCATATTATCCATTTGATGCGAATATGAAATTGTTTTTAAACTGTGAAAAAGAAAAAGAAAAAGAAAAAAAATCCCGAAAAGGTGGTTGTTCGTTTAATGAACACTACCAAAAAGATCTTCATCCACAGTCAACGAAAAGTAGATGCTTTGTACCTCAAAAAATAACGATAGAAAAATGGGAGAGGCAGCTGCTCCAGTTTAGGGTATCTTTGTTGATCTAATAAACTAATACGGGTTCTCAATTTAAAAATTTCTAGTTGATCTGATAAACAAAAGGCTATTCAAGTTAAGGATTTCTAGTTGATCTAATTGTTAATAACGAAGAAAAGAGCGTCTAGTGCTTCCAGGCAATATCTCAACGAATTTGGTACGAGGAAATGGGTCTTCTAGCTTAGTTGCTTACCTGACTCTTAATTTTAGAATAGAAAATTCAGAGTAAACATAACAACCTATAACTAATCTTATATTCTATACCATTTAGCCTTTTATTTTTCCCCTCTCGAAAAGTCACTATTTTCTACCATTTGAGTTTTCTAACATAATGATCCAAATTGATTGGATTAGTGTTTGGAGTTTCTTGATGCTTTCCTGCTTTGCTTTAAAAAAAAAAAAAAAAAAAGTCATGTTAACGGGTGCTTTTAGAGCAATTGTTAATAAATTATTTTAGGAAAGTTTTGACATTACTTTCATAGATAATATAAAAAGTTATCAAAAACATTAATTTTTTCCCCCCTAATAAAAAGTTTTGGGTAAATTCTACTAACATACCTTGAGGTTTTGACTAATGCCAACCAGGTCTAAGACTTTTCAAAACTAGCCAGTTTAGTCCCTAAAGCCAACTTAGTCCCTAAATAGTTAGGTATTTTTTCTCAACTGTTTTAGGGACTAAACTGGTTTTAGGGACCAAATTGATTAGTTTTGAAAAGTCTTGGACTTGGTAGGCATTAGTCTAAACCTCAGAGATATAAATGAAATTTACCCAAAAATTTTTAAAAATATTTCTTAAACCAATGTCCTTAACGCGGTCCTTAACTTTTTCCTTAAAAAAAAAATGACAAGATATTAATGGATTTTTTGGATTTTTGTACGTTGTTATGTTGAAATTTCCAATTAATTAATAAAGAAGTAACAACTAATAAATGATCTGGCATCCATAAGCTAGTTTTCTTCCTGTACTCGAACTCTGTTTTCCAAATTCTAAGCAACCACATAAGGTACATTGCTTTTTGGAATTATATGTATTGACTCAGTAAAAAAGCAACCTAACAAGTAACACGTACCATGACATTGATCATGATTCATGATCCCTTTTCCTCTTACGACATACAACTTTGAATAGTTTGATCATAGAGGAGAAAGAGCAAGCAATAAAGATAAGAGCAAAGGAACCAAGTAAGCAAAATTCGGGTGCCAACCCTCACCAAATAATAAGCCCCCACTCTTCCTTGCAATGTGTCTGGCACTCTGATTCTAGATACCTTTGTCTGGTATTGTTAGGTCCCAAGACCAGTGACCTACCACACCCATAAGACCAAAACTCAGTCATAAACAAGACTAATTAGACTATGTCCAAAAAACAAAACCATCTCTTTCTGCATCATCATCAGCAATCATGCACAACTACCCATCCCTTTCACATTAATGTTTCAATTGCTTAAGGAATGACACATTATTTAGGCTGGGGCTATTCACTTTCCATATATAGCTTCTCATCCCATTGGAAAAAGGATCAGACTCATCTAATAAATTGTGTGACAGACACCAGGTTTTCCAAACCACACATTCGTTTCTAAATTACTACTATTAGTTTTTGGTTCCTGGGCTTTTCCTACAGAGTGTGAAGCATTATAAGAGCGTTGAGCCTTCCCTTTCAATTTATTAAAAAACTTTTGTCACTTCCACAGATTGTTCACATGGTTTGTTTTCATATAATCAATAAATATGCACTGAATTCAAACATTTAAAAATATAAACCATGCTCTTCTTTTAGCTTATTTATCTAATTATCTATCATTTTGACTCAGGTTGTGGAGGTTCAAGAATCTGCTGTAATGGAGAGCTGTAATGGCAATGTGTTTCAACTTAGTGTGAAGCAAGGAGAGCCAACTTTGGTTCCTCCTGCAGAGGAAACTGAGAAGGGTCTATATTTCCTTTCAAACCTTGACCAGAACATTGCGGTGATCGTTCGTACTATCTATTGCTTCAAGTCAGATGAGATAGGAAATGAGAAGGCTTGGGAAGTGATCAGGAATGCCTTGGAAAAGGTTCTTGTTCACTATTACCCGCTTGCTGGGAGGCTAACTATCAGCTCTGAGGGTAAGCTCATTGTGGATTGCAATGGAGAGGGAGCTATTTTTGTTGAGGCTGAAGCAAACTGTTCAATGAAAGAGATAGGAGACATAACAAAGCCTGACCCTGAGACTCTCAGGAAGCTGGTTTATGACATTCCTGGAGCAAAGAACATACTAGAGGTGCCTCCCTTGGTGGCTCAGGTATGTAAACCCCTTAAAATATATTTGACTTTATTTCTAGTTGTAGTTCTTTGTTGTACGTAATTGAAGAGAAGGATTTAGTAAAGACATTATCACAAGTCACATTCACAATGGTCTTCCTGAGCTAAATGAATTTAGGATGTCTTTGCAGTCACTTACATGTGTATAATTTTCACAAAATTTAACCATACCAGTATGCAAAAACTCTTTGTGTACATAATAAGATCTCCCTATCTATCTTTTAAGTTCATGCATGAGACCTCTCACAACTTGGGAGATCACTGTTAAGTGTTAATTTTTTCCTCCAGGTGACTAAGTTCAAGTGTGGAGGATTTGTTCTTGGGCTGTGCATGAATCATTGTATGTTTGATGGCATTGGTGCTATGGAGTTTGTGAACTCATGGGGTGAAACAGCCAGAGGCTTGCCACTAGCTGTCCCTCCATTCCTAAACAGAAGCTTACTTAAGGCCCGAAACCCGCCAGAGATAGAGCACCAGCATCAGGAATTTGCCGAGATAGAAGACAAGTCCTGCATCAGTGACATTTATAATGATGAATTGGTGTATAGGTCCTTCTGTTTTGACCCTGAGAAGCTAGACAAACTAAAGATGAAAGCCATGGAAAATGGGGTTCTTGACAAGTGCACAACATTTGAAGTCCTCTCAGCATTTGTATGGAAAGCTAGAACTGAGGCACTGGGGTTTCTGCCTGACCAAAAAACAAAGCTCCTATTTGCTGTTGATGGGAGGCCTAAATTTAACCCACCACTACCAAAAGGGTACTTTGGCAATGGAATTGTGTTAACAAATTCTATATGCCAAGCAGGTGAACTACTAGAGAAGCCACTTTCATTTGCAGTGGGGTTGGTTAAGAATGCAATTAAGATGGTCACAGATAGTTACATGAGATCAGCCATAGATTACTTTGAAATGACAAGAGCAAGGCCATCTTTGTCTTCCACCCTTTTGATCACTACTTGGTCCAGGCTATCTTTCCACACAACAGACTTTGGATGGGGTGAACCTGTTCTATCAGGGCCAGTGGCATTGCCTGAGAAGGAAGTGACTTTGTTCTTGTCTCATGGCAAAGAAAGGAAAAGCATAAATGTGCTTATGGGTTTGCCAGCTTCTTCCATGAAGATCTTCCAAGAACTGGTGCAGATTTATTGAAAAAGAAATTAATGTCTACATGATGCTGTTCATTTTAAAAAATTACTATCACCACATTGGTCTAGTTTATCTTATATTATTCATCATAGTTCGTTAATAGGCAAGTCAAAGAAAATTATGCGTGGCCAAGTCAAGTTGGAAGGTGAATTATGTATTACGAATATGTTATTTCCGCATCTTTCTTTTATATGTTGGAGTTGGAAACTAAAAGGTTTGCAAATGAGATGTTATGGATTCCTTATTCTGCTAAAAAAAATGACTCCCTATTAAAGAAGGGAAGAACAACATAAACACTTCGGAGCTGTTTTTTATGAGAACGCAAGTCTTTTAGTAATTTGAAATTGGTAAATTATTTTGCAACTGGTTATTTTATTTTTTATTTTTTTATTTCCCTCCCCGAATGAGTAAGTATCATTAATTAAATCAACTAGTAAGTTACCCTGTGCGATGCACGGATAATTTTGTGATATTTTATGTAAGACGGTTTTAGATAATGTTGTACATATATTATATAAAAAAAAAAGTAAACTAAATTAGAGTAAAGAAACATATACATTTTGATATGTTAAAAATTAGTTTAGTAGCTTCACTATATATTTGTAGCATTCTTAAGGTAATATTAATTTTTTTAAGAATCATGAAACCAAAAATAAATGCAAAAGAGTAATGGGACCATGAAAATCAGCTAATGTGTGTTGTGTTCACATATTTCATACTATGAAATAAAAGTATGCCCAACTCTCTGACCGTCTTTCACTCATTGATAGTGCAACACTAAGACACGGTGTGGGCAAGTGTGTATGTATTTGTCTTATAGATGATTTAAAATTAAACCATGGTAGAATATGGCTTTACATTGCGCACCAAATATTATCTCTACTTATATACCCAAAACAAAAACTATCAAACCAAATTATCAAAACCTAAATCATATTTAAGCCCCTAATTTAAAAAGAAAAAAGAAAAAAAATTACCCATAGGAGTTTCGGCGTCTTTTGCTTTGGTAATATATAGTGAAATAGTGCATTTTATTTAACAATCCACAACACTTTTGTGTCATTCTATCTCTCTAGGGCCTTATCTAGTTAGATATTACTATTAATCTTTACTTATTTTATTTTATTTTTGCTTTAAAAAAAAATACTAAAACAGTGGGTATGCTAAAAGACATAAAGAATAGAGAAAGATGTGGTGTAAGGTTAGGCAATTAATGAGATATTAATGAGATAATAGTAAAATAAGTTAATGTGAACTTTTGTATAACAGTAAAAAAAAGTTAATGAAAGAGGTAAAAAAGGTTAAATGCAAAATTAGAGCGCCACTTGGCAGGACCTCATGCACTCTCGTATGAGGTCTCTGCTTTTATATATATATATATATATATTGATTGATTATATAACAAAAGCTAGTCAAGGGGGCAAGCCATCTTCATCCTATAAGAGAACCCAAGATGGGGGATGTCTTCTCACAAAAAAAAAAAAAAAAAGAAAAAAAAAAAGAAAAAAAGAAGAAAAAAGAAGAAGAAGATGGGATGGATCATGGTCTCATGGATGATATGGTTAAAGGCCCCAGACAGTAGCACAAGAAGTCTAGGCAACAAGCAAATGAGTAAGAACATTACAATTCCTGTAAACAAAATGAATGTCCCAAAAAGAGAATCAAGTGGAGCTCAAACATTATTTGTAGGCTAGTGAACAATTTACTTTTGTTGTCTAATCAAGTTCGATCATTCGGCTGGTGAACAATTTACTTTTGTTGTCTAATCAAGTTCGATCATTCACTACTCAACAAAGTTCGGCTACTTTATAACCCTACACTTCACAATTTTTTTTTTTGGCCTGAAAGATGTGATGGGCTGAGAAATTGGCACCTTGATCTAACCTTGTCTTGCCCTATTGCCATTCTTACTTAGGGTAACTTCTTCGTATAGTTCCTAAAAAAATCTTATATATTCATTTTAAAGTGAATTGGATTTAACCTTGTTATTAACATTTAATTTAAGGTTGGCTATCACCAACTTGGTATCTATCTTATTTGTTGATGATGTAGCAAAATTCATTTCATTAATTTCAAAATGAATAGATTGAGCTTACCTAAGAACTCTAAAGAATTTGAGTGGAAAAAAAAAATCTAGGATCGCATTATTTTGTGCTTATAAACTTGTCAAAATTCTGATGCAACAAATTATGAATGGTGAAAAAAAAGTGATGAGTTCATGTGAAAGTCATAGACAACCAATTATACTCGACTACATAAGTAATTGTAAAAAAAAAACGGGGCGGTTCTAGAATTACTCGTTATTGCGATATACTGCTGAACATAATGCGTGAATAGAGATATGATGTATTTCAAGTGACTTCCAATAAGAAGTAAGGACTAAAAGAACCCAATGACAGCTTGCATCTCATTTATCAATGTTAGGTAGGAAGTTGACCGGAAAATTCTACAATTATTTCTTACATCAAAATGAAGCCGCAAAAGCAAGGCTAGGAAGCACGGCAATTTCTTTCCTCTGACCAAAATGGGGAAAAAAAAGTTCATCTCAATCACGTTGAATCAGCACAATAATTATGGAGAATACACTACAGATTTAAATCATCTATTAATAAAATAAAACTTGACAATTGCCCATATGCTTTTTCCCAATTAGGATCAAACACATTTCAGTACTCATTAATAAGAGAGGGCGACTTGACCATTTCATACATTAATTCTTGTCAAGTCAGAATTTTATTTTATGTTGTTGCATTAAGGCCAATACCATGTAGAAGTTTATTTTATTATGATTAGAATTGTGAGTAGATATGACTCAATCATATGGCATTAAATTACTAGTTTAAATGACCACTAATTATTGCTAACGTGATTTTCCAAGTGCATTGAATAATTTCTCTAAGAAATAGGTACGGGACGGAAAAAAAAAAAAAAAAAATCAAGCGATTTGTCCATTGAATTTGAAAATATCATTGATGTATCGTGCATGATCAAATGATCTCTTAAGTGGGACGATGGGGCTCTAATTTTTTTTATCCATGATCTCTTTGAGGGTCCAAGTCTTTGTCCACCAAAAAAAAAAAAAAAAACCTTTATATTAAGTTTTTAGGGTTGTGACGTGATTACTTAGATGGATATGTCTTATCCCTTAAATCAATTAAGGATTTTACAATAAAGCTGCCAATTTTTTTTTATTTAAATTGAAAAATAATAAACCTTTCATGAAATACCTCTTTATTGAATAATTTGGGAATTAAATCATAAAAGAGAAATTTACTTGGTTTTGATCCTAGATACATTCTTAGAGTTTTCTCAAAAAAGAAAAAGAAAAAAGATACAGTCTAAGAAATAAAAAGTACATCATTATGGTTTTAGTTACAATTTAAGAAAGGAAAAGAAAAACACATCACTTTGATTCCTAGTTACGATAAAAGAAAAAAAAATTACATCAATAAGTTATGGACTCCAAACCCAAGATCAAAGTTCGAAGATTAGGTTATGAAATGGAAAGGTATTAGACACTTATTCCACCATTTTTGCATTCATCTAATTATATAATCATGTTATGCATGGCAAGAAATTAAATATGTTCATCATGTGAATTTAATGGGAATTAAAATCTAATTCTAATATGCATGAACATGTTAATTATCTCATATAATCAAAATTCATCATTTTATGCCAATAATTATTATTATAAGAATTAACTAGATTAGGATGCTTACCTAGATGCATGTTCTCTTGCAAACAATTTTTTAGCCACTTGATAATCAAATTGTTTTCCAAAACATTTATAATTTTTTACTTTAAAATTTCCTGTTTTTTTTTTTTTTTTACAATGATTGATTAAAATTCAAAAAATCATTATTATCTTCAAGAATTATCTAATACTTTAAATACACCATTATCTTAAAATTTAATCAAATGAGATTTTGATATGTAATTAATCTTAATCTAATCCATTTAAAGACCAATCAAAATTAATGAATCATAACCACAAGGGATTAAGTCTTACTTTGAAATATGAACATTTAACCATTAAAACTTGATGTGGTTTGATCTTTTGATTGGGTGATACAATTTTTAGATCCAACACATCATTTTGATCTTTTTGAACTTTGATGTATTTTGAAATTGAATTCACATTCATTGAATGGTCCAAATGATATTTTTACCCATCGATAACTAAAATTGCGATTTTACTCTTAATTGACTTCCAATTACAAAATAGGATGTCTACACTATCATTAGATTATACAAAGTGGAGTAAGCTCACAATCAAATCTGTTACGTAATTGCTAATCTAATTCTAACTTACCTTAGGAACTGCATAAGCCTTTTGAAATTTGTTTAAAATTATTATTAATAATCCACTCTATTTTTTTTTGTTCTTCCTTTTCAATTTAACTTAAAAATTCCAACAAAATCACTTGTATTTAGGACTTTAGGTAACGAAAATTGACAGGGTCCTTATTATAGGCTTTATCAATGAATCATTGAACCTCATGAGAAATTGTGTCTAGATTCCTTTATCAATGAATCATTGAACCTCATAAGAAATTGTGTCTAGATTCCTTTATCAATGAATCATTGAACCTCATGAGAAATTATGTCTAGATTCAAATGTTTCTGTGCATAACATGTACATATAAATATCCAGCCATTCCAATAACCTTTCAGTCATTAACAAAGTAACATCTCAAAGTTTCTACGTACCTTTCACTCCCATATTGTCACAAATTCACAAAAGAAAAGGAACCCAAGTTTAGTGTCATTACAAAGCCACCTCTAGTCTCTTAAGACAGATCCAATTCCTTCTCTTTTTACCTGCAAGTTTTTTTTTCTGCATACAATACAATGGCAGCTCCTTCAAGTGCTTCATTACCCTCTAAAAATAAGGCCTGGGTCTACTCTGAATATGGAAAATCTGTTGATGTTTTGAGGCTGGATTCAAACGTGACCGTCCCAGAAGTGAAGGAAGACCAAGTGCTGATCAAGGTTGTTGCTGCAGCTCTTAACCCTATCGATTATAAGAGGCTGCTTGGGTTTTTCAAGGCCTCTGACTCTCCTTTACCTGTAAGACTTTCTTCCTAATCTTTCTCTTAAGAGGTTCTTTCTGTGTGAATGTGTTTTTTTTTTTTTTTTTTTTTTTTTTGAGAATCATATATGTTTATTGTTTCATTTATTTTATGAAGATTTTGATAAACTATTTTTGTATTGGATAAAATTTCTTGATTCTGCATTTGAATTTTTAAGTTAATTTTAGGAACATTTTTTGTGAATAGATGAGACTGCAAACTAAATTAAGCTATAATAAGGACTAATATTAAACAATCTTATTGTAGGGATAATGGCCCAAAATTATATATTGGGCCTTAGGCCTTGTCCGAGTACGTTGACACGTCCGAGGAGGGACAATTAGTTATGAGAGATTCCAGTTTGGAGTCTCATGAATAAGAATGGAGTAGAAGGCGGGCCGAGGAGGAATTCCTCCTCGGCCATGACAAATATAACTCAGATACGCATTCCAACAACAAAAATGACCTCCATAGAAACTCCAGTGTTAGAAGCGTGCTTCATGACCACACGAGAAGGAAAGGAACCCAAAAATATCTAAGGAAAAACTACTATCTCCGCATTAAATGCATTGCACCTACTTTTCTAGCCGCATTTATGTGGAGAATACTCTTGAACATTACTTTCTTGGCTACTGCAACTCACAGAGAGTCAAGGGATGTCTGATGGGACGGGCACTAGAGTAGTGGCTTGGATGATTGACAAATGGAGGGCCAAGATCACCGGGAATGAGGTATATAATGCAAGAGACCCCTGAAGAGAGGGGGACGGGAAAAAGAAAGGGAGGATATTGTAGCAATCAAAGTTGCACTTGTAATCAGTTTTATTGATTTATAATAAGATTTGTCTCATCGGACCGTGAATTCATTTAGTCCTGTGTGTAGGGTTCTTGCTTGATCATCCTTCGAGTCCATACTAGCCGTTATTAAGCTCATTAGGGCTTAGTTCTTTGACCTATTATCTACAAATTTATTGTATTGGGCTCACCGGGCCAACATCCCTTACATTTTGGGCTTGGCCGCAGAACGTGTCCCTACACCTATTTCTTGCTAATATTAACGGATCGAATTTAATATTTTATTAAATGCAATCAATAAATCATGAATTTTGCATAAATATAGTAAAGTAAAATTTAAACAGTCCTATTATTTCTTGGTAATATAGCATAATCAATTAATCATGAACTTTTTTTTAATTATTAAACCAAAATTTTAAAAGTTAAGCTATAATAAGGATTAATATTAAACAATCCTATTTCTTGTTAATATTAACTGAATTAAATATTTATTAAATGCAATTTAATTCATAAATTTAGCATAAAATTAGTGAAGTAATAACATCTTTTTAAATGAAATTAAATATGGATGGAAATAAAGAATTAGTACATTTTTTTACACTAAATAAAAAAAATCAATTAATATTTAAATTGGTTTGGAGTCAAACGAAAATTGTGAGACATGGACCTTTATAGAAAAAGGGTCAAGAGACAATTGAGTTTCAATTAACAGAAACAACCTTTACAAGTTTATAACTTTATATATATATATATATATATATATATATATATATATATTATATTTCAGATTTTTTTAGGGGTTAGCTTTGCTTAACATGGTCCGTCGCAAGGATTTGAATATCATAAGAGCACTAATGGGTTCGAAATTTCCTCAGTGTGTAACTTATTAATTTATTAAAATCTTATAATAATACATTAACATTCTTTAAAAAAATATATATTATCTTCCTCAAAAAAAAAAAAAAAAAATATATATATATATATATATATTATTATTATTAATAAGAGTAATCATTTATTATTGTTGTTGTTGTTATAATTGTTATTGTTATTATTTTGTGCAGACTGTTCCAGGCTATGATGTAGCTGGGGTGGTGGTGAAAGTGGGAAGCCAAGTGAAGAATTTTAAGGAAGGAGATGAAGTATATGGGGACATAAATGAGAAAGCTGTAGACCACCCAAAAGTAATTGGATCTTTGGCTGAGTACACTGCTGTTGAAGAGAAAGTACTGGCTCTGAAACCCAAGAATCTAAGTTTTGTTGAAGCTGCTAGCCTTCCCTTGGCTATTGAGACTGCATATGAAGGCCTTGAACATTTTGGTTTCTCTGCTGGTAAATCCATCCTTGTTTTGGGAGGTGCTGGTGGAGTTGGAACACAGGTTATTCAGGTAAATAATCTTCACTCTCATTGATATTCAATTCCAATGCCCTCATGTCAACCTTGTGAAAAGTATCAAGTCTTTTCATCCTTTCTGTATGTTCAGTATTTAAAAGTTTTATGTTGTCACTATATTCCACAATCATTATTAATTTGTTAGGAGCTTTGTAATTCCATTGGTATTTGTTGATGTTTATGACAGAAATGCCTAGAATTCAAATTCTCCCCCTCTCATTGTAATTATTAAATTAAAAAAAAAATAAAAATCATTATTAGTTTGTTCAACATATTTGTGGCCTAAAATGCACTCCATTCTAGATATGATAGTCCTCGTGTTTTTTTTTTTTTTTTTTTTTCAAATGTCTTGGGCAGCTAGCAAAGCATGTTTTTGGCGCATCCAAGGTAGCAGCTACTTCAAGTACTGGGAAACTGGAGCTGTTGAAGAGTTTAGGAGCTGATTTGGCCATTGATTATACCAAGGAAAACTTTGAAGACCTTCCAGAGAAATTTGATTTTGTATATGATACAGTTGGTAAGATTCTGAATTCATTGTTAGCTTCTGCATAAGCATAATTTAGCCATTGAATTCTATACTTATAACTGGGTCTTGTGGCGGGTGTCCTATGACAACAATCAACTCAACAAAATGTGAACTTTATATTTAGATTGATTTCTGATGATGACGAAAATCTCACCAGTGAGTTGCACAATGCTTGTACGCTCGGAACTACACCTGCACAACAAAAAGGAGAAGACCTAACAGAGAGCACCGGTGTGGTGCCGGCCAAATACCCTCCGAAGGTCAAGTTAGGACTTGTTTCAACTCTAGAGTGCTAGAGAGGGGTTAATTGTGCGTACCTTGATTTGTGAGGGTATTGGGGCTTTTATAGTAGTAGAGGGTTGACCTCTCTTCCTTGGAGTAGAAGTCTTTTCCATATAGGAATTCATGTGAGCGTAGATTGCGGAACCCTTTCCTTATAGGACTCTATCATTGGGCGTGGTGTCCAAGTAAAGGATTTTCTTGAACCGTCGGCCTCATGATCCGTCGGCCTGACCAGGGATGTCATTCCCGTCAGCTTCTAGAGTTATCCTTCGCCACATGAACCGTCAGCATAAGTGTATGCTGACGGGTTAAGCATGTGGGGCTGTATAACCGTCAGCCTGACGTATGCTGATGGGTTAAGCCTAAGGCGATGTCAAATCCGTCAGCCTTAGTATACGCTGACGGACTAAGACTACAATGCTGCTATTATTTATTCCTTATCAGTTGCCCCCTACTCCATATCTCCGTCGGCCATAACTGACGGGTTATGGAGTTTTCATCCGTTCCTACCAACTGCTTTAACCAGGAGAGAGAATAATTATAAGCTGTCATACCAACATTAAATGCTAGGACACGTGGCGTGCTCTGGTTGGCTCGGCGTCTGGTTTGAGGGCGTCGCTTCGTCTTCCGTGCATTTCCCTTATATATATAGATGGCCCACCTCTCCCCATTTTCACTATTTCACTTTCCCTGATTCCTGGAGAGCTATCCGTCGCTTATCTTCCGTCAGCACCTGCCAACATTATTTCCGTCACTTCTTCGGCCGTCACTTTCGAGGAACTTGTAAGTTCTCTTCTCCTTTTGTTCCTGCTTTATCTCTTTTTAAGCCGAGTCGTCATCCTAGGTGCTTAGATTACACCCGTCACTTGTAGGTAGTCAGATGTCGAGTGACGCGTCGAGTGACCGGTCGTCGGTCCGCGATGGAGCGGGCTACGACGAGGTGTTTGGTTCAGGTAGTGAGTCAGGGAGCTCGTCCTGGTCTTCAGAGAGGGAGACGTCGGCCCAAACTCCCATCGAGGAGGTAGGAGGTCACGGAGACAATGGCCCGGAGAGGGAAGTAGGTGAGGGGTGTGACGAAGTGGAAGGAGAGAGATATAGTGAGGGGGATGAAGGTGATGGCGAGTCTAGTGAGGGGGATGAAGGTGATGGCGAGTCTAGTGAGGGGGATGAAGGTGATGACGGGTCCAGTGAAGGGACTCCTGTGAGTCCTGGAGGCAACCGTCCCTTCATCCTTCCCCAAGAGTGGGCTGTAAATAAGTTTCTCCCCAAGATGACTCTTAAAATTTTTAACGAGTTACGGACCCGTTTCCAAATCCCCGACCATATTCCCATCCGTCTGCCTGAAGATGGTGAAAAATGTTATACGGGAAGAACTGCAGACGTCGGTATGTACGACGCCATGTTTGCCGCTGGTCTTAGACTACCCCTGACGGCATTACACCGTCAGTTAGTTGACTTTCTTGGCTTATCCGTCAGCCAAGTTGCTCCGAATTCGTGGAGGATTTTTATAGGTGCCGAGGTGTTGTGGGGTCGTCTGAGTGGAGGAAACCGTCAGCTTACCTTGGACGAATTCTTTTATTGTTATAGACCTCGGCACCTTTCTTCTTCCAAAGGGATGTACCATTTTGCCGTCAGGGAGAGAGATCTCAGGTTGGTGTCTGAGACGCCGGATTCGAATAGAGCCTGGAAGAGCAGGTTCTTTTTCGTTGAAGGGACGGACTGGGTGTGTCGTCAGGAAGAATGGGAAACGATACCTCACGGCTATTTTGACAATACTTGGGCGTTTATAAAAGAGTCAGGTCTTAGTCGTCAGCTTTTGTCTTTAGTTTATGCAAGTAATAATTTTTGGTCTTTTAATGGTTCTAACGCCGTCGGTTTATTTGCACTCTTCAGCCCTCATTCGCCCCTCCATCACTGGTGAGCAAGAGGATTTAATCCGTCGGGTTTTGGAGATTCCCTTAGAGGAGCGGTCGTGTCGGGACTTAATCACCCTCGACTATCTTCACGCTTACTGTGGTGGTCCTGTACCGACGCCTGAGGCTCGCAGGCTAGAAGAACTCTCCCGTCACCGTGAGTACCTTACCCTTATCTTTGAATTCATCCTTTTATTACCGTCGGTTTTTACTAATGTGTTTCTTTCGTAGAGATGGACGTGGCCAAGCAACGGATAAGGGCTGCCGCTGCCCGTTTAAAGGAAGAGAAGAAAGCAAAGGGGGAGACGGGACCCTCGTCGACCCCCAAGATCGTCAGGAGTTCTTCCAAGAGGAAAACTGACGGGGAAAATAGCCGTCCACCTAAGAAGGCAGCCGTCGGTTCTGGGAGTGAGCCACCAGAGAAGCCGTCGCCTAAGCTTAGTCATGGGGCAGGGAAAGGTGTAATGACCTCTTCTGGTCCCGTCCTGCAGGGGCCCCGTTGCCTGCTAACTCACAAGGATTTTGCTGTTGAGGCAGTAGAGTCTTTCATCAAGCCTGCTGACATAGATCCTTGTGACTTGTTGGCGACGGATGAGTTGGGGTCGTCAGCTTTGTTTGACCTCACCCGGGTAAGCCATCTCTCTTGGATGTTTCTTCTTTTATTATTATCATTATTTAACATGACTGACGGTTGTATCCTTTTCTAGGCCCTGGTTCGTGTAAAGGCGCTTTAGGACAGGTGCGTGGCTAAGGAGGGAGTCGTCGCTCGCGTTCATAAGCACAATGCCAACATGCGAAACCAGCAGGCTTAATATAAGGAGGCAATGCGTGTCCTTAACATCGAGCTGAAGGAAGTGAGGGAGAAGCTGGAGGAGGTGGGTCGTCAGAAGGGTGAGCTTGAGAAGGAGCTGACGACTCTTCGTGCACAGATGGAGACAGCAGGGGCTGACGCGGTAAATAATTTCAAGGCGTCGGACTCCTTTATTGATTCCTGTGGCGGATACTATGGCACGAGATTTGATGATTGCCTCAGACAGGTGGCGTCAGCTTTTCCCGAGTTGGATCTTTCTGGTATCTCCCTGGATGACGCCCAGCCTATGACGCCTGCTACTGGTTCCGTCACAGTAGGTACAGATGACTTAGCGGATTCTCCTCATGGAGGTAGTGGAGTCGTCCTGGCCCAGCCTGCTGTGATCCTTCCAACAACTACCGCGACCCCTCCTGTGGTGCTGCTCGACGGAGAGGACCCTTCTGTTAAAAAGTAGAATTTTTGGAGTGACGACTTGTAACTCATGCTTTTCCCTTCTTTTTATCTGTCTAGCAAACAGCTTTATCGAGTGCCCCTTGGGCCCCTATTTGTAATATTTTAACAGCTTTTTTAATGCCTTTTTGGGCTTTTGATTTGTTTACAGCGTCGCTGCTCTTGATTGTATGTAATCACTTTTGCTTGGCTTGTTTTACTCGTATGTTTTGATTTGGAAGATTGAAATCAGGGTTGTGGACCCTTTTAGTTTAGTGTACCGTTAGTTTTACTGCTTTGTCCGTCTTGTGGACATTTTGGAACCGTCGTTTTTAACCGTCAGCCATTTGGCTCGTCACTTTTGTGGACTTGGTCATGTTAGACCGTTCATTTATTTGGTTTGTCCATTTTATGGATTTGGTCATTTTTAGGCCGTCAGCCTTTTGGCTCGTCCACTTTGTGGAGTGTTATTTTCAGGCCGTCAGACTTTTGGTTTGTCCACTTTGTGGACTTGGTCGCTTTTAGACCGTCAGCCTTTTGTTTAGGCCGTCAGCTTAATTGCTGACTTGTGGACTTAGCCACTTTTCGTCAGCCTTCTATTTAGGCCGTCAGCTTAGTTGCTGATTTGTGGACTTAGCCACTTTTCGTCTGCCTTCTATTTAGGCCGTCAGCTTAATTGCTGATTTGTGGACTTAGCCACTTTTCGTCAGCCTTCTATTTAGGCCGTCAGCTTAGTTGCTGATTTGTGGACTTAGCCACTTTTCGTCAGCCTTTTATTTAGGCCGTCAGCTTAGTTGCTGATTTGTGGACTTCACCACTTTTCGTCTGCCTTCTATTTAGGCCGTCAGCTTAATTGCTGATTTTGTGGACTTAGCCACTTTTCGTCAGCCTTCTATTTAGGCCGTCAGCTTAGTAGCTGAATTGTGGACTTAGCCACTTTTCGTCAGCCTTCTATTTAGGCCGTCAGCTTAGTTGCTGATTTGTGGACTTAGCCACTTTTCGTCAGCCTTTTATTTAGGCCGTCAGCTTAGTAGCTGAATTGTGGACTTAGCCACTTTTCGTCGGTCTTTTACTAATTTTGATTTGCAAGTAGAAACTTCAGTCGTTCTGAATAAATCCCTCTTATTGTTATGCATCTGCATAAAAAATACTTAAAAAAGGAAAAACCTGCCCTTTTGGGCTTATTGTAGCAAAACCAAAGTAAAAGACATGCCCGTTGGGCTTATTGTAGCGAATACTTAAAAGCAAACAGTAAATCTAAAAATAAAAAGATAGGTGTTGTTCTTCATGTCATCGCCTCTACTGGTAGTACTTTCGCAGGTGTTCAGCATTCCAAGGGTGCGGTAGCTTCCGTCCGTCCAGTGTCTCCAGATGATAGGTGCCCTTCCTCTGCCACGCCGTGACTCGGTAGGGTCCTTCCCAATTCGGGCCGAGTTTTCCTTGAGTTGGGTCTCTTGCTGCGCCCATGACTTTTCTTAGAACGAGGTCTCCAACCTGGAAGTCTCTGTGCTTGACCCGGGAGTTGTAGTGCTTGGCCATGCGGTCCTGGTATCGCGCGAGCCTTTGCTCTGCTGCTGTCCTGACTTCGTCCACTAGATCGAGCTGTAGACGTAGGGCTTCGTCATTTTTCCCTTCGTTATGATTGTGAACCCTGTAGCTGGTGAGGCCGACTTCGGCTGGGATGACTGCCTCACTCCCGTATGTTAGCCGAAATGGTGTCTCCTGTGTCGGTGTCCTTGCCGTTGTCCTGTAGGCCCAAAGTATGCTTGGTAACTCTTCGGCCCATATACCCTTTGCCCCCTCGAGCCGAGTCTTGATAATCTTCAACAAGGATCGGTTCGTGACTTCGACCTGTCCGTTGGCTTGAGGGTGGGCGGGGGAGGAGTAGTGGTTCTGTATCCCTAATTGTGAGCAGAAATCCCGAAAGGCCTCGTTGTCGAATTGCTTCCCGTTATCCGAGACTAAGACTCTAGGAATGCCAAATCTGCATACGATACATCGCCAGACGAAGCTGCGTACGTTCTTCTCCGTAATAGTGGCCAAGGCTTCAGCTTCGACCCACTTCGTAAAGTAGTCGATGCCTACAACCAGAAACTTTAGTTGTCGTATTGCCGTAGGAAACGGTCCCATGATGTCCAGTCCCCATTGAGCGAACGGCCATGGTGCCGTCATCGGGGTAAGTTCTTCAGATGGTTGTCTGATGACATTGCTGAACCTTTGGCACTTGTCGCATTTCTTTACATAGGCCTCGGCATCCTTCTGCATAGTTGGCCAAAAGTACCCTGTTCGTACTAGCTTGTGGATTAACGACCTCGATCCTGAGTGGTTTCCGCAGATTCCCTCGTGCACTTCCCTCATGACGTAATCTGCCTCTTCAGGACCTAAGCATCGTAGGTAGGGGCGGGAGAAGCCTCTTTTGTACAAGATGTCTCTTATTAGGACGAACCTCGCTGCTTGAACCTTCAGCTTTCTTGCAGCCTCCTTTCCATCCGGTAGTACGCCGTTCTTCAGGTAGGAAACTAATGGCGTAGTCCAATTGCTTTCGGAACCAAGCTCCTGTACATCGACAAAATTTATAAGCGGAGAGAGCTGAACGAAAGAGAGTACGTTACCAAGGGTGGCCATATGCTCGGCTGAAGCGGCTTTGGCTAGGCGATCGGCTTGCTCGTTTTCTCCTCGCGGTATCTGTGTGATTTCGGCCTTCAGCTCGCTGACCCTCCATCTTGCTTGGTCCAGATATTTTTTCATCCGTTCGCCTTTGCACTCATAATCCCCATTTATCTGGTTGACCACGACTTGAGAATCGCAGTGAATGATCGCTCTTTCAGCTCCTGCAGCTTTGGCGAGGTCAAGTCCTGCTATCAGAGCTTCGTACTCCGCCTCGTTGTTGGTGGTAGGGAACTCAAGGCGGATCATACACTCGACCATGTCTCCTTCGGGTGAGTGTAGTACGATGCCGGCTCCCCCAGCCTGCCTGTTGGAGGACCCGTCTACATGTATGCTCCATTGGGGAGACTCTTCTGCCCCCTTGTCTTCGCCATTTGTAAACTCAGCTATGAAGTCTGCAACGACCTGTCCTTTAATGGTGGTTCGTGGACGATACTGGATGTCAAACTCGCTTAATTCTATGGCCCATAGTGCCAATCGCCCAGCGGCTTCAGGGTTGCCCATTGCCCGTCGCAAAGGCTTGTCGGTTAGGACGATCATCGTGTGGGCTTGAAAGTACGGTTTTAGCTTGCGTGCGGCTGTAACTAGAGCAAATGCGAGTTTTTCCATGGGCGGATATCTTTCTTCAGCTCCGCGTAGCGCTCGACTGGTGTAGTACACAGGTTTCTGCACTCTCTCTTCTTCTCTGATCAAGGCAGCGCTGACAGCGGCTGGGGAGACAGCGAGATAGAGAAAGAGTTCTTCACCCGGTTGTGAGGGACTCAGCAACGGGGGGGAGGAGAGATAAGCTTTCAACTCTTCGAACGCTTGCTGGCACTCGGCAGTCCATTCGAAAGATCTCTTCAATGTTCGAAAGAATGGTAGGCACTTGTCCGTTGCCCTTGACACGAACCTATTTAGCGCTGCTATCTTGCCGTTAAGGCTCTGCACTTCCTTCACATTTTTTGGTGGTGCCATCTCTATTATAGCCCGGATCTTGTCCGGGTTGGCTTCGATGCCCCTTTGGGAAACCATGAATCCTAGGAATTTTCCTGCCGTCACCTCGAAGGCGCACTTTCCTGGATTCAGCTTCATGTTGTAAGAGCGAAGGGTGTCGAATGTTTCCCTAAGGTCTTCCAAGTGATTTTCCTCCCTTCGGCTTTTCACCAGCATATCATCTACGTAGACTTGGACGTTTCTCCCGATTTGCGGTGCGAACATTTTGTTCATAAGCCTCTGGTATGTCGCGCCCGCATTTTTTAGACCAAACGGCATTACCTTGTAACAGAAGAGGCCTTGGCTGGTCACGAACGAAGTTTTCTCTTGATCGGCTTCGTTCATCTTGATTTGGTTGTAGCCGGAGAAAGCGTCCATGAAGCTTAAAAGCTGGTGCTGAGCTGTGGAGTCTACTAGAGTGTCGATCCTCGGGAGGGGGTAGCTGTCTTTGGGGCATGCTTTGTTTAGATCGGTGAAGTCTACGCACATCCTCCACTTCCCGCTAGCTTTCTTGACCATCACTACGTTGGCCAGCCAGTCGGGGTAGTAAACTTCTCTGATAAAGTTTGCTTCCTGTAACTTGCAAATTTCTTCAGCTATGGCTCGATCCCGTTCGGGGGCAAACACCCGCTTCTTCTGCCGAACGGGTGGAAAGGATGGTGATATATTCAGCTTGTGCACCATGACTGAAGGGTCTATTCCTGGCATGTCCTCGTGACTCCAAGCGAACACGTCCCGATTCTCTCTGAGAAAGGCTGCAAGTGTCTGTCGGATCATGGGACTTGCAAGGGTGCCAACCTTTGTTGTTCGGTCAGGTCTGGAGTCGTCAAGGGATATTTCTTCAAGCTTTTCGACGGGTTCCGTCGTATTTCGATGCTCTTCTATGCTCATGGCTTGGAGTTGATCATCCATTTCCATCATAGCCACGTAGCATTCGCGCGCGGCCACCTGATTTCCACGCAGTTCACCTGTTCCGTATTCGGTGGGGAACTTGATCATTAAGTGATAAGTTGAGGTTGCCGCTTTCCATGAATTGAGGGTGGGTCGCCCCAAGATGGCATTGTAGGCCGACGAACAGTCGACTACAAGGAACGTTACGTCCTTTGTGATCTGCTGCGGATAGTTGCCTGCCGTTACAGACAGTGTGACTGCACCCAGGGGAAACACCCTCGTTCCTCCGAAACCGACGAGGGGGGCATTCGTCGGAATCAATTGTTCTCTGCTGATTCCCATCTGCTGGAATGCGGGGTAATATAGGATGTCCGCTGAGCTCCCATTGTCAACCAACACTCGGTGTAAGTTGTAGTCCCCCACTTGCAAACTGATAACGAGCGCGTCGTCGTGCGGGTGGTGAAGACGTCGTGCATCTTCTTCGGAGAACCCAATGACGGGGCTTTCTCTTCGTGCTACTTTTGGTACTGAGCCCGTCAGCTGCACATTTTGAACCATCCTGAGGTACGTCTTCCGAGCCTTTTTGGATGACCCGGCAGGCGTCCCTCCTACAATCATCCTGATGTCGCCAATGGGCGGTCTAGGGCGGTCATTGTCCCGTCTTGGGGGCTGTTCCTGAGGTTGTGGATCCGTTCTTTCTTTGCTTACAAACTTCTGCAATTTCCCTTGTCTTATAAGGGCCTCGATTTGCTGCTTCAGGTCGTAACAGTCGGCCGTGTCATGGCCGTGATCTCGGTGGAAGCGGCAGTATTTGTCTCTAGAACGCCTGCTAGGGTCCCCCTTCAGCTTTCCAGGGAAGGCCAGAGTCCCTTCGTCCTTGATCTGCATTAGGACTTGATCTATCGGGGTGGTTAGCGGGGTGAAGCTTGTAAACCTTCCTCCCGGAGGTTTAGAACGCCTCTCGTCCCTACGATCTCCCGTTCTTGGCCTCTTCCACCCTTGATCCTGTCGAGCGTCTTCCTGCCTTTCCCTCTTCCTTGGTTTTTCTTCTCGAGCCTGCAGCGCGTCCTCAGCGTTCATGTACTTAGTGGCCCTGTAGAGTACTTCCGACATGGTCTTTGGGTCGTTTTTGTATAAGGAGAACAAAAACTTGCCCTTTCGCAACCCATTTGTGAAGGCTGCTACAAGTATTTTGTCGTCGGCTTCGTCAATTGATAGCGCTTCCTTGTTGAAGCGTGTGATGTAGGATTTCAGTGTCTCGTCCTCTCGCTGCTTGATACTCATTAGGCATGCCGTGGACTTCTTATACCTGTGGCCTCCAATGAAGTGTGTGGTGAACTGAGCGCTTAGTTCCTTGAAGGTGTTGATGGAGTTGGGAGTCAGCCGGCTGAACCATACCCTCACGGAGCCTTTGAGTGTTGTAGGGAAGGCCCTGCACATGATCTCGTCTGCTACACCCTGAAGATGCATTAGGGTTTTGAAGGTTTCTAGATGGTCTAGAGGATCCTTTACTCCATCATAGCTGTCGATATGCGGCATGCGAAATTTGTGGGGTAAGGGGAAAGAGTTCACAGCCACAGTGAAGGGCGAGTCAGTGCGGTTGACTAGGTCGTCAAGATCGCTGGACACCTGTCCTTTAAGTGCGTTCATCATAACCTCCATCTGTTCCCTCATTGCCTGCATCTCTGCGACAACATGTGGTGGAGTTGCATCCGTGAGGGATGGCATGCTCAAGTTCTGCCTCTCTGGTTTGCTTGGGGCGTGGCTGCCTTCCGGTTTCTCCTGATTTTTCTTGGGAGTGCTGTTCCCCTCCTGATCCCCTTGTTGGTCGTTCAGTGCTGCATTCTTCTGGCGCAGCTGCTCCTCCAAGTCGTGGTTTTGTTTGGTGAGGCGCTCCACGGCGGCACCAAGAGTCCGTACTTGTCTCTCGAGGGCAGTCGTGGGTTGCTCCTCTTCTTGAACGTCGTTAGTAGTTGCCATTGAGCGAGTGAGTACCATGCAACTCTTTAGTCCGGGAAACGGTAGTATGGCTTACAGTGTTGTCGTTTCCCACAGACGGCGCCAACTGATGATGCCGAAAATCTCACCAGTGAGTTGCACAATGCTTGTACGCTCGGAACTACACCTGCACAACAAAAAGGAGAAGACCTAACAGAGAGCACCGGTGTGGTGCCGGCCAAATACCCTCCGAAGGTCAAGTTAGGACTTGTTTCAACTCTAGAGTGCTAGAGAGGGGTTAATTGTGCGTACCTTGATTTGTGAGGGTATTGGGGCTTTTATAGTAGTAGAGGGTTGACCTCTCTTCCTTGGAGTAGAAGTCTTTTCCATATAGGAATTCATGTGAGCGTAGATTGCGGAACCCTTTCCTTATAGGACTCTATCATTGGGCGTGGTGTCCAAGTAAAGGATTTTCTTGAACCGTCGGCCTCATGATCCGTCGGCCTGACCAGGGATGTCATTCCCGTCAGCTTCTAGAGTTATCCTTCGCCACATGAACCGTCAGCATAAGTGTATGCTGACGGGTTAAGCATGTGGGGCTGTATAACCGTCAGCCTGACGTATGCTGATGGGTTAAGCCTAAGGCGATGTCAAATCCGTCAGCCTTAGTATACGCTGACGGACTAAGACTACAATGCTGCTATTATTTATTCCTTATCAATTTCCATGTCTAAAACAAAATGTAGATTACATATCTGATAAATCACCACTCATTTCAAATTCAAAGATCACCTACTTTGATGTCACGATAGACTACAACATATTCCAAAACTTGAGTTGTTAAGAAAGAAGAATTTAATCGATTAATCATTATTCTAACAACGGCAAAAGACTAATTTTTTGTTGTACCTAAAAACAGGGCAAAGTGATAGGGCTGTGAAGGCAGTGAAAGAAGGAGGGCATGCTGTGACAATAGTAGGTCCTGTAACTCCACCGGCATCCATATTTTTGCTCACTTCTGATGGGTCTGTCTTGGAGAAACTGAAACCTTACCTAGAGAGTGGGAAGGTGAAGCCGGTGATTGACCCCAAAGGCCCGTTTCCATTTTCTAAGACCATTGAAGCATTTTCCCACCTTGAATCTAACAGAGCCACTGGAAAATTGGTCATTCATCCGATCCCATAAGAGAAAACAACCCAGTTACGGCAATATATGGAAATAAATATATCCTTGTGTGCGCATTAGGAAATGGAACTAGTACTGAAACTAATAAAAGGGTGTGTAAAATACACTGTTACATACTAGTTGAGATGTTCTACTTTGCATGCCTAGCTAGTATAGTTTCTGTTTTCCTAGTTGATTGTTTTTTGTTGGATTTCAGTTGGAAATGAATAAAGCAGAGGATAACAACAATAAGAATGTAAATTTCATGATAAATCTCAGTTCTGAAGTTGAAATATGATGTTTGTTTAGCCCATAAAAGTGTCTCCAAGTGCATTTTAATTAAACCAAAACAAAGAGCTAAGGGAGGTTTAGACTAACACAGTTCTAGAAGACCAGCAGTCCGGAGGCCAAAGCCATTCCCTTTTTTTATATTTCATTCCCCCTTCTTCATCCAACTTCATCAATTATGATTGAAATGGAACTATTTCATGATTTAGATTATTGAGACAATAGAAGTTTTGATAACTATTTATTGTTTGCATAACCAAAAAATGGTGGCTTTATGTAAAATAGAAAAGACAATTTCTCAGAGGGAACACACAGCTTTATTTAGTCTGACCTTAGACTTATGTCCACGGACGGTGTTTGGGAGAAGGTTTTCACTAAGAACATAGGGAAATTACAGAGGTGGCACAAAGGCTTTTTCACAAATCCTGAACCCAAATAACACCCAAAGATATCTCTCTCTCATAACAAAAAATAGAGAAATTTAGTTTGCTCTAGTTATAAAGCTGGCTAATATTAGATTTTCAGCAACACGATCTGAAATCTGTTGAACTGTCCTAATTTAAGTAGGACACGGTCAACTAAGTTGACAAAAACAAGCAACTGCCTCAACAAATCTCCACCTGAGGTGAATCTGGTTAGCCTCACAAACACAACTCCCCCATCCCCTTCACCAAAGCCCCTAAGGGCAATCGCAAACTGTAAATACTAATTTAATCCAAGCAATGCCTAAACTTGTTCAAAACTACCAGCTTAGGCATCATATCTACTAGATCAACCTTCTTTATTGTAATGGTTCCCTAAGATATATGTCGTGAATTAAGTGATATTTGACATAAATATGTTTGGTTCTCTCAGGATACATCTAGCTTTTAATTAGCTATGGCTATCACAAACACAAAAGTATCATCCTACTGCAAACCAAGATCACTAGCCAAACCCTTTAACCAAATAGCTTCCTTCATTGCCTTTGTTATTGCCAATATTCTGTCTTTGTAGTAGTAGACAAAGCAACTATGGACTATAATGTCGCCTTCCAACTGATGATACAATTACATAATGTGGAGACATAACCTGTCAAAGATCTCCATTTATCTAAATCACCGGCATAATCGGAATCTAAAAGTCCAACAACCCCGCTATTATCAACAGAAGCCATGTCATACACAAAGTCAAAATCTGCAATACTCTTTAAAGAATCCATTTCATACCTTGCCAATATTCTTTACCAGGATTAGCCATATATCTGATAACCACATTAACTGCATGTGAAATATCTGAATAAACGCAAACCATAGAATACATTATGCTACTAGTTGCACTAGAATAAGAAACATGAACCGTGTGCTCGTTTTCCTCCTCAAATTGTGGTGACAAAGTTGCTGAAAACTTAAATTGTGTTGCTAGTGGAGTACTCCTTGGTTTAGTCGATTGCATATTCAGCATTTAAGTACTTTCTCAATGTAATTTTCTGTGACAAAAACAACTTGTCCAAGCTCCTGCTCGTTGACGTCTTCCATATGTTTTGTTACTGTTTGAACTTATATATATTTATATATATATATATCACAATGAGATGAGTTCAAGTTAAATTTGATGTAACTTTTTTAAAGTTACAAATTTTTTAAACCATAGGTTTCTAAGAGATCTAATGATTAAAAAAATTATTAAATGTTATTACTTTTACCTCATTAATACTATAATTTTTTTTTTCTCTCTCTCCTTATTTATCGTGTACCTCTGTTTTCAATCTGCAATCCATACTCATCTGCTAAAGAGCACCCCAGCGTAGCTTAAAACATGGATCTATTTTATCTAAACTTTCAAATCTGTGTTGAGTGGGTGCTATTGGATTGTTTCTGTGAAAATCATGGTTGAAGCCGTGTCACTATGAGCATAAATAAGGAAGATCTTCCAAGTCATCTGAGATGATAACTCGTGTTACTATGGCACTATCAAAAAATTGTGGTGAAGCAAATTAGATAGCCATGACAAATTCCTAGCTTAAGAAATCAGTGAACATAGATTAACATTAACAAATGACCCTTGTGCCTTGCTTTAGTAGCAAAAGGGAAGAGGTGAAATATGAGACATGCATCTTAAGGTTCAACTATTCATATAGCATTCACACCAACAGATTCCCACTCCAACTCCAAACGGACCAAACCCCTTTTACAGTGCTAAAAAGTAAACTTATAATCCACTGAAAATGTTATGAATCGAGTTGTATTTAAGAAACTGAATAGAATTTTAGGCATGTGCGTCCATTGGAGGAGTTCATGGAGAGAGAGAGAGAGAGAGAGAGAGAGAGAGAGAGAGAGAGAGAGAGAGAGAGAGAGAAGAAGAAGAAGAAGAAGAAAACAATGGGGGTTGAGAGAGTTTAATGACTCTTTGTTTATATTTAGAAAAGAACTAGTCGTTAATCCGTGCGATACATGGAAAAGCCATTGACTAAAAAAAAAAATCCAACAATGAGTAAATAGACATTTTGCTAGTTAATATTTTTTTTTAAAATGAAGAAATATTTAACTTCTATGTTTTTCCATAGTTTAGAACATTGTTATTGATTCCGTTCCGTTCCGGCCGGAATATTTCGTACCGGCATGCAAACCGGTACCATAATACCCCTTATTCCACCTCGGGTCAAATTTCGGCCTATTTCGGGGTGTTCCATCCATTCCGGCCGAAATAAAAATTTCGGTCGGTACCAGATTTTCGGTCGGTACCAGATTTTGGCTTTGAAAAAAAAAAAAAAAAAAAAAACCCTACCTTCTTCTTCATCTTCTTGGTTACGGACCCTTCTTCTTCTTCTTCTCTTTTTTGTTTTTTCTCTTGGTGGGTTTCGGTCCTACTGCCAGTCTGCCTTTCCCTTTTTATCTGTGTGTTGTACAGGTAATGTATGTGACTATTTGTCTTAAATTTTATCTGTAGGTTTTGGTCCTCCTTCTCTTCCTTAAATTCTATGTCTTTTGTTTTAAATTTTTTATTTGTTCTGCTTTTGCCAGCCCACTAGTGGTTTTGGTGGAATTTTTTAATGATAAATATCTTGTCCATGGGCTAGGCTAGCTGTTAAGTCTATGAGAGCTCCGGACCATCCTTTACATGTATTTGGTTATTCTTTTAATAAAAGAATTCTACCTTTTCAGTCCAAAAAAAAAAAAAAAAACTACTAATATTAACATCAATTTTTTTTCTTCATATTATTACTCTTATTATATTTTATAAATGATTGAACTGATTATTATTATTATTATTATTTGGGCTTAAAGATTACATATTAGTTGAAATATGTACTTATAACTTCTTTAAAATCTTTAATAATTTATATAAGTTTTTTTATTAATAATATATATATTTTAATTATAAAATAACGTAAATCCGAAACACCCTGAAACGGTACGCCGAAATAGGTCGGTATCGAAATATTCCGTTCCAATAGGCAAACCGAAACGGGGTCCGAAACGGTATTCATAACATTGGTTTAGAAGTATTGTCTAATATAGAACGTTATTGAGTTGCAAGTGCATAGTTACTGGAACCTACAAAGTAATTTACAATTCTTAAATTAATAAAGCAAAACTCCCAATAGTTATATATACACACACACTCAAAACTAATATAAACTGTAAAGATATAAACAAAGACCATGATATGTGATAGGCCAAAATGTATTGACCCATTGTGATGATTTAATTGATTAATTAGCTAAGTTTATTAATTAATCAAATTAACATGCAAGATGCGTGGTAGCACAAACAAATCACCAATTAAACTAAGTATGCAATGGAAAATAAATTGACACGGTGATTTGTTTACGAATGAGGAAAACCTATACGGCAAAAACCTACACGGCGAAAACCCCTTAAGGTCACCACTCCCGAGAATCCACTATTATCACAATAAGCGGTTATAAGTAAAGGAATCCTAGTACTTTATACCAACCTACAGTTGAACCCTTACCCCAATACCCAATTGGACTTGTTCAGTAGTGACAATCTCTCATTTTCAATGCATGGTTCCCAATACATGACTAACTAATTGCGCGGATCCTAGTACGTGACTTAATCACCAACTTGAGAAAGATGTTGGCTGCAAAGTTCTTCAGTTCATCACACGATGAAGATCAAGAAGCTCCTTGGTCACAAAACCCTAAGGTGTACAAACACAGTAACTTCTTCAAGAGAAAGATGAACTAGGGCATATGTCTCCGGTTTGCAATATGCTTGTGAAAAACTTTTGCATTAAGTTGCATCAGCTGTGATGGCCCTTAAAACAATCCTTATATATGTTTAGGGTTGTGAGAAAAGAAAGCCTAAATACATACTCATGGATTGGATGAAAATTAGTTCTGAAAAACTGAGTTTCATAAATCTCAACAAATAGAGTATCTATCGAGCTAGTTGTCGAGCTTTGGGCTTCACAGTTTTTTAAACCTTGATAGATGCTAGCTGTCGAGATTTAAAATCCAACACTTTATTACTTGATTCTTGGACAGACTTGCATGGCTTTAATACTTGAAATTGAAACCTTGTTTCTTGAAGTATTAAACACATCCTAGATCTACCAAATTACAATTAAAGTGCGTTTTGTCAAAGGATTAGCCAATCACATAAAATATTGACATATATTCCTAACATTGAATCACATATGTCCTAATAATCTCCCTATTTGGCAATCCGTGACAAAATCACAACAAACAAATGAACATATGAGAGAAGTCATAAATCACTCAACTCATATTTACCTGTTGAATAGAATAAAATCTATCCTAACACAAACTCTTGAAAAACTTTGCAAGAAAAGAGTTTATGGCAAGAAGACTTTGACAACCTGTATTTTTGAAACACTTTAAACAAAACTCATCAAGGCATCTTACTGTGAAATAGAAATATAAGATTGCATACAAGATATAAGAAACATGTGTATAAAGAAAGAAAAGAAACAACACATGGAGAGATAGGTGAATAACATACATCAATATATAAATCAAATATAAGTACAATGTATGTCAAATTGTCATAAGACCAATGTACAAGAGATAATGTATCTAAACTAGAAAGAAAAGAAAAGATACAAGAACTCTCACTACATCCCTCAAAGAATATGAACACTCCCCCTAACAAAAATCTCCTATACTAACCTTCCCTCTATGAGTTTGACTACTTTTATCTCAAAACTATTCCCCCTTTTTGTCACGAGTGACAAAGGGTAAGTATATCAAGTAGACATCTCATAATCACTGGGTGAGCTAGCAGCCTCATCCTCATCATCATCATCGTCAGAGTCATCGTCATCGTCGTTGGATGCCTTGAGAGAAGGAGAGGGAGACACCATGAAGCCACCAAGGCGAGCTTGTCGTCTGGCAATATGGCTGATACGAGTGTTCACCTGACACAACTCATCACTGAGTGTGTTAAAGCGAGCATCCATGCGCTGTAGCTGCGCCATGACTGCCTCGAGGGTCACACCACCCGCTGAGGAAGAAAGTGTGTATTTAGAAGGAGCAGAAGAAGTGGGAGGAGTTGCCGTCTGTGTTTGGGGCCGCGGCGGTCTGAGCTGTGCCTCGCTTCATCGAACGGTAGCAGCGTCTATGGCACACATGACATGGAAGTGGACAGAAAAATGGGAAAGGGGACATAAAAATGGCGTAGAATCCTCGTGATAGCCGAAGGGAAGATGAGCTTATCACGGGTCGCCGTATCCCTATAGACATCTATGAGGGATAGGATGAAGTGAGAAGGAAAGTCAATAGAGATATCATTTAAGAGAGATAACAAAAATCGAGCATGAGGCTCTGTAATAGAGTTATAGTGAGACAAAGGATGAAGAACGAATGTCATCACCATGTTAAGGAACCTTAGACCTTTTGTAAAGCCCGAGCAAGGGGTGTTTTGACGGTCACCCTAAGATTAAGGTATCTCACAAAAGCGAGACGAAAGTTCGTCTTTGGACACTGTCCGCAGACGCTCACAGCCAAGGTAGTTAGGATGCACTACCCTAGGGATGTGTAGTACCTCGGAGACAATCTCTGGAGTAACTACAATGCGTGTACCTTGAATGCAAGAGAAGAAATAAGGTATTGAAGTATCAATTCTGTGCATATTGGAGTAAAACTCCTGTATGATCACGAAGGGACAAATGACCGGGATGCCACAAAGTGAATCCCAACCTCTACTGTGAATGACAGTGGGTAGGTCAGTGTCAGAAAAGTCTGACAGAATGACGTGGCGTTCCGAATGAATGCCTCGTCTACAAAAGTTCTCAGAGAAGTCCTTTCGGGTGTTCTTATCACGAAACCGAACAGAGGATGGTGTAAGGTCAGAGGAAGAAGATGCTCCATAACGCAGAGGGTTCTGGGACGGAGTAGATTTGCATTTAGGTGCCATAGAAGCAGACTAATGCAAGAGAGAGAGAGAGAGAGAGAGAGAGAGAGAGAGAGAAAAGTACCAACATAGTAGCATATAAGAATATAAGAAAATAAAAGTACGTATGCATGAAAATGTATAAGCATATGACGTGCAAATTTAAATGCATCATGGGCTCAGCCTAATCCAAACCTACTAGTACACAACAAGACAACATATATAGTACACATCTAAAATGCATGACAATATAGTTAAAATGCGCATGAAATGCAATGTATGATGATTTGACATCATTTGAACACAAACCCAACCCAAAATTTTTTCAACAACCTCAACAATTTGAAAAATCCCAAACATTTTCCAAAAACCCCAAATTTTAGGTCAAAATATATGAAAATGCATGATTAAGGAATGAAAAAGAGTCATACCATAGAGAGAAGCAGATCTAGAAACCGAAAATTGAGTAGGAAAGTGAATTTGAGTGAAAGAGAGAAGTTTGGGAAGTTGAGAAGTCTGATATTGTCGAGAGAGATCGAGGAGAAGTGAACAAAATTCGCGAGGATCGTATATATAGAAACAACATAAATCTCGACAGATCGAGATGTGTTGAGAGGTGACGAGCATTAAAAAGGCGCTTTTTAGCTGTCGAAGAGCTATCTAGTATCTATCGAGAGGTGTCCACAACATAGGAATCTCGATGGAATGAGGAAGTGTCGAGAATCTATCGAGCATCCAGAAGGTTTCTCGATGGATCGAAGCAGCTATCGAGAGGTATCAAGAATGCGATAAAAAGCAACTAAAGAGTCTCGATAGATAGCTAGCTGTTGAGAGGTGTCCAGCAGCTGTCGAGATTGTTTAAAAATAGTTTTTCAAGAAGAGAAAAACACAGATATGAATGCAATCAAGCATGCTACTCAACCAAAGATCCAACCAACATTTTAAGCTCTCAAAATCATCTTTCAACAATAAAAATGTTGAGCTCATAGATCTCAAAACACACACACACACACACACACACTAAACAAGTCTAACCAATTTTATATTTCAAAAACAAGTTAAGACAGTTTAGTGAGTATACATTTACACAAGTATTCCTTGTGATGACTGTGGGGGCCTTTTTTGCTATGTTGGGCTGGGCTGCCCTTTTGTGATCGTAGGCCCAAGTGTTCTGGGTTGCAAGAGTCGAGACCGGGCCAAATGGAACTCAACTTGGCCTGGCTTGTGCGCGAACCATGCCTCGTCTGCCAGGGGAGTGCTTACAGCAGGCTGAGTTGACACAGAGAAAAAGCTTACGGCAAGCAGAGCTTTTTTCAGAGAAAAATGCTTGCGGCAGGCAGATCTGTTTCAGAAAAATACTTGCGGCAGGCAGATATAATTGATAAACAAAACATACATTCTGGAATGACCAGATAGCTCTTTTAATAGGAAATGACAAAATAATTCATAACTCTAATAACACTTAACAATCTTTAAATAAATAGTAAAGGAGGATGGTGATAAAAAAAAAACTAATCAATAGACATGGATAAGTTTAGTCCCGTCCGCAGGAGTAAGGCCACAGAGGAAGAACACCTATTCTCAACGCGATTAACCTCCGAGGAAAAGAAATCCTGTCGTGGAAGTTAATGGGTTTGAGGGAGGTGGACCCGAATGGACAATACCTTAAATAAGTATGAAAGAGAGCAGGGATTGAGAGGGAGAGAAGGGAAGAGGCCTATTGGTGCATGCCACTAACTCTCACTCTTTTCTTCCTATCTTTCCTTTCTTTTTCCTTTTCGTTTTTCCTTAGTGACTTCCACCTTTGTGGTTTTAGGTGTTGTGCTTCCCCTGCTTTACTAAGTGTGTTACAGAGTAGTTTTTCTAATATTGTATTGCCTTTTGCCCTTGTGTGTTGGTCCCTTGTACACGGCAGAGGCTCCCTTCTTATAGTGCCTGCCGTGAACGGATTTTACTATTCTACCCTCCAATCGTTTTTGTCTGGTCTGGGAGTACTTGCCGACATTACTGTTCCGTCTGTGGGTTCCCCTGTTATGGGTACAAACACTTTTTGTCCGTTAGTCTGCCGCGGCATTCCTACCTACCGCGGTGATGTTTCTTCTCTCTCTATCCCTCGTGGCATGCACCTATTGGTTCCAACTCAGCCTTGCCTCTTTTGGGTGGTATGTCATCCCAGCAGGACGTATCCCCCAAAAGAGTTTGAGCAGGAACCTTAAAACAGGCCTTCCCCTCTCCCCACCTCCAAACCGTGCCCTCTTACCTCTGACCCATGACCCCACCATGTCCTGTATTGGCTGGGTACGGGCTGGTGGTGCCTGGGCCTTGCGCATGTTTACGTCTGAATCCTGCCTGCTGTTCATACATTTGCCGTGGACTGAAGACTTTGCTCGCCTGCCGCCCATTTCCGGCTTTTCACGAGTTGCTATTCTGATTTCCCGCTCCTTCAGGATCTGGGCTTTTACTCAGTGTTTGGGCTTTGTGTTCTTTTCAGCCCAATTCGTTTAATTACCTTTGCTTTCTTTCCGCATTATTTAGCCTTTCCTGCCGCGGTGACTTCTTCCTGCTGGGCCTTTTCTCAGGCCTGCCGTTCCAATTCTTTCCCCCAGTGGCTCAATCAATGGTGGCCACTGGTGTTCTTGCTCATGGGCTCTCATGTCCCTTTTTTCCTTGGGCCTCTCCGGCCCATTTCTTTGGACATCCTTGGTCCGTTTATTAACTCCGCATCCCATGGGATTTCACTAACTTAATTGGGCTTCCCCGGCCCAATTTCCTCATTCTCATCATTGGGGTTCATGGGCTTGCCATTATCCCCTACTTTCTTTGTTTACTTTATTTTGAGCCTGTCGCAGCCCATTCTCTCTTTTTCACAATCACATACTGCCCATGGGTGCTATTTTCTCTCTTTCCGGGCCTTTTAGGCCCACTTACTTCCTCAAGACCCATTCATTCGTATTGATGGGCCTGTGATCCATTATTCCTGCCGCCTTGGCCTAATGGTTTTCTCACTTGGTCTGCTGCCCACGTCGCTGAGTTGGGCTACCCTTGTCTATTTCGAAGAAATGACCCTCAACAATGACCAAATCACATTGTACCTGCATATGTATCAAAAGTAGTGTTAGAGATATATTAGCCCATTAGTATAAGCCCAAGCCTAATTCTACTTTGTGTGCAAGCTAAGTCTCCTACTTGTACTAGAAGTCTATTAGTCTTGGGTTTAGTCTACTATATATACACATGTTATGATTCATTGTAATACAAGATTTGTACTACATTCTAATATATTATTGATGTAGCCCTTTAGGGTTTCCTCCGTGGATGTAGGCCGTTAGGCTGAACCACGTAACCCTCATGTGTTATTGTGTTCTATACTTTATGCTTTCGCTTCCGCATTCATACTAGCATATTCAACATGGTGTATCAATGCTAATATTTAACATGGTATCAGAGCCACCATCTTGTGGCCATGGTTTTCTGTCTTTGTAGTATATTTAAGAGCAATTTTTGTCTTCCTCGGTGTTTTTTTCGCTGCATTAATCTTTTTTGGCTTTCTACTGCTGCTGTCAAAACTCTCCGGTATAGTCATGCCATCGTTAGAAGTTGCATCAACGCTGCAAGACCATTGCCTTCCTCAAACTACTGTAACAGAGCCAAACTTCATTCAAGGGATCTTCTCAACCTTATCAAATCTCAAGATTTCATCAAGCTTCCATCTTGAGTTTGAGAGGGGGGTGTTAAAGATATATTAACCCATTAGCATAAGCCCAAGCCTAATTCTACTTTGTGTGCAAGCCAAGTCTCCTACTTGTACTAGAAATCTATTAATCTAGGGTTTAGTCTACTATATATACACATGTTATGATTTATTGTAACACAGGATTTGTACTACACTATAATATATTATTGATGTAGCCTTTTAGGGTTTTCTCTGTGGATGTAGGTCGTTAGGTTGAACCACGTAACCCTCGTGTGTTATTGTATTCTATACTTTATGCTTTTACTTCTGCATCCATACTAGCATATTCAACATGGTGTATCAATGCTAATATTTAATATGGTATCAAAGCCACCTTCTTATGGCCGTGGTTTTCTGTCCTTGCGGTATATTTAAAAGTAATCTTTGTCTTCCTCGGTGTTTTTTTCACTGCGTTCATCTTCTTCGGCTTCCTACTACTGTCGTCAAAACTCTCCAATATAGTCATGCCACTGTTAGAAGTCGCATCAACACTGCAAGACCATTACCTTCCTCAAACTATCGTAACAGAGCCAAACTTTATTCAAGGGATCTTCTCAACCTTATCAAATCTCAAGATTTCATCAAGCTTCCATCTTGAGTTTGAGAGGGGGTGTTAGAGACATATTAGCCCATTAGCATAAGCCCAAGCCTAATTCTACTTTGTGTGCAAGCCAAGTCTCCTACTTGTACTAGAAGTCTATTAGTCTAGGGTTTAGTTTACTATATATACACATGTTATGATTCATTGTAACACAGGATTTGTACTATACTCTAATATATTATTGATGTAGCCCTTTAGGGTTTCCTCCGTGGATGTAGGCCGTTAGGCTGAACCACGTAACCTTCGTGTGTTATTATGTTCTATACTTTATGCTTTCGCTTCGGCATCCATACTAGCATATTCAACATGTGTATCAATGCTAATATTTAACATGGTATCAGATCCACCTTCTTGTGGCCATGGTTTTCTGTCATTGTGGTATATTTAAGAACAATCTTTGTCTTCCTTAGTGTTTTTTTCGTTGCGTTCATCTTCTTTGACTTCCTACTGCTGCCTTCAAAACTCTCTGGTATAGTCATGCCACCGTTAGAAGTCACATTAACACTGCAAGACCATTGCTTTCCTCAAACTACTGTAACAGAGCCAAACTTCATTCAAGGGATCTTCTCAACCTTATCAAATCTCAAGATTTCATCAAGCTTCCATCTTGAGTTTGAGATGAGGTGTTAGAGATATATTAGCCCCTTAGCATAAGCCCAAGCCTAATTCTACTTTGTGTGCAAGTCAAGTCTCCTACTTGTACTAGAAGTCTATTAGTCTAAGATTTAGTCTACTATATATACACATGTTATGATTCATTGTAACACAGGATTTGTACTATACTCTAATATATTATTGATGTAGCCCTTTAGGATTTCCTCTGTGGATGTAGGCCGTTAGGCTGAACCACGTAATCCTCGTGTGTTATTGTGTTCTATACTTTATGCTTTTGCTTTCGCATCCATACTAGCATATTCAACATGGTGTATCAATGCTAATATTTAACAAGTAGCAAAGAATATTGCGTGTTGTGTGCGAAAAACATCGCAAGATTGCATAGGTGTCTACATGTTATGACGATTTGAGATATGAGAAAATCACTTTAACTCACACACAATCATAATTTTTTGATAGGGACTATCACCTTTGAGGTACATCCTATAACTCTCACATCTCATAGAATACACGCTTGCAATCATATATAAAGCATTTTGATATTTTTGCTTTTATTTTTCTTTGCATATTTTTCTTTTAAGCAAACCATGCATGGGCATATATGAGATAGAAAAGAAATACCCAATGATGTTAAGCATTTGACATTCCACTTTTGCTATGCCGAAGCATACAAATGTCATTTCATGATTGGCGGGCAACAGTAGTGAGATGGTTATTTATGCATTTCTCTTAGGATTTTCTAGTCATTCCCGTCAAAAAAAGTGATACGAGTGTTAAGTACAAGAGATCACTTAACCTTACTCATCATATACACGAGCCACAAAACTCACTTGCTTAGTTGTGCATAGAGATGCTCATCTAAGCTACAAAAGATACAAAGTTTAGAAAAATCTGTTTCAATGGCCATCCAAGTACCAATGTACACATACACACACTGTTTTTGTATTTTTCAATTTTTTTTTAAATTTTTATATGAAAAATAAAATAAAGCAAAACTAAAAAGAAAACAACCAAAAACATGTTGAACAAAAACAAAGCAATGATTAAAACTAGACTGACTCAAAACTAGAAGGCAAAACACACAAGTAATGCAAAACCAAAAACAAGAAGGTGAGAGAGAGAGAAAGTGACAGAATCATTTTGAGGCTTTTTCCTTCCACACCTTGGAAGAACCTTTCCGTTTAGCAAACCCTTGATCCAGTGGTGAAGGAGAAGAGTTAAAATCGTTCAAGTTCGAAAGGAACATGAGGGTTTTGAGAAGATCTCCAAGAGGAGCAAAAGAGGATGGAAGCTGATTCTGGTTTCCCGACGCGATCATGTTGTTGTTCTGTTGAGTGGCTAGCCATTTATAGCAATTTGGTCGAGTATGTCTAGCTACTCCACAGTGATGATAGAAATGCTGCTTTTTCTGTTTTGGCTTTTAAGAGTTTCCCTTCTTAGCCTTAGGGTTCTTAATCTATTTCTTATCAAGCTTAGGGGGTGCTCCTAAGATAGATTTACCCTTGTTTATGTTCTCACTAGCTAATTCATTTTTAACATCATTGTTCTCAATCTCAATATTATTAGTAAGAGGAACAAAAACAGTAATACTAGCAGAAGCAATACTAGGAGAAGAGAAATCATACCCTAAACCAGTTCGATCGAAAGCCGATTTCTAAAGACTGAGCATCTCATCGAGCTTAGCGCTTGAAGTCCTTTTCAGCTGAGCTCTGACTTGGAATAGTTCTGCCTCAAGCTTCTTGGTCTTCTCAGTTAAAAAATTATTTTCAAACCTCAGTGCTCCAATAGTCTGATTGGCTTCATCAAACTTTGTAGAGATTTCTTCTCGCTCAAGCTCCACATCACTAAGCTTCTTGGTGGCCAACCTATACAACTTCTCATACTTTTCGGAGACCTTGTATAACTTTGCATAGGCTATGTGGATGTCATCCTGTTCATCCATCTTCTTAAACTTAGACTCCATCAATTCCTCTTCTTCATCCACATCTTCAACAATCCTCTCAGTAGGATTTACAGTGGCAGTGAAGGCATTTAGGATTCCATCATCCTCATTATCGGAGTCATCGCTCAAGGTAGCAGCAAGTGCCTTGCTTTTTTTAATGGTCTTGAGATAAGTGGGGTACTCTTGTTTCATATGACCGAAACCTTGACACCCAAAGCACTTAGGTCTTGAGAGAACAGTGTACTGACCACCATTCCTAGCATCTTTCTTCTCTTTGTCTTGACTCTTGAATTGTGAAGAACTGGATTGCTTTCGGTCCTTGTCAAATCCTTTTGCATTGGAATTCTTCATAAACTTCTTGAACTGCCTCGTGATATAAGATTTCATCTTAGAATCTTCTTCGTCTGAAGATTCATCAGTGTCACTGCTCTTGGCTTTCAAAGCCATGCTCTTACTTTTGCTTGATTTTCCTATCCTTGTTAAACCCAACTCATAAGTCTGCAGATTTCCAACCAACTCAGTCAAAGGAATTTTGTTGATGTCCTTTGATTCCTCAATGACAATGATCTTGGCATGGAATCCCTCGGGTAGAGATCTGAGCATTTTTCTCACAATCTTGGGTTCAGGAATGGTTTCCCCAAGATTAAAGGCTGAGTTCACTATGTCTTTGAGCTTGGCATAGAACTCATTGAACGACTCATCCTCTTCCATTTTAATCTCTTCAAAGCTTGTAGTGAGCCTCTAAAGCTTTGAGTCCTTGACAGACTTGGTTCCTTCATAGGTTGTCTAGAGAATGGTCCATGCTTCCTTAGCAGTTTTAGTGGAGGATATCTTCTTGAATTACTCATTAGTGATTGCACTGAATAGAGCATTCAGTGCCCTGCTGTTAAAGTTTGCCGCCTTGATCTTAGCATCATCCTAGTTGGCCAGCGCTTCTGTAGGCTTAGTCCAGCCTATTTCCACAGCTTGCCACACTTTCCCATCTAAAGACTGCAAAAAAACTCTTATGCGTACTTTCTAGTATGCATAGTTAGTGTCATCAAATAAAGGAGGTATAATAAGTGACTATCCTCTATCCATGACAAACAGGGGTCAATGGATCATATAGCAAAGATTAAACCTAATCAGAGTGTGTCTGCTCTGATACCACTTGATAGGCCAAAAATGTATTGAATCATTGTGATGATTTAATTGATTAATTAGAGAAGTTTATTAATTAATCAAACTAACATGCAAGATGCGTGGTAGCATAAAAAAATCACCAATTAAACTAAGTATGTAGCGGAAAATAAATTGACACGGTAATTTGTTTACGAATGGGGAAAACCTACACGGCAAAAATCCCACAGGGTGATTTTAAGGTCATCACTCCCGAGAATTCACTATTATCATAACAAGTGGTTACAAGTAAAGGAATTCCAGTACCTTATACCAACCTACAGTTGAACCCTTACCCCAATACCCAATTGGATTTGTTCTGTAGTGACAATCTCTCATTTTCAATGCATGGCTCCCAGTACATGACTAACTAATTACGCGGATCCCAGTATGCGACTTAATCACCAACTTGAGAAAGATGTTGGCTGCAAAGTTCTTCAGTTTATCACACGATGAAGATCAAGAATTTCCTTGGTCACAAAACCCTAAGGTGTACAAACACAGTAGCTTCTTCAAGAGAAAGATGAACTAGGGCATATTTCTCCAGTTTGCAATATGCTTGTGAAAAACTTTTGCATTAAGTTGCATCAGCTGTGACGGCCCTTAAAACAATCCTTATATATGTTTAGGGTTGTGAGAAAAGAAAGCCTAAACACATACTCATGGATTGGATGAAAATCAGCTCTGAAAAACTGAGTTTCATAAATCTTGACAGATAGGGTATCAATCGAGCTAGCTGTCGAGTTTTGAGCTTCACAACTTCTTAAACCTCGATAGATGCTAGCTGTTGAGCTAGCTGTTGAGATTTAAAATCCAGCACTTCATTACTTGATTCTTGGACAGATTTGCATGGATTTAACACCTCTTGACAGATAGGGTATCTATCGAGCTAGTTGTCGAGTTTTGAGCTTCACAACTTTTTAAATCTCGATAGATGCTAGTTGTCGAGCTAGCTGTTGAGATTTAAAATCCAGCACTTCATTACTTGATTCTTGGACAGGTTTGCATGGCTTTAACACTTAAACTTGAAACCTTGTTTCTTGAAGCATTAAACACATCCTAGATCTACCCAATTATAATTAAAGTGCATTTCGTCAAAGGATTAGCCAATCACATAAAATATTAACATATGTTCTTAACATTGAATCACATATGTCCTAACAATATGAGAAAGACACACCAAGTTTCAAATTTGAGTAGTAATATGACTTTCTCGTAGTAATAATAATATAGACAATTCAAAATATGGAACAATATCAAAATTATAATACCTAATTCCATTATCTTTTATGTTGAATCCCAATAGTTATATATATACGTGAGTCTCTCTCTTTTTCTTTTTTGAGTCCTATTAGAAATTTTGTTTTCTTTTTATTTAAATAATGCCGATGTCTAAAAAAAGTCAAAGGCTTCGATTATATATAAGAAACAATTAAGCTCATCCTTTAAAAATTTATCTCTTGTACTTTGTATGATATGGTAATTTTCATTCAAACTTTAAAATAGATTATGTGTCTTACCTTAATGTTTTCCTTGTGGTGAGGACAAATAGAATGAAATAGGTGCTTCATGCTAAAAAAAACTTTCTTCTAGTCAAATACCAAACCTGTTAAAATTTTAGGCTGTGTTTGTTTCGGGTGAAAACCATTTCCGAAAATGCTTTTCTGTAAATGCAGGTGTTTGGTTGCGCATGGAAAATAGCATTTTCGGAAATTCTTTTCAGTTGACCGTGAGTTAAGGTGAAAATCACTTCCGTTTTTATTTTACCTTCAAATATCATTTTCCGGAAAACAGAGAGAGAGAGAGAGAGAGAGAGAGAGAGAGCACGAGCCGCGAGCTCAAACCGCCACCCCAAGCCTAGAGCAACCGCATGAGCACCCCTCCACGCGACGGTAAGAGAGAGCCCATCACTGGCGACCCAGAGCCTTCGCGCCACGAACCCAGAGCCTTCGACCCAGACCTATCACTTTCGACCCACCGATCTTCGACCCAGAGCCTTCGCCTTCGCCGGCGACCCAGAGCCTTCGACTTCGCCGAAAACCCACGAACCGATCTCTGTGTGTGTGTGATTTTGATTTTTGTTGTTGTTGTAGTGGTGTGGGTGGTGGTGTTTTGGCGGTTTTCCTGTTGTGTGGTGGTGGGTTTTGTGTGGGTGGTGGTGGAAAATAGCATTTTCAGAATGTTACCAAGCACATGAAAATATTTTCTAGAACAATTTTCATAATGCAACCAAACACTTGAAAATATTTTCCTTTCCCGAAAACAACATTTCCGGAAAATAAATATTTTCCGGAAAATATTTTACGGGAACCAAACACAGCCTTAGTGAAAAGGAAAAACTCATCAAGAGGAGTAAGAGAGAAAGAAATTACTCAATGAAAAACCACAATGAATGAAGAAAATATTTCAAATTTGAACTTCCAAAGAACAGCATAAATTTCAGCCATAGTAAGTTAAACTTGTTGCTAAACACCTAGCAAATACAACCAAGAAATATAACTTTATTAATCTACATGTGAAATTTTTAAATAGACAACAAAATTTTTTTTAATACTTATTGAGAAATAAGATAGTCTGCGATTTTTCCTAGATTTTTTTTTATAAGTAATGTAAAAATTTTCCTAGATTAGTTGAATTAAATCACAAATGAAAACTCTAGAAATCAATTTCATAACCTTTTTTTTTTTTTTTTTTTTTTTTTTTTTTTTGCGTTGATTGACAGTAAAAACAAAACAAATAAGCAAATAAAATTCTCAACTAAATAGAAAAACCCTAACATTGATTTGATTTCTCGATGGTAGTGACGGGAGAATGAGTCAATTTGGTCCAAAAATTGTTGATGGCAAGTGCCAATGATAAATAAATATATATATTAATTATAAAATTAGATATACCTCATCATTGTTTGTTGTTTGAAAAAGAAAAGTATAGGATCAGATTATTCCTCATATGAATCATGTTTTAATTTTTTAACAATTATCTAAAAAAAAATGTTTTCACATAATTAAAAAATTAAAAACAAAAAATAGACATGGAACCCATTTCCTTATCCATTACTTTTACGTTTAGCAGTTTAGGGTTCATGGAGAAAGAAATATCAAGATAATAGAGATGGATTGGAAAACTATATTTTCTTTTCTTTTTTTCTTTCAAGGATCTGATAAGCAAAAGATGGATTGCAAAATACTTACCATGTGTATGAGGGTGTGTGGTAAATCTTGAAGCCATAATTGGGTGATGCTACAGAGCATTTAGGGCTTCAATTCCTACGTTTGGAGGGAGAGAGTTTGCAGGAATGGTTGTTTGAGAGAGGGATAGGTTTGCTAGGGTTTTGAGGTGGGAAGAAATGAGTTATAACGTGAGTCTCTCTCTCTTCTTTTTTGAATCCTAACGTTAGTCTTTTTAATGATTATAGTCTAATTAATGATTATTTGAGTCTTAAAAAAATTAAAAATTGAAAATGCTGATGTGAAAAATTGTGGGAGTTTCAGAGGTTTCAGTTATATATATATATATATATATATATATATATGTATATTATGACTTAATGATATTAGATTTGACGTGTCACTAGTGTCTTTTTAACCATTAGATCTAATGGAAATCAATGGTTTAAAAAAGAACAAAGTTTCTCTTCAAACTAGTTTGAAGAGAAACCCTTCAAACTCCTCATATATGTATATATTAAATGTGAATTTTAAAAATCTAATCGTTAGATTGGATGTTCGTATTATATCCTTCATGCTTGCAAAATTTCAAGAAAATCAAAAATCAATTGCTATGCCATCAAATAAATGTTAACATTTCAAGTTTTTGTGATCTAAAATTGTATGTAAAAAATAAGTTTATTGATTAAATAGTAAATAACATGTGATTTGAATGAAATTTGATACACATGTTAAGAACAAAAGGAAGATGAAATTCAATGGTTAGATTTTCAAAATTCACACCAGAAAAAGAAATAAATAAAAAGTTTGAAGAGTTTCTCTCTAAACTAGTTTGAAAAGAAATTTTGTTTTTAAAAAAATGACAAAATTTAGTTACAAAATTGGTTGTAGCCTAAGGTTACAACCTTACTCAATATTATTAAAATTACAACATATTTTGAAAATCCAACCGTTGGATTGCATGTTCTTTACGCTTTTAATACACATGTCAAATTTTGTGTTAATCATATATTATTTACTATGTGATCTATAAACTTATATTTTATGTATAATTTTAAACTATAAAAACTTACAATTTAAACAATTGATTAATGATATAGCTATTGATCTATAATTTTCTAGAAATTTTGCAAGCATGGAGGATAAAAGAAGAAAATGTAATCCAATGGTGGATTTGTCAAAATTCACCTCTAATAAAAAGATATTGAATAAAGTTGTAGCCTTTGTAGCTAAACTTTATCTAATTTTTCTGATATATAGTTGAGAGAGAGAAGATTTGAATTTGAATATTTTGTTAAAAACATGAAAAGATATTGATTGAGTTACACTACTATTAACATCAAGTTTGAAAATTTTTGCCTTTTTGGAAGTATCTATTGTAAAGTGAGAAGCTAATTTTTTATCTCATGAGTTATGACATTGCCCATTGGGCTTTTGCTTCTTCCAAATCCAAGCCTTTAAACATCTTGGACCTTCTTGATTTGCCCTGGCGCAACTCGGTCTGAGATGTGAATGACCCATGTCTCTTTTGTATGGTATCTGGCCAAAATTGGGAATTAACCCTGTTTGCCAAACAATATAATTAGTAGGCACTGTTACAAAACTATATTTTTTACTAACATCTTGAGTCTAAAAGACTAAATTTAGGGCCTATAAATCGAGTCTCAAAGACTCGGTTTTCATGTTCTGATCAGATTTGAGCTGGCGCTTTTCTACGTGATGTCCACTTGGAAATCGAGTTTTAGAGACTCAATTTATATTGTAAGACATTTATAGTGAAAAGATTTTCAAGTGTTTGGAGCACAAAACACATATCAACCACCATCAACCACCACCAAATACAAGCACGTACCAACCACTATCAATCCACAAATCTAAGCATTAGTCCAACAATTTAGCACAAATCCAACCAAATCCACCCCTAACAACCACCTAAAATCCAGATTAAAAAAATAAAAATCCCAAAACCCATGACGCATTTGGCTTGTTGATCGGGGTTCTCTGCAAGAAAATCCAAAAACCCACGACCCTAAAAGTTAGATTGGAACCTCGCCGTGAGTGGTGGAGGAGGATGAGGAGGAGAAGCAGCAGACAAAGAAGGGGCTGAGTGCGAGTGGTGGTGGTGGTGAGAAACCTCGCCGTGAGTGTAGTCGCTGAGGGCGTCGCCAGTGTTCTTGAGATACATGGCGTAAGAAGAGTGCGCGGCGGTGAAGGCGTTGCACGCAGACATTGCCTCTTTCATGTAGAGCTTTCGATCTTTGCATCGAGACACGACTTCTTCGTTCTCGATCTTCGACTAACTACAACCCATGTTTTTTTTTTCCTCTCTCTCTCTCTTTCTTCTTTGATGAGAAGGTGTAAAGGATGTGCTTAAAACATTATACTTGTTTTGTAAAGGGTCGGCTTATAAATCGAGCCTTAGAGACTCGATTTCCAGGTGGACATCACGTGGAAAAAACGCCAAATCAGATGTGATCAGAACACTGAAACCGAGTTTTTGAGACTCAATTTATAAGCCCTAAATCAAGTCTTTTAAACTCGAGATGTTAGTAAAAAATATAGTTTTGTAACAATGCCTACTAATTATATTGTTTGACAAATAGGCTTAATTCCCAATTTTGGCCTATGGTATCTTATTTCCTTTGTTATTCAATAAAGTAATATGGGTAAAACTAATTACACACTTGTGCACTTCAAAAAAAAATTTACACACTTGTGTGCCACACAAGTGTCTAATAACACTGAAATCAGATTAAAAGGAAAAAAAGAAAATTAAAAGAAAAGATAGATGCTTGTTGTCCATAATGTCATTAGAGATAATTTATATACAACTCGTACATTGTAATAAGGACGTAATACAATATAAACAGTGGCAAATCAATTTTCTTCTTGCAACCAAACTTTACATGCATTCTGGAAACCAAGTATAAACTCAAACAAACAATAAGTATTGCAGTAAAGAAAATATGAGACTTTTATCTCAATGATGAGATGGGATGAGTATCCAAGGATGGGATTCTTGGATTCTGTGTACATGGGAATAAAAAGAGCCATTATGGCGTCTGGAGCATGAGGTTGGATGTATTATAAAGGAAGCAAAGAAAAACCATGTGGAAGAAGCAAGGAGGAAAGAGCATTTAGAACTCCTTTTTCAGTTTCCACATAAGGTGACCTCTCTTTTGGGTGGTCTAAAATTCATTGCATTCAGGCTGTAGATGCAGAGATTGGCTTGTCTTGATTTGATTGCTATTTCATCTGAGGTAGTCTTGTAGCCAGGAATATTGCATGAAGAAGATGTACTCCACATTAAGCTTGCTTGGCAAGAAGATACTACTGCTGAATCTTCTGCACATTTAATTCCATCAACTGATGGTATTTGCAACCTGTAAATTCCAAATTTGTCTGTAGTTCTATTCACTGAGATTGATATCTCTTCTATGGTTTTCCTGGAGATAGCTTTGAACATGCAATCTATTTTAACTTCTGCACCTGGTGAAACAAGCAGCACCATGAAAATTTATAAGCTTAATTATTTATCTTTACAAATAAAGTAAACACAAAATTAATGTCCAATGAAACATGTAATTAGTTGTTACCTGGTAGGAAGTAGCTGTGCCTGGTGAAGCTGTTGTTGGAGCAGATGTCACAATAAACGAAACCCATTACAATGATCTGGGAATTTGTTTTTGCTGGCTCGGCTTCCAGAAAGAGTGAATTAAAAAACAAAGACGAAATGACAAAGAAAATCATGGGATTCATGGTAAAATTTGGAGACAAAGAGCTCCAAATCAACATAGGCTTTCTTTATGAATAGTTGTTTTGCTGTGAATAGCTTTCAAAGCGTTATCACATAGTTGAAGATATATGAGTGGATAATGAGAGGCAGCAGTTAGTGGAGATCTTACTGTAAGCAAAAAGAAGTTTATCTTTTTCACAAGAAACAAAGACATGTGAATGTCCTTTGGCAAGATATAGAATTGATGTGTAGGAGAGAGAATAGATAGTAGATTCTTTTTTTTTTCGCAAGAATAGCTCCTTATGGTAAACTGAGAGGTGACGGTGCTTTGATTTGAAGTTCTAAGTTCTACTAGAATATTGCTGGGTGTTTGACACTTGGGAAATTTTCACTTTCTGTGTGACTTTTATCAAGAGACGAGATAGAAAAACATTTGCTATTCCTATTCATTGAGCTTGTTTATATAATGTCCATGTAGGTACAGTTTGAGTTAAACCTTAATGCATTTGATTTCAATTTATTCATTTACTTTATTGCAAGTATGTACATTTGAATGTTTGGTTGTTTGGATGGATAAGGTTTTACTTCATTGTGGAGGTGAGGATTTAAATGGGAGGGACCTTATCTCGTGGGGCTTGACTGGGGAGAGAGATGGGATAGGATAAGGTATTGAAGAAGGAAAAGCTTTTAACATGGATGAGATAAAAGGGTTTCATAGCATTCATGTGAACCTCACTCAAAGCTTTTAACATGGATGAGATAAATGATACCAAATTTGTCTTGCAATTGTTATACCGCAGTCCTTTTCATCTAAATCAAAAATAGAGGACAAAGTGTAACACAAAAAGTAGACAGAAAATTTATATCTAAGAAACCAAACATATGCCAAAATAATCCACTACCACTATTGGGAAAAGGATAAGCCAACTACATTGCTCTATTTGGATATTGTAAGGTGGTATTTATTAATTTAAGAGTTTATATTTATGAATAATTCTTAATTTAATTACACTAGCAAAGTGTACAATATTGTACATTTTTTTGTAAATGTGTACAACATTATACACATTTTATATGTTTACAATGTATAAATTTATATTGCAAGTACAATATAAACCTGTAAGAGTCTTATATTTATATATTGATCATGTTGCTTAAAAGTTTTATTTTAGTTGCTATTGTAAAAATATAAATAAGAAAAACAAAAAGACGTGTAAATAGAGAAAGTAGAAGCAAGAGAATTAAATTAATTTGACCTAATGGCTCCATAACATTAATTTGACCTAAGCCCTCTAGTCCCAACATCCCTCCTTGTTGGACATTCCATGGAGTATTATGTTCTCTTTTGGAATCTGGAGTATTTGGCTTCATCGGAACAATGTGATTTTCATAAATGACCCCCCTCATAAGCCACTGCTAGCTGGAACGTTAGCTAAAGCTACTGAATATGCTTTCCTCAGCATCAATGGAAGACCGAGGCGTAGCTTCTCTAGCATTCAAGTCAAATGGCTCTGCTCTCCAGAAAATTGGTTCAAGCTTAATTTTGATGGTTCTTCCTTTGGAAATCCAGGGTGTGCTGGTGGAGGAGGTATAATTAGAAATTCCAATGGTGAATGGGTTAGCGGGTATGCTAGAGCTATCAGTACCACCACTAGTGTTGCGGTAGAACTTTGGGCGTTGAGAGATGGTCTAAACCTCTACATTTTGCTAAACCTTCAAGCCATGGAAATTGAACTTGATGCAAAGCTTGTTGTTGATCTTATTAGCAAAGAGGGAAGCCAGCCTAACAGCAATAATGTAATAGTTGCAGACTGTAGAGAGGGACTCAAGAAAATACCCAGAGTGAGAGTTCTTCATTGTTATAGAGAAGCCAACAAATGTGCGGATGCCCTCGCTCGCAGAGGAGCCCTCCTTTCCCAAGATTTTGTTATTTTTTCTTTTCCCCCTTTTGATGTATCACTACTGGTCAGTCTTGATGCATTAGGGGCAATGTATGAGCAAGTTCGCTCCAATAGTATTGCTGCTTAGTTAATGATATTTCCCATTTCTACCCAAAAAAAAAAAAAAATCTACATAACTAAATAGATTATTAATAATGAAACTATTATTTTATTTATAAGATTGATATAAACAATAAATTATCATTAAAAAGATTGTATATGCAACTTTGCTCTTTCATTAATGTATATTGTGGGAGTAAAAAAAAAAGGAAGATTAAACTCACAATTAATCAATATCTAATCTAATTTAATTTAGAGGAGTGCTACATCCATAATATTTTCACAATAAATCATAGATGGTAAGTTGTTATTGATTCTAATTTGAATTTACAACTTAAAATACTTTTTTGCCCACCCATAACAACCAATAACAATCCACCACTTATAATTTGTTGTGAAAATATTGTGGATATAGTATTTATCTTTAATTTAATACTATATATAAAAGCAAAAGCTTTGCCCTATAATTAAGGCTATGCTGCCACATAGGAAAAAAGTTCATCTAAAATTCTACCACATTTAAGTTAAAAAGCGAAAGGATATACTGTTTCGACAATATTAATAGTTTCTCCTAATAAGACACATATACCATAAACCAATTAAACACATGGTTAAAATACCGTTTGAAGAAGAGGGACTATCGTTTGGTTTTAAACCTTTTCAATATTAATAAAACACAAACTAAACAGTATGAACAAACAAAACACGCAGAGAGAGAACAGAGGTTCCATATTCAATCAGTGAGACACAGAGAGAAATACCACCAGACTACTGCCACCGTCAAACGACTGAAACTGTTAGAGATCTCATAAGACGTTGGAAGAGAGATCAGAGACTACTACCAGTAAAATTTTCAAAATTTACTTTTTTTGTTAGAATTTAGTAGTTGCAATAGAGATTTGGTTCAAAGCAAAATTACAAGTTGTTTTGATAATACACAATTATGCCTTTTGGTCGACACTCTTATAGCCCAATAGATTACCCAACCAGGGACGGAACTATGTAGAAGAAGAGGGGGGCTGTGGCCCCCCCCCCCCCAAATTTTTTAAAAATATTAAATAATAAGTATATATTTAAGATTTTAGAAAATAATGACTACCATTTATTGACATCGTTTGTATCCTCTCAAACTTCCAACTGCCATCTTTTCGAATTGTTAATCTTTTTTTCTTTTTCCTTTGCCAGAAGTAAGGACGAAGCTAGAGTTTCAAGTTGGGGGGGGGGGGGAATTCTTCTAAGATTGAATCTCACAAAATGACTAATTTTTGTTTTTTTATAAGAACAAAAGGACTAATTATTATTAATATATTTTTTTAGAATACTAAGTAATTTAACACACACACAAGGGAAGAGGGGAGAAGATCTTAAAGAAACTGACAGTGGTATATATCCAAAAGGGCCTAACTCTTGGATACACAGCACAAACTTTAAACCTCTTTAACTCACACTCATTTTCCAATGTGGGATTAACCCACTGTTTTTTTTTTCTTTTTTCTTTAAGTACTATGTATTTTAACACACAAAATGACTAATTATTATTACTAAATAAAGACGAATACAAGAATGTGGACAATATGCATAAGAAATTAATTATAAATTTATTACTTTCATAATTTATTAGTTTTCAATTTATAAATTTATTAGCTATTTAAAGCTAATGCATTTCCCTCAACAACCCATTAGCCAACCAAATGTTTTTAATAACTGTACAATTATTATTTTTCTTTAACTTTACTAAGAAACTTTTTAGTAATTACTGTGGGTTCCAGTTAGCTCAATTTGTAAAGTCTCTAATGGTTGTATAAGACATCTGGGATTCAATCTCTGCCTACACCAAAAACTGATTGGTGTCTTGATCTGATGATAAAGAGCTATTATCAGGAGTGGACGCCATAAGTTGAAACTTTCTTTAAAAAAAAAAACTTTTTAGTAATTACTTACTCTATCTATTCTCTTTATAAGTTATAATAGGTCTCACACACACTCAACACTTCACAGTTTGGCAACATATTTCAAAAAGAAAAAAAAAATACTGTCACACACAAAGACAAAAATAACATAAATGGGTATGGAGGGAGATTCCAAGAGATAAAAAAAAAAAAAAAAAATACATAAATGAGTATGGAGGAAGAGGGAAGAAATGCTTGCTATTCACGCACACTAAATTGTTTAGGTTGGTTTGTCTTTTTATTTGGGCTCGTTGTGGTGTTAATTACATATATTTTTTGGTTAAAGGGGCCAAGAGTTTGGAGAAAGGGGGGTGGCAGGTTTAATTTTTCTTGGCCCTAAATTGTAACTCTAAGCTGGTTTTTCAAAATCTCGGGGGGTGGGGGGGAGATGGACCCCCAATGCCAAAATGTAGCTCCGTGGCCTAGAAGAGTTAGTGGAAGAGTTACCATTGGTTCTCTGCAAAAAATTGGAAGGCATAAAGCCTAATTTTGGCTCCCTTTATTTCATTGTTCAATGAAATCTCTATTTTGTTTGCAATTGCTCTGCTGATTTTTGAAAAAATAAAACCCTAGAACACAAAGAATAAGAAGGTATTGAACATTAAAATGCCTTTCTTCCTCCACTCATGCCAATCTGCTTCAAGCATTATATTTTTGAAAACCACCATCTCTTTGTCATTCTCTTCAAGTTTTGCTTTAATATTTTGGTTTGACGCAACTACCGCAACTTTTTGTTACATCCACATTGCATATTGTAGTGTTTTGCTCTTTTATCTGCACTTTGCCACTTCTTTTTATCATAAATCAAGCATCAACTTTCTCAACACTATCTCAGTACTTTTGCATTTCTATAAATTGCTTTCAAATTTAAGTAATTGGTTGACTGACTATACTCAATAATTAGTTTATTGTTACACCAATTATTTAACATTGTTGTACATCACTACATTGATATGAAAAATATAGCATTTTTCATTGTAGTTCAATATGTCGAATAGTTCAATTATTTCTGTTTCTTCTTATTTTGTCGTAAGAGGTTTAACAATAAAGCACTAAAAAGGGGCATAACCAAGCACAATAACCAAGTAAGAAATTTAATTAATAGTTCAATTTCTTATTAGAGTGTACCTTTCCCTTGGTGTGTTATTGACTTATTGTGGTGGAGGCAGAGTTGGGTTATGAATTAGAAATAGAGGATCATTGGATGCCTATGGAAGGAGAATGAAACTTTTATTACTGACCATATTGTCTTTGAGAAGGAATCTTTTTGTGCTAACCTATTGTCTTTGAGAAGGTGTCTATGAGAATGGTATATTTATGTAGCTTGATGTAGTGCACTTGGAGTTCTTGATGTAGTTCATTTGGAAGGAGAGAGTTGCTGGGAAACAGGGACAACAACAGCATTGACACAAAGGAATTCTTTTTCTATTTTTGGCAAACCTTGGTCTTAATTGAAGCTTCAAAGTCTAAGAAAGGCAAATGGATTGGTGTATTATTTCAATGTAGGAATCGAAGAGGTTGCAATATTTTCAGGGGTTGTTAGAGTTGGATCGGAAAGTGCAGAGGAAGACTACTGCTATATTGTGATCTTTGAGGGTTCTCTCTATTAGGCTTTCAAACATGAAAAGGAATGGTATTATAGTTATGACAACTAGAAAAGTTGAGGTATTCAATCTGACTCAGGAGCATACTAGAGCGAGATGACAAGAGAAGATGGTGCTGAACAACCTTGAGAAAACATATAAGAATCTACAACCTATTAATATTTTGTGTAAGATCAATTTTTGACAGGTTTAAAAATCTGCACCTATTACAAAGAATAAAATTTTTATTTGGTGTAAAATCAACATTTTTCTTGAACACTATTTTCCAATTAGATACCTACTTGACTCTTTTTTTGTTCTTGATTTAGTTGTGGTTGATTGGATGAGGTTTGATCTTTCAGTAATTTTAGATTTTGTTTGTTCATTTTTCCAGTGCATTTTAATCAATGGTTATTTCTATGTGGGAAAGAATCATCTTCTGTAAGTAGATCAATTGTATCCATATGACATTATATAGCAATTTGTTATTTTTTTGGAACCTGTTTTGTGGTGGTTGAATTTTGGAGTTGGTTAGCAGAATCTTATTTACTAATATAATTTCAGTGGTGCCTTTTCTTTGCATGTTATTTGGTCTTTGCATTATGTGGGAGGCATGTCTTTATATAAAAGAAACTAGATTACTTATGAAACCAATGCTTTCTCAGCGTCCTAATTTTTCACAAAGTTTGTCAATGTCACATGAAAATTATAAGCACTGCAACATTACTATTTTTTTTTTCCTGATGACCAAAAGTGAAGTGCAAATCCAGTTTGTAAAATAGAGGAAAAATTAGAAGAACCAAACTGAGATTATGCTTTTAGAGATTTCAAGTGGGCGTATGGTGTGATCATTAGTAGCCAATTACTCTTTCTAAGCCTTTTGTTATTTCGGCTATTGAATTATTAACATTCTATTGTAGGTTTAGACCAATAGCTATTTACTGAAGTTGGTTTTAGAACTTAAGCAAAGAATGATCTTATCTGCATTTGCATCCCTTAATGATCATGTGAAGTAAAGTGTTTGTTTTTAGACCCCTTAAACAACAACATGATTAATCTAGTTAATTAGCCAAGTGATTAACTTAGTCAAATTATGCAAATCTAGGTTATCACAATCAAACAATCATATCAAGTATATAACAGCGGAAAAATAAATAACACAAAGATATGATGACCTAGGAAACCACACCGGTAAAAACCTGGGGAGGATTTAACCTAGCTATCCTCAAGGTAAACTTGAATCCACTATAGAAAGAATTGAAGTTTTACAATAAGACTTAGAACCCTAACATCTTATTGCTACCCACTAGTAGAAACTTACTGACACGACCACGTGCAAGTCTTGAGAACACGGACTCCTTCTTTCTTGGATTCTCCAGCAAATACAAGCACACCCACTTGTGTATCTTTAAGCTCTTATGGCAGCAACTGAATGATCATCAAGTTCTTGAATGAATCTTAAATCTTGATAACCCTAAGCTTGTGTAAAGGAAAGCTCCTCACAGATCTCACAAGAGATTCACACAAACAGCAATATGAGCAACCTAAAAACGTGGCTAGGGTTTGCCTTATATACCTAGGGAAAAAACATAAAACCCTAAACATTTTAGGAGTTAGGGCTGAGTTGGAAATTCTGCAGAAAAACGCATCTGCCCGATTTTCAATTGATTGAGCCTAAGCTTCGATCAATCGAGCTAGGCCGAGATGCACATTTAATTTTGCATCAGCCCGATTCCAACTTTACATAAACAGCACAACTTTGAGCACATCTAAACAAGACTAAACAACCTATTTTGATCATGGTTTGCCAACAATACACCTAACAAACTCCCTCTTTAGCAATCCGTGACAAAACACAAACTAAAAGCTCAAAGTTTATAAAATAAAGCCCTTTACATAACAAATTCAATCCTAACTACTATCCATCAGTTGCAAGAGTAGACAGCAACTCAATTGAATCAACCTGTATTTTCTGAAATACTTAACAAACGCATAAATGCATGTGTGGAAAATACAAGTAAACAAAATAAATTCTTGATTTCACCAAAGCACAAAATAAAGACATATATCAATGAATAACTCATAAAGATAAATCAATAAGCAGTGAAACAAGAATCAAAAGAAATGTAACTCCCCCTAACATGAATAGCCTAAACAAAAAAACATTAAGAGCCAAAAGGAATGTAAAATACAAAGTGCAGCTCCTAGATACAATCTAATCACCACAGGCTCCAACCAACCAAAAAGCTCCCCCTAAAAACTCTACAAGCTATACAAAAACTACTCAAAATGCTACTCAAAATGCTACTCCCCCTTTTTGTGACGGAATGCCAAAGTGCAATCAGAATTCATCATCAAAAGGAGGTGGCGTAGGAGATCGTCTAAAATGCGCCAACTCTGCACACATAGCACGAACCTCATCGAGCAAGTCCGCCAAATCCTGTCCCTGAGCCGCCTGAACGGTCAAGACATGATCCAACGTACGTCGAATGTCGAACTCATCCGAAGTAGTCGATGGAGGAACATCAGCAGCATCACCAGACGTCTTAGCCTGTGCATCACCTGTAGAAGAGGGAGGAGGGGGTATAGCACCAGAAGACTGAACACGAGGAGGTCTCAAATGAGCAGCTCTTTGCCTAAGAAAGGTGGCACCTATGGGACCAGTAATATGTACGGGCTCAGACGCGGGGAAACCATCTAATCCTAAAAACAACAAAATCCTATGAATAAAAATAGGATAAACAAGAGCATGACCTACAACGCTACTCCTATGAATCTCGTTCAAAGAACGAAGAAACAGATGAAGAAAAGAAATAGAAGCACTAGAAACAAGGGCATACAAAAACACACACCTCTCAATAGGGATGGTGTGAAGATGAAAAATAGGCCACAAAGAATGACACGCTATCCTAATAAAAAGATAGGAGGTCTCAGAAAGCTCAGCGAACGTGATCCGAGGATCAGAACCCCACTGGATAGAAGACTCAGTGATGTATGACATGACGTCATCTAAGGGTAGAGACTCCTCATAAGGATAGTCAGGCTGCCTAACGACCGGGACCCCAAGAGCCTTAGCCACTACTCTAGGGGTAATGGTGAACTCAACACCTCGTATCCAACTCCTAACGAGGGTGTCGGAATCATAGACGTGGCAAGAGAGGTTCGAGTAGAACACTTTAATCAGGGCGGTCGGGGGTGGATGATCTATCTCCAACAAGGACAGTCAGCCCCTACTCTCAAAATTTGCCCTAATGGTAGGATCTACTTCATCTAAAACAATAGAACGCTCAACCCAAATTTTCCTCTTACTGTTCAACTTATCATAAGCCTCTCTGCTTTTGGCATCCTTAAACAGCTCACTCCTAGAGGGAGACTCAGAAGAAGAGGAGAGATTTCTATGAGCTCTAGTCTTCCTAGGCATGGTGCTAAGGAAAGGACAAGGACACAAAGCAGAACCAAAAAGAACAAAAAGGAAAAACCAAGGGCAGACTGCAAGTTAGCTCAAAACACATTTAAAACAAAAATCTATATGATGCATGAACAGTTTAAATGTCATGATGCATGCTCTAATGCAGTGAAACTAGGTTCAATTTAAGGTCAAATTCACAAAGTTTGGCTTGAGCAAAGAGTTTCTATCAAAAACCCCAAAATTTGAAAAACCACTTGTTTGTTTGTAAAACAAACCACTTGTTTGTTTTTAAAACAAATTGACCAATTGATCATCACACAACACAACATACAGTTTAGAATGATCAATTACATTAATTAATCAAGCCAATTTCATCAATTTCACCCAATTTGAACAAAATCCCCAATTCGGATTAAATTCAAGCCCTAGAATTTTCAATTCATCACAAAACCCCAAATTGATCAAATTAAGCATCATAGATCAAGTTTAAAACATCTCCCAACAAAAACCCAATGATCAATTTCACAAAAAATAGCTTGAATCATCAAAAATCCCAATATGCATAGGTTCAAAAATTTCAAAGAAAAATGCATGATAAATGCATGAAAATTGAAAATAAACTTAAAAGGAAGGGTATAATGGAGTTACCAACCTTAAAGGAGAAAAACCTTGCAAAAATTTGGGAGGAAAACGACAAAAACTTGATGAGTGAGCTTGTCCGAGTCAGAGAGAGAGAGAAAAGTTAAAAACTTTGTGAGAGTGCTTTTTCTTTAGCACTATGGCCCAAGGATCCTGGGCCGTGTGAGATATTTTTTGGTAGACTGGGATCAGTTCTCCGCAGCTAAAGGGGCTGTTTTAAGAACTGATTGGTGCACAGAACAAACTTCCTACAATAAAAAATAGCTAACAAAAAGGCATATTCGTATTGAATGACAAATTAACAGTAAGGAAAAATGTACAGTAAATGAAGTATAATGAACACGCTGGAGATCCCTTGATTAATGGGGTGTATTTCATTAGTTTTCCTTTAATGGTGGTTACAGTGGCTCGCTAGGACGTGATGCAAGGTCCAACTGGGTTCAAAAGTCACAGACTTTGATAGCTATTCAAGCTTCAAAGGCTTGCAAAGTTTGAACTTGTTGAATCCGAGCGTGTACCTTAGCGGCTATCTCTGGGATACCGGGAGCAAATTCCCCTGTTTTCCCTTCAGTTTACAGAGTCCCTTTGTTTACAATTTCATGAGACCTCAGGAAGAATACTTGTAAATGCTTTAAAATGCTCTAAACGTCAAAACTGTCCCCTGTAGCATGGATCCCTCCCTCCTTTTATAGCACAGTTTCGGGCTCCCGGGGTACTGATGATTTCTCCTTTTTGCCCCTTGAAGTCTGTCCCGTGCCTGATTGTTTCAGGATCGTGTCTTTTCCTTTTTCTCCACAGTTTCTCTCTTCTTTGTTGCGACCAGATGAAAGTCTCCCAGCTAGTTTCCTATTTCCAGATTTCCCGTTGGCTGTCCTGAGGCTCTTTGGCTTTTTGCTCCAGCTTTTCCAGTGGTCCTCTCCTTGTCTTTTTTCTCCAAGTGGTTGGAACCAAGTTTCTGCATTTTGCCTTGTACTTCCACTGCGTGTCTGGGTCATAAGGCTCGCGTGCCTTTTGTCCCCTTTCTCTCTTCAAATTTGTTTTAACTTCTCTTCGCGCGTCCAGGGATCCTCTTCCCCCGGGGAGCTTCTGGGCGTCCTGGCCCAATTCTGCCCTCTGGGCTTTTTCCTTTGGCTTGCTGACTTTACCTGTTTTCTTGGGCCCTTTTTTCGTGGACCTCCAGATCAGGTCCTTCTGGGCTTCTTCCTCTTTTTTATCTTTTCTTCTCTTTTTTTCCTTTATTATGAGAGTCCATCCTTTATCATTTCTTTCCTCTTTTTTGTGTAAAATGGGCCCAATGTCTTTTCCATCTCTTTGGGCTTTATTTATGGATATTTAATTATTTTGAACATCAACATTTAGCCCCCCGAGCTCATGGGTTGCCTGCAGCCCATGCGTGAGTTTTTTTTTTTTTTCTTGCAGGATTCTCTCTTGTTTTGATCTTTCCATGGGGATCCTGATCTTGCATTTCCTCGGCATCCAGGCTTCTTCTCTCTCTTCTTTTTTTTTTTTGTTGTAACCCCTCCTTTTTTCGTGGGACGTGGCAGCTGAGTTGAAATAAAACTCCCACCACCTACTTTTACGTTTCCCATAATACTCATTAATAACTGCTGATAACTTCCTCCCTTTTGAATTTAATTCCTGTCAACTGGCGCGTCTTTCCACACATTGCCTTCTCTAACTGCTCTTATTCCCTCATTCTAGTACTCTCTCTTTTATTCCTTTTTCCTGTCTAACTGAGTCTTCCATTTCCGGCCCTTTTCTTTTCTTTCGAACAGTATCATCGCTATCTTCTCTTTCTTCTTTCCAGATACCCATTGCTTTAATGGCTTCTTCCTCTTCTCGAAAAAGGAAAGAGCGTACTCCTAGTCCCTTTGAAGAGGAGGGCTCTTCTAGTTCTGCGCAAGATGAGTCTGTTATCGGTCGCCCTGCTTTTCCTTTGCGAGACCCTTGGTATTCTCCCAGTTTATTCTTTCCTCGGGTGTCCCATGGTGAAACCCCTCCATCTCCTCACGCCTGGGTATTCTCTGGTCCAGCGGGTTTTGTTGGTTCTGCACAAGTTCCAGACCCTAGGGAGGTTTTTGATCTCCAAATCAGGCAGGGACTTCGGGAAGCGGTCCCCATCTTCTTCGATTTTGTTGCTGGAAAGATCCAAGGCTGGCCCATTTGGGTGGATAACGAGCTTGCTGATAAGGAGTTTGTGGGTCGCTTGGAGCGTGCCGGCGTCCTGAAGGCAGTTGCTATCTCCAGGAATCTCGAGGGTTTCAGAGATACCAAAGGCCTTAGGCATTTGGTGCGCCGTTGGTGTCCTGCTCTACACACTTTCTCCTTTTCCGTTGGTGAACTGACTGTTACCTTGGAGGATGTGGTCAATAACCTTCTCCTTCCGGTGCTTGGGGATGAAAGCCCCTTTGATATCAAGCTTTCTGCTAAGGACCTTGAGGTGGAAGAGAAATTATTTGCTCTCTTTGGGGGACGTACTGCTTCTTCTGGTGGGAAACCGGCCAGGATGGGTAGATGGGTTATGACTCTTTCGCGTGAGAAGGATAAGGAAGTCAGGCGTGCCGGGTTCCTTGCATTCTGGCTTAGTAAGTTTCTGTTCAGCGAGTTCCCTGGGTATGGAATCAAGTCCACTCTTTTTCCTTTGGCGATTAGGTTGGCTCAGGGCGCTCAATATCCTCTAGCCCCCATGTTTTTGGGCCATGTTTATTCTCAATTGGATCAACTTCATGGAGATGAGGCTGAGGGTGATTCTTGCTATGTTATTACTTCTACGCTTCATTGCGCCATTCTTCAGGTATTTATGTGGGATCGTTCCTCAGTTACTTTAGCAAAATGTAGGAATTTAAAGTTTGTGAAGGATAAGTTTCAGGGATCCCCTGATGTTGTAAAAGGGCTTTGTGGTAGCTCTACTGACAGCCTTCCTATTATTTTTCGTTGGCTGAGTCTAAAAGGTGGCAATCTTAACTTGATTGAGTTATTTGATCAAGCAGGCCATTTGAATTGGCGCTCCCCCCGGGAATTTGGCCCCGGTTTTGTTTGCAATTCTGTGTTATCTCCCTTTCTGACTTCTACAGGGAACACTTTTGATTTACGTAGTGGTGATGAAGGTAGCTTAGCCTATTTGGCTTGCATCAGTCCTTCCTGGCTTCCTGTGCTTTCTTCGACTGGCCCACGGTACACCTATTACTCGGCGCATCGAGTACTTCGGCAGTTTGGCTTTGATCAGGATATTCCCCCAGTGTTTAATGATGTAGTTCCTTCTCTTCCTTCCTTGGATCCCTTCATGAGACTTCAGGCCTTTTCTTATTGGTCGTGGCGGAGTCCTCAATTTGTAGTGCCTAACTCTCAGAGAGGGGTTTTTGCCTCAAGTGGCTATGCTGGTTATTGGAGAAGGGTTCAGAAGTCCTTTGCTGACTATGCTGGTTCTGGGATGATTGGGAGAGTACCCAACCCTGATATTTCTTCCGCCCCGACATTCAACAGGCGTCTGTCCCTGCCTACTGCTGGTATCGTTTCCACTGCTGTGAGCAGCAAAACTGGTTTCGCAGAATGGCATGCTTCTAGGGAAGGTTGGGTGACTTATGCGCGAGATTTCCCAGAGGCCTGGTTGGGGTGTGACCTTGTTGTTGGTGCTTCTACTGGGGTACCACTTAAGAAAGGGGCAGTAGAGGCTGTAAGTGCTAGCACTCCCGTTGGCACAAGTAAAGGGAAAACTATCAAGCAGGAAAAGTTGGAGGAGGCCGCGGCTGAAGAGAGTGTAGAGGACGTTGAGCCCAAGTCAAAGAAGAAGAAGAAAACTGGGAAATCTCAGAAACAGTTGATACTTGCTGAGGAGAAGGAAGTGGAGCAGCCCTTGGCCATAAGGGGCCGGGTGAAGACTAAGGTAGAGTCTTCTTTTCCCCAGGCTCCTGTGAGTCCTTCAGTTCATGGTTCCTCGGGACCCTCTGGACGTACCCGTAGTAAACAACAGAGACCTGGAGACCCTGTTGAGAGAGAGAAGGGCAAGGCCTCTTTCCTTCTTTACTCTTTTAGGTTGTAGTTTTGTTGTTTTCTTTTCCCTCCTTTTTTTTTTGACTAATGAGTGATTGTTTTTCCTGCAGTCCAAGCGTAAGCTAGACCCTATGAAGGGTAGAAGCCAGTCTTCTGGTGAAGATGTGGTATGGTTTTCTTCATATTCATTTTACAAGTGCTATACACCGGTGCTGCCCTTGTTGCTCATGCCCCGTCTTTCTCCCCTCCCCCTTTTTGTTCCACTTCTCTCTTTTTTTTTTTAGGTTGAGGTTCCTCCCCCTGTGGTTGATGAGACTTTGGAGGAGGAGATGGCTGCAGCTGCATTCCAGAGTAGGGAGGAGGAGGCTCCCAGCGGTGGCATAGCTGAGGAGATCGGGCAACCAATGCAGGATGTCCAGGCTGCCCAGGATCCTGAGGCTCCCAAGCTTCCTGCGTCCCCAGGTCCTCAGCTTGAACAGACCCTCAGTCCTGCCAGGGCTGTGTTACCTCAAACTGGGTTAAGCACAAGGACTTTGGGAGGCGCATCATCACCCGGGCAAACAGGTGAGCCCTTCCTTTCTTTTACACAGCCTTTTAGTCTTTATCTCTTTTGTACCTCTTCTTTTATATAGCCTTCTGAGTTTCTTCCTTTTCTTTTCCTCCTTTTCTTAGGCCAAGCCACTGCGAGATCTGCCTCTGGTGCTGCTACTTCTTTGGAATCAGATGATTCTGAAGGTTTGATCATTTCTATCGCATTCTTTCTGCCCCCCTTTTTTTTATATATGGCGAAGCCCCCTGTATCCCTGCCTTCTTTTAGCCGTTTTGCTGAGGCTTCCTCTCCTTTTCTTCAACTTGCCATGTGTTCTTTCCCAGAGTCCTTCAAGCGGTCAGGGGAGCAAGAGGAGGGAACCCCGCCTCAAGAGGCTGATACTGGTTTCTCTTCTGCCCTTTTTTTTGTTTTTTTTTTTTTCTTTTCCCCTCCCCCCTTTTCTTTTTGCTTTAGAACAAAAAGCTAAGTCTGCCTCTCCCCCCCCCTCCTTCTCTTTCCTCTTTTTTTTTTTTTGCAGGAGTTGATATCAAAGATTCTGAACTTGTGGTTCCTAAGGGGGGTGTAGGATCTGCTCAGGTTGTTGGCCTTCATGCTGTTCAGGGGGTTGAGGGTTCCTTTGGGACTCCAGGTGATGATGCAACAGTGGGGGAGGCTCCGGAGGTGATTGTTTCAGATCCTTCTTCAAGGCTCCCCACCTTTTTGGCTCGCTTTGATCTTCTAGAGTTCAACAGCCTCCCTGCCAGTCACTTCTGCCATTTCGGGTCCTCCTATGGCAGCTTCCTGCGGTTCTCTGTGCCTGCGGAAGGCCTACCACTGCTAGAAGGACTGCTTAAAAGTTATGGGGACTTTACCCTTGGTTTTAGAGGAGGAGTATTTATGGGGAACATCCTGATGGAGCTGCTGTGTGCTGTGCTGATTTCATTGAGAGATTCTTCGCTAGACTCTCTATCTGAGGAAAAGCTCTTGGAATGGAGGGGAGTTGTCCAGGATCTCTTGGAAGCCAAGTTCAATCTGTCCTTTTTGTTGGAGTATCTGCGATCATTAGCCCAAGTGCTTTTCCAGAGGCGAGCTTCTAAAGGTATTGATGCTGAGATTGCTGCCGCTGAGGAAGCTTTGGCTCATGCTCACAAGACTTTGCAGGATCTGAAGGTTAAAAGGCAGAAGGTTCTTTCCTCTTCGGCTGTCCTTGCTCTTCCCTCGGATGGCTCCTTGTTCGCCGGCCTCCTTTCTTAGTTTTTTTTTTTGTATGGACAATTTGGGGTTGTATAAGTGTTTTTTTTTTTTATTTCTTTGATTGAACAATGCTTCTGGTTCTTTTTTTTTAGATCTGCTTTGAGACTGCTTTCATGTATTGGTGTTTTTATGATAGCTTCTAAGTGTTGCTCCTGATCCCTTTTAATGGCATGTGGATCTTCTTTCCTTGTCTCTCTCTTCTGTCTTTTTTTTTTTTGCTGAGTCCTGATCTGTGATTCAAGCTTTGTTGCAGGTTCCAGTCAGGTACCCATTCTCTTTTTTTTTGCGCAAGTACTGAACTGGGTACATTGGGTAATATATATATATATATATATATATATTTTTGTCCCAGCTCATGAATCTTGACGGGTTTCTCCCTTTTTTTTTTGTCAAGTACTGGGCTAGGTATCCTCAGTATACGCCTGGGATCCTAGACCATGTATTTGAGACTTAGCTGCTTTCTTGCTATCTGTGGGGTGATCCTGGGTTATGCATCAAAAGTTTTTTCCCCGGTATCCTCCCTTTTCTTCTCGGTTACGCAAGTACTGAACTGGGTACATTTTATTTGTCCCAGCTCATGAATCTTGACAGGTTTTTTTTTTTATCAAGTACTGGGCTAGGTATCCTCAGTATACGCCTGGGATCCTAGACCATGTATTTAAACTTAACTGTTTTATCTGTGGGGTGGTCCTGGGTTATGCAAGAAGATTTCTTCAGGCATCCTCCCCTAATTTCGTCCGTGTTAGGACTTTGTGATACTTAGGATTTAATAACTGAGAAAAAGAAGAAATTTCATTGATTTTAAAACATAAATGTCATTCAAGGGATACAGCAATTTTAACAAAGATAATAAAGGATCATGCAATGTTCTTCTATCCCGAGTTTTTGAGCAAAATTACTTAAGCAATAATATATATATAAAAAAGAAACACTTAGCAGGTTGGAGAGTCTTGGCAAAAAGGGGTTCCAGTGTACTGAGAATTCTTTCTCCTCATGCGTAGTATTGTTTCAGCCACTTCCCATTTATGGGCTCTGTCAGGATTGTCCCATCTTCCTTTGTAAGGTAGTAGTACCCACTGTCATGGGCCTCTCTGATGATGTAGGGGCCTTCCCACTTCGGGGCAAATTTGGAGGGTCCCGGTAGGTTTCTTCTTACATGTTCTGCTGTCCTTAGTACCAACTGCCCTTTAGTGAAAGCCCTCGGGCGTACTGCTTGTGCATATGCTCTTGTCATCCTTTGTTGGTACCTCTGGCTTCTTCTCCTGGCTAGCTCTCTTGCTTCCTCTACTCCTTCTAGGTCTGCTAACCTCCTCTCATTGTTTGTGTCTTCGGTGTCCTCTTGACTTTCTTCGAGTACTACTCTTGGTGTGGGAACGATTAATTCTACTGGGCTGATGGCTTCTGTCCCATAGACCAGGGAAAATGGTGAGAATCCCGTGGCTGTTTTCACAGAGCTCCTGCATGCCCAGAGTACATCTGCCAGATGGTCACTCCATTTTCCCCCATACTCCTGCTTCATTTTCTTAAGGATCTTCAATATCACCCTATTAGTGGCCTCTGCCTGGCCATTCCCTTGCGGGTAGTAGGGTGTAGACCTTCCATGCTTGATGTAGTAAGCCTCAGTTAACCCCTTCATATCTTTATTTATGAATGGGGTTCCGTTATCACTGATCAACCTCCTGGGGATCCCAAACCTTGTAATGATATGGCCTCGAATGAAATTGGCTACAGCTGCTCCAGTGGCCTTTTTCAAGGCGATGGCCTCCACCCACTTTGTAAAGTATTCAGTGGCTGCTAAGATCCATATGTAACCACCGGATGGAGGATTTATAGGCCCTATGAGATCGAGTCCCCAAGTGTGGAAAGGCCATGGGGTTGTCATGTCCTGTAACGTGTTTGGGTGAGTGTGGATGGCATCTCCGAGGACTTGACATGCGTGGCAGGTCTTGACCATCTCCTCGGAGTCCTTTTTCATTGTTGGCCAGTAGTACCCCAACAGTAATAGCTGTTTATAGAGCCTCCTTTTTCCTGGGTGGCTTCCACAATCACCGGAATGGACCTCCCTGACTACTTCCCTGGCTTCCTTTGGTCCCAGACATCTTAGGGGATCTCCGCTGTATCCCCTTTTGAATAGGACCCCGTTTTGTAAGAAATATCTGATCGTGAGCTTCTTGAGCTGGTGGGCCAGTGTCCTGTCAGTTGGTAGGATCCCTTGCGCCAAGTATTCCATGAAGGGAGTCCTCCAATCTTCTGTAACAAATACAGCATAGCTTTCTTCCTTGTCCACCGAGGATTGGCATTCTTGACATTTTTCCTGTATGGTTGATGCTTCTTTGTTCATATTTGGCCAGTAGTACCCCATGCGCTGCATCCTCCTATATAGACTGATCTTTTCTAAGGTCCCACAAACTTGGGCATGTAGCTCTTCCAATCTTAGCTTCCCTTCTTTCTCGTTGATACATCTAGATAGGATTCCTCTGGGCAATCTTCTGTATAGTTCTCCTTCTATCAGAGCGTAGTCCCTCAGCTCCTTGACACTTCCTCCGGATCCTGTTTCTTTCATTTTTCTTTTACCTCACTCCTCCAGTCCCACTGCTTGGACTCTCCGGGGGATATCTGCTGGAGGATTTTTAAGATGGAATGCTCCTGCCTTCCTATTCTGACCAGGGTGTCTTTTCCTTTGAATGGTACTTGGGATCCCAGGGTGGCAAGCGCGTCTGCAAACCTGTTTTCACTCCTCTGAGTGTATTCTATGCTAAAGGTCAGGAATTCCTGCTCCAGCCTCTGTGCCCATGTCCTGTAAGCTGCCAAACTCTTTTCTCTTAGTGCAAAGTCACCTTTCACCTGTGAGACTACAAGATTGGAATCTCCCAGTACTCTCATGTGTTTCACCCCAATACTGAGTGCTATAGTTAGTCCGGTTAAGTACGCCTCATACTCAGCTGCATTATTGGAGCAGGAAAAACCAAGCTTGAAAGATAGAGGTATGGTGTCCCCATTTTCACAGCTCAGTACGACTCCCACCCCATTTGAAGTTGTTGTGGCTGACCCATCGAATCTCATTGTCCATTTCTTTCCTGGGATTTCTGCTACTGCTACCTCACCTGGGATTTCTTCACTTAGCGAGCTCTCCTCCTTCCCTGGGAACTGTGCCAGGAGGTCAGCTATGGCTTGACTCTTGACAGCCTTGGGGGTCCTCAGGCCTATGTCATATTGAGAAAGCAGGACCAGCCACTGTGCGATTCTTCCTGTTAGGAGGGGCTGATGCAGGAGTGCTTTTATGGGGTGTGACTTAGTCACCAAAAGGATTTGGTGAGCTGAGAAGTATCTCTTCAGCCTCTGTGATGCGTAGATGACTACTAGGCAAGCCTTTTCTATCCTGGGATACTGAGTCTCGGCATCCTTGAGTGTTCTGCTTACATAGTAAACAGGTTGCTCGTTCCCATCATCATCCTCTTGGGCCAGCAGGGCTCCTATTGCTTGGGCATTTGATGCCAAGTACAATAGCAGGGGTCGTCCACGTACTGGTGCCTGGAGAGTGGGCAGATGGTTCATGATCTGTTGGACCCTTTGAAAGGCTTCCTGTTGTTCTGCTCCCCAAGTGAACTCAGTTCCCTTTTTTAATAGCTTAGACAATCCTCCTGTGGTCGAAGCCAATCCTGGCACGAACCTCCTGATGTATGAGACCCTTCCCAGGAAACTCTTGAGCTCCTTCACTGTTGTTGGTCTTTTCATTGTGGCAATGGCTGCGACTTTGGCTGGATCTACACTTATTCCTTTGTGATGTACCAGGAACCCAAGGAACTTTCCTGCAGATACTCCGAAGGCACATTTCATGGGGTTCATGCGTAGCTTGTATTCTCTGCATCTTTTGAAAACTCGTTCAAGTACCTGAAGGTGTCCTGTCCTAGTTTTTGACTTGACCACAATATCATCCACATAGTCTTCCATTTCCTCGTGCATCATATCATGGAAAATGGCTGTCATGGTTCGCTGGTATGTGGCTCCTGCATTTTTGAGGCCAAAAGGCATCACAGTGTAATAAAAATTTCCGATTGGTGTCCTGAATGCTGTCTTCTCGGCATCCTTGGCGGCCATACGAATCTGGTTGTACCCACTATACCCGTCCATGAATGAGAACATAGAACTTCCCGCAGCTGAATCCACAAGGAGGTCAATATTAGGGAGAGGGAACTCGTCTTTAGGACATGCTTTATTCAGGTTGCGGAAGTCTACACAGCAACGAATCTGGCCATTCTTCTTCTTCACAGGTACTATGTTAGAAAGCCATCTGGGGTGCTGAATGGGCTTAATAAAACCAGCTGCTAGCAGCTTCTTGACCTCTTGAGTTATCTGGGCTTCTACGTCAGTGTGAAAGACCCTGGCTGGTTGGATTACTGGTCTAACTCCTGGGTCCACATTGAGGGCATGGACCACTAGCCCAGGATCCAGACCAGGCATCTCATCATAGGTCCATGCAAACACATCTGTGTATTCTTTAAGCAAAGTCACCAGTGGCCCCTTTTCTTGTGTTGTTAATTGGCTACTGATGAAAACAGGCTTCTGGGATCCCAGTTCAGCCCCCAAGTTTACTTCCTGCAATTCTTCCTCAGGCTGGATTTGTGTCTCTTTAACTGGTTCCTCTGGGACTTCCTCTTGGGCGATCATACATTCTGGTGGTCCGGGACCTTCCTGCACGATGCACTCAGGCCCCGCGCACCTTCACAAGCGATATATTAATCTTCCCCCAGGTTCCCGTACTACTACACACTCTCGGGATCCTGAGGTGCTGGGCTCCTTCTTTTGCCTTTTTCTCTTCAGGAGGTCCCTCAAGTCATGGGTACCTCCTCCTTCTTCCTTTTCTAAAACGGGTGCTCCTGGGGTCCCTGGCATGGGACTCTCGTCATCAGGTTCTAGCTCATCATAGAACATTGTTTCTACAAAGTTTACTTCCCCTTGGCTGAAAGGGTTGTGGTTGGCAGGGATCCTTACAGGTCTCCCATTCAATCTCCCTTTAACACACTGATGGTACGTGGATGGTATAAGGCGGTGCTTATGGAGCCATGGCCGTCCTAGCAGTACATGGTAGGACACCTCTGAGTTGATTACATGAAATCTGGTCAAGGCTACTATTGGCCCCACCCTTAGGGCTAGCTGTATATATCCTTCGGTTGATTCTGCTGATCCTCCAAATCCGGTTATCTCCATGGGAGCCCCCAGGATCCTCCTTCCAGCTAAGCCCACGGCTTCCAAGGTACTCAGGGCTATGAGGTTGAGTGATGCCCCTGTGTCTACTAGTGCTCTCCTGATTTGGACACCATTTATGGTGGCCATTAGGTAGAGAGGTCTGCGATGGTCTGGATGCTCAACCTCCATGTCTTCATCAGTGAAAGTTATGGCATTGGTTGTCTCCAGGAAAGCTCGACTGGCATGTGATTCTGCTGTGAAGCATTCCATTCCTGAATCTGCTGCTATGGTCATGAGAGATTCCGTGGCCACCCTCCTCGCTTCTGGTCCAAATCCCAGCTGATTGAATAGTGATCTGAATTTGGGATTCTTCTGGAGGGTCCTGACTGTGTTTGGGTGGAAGGATCCTTCTGGCTCTTCTGGTTCCGCCGGGTTCCCATGGATTACCACAGCTACCACCCCCTTTCCTTTGTGGTTGGGCAGGGGGTTCCTTTGTACTTCTGGTTCCTTCTGGGTGAGCTCCAAGGTTCCTTCTCTCAGCTTCCTGTGAAAAAGCCTGCGGAGGGTCCAGCAATCCTTGGTGGAATGCTTAACATAGTTATGTATCCTGCAAAACAAAGGATTTTTTCTTTCTTCTTCGGTTGGTGGCCTGGACACAGTGAACGGCCTAACCACTCCATCCCCAATCCATTTGTCCAGGACGTGGTTTAATTCTTCTTCAGTACATGGGATCACCGGTGGTTCCTCGAATGTCTTTCCATCAGGCCTCTTCCTTTTTTCTCCTACCGATGCTGTCATGGCTTGGGACGCTGGCACCCTCTTTGCCCTCATAGTTTGTGCTGTCCTTCTTGTTCTCTGTAGCAGGTCAGCGAACTGTGTAATACATAAATTTTCGAGATTGAGTCTGTAATCGAAAAGCATGTTAGAGATGCAAGTCTCAACGAGCTCTTTTTCTTCATGGTCCCCATAACAGTCTAGGGACACATCTTCAAATCTTTTGATGAACTGGACCGGATCCTCTCCAGGCCTCTGCCTCACCATCTGAAGGCTTTGGAAAGTGACCTTGTCTTCACCAGGATAATATTTTGCACAGAATCTTTCCATCATTTCGTCCCAGGTCTTAATGGACCCAGGTCTTAGTGTGGTGTACCAAGTGTATGCTCTGTCCACTAGGGACTTAGCAAACTCTCTTAGGCACAGCTCCCGGTCTCCTGCGTAGGGACCCATAGTGTGGACAAACCTACTCACGTGCTCTACTGCACTTCCATTCCTTCCATCAAAAGGATGGAACTTTGGTGGCTCATATCCCTTGGGGTACGGCTTACCAAGGAGTTCTGGTGGGAATGGGGGATCCCGGGAAAATTGCTTGGGGGTCCCAGAAAGTTTTTCCCTTTCTTGCTCCAGGAGGGCACTGGCATCTGCCAGTGTTAGGTATTGGGGGTTAGTTCCTCCTCCCACTGCTGACCCTCCCTCTGGCTGGGTTCCGTCTTGGTTGCCCACATGAGAGGCATTGTCTCTGACTTCCTGTGTCTTGCCTTCTTTAAGAAGGCGAACTTCTTGTTGCAAATCTTTCAATATTGCAGTCATCTGAGCTACAGGGTCTAGCTCCTGTCTTGCATTCCTCTGTTCTGATACTGCTTCGTGCTCTGCTAGGGGCACCTCGCCTCTTTGTTTGGAGGCCACTTCATTTTCTCCCACGGGCTCAGAGGTCGTGGGGGGCATATTAGCACCCTTACTGTTCCTTTGTCTTGGAGGCATGTTCTGCGAAGGGATTGCTTCTTCCCTTTTCTTTACCCAGTCCCCAGTGAAGTCGCCAAAATGTGAGAGTGCTTTTTCTTTAGCACTATGACCCAAGGATCCTGGGCCGTGTGAGATATTTTTTGGTAGACTGGGATCAGTTCTCCGCAGCTAAAGGGGCTGTTTTAAGAACTGATTGGTGCACAGAACAAACTTCCTACAATAAAAAATAGCTAACAAAAAGGCATATTCGTATTGAATGACAAATTAACAGTAAGGAAAAATGTACAGTAAATGAAGTATAATGAACACGCTGGAGATCCCTTGATTAATGGGGTGTATTTCATTAGTTTTCCTTTAATGGTGGTTACAGTGGCTCGCTAGGACGTGATGCAAGGTCCAACTGGGTTCAAAAGTCACAGACTTTGATAGCTATTCAAGCTTCAAAGGCTTGCAAAGTTTGAACTTGTTGAATCCGAGCGTGTACCTTAGCGGCTATCTCTGGGATACCGGGAGCAAATTCCCCTGTTTTCCCTTCAGTTTACAGAGTCCCTTTGTTTACAATTTCATGAGACCTCAGGAAGAATACTTGTAAATGCTTTAAAATGCTCTAAACGTCAAAACTGTCCCCTGTAGCATGGATCCCTCCCTCCTTTTATAGCACAGTTTCGGGCTCCCGGGGTACTGATGATTTCTCCTTTTTGCCCCTTGAAGTCTGTCCCGTGCCTGATTGTTTCAGGATCGTGTCTTTTCCTTTTTCTCCACAGTTTCTCTCTTCTTTGTTGCGACCAGATGAAAGTCTCCCAGCTAGTTTCCTATTTCCAGATTTCCCGTTGGCTGTCCTGAGGCTCTTTGGCTTTTTGCTCCAGCTTTTCCAGTGGTCCTCTCCTTGTCTTTTTTCTCCAAGTGGTTGGAACCAAGTTTCTGCATTTTGCCTTGTACTTCCACTGCGTGTCTGGGTCATAAGGCTCGCGTGCCTTTTGTCCCCTTTCTCTCTTCAAATTTGTTTTAACTTCTCTTCGCGCGTCCAGGGATCCTCTTCCCCCGGGGAGCTTCTGGGCGTCCTGGCCCAATTCTGCCCTCTGGGCTTTTTCCTTTGGCTTGCTGACTTTACCTGTTTTCTTGGGCCCTTTTTTCGTGGACCTCCAGATCAGGTCCTTCTGGGCTTCTTCCTCTTTTTTATCTTTTCTTCTCTTTTTTTCCTTTATTATGAGAGTCCATCCTTTATCATTTCTTTCCTCTTTTTTGTGTAAAATGGGCCCAATGTCTTTTCCATCTCTTTGGGCTTTATTTATGGATATTTAATTATTTTGAACCTCAACAAACTTTTGAAAAAGTGAAGTTGAACAAGTCAAATCTGATCTTTTAAAAAACCTGATTCACGATATTCGATTGATCAAAAAACAGTTTTGATCGATCGAATTAGACAGAAACTTCATAAAGAATTTTTAAAACAAATTTGATTGATCGAAAAACAGATTGGATCAATCAAAACAGACAGAGGCTCACTTAATTTTTGAGAGAAAAACACAGTTTTGAAAAAAACAAAAACACATTTTGGGCATAAACTCCTCAAAGCTTGAAAAAAAGATGAACAAAATGCATGAGTATGATATGAAATGCTTTTCAAAAACACAATTTTTAAACCCAGTTTTCCCAAAATTTAAGATTTTCAAACAATCTCCCTTTAAATTCTCAAGCAATAAAACTATTTTGCATAAAAACTCAAAGTAATTTCAAACTTGGTTGGTCAGACCAAAAACACACACAATAACATGTACAATGTTTAGCAAAGAGTAACTCGTGTAGTGTGTGCAACTAGAAAAAGCTTGAGATACATGTGAGGTGATATGTGAATAGAAATCAAACACAAAGTCTACAAAATTCATCACATAGAATTTAAAAGAGACTATCACCTAAAGAGTTACATCATATAACTCCCACATCTTCTAAATCATAAGCTTGCAATCATGTAAGTTTCTTGAATTTGCCTCATATTGTACACACCAATTTTAGTTATTCAGAAACGTAATAAAAGCCGGGATAATGTACACACCAATTTAATTTATATGATTTAGCTTTAAGCCCAATAATGTACACACCAATTTTAAGCAATTAAACCGAGGCTACACCTTATGTTCTTTTTGTGCATGGGCTACACTTTCTCGAGCACAAAATCTTACGATATGCACTAAGGTGTTCATGATTGGCTAGTGAACAGTGGTGAGATGGTTATTTATGCCTTTCTCAAAAGGTTCAAGTCCAACAATCAAAGACATGTGACTTCAAGATTAAGACAAAGTGATCAAAAACTATACACATCTTTCCCACACAACATGCACTACAAAGTTTCAACTAGTAAAGTGCAATAAATAAGCTCATCAAAGCTAAACAAGGTACATAAGATATGTTATGTGAAAATAAATTGACCAACCTTTGTTTTCAAAAACCAAGAGAATGAACACAAAACACAAATTGCTACCCTTTTTCTTCCTTTTTTTTTTTATTTTTAAAAGAAGAAAAAAAAAAAAAAAATCCTAGAATGAAATGCATGAATGTTATGCAATGCAAATCCTAGAGACAAAAAGAAACAACAAAATCAAAGAACAATGGTCACAAAGAATAGAGCAATGAAGCACAAGGACCATGTCAGAAAGACTCAATTAGATCGAGCATTTTGCATCCAAAACCTTTTAGATGCACTACGAGCATTGGAGTTCTTATTCACATTAAAGTGATTTCTAACTCCAGGATTGGTATAAAGGTTTAGAGCCTTTACCAATTCACTAATAAGTACCATAAGATCTTGTGCTTGAGGCACAGACACTTTCGGCTTAGTTGCTCGCTTAGCTACTTGCAGCTTGTAACAGTTTGGACGAATGTGTCCAGACTTTTCAAAAAAATGACAAACCCAAACAGGTTTATCATGCATCTTGTCCTTAGAAAGGGTAGACTCCTTAGGTTTAGATTCTTTCAGATCAACCCTAATCTTCCTAGGAGGTGTGACCTCTAGAGGTTTAGCAGTCTCACTCACAACCTCACTCACAGGGGGTTCAGAGGAAGAAAAAGGAACAAAGTTTGTGGAATGGGGTGCAGACACAGAGATGCTTTCAACAAAACCTAATCCAGATTTGTCAGAAAGAGACTTTTGAACACTCAGCATTTGATCAAGTTTAGAACTAGCAGATCTAGCAATAGATAAATCATGTTCCAAAGATTTAACTTTATCAAGCAAGAGCATATTCTCAGTTTTCACATTGTTCAAAAGTTCATTAGCATCAAACAATTTAACAAGCAAACTTTTCTTATCAAGCTCAAGCGATGCAATTTTCTTTAAGCCTAATTCAACATTTATGGCATCCTTTACAGCAACTTTGCAAATTTTATTGTAGGCTTCTTGAAGATCTGCATCCTCAGAGAGTTCCCCATCAGAAGGGTTCTCTTCAATAGATACACTTTCATTGACTACAGCAGTAGCAGTGAAAGCAATGAGGTTTCCATCATCGTCACACCTAGACTCATCATCAGAAACTTCATTATCACTAAGGGTTACAGCCATAACCTTACCCTTAGACCTCAAGTATGTAGGACATTCAGATTTCATGTGACCATACCCTTGACATCCAAAACACTGAGGGCCCAAAGAATTGTTTGAAGATTGACCAACTTTTTCTTTAGGTTTTTCATTGTTGTTAACGTTTGTGGGATCATCCTTCCTAAAGTTTCTAGGTTCAGTAGTGTTTGTACCTCTTGCCCTTCTGTTACTATTCCTAAGAAAGTTTCTGAAGTTCTTGGCAAGGTAAGCAATCTCTGTAGCAGAGAGCTCATCATCAAATCCACCAACATCAACATCATCAACTGACTTAAGAGCCATTGATTTGGATTTGCTAGTTTTGGGTAGGTCTAACTCATAGGATTGAAGTAATCCTACAAGTTCATCAACAGAGATGGAGTCCACATCCTTGCTCTCAGTGATGACAGTCACTTTAGGTCTAAAGTCCTCAGTTAAAGATCTAAGAATCTTCCTAACAATTTTAGGTTGATCATAGAAAATTAACAATATCATTCAGTTTAGCATAGAATTCATCAAAAGATTCATCATCAGACATCCTAATTTCAAATCTAGATGTTAACTGCTGCAACTTATTAATTTTAACTGCCTTTGTGCCTTCATGCACAGTCTGGAGGATTTTTCAAGCAGTGTGAGCAACCTCAATATTAGAGATTCTCTTAAATTCCTCCATAGAAACAGCATTAAAGATGACATTCATAGTTTTGCTATTGAATCCAACTACTTCTTTTTGAGAAGTTTGCCACTCACTCACAGGAGTGGTGGGCTTCTCCTATCCGTATTCAACGGAGTTCCAGACTCTCTCATCAATAGATTTCAGGAATGCTTTCATCCTTACTTTCCAGTAAGTATAATTATTCCCATCAAGGTGAGGAGGAATAACTAGAGAGTGCCCGTGTTCCATGACAACAGGGGTCAAGGATCAGCTCAGAGATCAAAAGATCTACAACAAGAGAGCTACCTGCTCTGATACCACTTGTTTGTTTTTAGACCCTTTAAACAACAACATGATTAACCTAGTTACTTAGCCAAATGATTAACTTAGTCAAATTATGCAAATCTAGGTTATCACAATCAAACAATCATATCAAGTATATAGCAGCGGAAAAATAAATAATACAAAGATATGATGACCCAGGAAACGACACAGGTAAAAACCTGGGGAGGATTTAACCTAGCTATCCTCAAGGTAAACTTGAATACACTATAGAAAGAATTGAAGTTTTACAATAAGACTTAGACTACTAACATCTTATTGCTACCCACCAGTAGAAACTTACTGACATGACCACGTGCAAGCTCCGAGACCACGGACTCCTTCTTTCTTGGATTCTCTAGCAAATACAAGCACACTCGCTTGTGTATCTTTAAGCTCTTATGGCAGCAACTAAATGATCATCAAGTTCTTGAACGAATCTTGAATCTTGATAACCCTAAGCTTGTGTAAAGGAAAGCTCCTCACAGATCTCACAAGAGATTCACACAAACAACAATATAAGCAACCTAAAAACATGGCTAGGGTTTGCCTTATATACCTAGGGCAAAAACATAAAACCCTAAACGTTTTAGGAGTTAGGGCTGAGTTGGAAATTCTACAGAAAAACGCATTTGCCCGATTTTCAATTGATTGAGCCTAAGCTTCGATCAATCGAGCCAGGTCGAGATGCACATTTAATTATACATCAGCTCGATTCCAACTTTACATAAACAGCACAACTTTGAGCGCATCTAAACAAGACTAAACAACTTGTTTTGATCATGGTTTGCCAACAATATACATTAGAGTTCTAAATTCATTAAATCCTAAGTCTTTAGAACCTAACATAAAGAACAATTTGAATTTTCTAAACAAGCGTAAAAAGATCACATTGGTCAAGATTGAACTTGCATTATGTAAGCTTTTCTAGGTTTAGGAATATTTTTGACATTGGCTGATGATATTTTTGATATGTTTAGCCGATGAAGAAATTATGAGATCAAACACAATGTTCAAAGGCATGGTTGTTGACAACTTTGGACCTACAAAATTTAGAGATGAAGCATGAAGTCATTAAGTAAGGAATAAAATATTTGAAAGATTTTAATAAGTAGAACTTCTTTTTTATTTTAATTAATTATTATTTTTGAATAAATGCATTTCTTTATCTCTATTAATTATATGTATTGTTGTATTATGAGTTTTGTATTATTTAAACTAGCAACAAAATACACTTACGGATTGCTTTATGAATTGTATACTATAATGCATTCGTTAAATATTATAAATGATATTTTGAACATTGAATCTGATGCAAGAAATCTACTTGAGAAAATTTGTTTGTTACCATTGCTTTAAGTTTTACATTTTGTTTGCGGTTTAAGGTTAAAGTATCAACCAATGTTTTGTAACTTTTTAAGAGTTTCAAAATTGAAGAGAGAGAAACAAATTAGAGAAGAAGATGTAATTCTAGATCTAAGTCTATCCAAGTTGCATTGGCATATATATTTGATGTATAGATATAGTTGCATTCTTAACTTATTGTAGAGAAACTTGGTAGAATTTATATTTACTATGATTGATTGCACGAGTTTCATTTAATAGCTCTTAACTGTAATTATTAGGAAACATTGTCCAAGACATTATGTGTATACTGCCCTACTTCTTAAATTATTCTCACCTGAATATCCCTACAAAAAAGCATACAGTATTGTTGTATATTCTGTTAGTACTCTGAATCATGTTATGTTATTAGAATCATAATTAGATTGGTCCATGAAAGAATCATCCTTCAATTGTGTTTTTTTGGACATCTGTAGAAAAAAAACATGTAATATTTGTGTAGTGTTTCTGTAATTAATTTAACGTTGGTTTATTTCAACAAGTTAAATTATACAACATGCCACAGACGAATTATAATGTATTTTGTTGTATTGTGTTGTTAAGTTGGTTGTCTTCTAATATGTAAAATGAAAAACTCATTACTAATAAAGTTATATAACAATTATTCTATAATACATATACAATATTCTCAACAATCATCTTATATAAAACATTACAACATTATCCGTGCATCACATAAGTAACTTACTAATTTTTGTTAAATGCTGCAAAATTTACAATGGGAGAACTAAGAAGGATATATAAACAAATGAATGGTTGAAACAGACTTGCAAATATAAATCTTATTCAACCAAGGAACGGTGATTACAAGCACACTATCACTCTCGCTCAATTTTTTTTTAATATTCCATGTCCCCCACATTATGTGGAGGGGAGGGGGGTATCTATACTAACTCCCAACTCCTTTTCTTGTAGATTTGGGCTGTAAAGTAGATACTTGTCTCATTAGGGGTCTCTTCTTCTTTTTTCAAAGTGTGAGTGGGCTTTTGGGTGGAGGACATGGTTTGGATTGGTCATTCGACATTTAATCCAACCTCTATTTGGTAGGTACAACCATTTAATGTGGGGACATTGTTGCCAATTTTAGAAGCTACCTTCTCTTCTTCCTTACCCGTGTCCTCTTCTTCAATCTCATTGTTATCCTTATCCTTCCCAGTGATGACCTCACTTCTCGGCTTGCTATGTTACAAGGAAGAAAGACTCCTTTGCGGGTTATGCCTTGTTGGGTATCTGGGTTTCTTGAGCACCCAAGCTCTTAACAGCAACTGAACCCTTACCCTTCTTTTCATCTTGTGTCTCTACTGGGCCTGGCCCAGTATCCCCTTGTCTCCCTTTTCCCTTATCCCAATAGGCCTTGGGCTTTTGGGCCTGTAATGCCATCCTATCCCCCCACATACGATTCCACACGGTAAAGATCAAAGACGTTTTCAAAACACAAAAATAACTGATGTAAATTTCTGAATTTTGTAGTATGGGCCACTGGGCTCTCATTTAAGTTTCATATGTGAGATCCATTTCCAACCCAATCCAAGGTCTAAATTCTCATTCACAATATTTCTCAAAAAAAAAAAAAAAAAAATCCTCATTCACAATACAAGTAATCTTCAAATTAATCTCAACCTTGAAAGTAGCTTTACCTTTAAATGCTTGACACTTGTCAGTATGTCATTGTCACTATAGATTAGTTTTCGATTTAATAGATGCAGTGCAGGATGAGAGTTCCGAAACAGTGCTTTGACTTGGCCAAATCTGTATCTTAAAATAGTTGAGGTCGACAACAGGTGACAGCTTTGGACGTAGCTTCAACTTTTCATGGTGACCCTTGTTCTCTAGGGACGTTGTAGATAACAATTAGCTAAATACGACAGCCATTCGTGTTTATTTTTTTATCTGTTTAATAGTCGTTGAGAATCTGATTCTGACTTTAAGCTGCCTATTATTTGAGTACAGTTACTCTAAATTTGTTGGTTTATACTTTAAACTTTATTAATAATTGGTCTTGTGGCATATTCGAATTAAATAAGTATTTTTATTATTCTACTCTTTTTTTGAAAATAGAGGCAGCTATTTTGGACTTATTACACCTACTAGCTAGTAGCTATAACAAAATGTCTTGTAATTTTCTTCATCAAATTTTTTTAATCATTACCTATAACAATGGAAGATTTATCACGATATTATTTTGTCAAAATATTAATATATTATGACGAAGTAAAAAAGTGTTCTAACTTCTTAACACGTATAAATATATTGTTACGTAAATTATTATGCATTTCCTCACTCCCATGTTTTCTCTCTTTCTAACAATACTTTACATGTTAAAAATTTATAACTGCACGTCACATATTGCATGGTGCACACATGTAATTCACCACCATTGTTAAATGGATTGCCCCATACAAAAGAAATATATATATATATATATATATATATATACCCACTCAGCAAAAAAAAAAAGTGCCTAATTTGTCAATATTCTTTACGCTTAATGATAATCTGAACCCTTTAGAATAATCTAGTTTCATACTACTAATTATCTTATGCATTTCATACAGAACATTCATCTTATGAAATGTGAACTTTAAAATTTCATAAGACTCGCACATTGAGAGAGATATTATAGTATATGCATAAGATAGTTTTGCAGATCAATACCCTAATGTCACTTAGCCGAAAAAGAAAACTAGAATGCCTACATAAGTTACCAATGATCTCTGCCTAGACGGCCTTCACATTTAATGGTTCATTGATGAACAATAATGACCCTTGCTATTAACTTTTCAAAGCGTGTTTTCTCTTAATCAAGAATCAACCGTGTAGGAAACCTTGGTTAAGAATGAGTATTGTCTATAAATTACACTTAAAATCAATCATAATCAATTCTTTCTTTAGAGATTTAGAAAATGGATAAATCATGAAAGATTGGTCTAGGTGCTGACAAATACATGAAGAGAAAAAGAAAGAAAGTTGAGAACAATTATATACATATTGGACTCTTTCACGAATAGAAATGTTTCCACATTATGAAGCAAGATTTGTTGATACTTGGGGCAATGAGGTGGCACGAAAGTGTGGCTTTGTGACTTTGTGACAAGGACAATGAAGGTTTTGTTGGTAATATGAAAATGAGAGAAAAAGAAAGTTGATGTGTATTTTGCAAAGAAATGCCGACTAAGAGCATCCTTATCAAGAATGCTAAAATTTTTAGCATTTAACACTTCAAAAATCTACTTTATTTATTGTACCATCCCACTTTAAAATACATCAAACATCAAAACTTCTATATTTTTTACCATTTCATTTAAATAATATAAAATACTCATTAAAATAATAATAAAACAACCAGCCAACCACTTCACCAACATGAGAATAAAAAACTATTTTTTTTTTACAATTCAGGCTATAGTGAGCTTGTATTAATACAAGCTCATTGTGCAAGTATGCCAAAAATTTTACAATTTGAAAGTTTTGATGGAGTTGCTTTTTTGGTGTTTTGATGCTAAAATTTAGCATATACCCCTTTTAGCATCCTTAATGAGGATGCTCTAAGGAGGAAAGGGTTGGGGACAAGCACTTCATTCCTTTGGCAAATCCAAGGCCTAGGCGGCGCCACCGACGCCACAATGGACAACTTGGCCTATGTCTCCTCTTTTGTCCTTTTTATCTTCCCTTTTCTTGTTCAACTTCTCTCCCTCCTTCCACCCTAGCTAGTTATCTTTTACCTCTTTCTCACCCTCTAATCTTCTATTTAACTTTGTGCCCACTACTTATTTCTCTAGTTATATCCTAGAGAAGTGTTCCTAATAAAATTGAATGTTGTATAATGGTGGTGGGACTTCAATTAGTTCATGTAACAAATTAGCCTGTGGGTTGATTAATTTTTCTTTGTAGAATTTTCTTTGTAATCTTTATAATAATACAACTTAAAAGGCAAAAGGGGAAACACAAGGACTAAAGATTGAGTAATTCTTAGGTATTTCCAAAAAACGAAGAATGATGCTCTCTCCTCTCTCATTCATAGTGAGGTCTTACTTATTAAATTTATGGTGGAGTTTACCATGAATATGAGAAGAGAGAACTTCATTTCTCCATGCTCTGAAAGTACCTAAGAAGTTTCACCAGTATCCTTCATAGTCCTCATGGTAACTTCATTATAGAGTTTATAGGATCTTACCAATATGTTTTTAAAAGAATTAATTGGATGATACTATGTCATTAACATTTAAACAAATGTTAACTATTACGATTTTGATGTTAATTTTAATGTGTTCTGCTATTTACATCATAGGCATAAATAAATTAAATAAGAGTAAAGTGCGAGGACATAATTAATGAAGAAATAATAAAGATTATATATATATATATATATATATATATTAAAGATATTAAAGATTCAACAAATCTATTGCTTAGCATTCCATTTAAATGTTTGTTAACCGTGTCTCTACACAAAGGGAGATAATTATTGTAAAACATTTAAAATTGTTTCATTAGTTGCAATTATCTAAGATAACAATGCATTATATGAACAAATGGACTCACTTTTTTTTTTTTTCCCAAAGAGATAGTTTCAATTTATGGTGTCCATTCTTGATGATTACTCTTTATCATCAAACAAACACATTAATTGATTTTTTTTGTGTAAGTAGAAATTAAATCTCATATCTCTTATTCAATGATAAGAGACTTACTAGTTGAATTGGAACTCATCACTTGTTCTATGATTTGCATAATTGGCATATGTATAAGATTTGAGAATGTATCATACATGTACAGTCATATCAGGGATGTTAACATTTTTCTAATTATGTTATCTATAAGAAATAGGCCGCGAGGGGATCAAGTATTGGGTCTTCTTGTTGATGTAAATAGGGGCGGACCCCACTTAGAAGGGGGGGGGGGGGGGGGGTGGCGCCATGGCCCCCTAAACTTATTACCCTTAAAGTTTCCTAAATTTTTCAAAAAATATATGGTTCCCCCCTCCCCCCCCCAACTTCTTAAATATTAGATTTTTACTCCAAATTTATCTAAAATTTTCAAAAGAAATATGATTAACCTTCAAAATCTTCATATTTCTTATATGACACTATTAAATTGATTCAATTTTATATTTATTATTATTTTAGCCTCCATGGATGTAAAGTTAACAACATTTTGGCTTTATTTTGCCAGTATGCATGGTTAGATTTTTTTTTTTTTTGAGAACGGAACTTCATTCATTCAATCATAATAAAATCAAATCCTGATACAAGGCTTCCAAAGCTGGTGGAGGAGAGTCCTCCATCCAATACAAATCACAATCTAAGTTCCTAGCATGTTGAGCTAAGGCATGTGCTACCTTATTGCCTCCCCTCCTAATCTTACTAGTTGTAGCCCACTGTAATCCAGACATCAAATGACGAATATCATCCACCACATTGCCAAGAAAAGAATAGTTTGCTACTTCCGAAGAGATTGCTTGCATAACATTAGAGTTATCTCCCTCTATCACTAGTCGAGTAAAACCAGCATCCACAGCAAATTCAATTGATTGCCTGCACGCAAGAAGCTCAGCCTCGTCACTTGTATCCACCATCGGCCCAATAGCAGACATGCCAGCCATGACCTCACCCTTATCATTCCTGATGATAGCACCTATACCAGATTTTCCCAGCCCAGAAAAAATTGCTGCATCAAAGTTTAACTTATATTCCATAAACGGAGGCGGCTGCCATACATCACCAACTGTTTGCTCCCTCGGACTGCTATCCAATGACACCTGTGCAAGTTGAAATTCTTCTAGGAACTCCTCTGCCCGCTTGTTAAGGCTAGACGGATGCTTCAGCTGACCTCCATACAAAATGCAGTTACGCTGATTCCAAATCAGCCAACACTGAACCCAAAACAACTCCAACTCATCAGTTGAAAGCCGAACCACCAGATACTCCATGAGCTGCAGAAAATCACTGAAGGCCGAGACACCCTTTTGTAGTTTCGGAATGCTTCCAGCCCACACATCCTGCACCGCTGCACAACCCCATAAAGCATGGGTTACTGACTCCGCCTCCCTAGTGCAAATATGGCATTTGTCATCGGTTATAACTTTCTTCTTCACTAGATTACACTTAGTTGGTAAAATGTGTATGCATGGTTAGATTTTTGTTTTGTTTTAAAACCGTGTAATATACTTTTATTTAATAGTTACTTAGTTTTTTTTTTTGCTAAGCTAATAGTTACTTAGTTAGTAGGCCATTTTTCGTCCTTTTATATTATAAGAATATTACCCTCAAGATTTTCTCCTGTCAATGATAAAAAAAATGCCGCCATTGATTATTTTAACTGCCTTGTTCTCAGAGGGGCCGGCCCAAACAAAGTGGGTCCAGGCCTACTAAATTGTCCTGTACAACATGGACACAGGCATTCCAAAGCTTAATAGCAAATAGTAAAAAACAATAAAACAGTGTACCTTTAGATGACAAAATTCTGCCTCTAAGTAAGTGTTGGAAATGAAATGGAGGTGATCAATTTCACAAACCTCCAATCACATGCGATTGAATTAGGGTTTTTGTCCCTAATCTCTGACCTTACTCTGAACAATGAGACAAATCCCACTTTAATAAGAAGGAGAAAAGAGAGTCTCTGCTCTTTCTCAATACCCTACCAACTCTTAGAAGTTAGAACTAACAATAGCAAGAGCTATTGTTAGTTCTTGAATAGAAACCAATACTGGGAAAAAAAAAAAAAAATCTCTCTTTTTTGAAGAGCTGAATATTATACTAAGAGTACTTTTGGCTTCTGGGTATTGAGCATTTTTGCTCTTTTAGTTTTAGGTATAAAAAAAAAAAAAGGATGATGAGTTCTCTTTGTGGAAGCATGGGTTCACTCAAACGTGAGAGCTCAAGCACAAAACTCCCACCAACTTCATCAATTGAGTCAGTTTCAGAATCTAAAAAAACATTTGCTACAACTCTATGCAATGAGTTGGAACTGAATAGTCTAAGTCTAACCCCAACAAGCCTCGACTTTCCAACCCTCAAGTCTGAGTTGGATGGAGATATTGAAGTGCAATCACCTGACAATTCTCTATGGGAGTCTTTTTTCTCTGATCAATTGGATGGTGACTTTATGATCTCATCACCAGTGAGGAATTTGCCATCTCCACAAACTTCAACTTACAATTATAATTACAACTATGCTCAGGCAATGCAAGGTCAGAGTCTCTCCGGGTGCTCTCCTCCTCGCTTATTGTCTCAGATTGGTCCTTTTAGTAGCACCAACAAAGGGAAGGGACTAAGCCCACTTCATAGGGTCTTTAACTCACCAAAAAATCAGTATATGGAGCCAGCTGAGGGCCTTTCATTGCCAGCAATTGAGGAATTTTTGGATGATTATATTGGAAGTTCATCACACTGTTTCGATATCCCAAACATAGTTCCAGCAGTGGACGGCTTGACAATCTCCAATAATTCCTCAAGGTTTTTTGGTTCGGTGAGCGAAACATCAAGTCTAGGAAGTTCTCAACTGACCTAAGAGAGTGATATTTACCAAATGTCCGGCTCTATTGCAAGTGGACCATTATCAGAACTGTTGCAACAAGATCGCCACCAAGACAATCAACTACAGCAGAAGCAGACACAACAGCAAGAACAATATCACCACAACCTTAACCATAGCTTGATGGCACCTCAACCTATTGGATCTGAGTAGGTGAATAATTTCTCTCATTAAAGTGCAATTTCTGTTTCCTTCAAATACTGTAGCATGTTAACATTTTTAACCTTTGAAAAGAGCAATAAAGATACCACAAGCCACTGTGTCAAAGACCTTTTCCAACAGAGATGTTTTAGGTTAGGATTCATTTGTTTTTAAGTTAAATATTTTTAAATGTTTAGTATGACATGTAAAATTTTTCAAGTAAATGACTAAAACTAGTGACTCAACCACCAGAGATACTAGTGCCAAATGTTCGATGATTAGAATGTTGGAACTAGTAGCCGAGATAGCGTCTCTGATGACCAAATTGCCAACGACAATCCCCGAAACGATATCTCTAGTCATTGGACTGCTGGCATCGGTCACCAAAACGACCATTTCAGCCTCTCTGGTGATCAGAAAGCTAAGGTCAGTCACTAAGACGGCATCTCTGGCCATCAGACCACCAACACCGGTTGCATGCACGAAGGCTTTGGCCACTGGCCTAACAACCTAGCCACTATATAAGAGAAGGGGAGCCATTGTGTATTTAAAAAAAAAAAAAAATTATTTTATCAAATTTCCAAAGGTAAAACATTTTACAACTTCTTATAAAGGTGTTTTTCGGCCAATAGAAAAATGTTTTATAAATTTGACCACATTTTACATGAAAACAAACACTTGAAAATGAGACAAATATTTTTATTTCAAAACAAACAAAGCATTAAATCATTTTTCATACTTTTTTTAATTTGAGCATCATAGATCCGAAATCAAGATCATAGGTTCTTCTGACAACATACAAAATTATCTTTTGTCCCAAAATTTAAAATAAACTAGTAAGTTATCTATGCGATGCACGAATAATATTATAATGTTTTATGTAAAACGGGTTTGGAGAATGTTGTATATGTTTTATAGCATAATTGTTATAAAACTTTATTAGTAATGAGTTTATCATAATTAAAAAAGTAACAATTATAAATTGCACACACATATCCATTATAATTGTTTAATTGAAGTAATGAAAAAAAAAAAAAAAAAAAACAACAACAACAACAACTTTGGAGGAATATTATAGAATAAAAGTTGATATAGAATATGTCTTTCTCTTTCTCATTAATTCTAAAACAAAATATACATCTTAAACACCCACAGTCAATCACATCATTTACAAAACCTACAAATTCACAACGTTCAACTTTAACATTAAAATCGTAATTGATGTTGTCACTCAGTATAAAATGCAAGCCCCTCTTCCTTGGTTGTAGCCAACTCATACGGGTTAGGATTATATGAAACAACAATATTAGAACTAGATAGAGGTCGTCGAAAGATTGAAGATAAATAACATCGTTTTTGGTCTTGTGTGTATTTGATATGAGATGGCATGAAGAGCTATGAGTAGGTATATATATAAAAGGGTAGAAGTGCACGAAGTGAAAATGGTGAATTAAAATGCAAAGAGTTTTATGTGTATATGTGAAGGATAAAAAGTCTTGAAATATTAAATCAAAAGATACAAAGAATATTTATTTTTTGATTAGAAAAGTTTTGAAACATTGAATTAAATGAAACAAAAAGTTACTATTTAATTTCTTCTTACGTTACGTCTGATGTGGCACTTGAGAATATTTCAATTCTCTTTACATAAAATATACCATTTGGAAAAATCTCATATTTTCTAACATGAGGTCTCTGCTTTTATTTATATATATATATAGAGATGGGTTCAAGTTACACCTGGTGTAACTTTTCTAGAGTTACACTTTTTTCTAACCATTGATTTCAATTAGATCTAATGGCTAAAAAAACTCTATTGTCCACATCAGCTTGTCTAATTAAGAATATATTTTCTCTCTCTTTCAGCATTAAATTCCAAACCATTTTTAGCACAGTGAGAGAAAAGTAATTTTCTTGGTTTTTTTCTTTTTCAGTTTTTCTCTCTCACTCTCTCTCTCTCTCTCTCTCTCTTCACATTCTTCTCCAACTTACGGCTTCTCTCTTCCCTGATCTCCACAGCCAGCCAATATCCACATTTTCTTTTGTTTGTTTGTTCTTTTGCGTAGTTTCCAATATTATTTTTTAACATAAGAACTATTTCTAATGGTTTTCATTGTTATTTAATACTTAATAGTGAGCTTTAATCCTTTTGATTACATGAAATTTTATTAGTTTTAGTCATTTTCTATTAATGCTCCGAGGGAGAGGTTTTTTTTTTTTTGGCAGCAATTATAAGATCTACAAATAATTGATACAAAGGCAAAGTTAAATTGCTTCCCGTTAATTTCTTTTAGGATGTATTTTATATATGCACAGATTTACATAAGATCCAAAAATGTAGATTATAGTTGTTTTGAAAGTTCGGATTACACAAGTGTATCAATTCCGTGAGATAATATTTGGCTTGGCTGGAGTTATATAAAGTTTGAACTGATTTGTAGTTTTCTTTAGTTTTAGACATATTCTCACTTAAGAGAAACCAAATAAAAGGACTCTTTAGTGATAAGATTCAAGAAATATAGATACATATATATATATATATATATATATATATATATATATATATATATGAGATAGGTTCAAGTTACACCTGGTGTAACTCTTGTAAAGTTACACCTTTTTTACACCATAGATTTCTAAGAGATCTAACGGTTGAAAAGAACATCATTAAATGTTATTACTTTTTACCTTATTAATAGTATTACTTAATTAATACTAACATTCTCTCTCTCCTTATTTATTATTGCTTTCAAAATATCAATTTAATTTAGAATAATACATTAATACTATACATACATTGCATATTTTAATTTAAGAGACCAAATAAGCTAAAAAAAAATTTTAGCCCACGTTCAAATTCCTTAGCCAACAAAATTTTTTCATATAAATTAGAATAATACTTTTTTTTTTTTTTTTGCTTAGTAAAATAAAACTACTCTTAATTAATTAACCCTATTAGGTGGCACTTTCATCACCATTACCATAACAATTTACTTTATATGGAGGAACAAAGCATGAGCAACGATAATAATTCAATCCCTTGTCCACACTTCCTGATTTCTGTGACATTTTTTATTTCTTTTATGGGATGATTTCTGTGACGTTGCATTTTCAAATCCAATTATTCAATTTACAGTTTAGTTTAAACCTTACTAATACAAGAAGAAAGAGTTCAAAGGAGTTGCGATTTATATGATTTCATAATTTACTTTCAGCTTCAACACATAATTGTGAAAAATTATTTTCTCTGCTCATCATGCTTTGTTCCTCCATATAAAGTAAATTGTTATGGTAATGGTGATGAAAGTGCCACCTAACAGGGTTATTTAAATAATTAATTAACAGTAGTTTTATTTTATTGGGCAAAAAAAACAAAGTATTATTCTAATTTATATGAAAAAAAATTTCCGCTAAGGGATCTGAACGTGTGTCCTTTGTGTATTTTTTTAGCTTATTTGGTCTCTTAAATTAAAGTATGCAATGATTTTGCAATGTATGTATAGTATTATTCTAAATTAAATTGATATTTTGAAAGCAATAATAAATAAGGAGAGAGAGAGAATTTTAGTATTAATTAGGTAATACTATTAATAAGGTAAAAAGTAATAACATTTAATGATGTTCTTTTCAACCGTTAGATCTCTTAGAAATCTATGGTGTTAAAAATGTGTAACTTTAAAAGAGTTACACCAGGTGTAACTTGAACCTATCTCTATATATATATATATATATATTTTGGATTACTAAATTGACATTTAAATCAAAACTATCTCACTTCATTGCTAAGGAACAGGACTCTAACGAGTCTGACCAGTAAAATATTTAAATTTTTGGCCTCAATTGATTTTACATTGATATCTAAAACTAAATTATACTTCTAGATCTAAATTCTACATATAGCTCCAATGACTTGTGCAGGTCAGTGGAGGAGAAGGACGTGAGTGGTCTAGAGAGAGAAAAAGAAGAAGATGGGAAAGGTGGAAGGAGTTAATGATTTTTTTAAAGAGAATTAATGACTTTTAATGCAGTAGATTATTTATTTTTAGAAGTTGATGACATGGTTGCTTGTGTGTTATTAACCATTAGATCTAATTAAAATCAATGGTTAAAAAAAGGTGTAACTCTGAAAGAGTTACACCAGGTGTAACTTGAACTCATCTCATATATATATATATATATATATATATAAATTTAATTATTTAACTTTTATTCTAACTAGTCGTAGACCCGCGCGTCGCGTGTGATAATATTATCATTTTAGTTATTATTGGTTAATAGTTGGTTTTTCATTTTCTTTCAAGTAAATATATTGACTTCTAAAAAATATACAATCTAATATATTAATTCAACAACAACAATAATAATAATGTTGAATAAAATAATATGAGAAGAAAAAAAAGTAAAAATAAAAGATATAACAATAAATACCAAATTAATTATCTCTAAATAAATACCAAATTATTTAAATCATATTATGTAATATTATAATATTACATTCTTATATACTATCTTTAATTCTTTACAATGCAATATGATAAAATTTAACAACCAAAGTGAAAAAAAAAAAAAAAAAAACCCCTTAAAACACAATTAAATCGCATCAACCTAAAGTAGAGTTCTAAAAAACACGAAAATTTCTCAACCTAAAGCAGAGATGCAAAATATATATATATCACCAAAAATTGAGAGAGAAAGAGAGAGAAATAAGTTTTTTTGTGAAGAAAAATTATGCATATAATGAAAAAGAGAATGCCAAATTTATACTAAAAGGATAGCAATAAGAAGAAACAAAATAAAGGGAAAGATGAAGAGTGATATTAATAGAGAGGGTAGTGGGGAGATGAAAATGTATAGGGAAAGAGAAAGGTTGGAGAAAATGTAAATGTTAATAAAAGTGAGTACAATTTAATTTATTTAAATTTAAATAAAATATTATATGTTTAATTAAAAAAATATATAAATAATTTAATTATATGGAGGATGTGACTAAGTTTAAATATTGAATAAAATAAGATGAAAAGATTGAAAAAGTAAAAATAATATATATATGTATGTATGTATATATAACAATAAATACCTGTAGGGACCGCATTTTTGGTGCCCCAGGCCCAACGGAGCTGGGTCAAGGGCCCAACGAGCCCCGAACAATGAATTTGTAGAGAGTGGATCGAAGGTCTAGGCGCCGGCCGGCGCTCATGGGGCGTGGGCTCCGTTCTCTTTTTATTTAATGAAAAGCTTAGAGTAATTTACAATTGGGGGATGCTCCTCGGACCACGGCCGAGGAGGCTTTTCTCCCCTTTGGACTCCATCTTTTTCCCCTCCCCTTTCTTTTTCCCAGCGACCACCTTTTCTGGGGGATTCCCTTACATTATATATCCTTTACCCAACTAATCCTAGCCCTACACTTGTTGAGCGATCAGGACATTTGCTCAGGTGCTTGTCCCATCAGCCGCCCTCTCAGTCTCTTGGAGAGTCGCGGCAACCAAGGCGACGCTAGTGTGAAGTCCCTTCCTCATTAATGCGGCTAGGGCGGTTTGTCAGGTACACTTAATGTGGAGGTGACTGCTCGTTACGAACTTGTCCCTCAAGTTCTCGGACGCCCGACGATGGGGTCGTCCTTGGCCTGCTCTGTTTGTGCCTGGGCTTCTTCTTTTCCTCCTCGGATTTCAGGTGCCTCCTTGGCTTGGGCCTTCGGCCCAGGAACGAAGTGGGCTGGGTTGTAGGATTTCTTGGCCCCACAATAGCCCCTCAAAATCATGCTATCCGCATCCTCGGGCGGAAAGGAGGATTTTGATGTCCTCGGGCCTGCCACGCGTCCCATTAAGTCTAATCCCCTGTCAGTTCCGGAGCCCTTTCATCTGCCCCAGATGCGTTACTGACGCTTCGAAGGGCGTGACGTTCCCTTCATTAAATCCAGGCGGCTCTGTGCCCCCCACGTTCAACGGGAGGATGACGATCCAACGATGGGGATTCGCCTGGCAGTTGGGGATGGAAAAACCCGCACGACCCCTTGATTGGTGGGTATAAATGCCCATTTGAAAAACCGGTTCCTCTGTTCATTCGCACACAAGAGTCTACGTCTCCAGCATATAAAGTTGGTCCGATGAGCCCCTACGCATTTCTGTAAGTCATCCTCCCTCTCTTTGAACTTCCTCTTTTTCATTTGCTCTTTCTTAGCTTGCTTAGGCATCGTCTGGGATGGGTATATTTAAGAAGTATGTCTTCACTGAGGAGGCGATGGAGAAATTCATCGCCGATTATAAGATACCTGCCAACGTGGGCTTGAGGTATTGCGCGGAGGGCGAGTGGCGTCTTCGGAGGTAGGAGGGCGAGGTGGTGATACCCATCGTCGCCTTCGTTGAGGGTGGCATGAGAATACCCATGGGGCCGGTGATGAGGGGCTATCTAACGCACTTCCGGCTAGCCCCCACCCAGTGTGCCATCAACGTCTTTAGGATTCTGGGCTGTGTGGATGCCCTAAACGAGAAGATGGGATTGAGGTTGACCCACCATGACGTTAACTGGTGTTATAACCTCCAGTGCTTGAAGGGTGAAACTTACTATCTGAAGACCAGGGATGACAGGGTCCGGCTCATTCAGTGCCTCCCTGAGTCCAGCAAGGGGTTGAACAAGGACTTCCTCATCGTATCCGGAGAGTGGCACGATGGCCTTCATTGCCCGACGACGGAGGGGACCCCAGGTGGGGCAATGGGAAGATGGGGATAGGGTTCTCGGACCCTAATCGGTTCCACTTTTTTACTTCGTCCATTTATTTTTGTACCGTTTGGCTTCTAATGTGAATGTGATTCCTCTTGCAGATCCACACGCCTTCACGCGCCACTTCAGCCTGATCAATCGGGAAGACTTGCAAAAGGTGCTGAGGGCAGAGGTTTTCGTGAACGAGGCTGACAATCAGGTTAGGGCCGCTCACCAGATCTTGAAATACGACCCAGCTCACAAGTCATTTGCGGCGCCGAAGTACGTGATCAGAGCGAAGGATCCTCGGCTTCGAAAAATAACCGTAACCGAGGACGGGTTTCGGTTCCCCGAGGTGCCCTCTACATCAGAAGGCGTAACACCTGCGGGCCCTTCCTCTTTCTCCCTTAGACTCTCGGAGCCCGCCGACGTAGGCTTAGAGGGGGAAGAGGAGGTTGCTGACTTTGGCCCTGCCGAGGACGAGTTTGATGTGTTCGAACAAGTCCAACAGTCCGAGGACCCTCCCGGAGATTTGGGTGACCCTTGTCTGACTGAAGCAGACTTCTCAGTGTCCAAGTCCTCTTCTCGGCACGAAATGGGTTACAAGAAGAGGCCCCATCCTAGCCTGTCGGAACTGATTGAAGGCCAACCGGGGAAATCACAGCCAGAACTTCCTCCTCCTAAAACCCGTTCTGCTCAGGGCGGGTTGGCCTCTACCCAGTCGAGGCTTCCTCCCTCTCCGTCCAAGACGAGTCTGCCTTCTAGACCTGAGCCCTCTGATCCCAAGCAGAAGAAGGATAAGGGCAAAAGGTCAGCTGAGGAGAGGTCCGAGTCTCCGCGGGAGGGGGATGACACTCGGCGGCAACCCAAACAATTGAAGATAGGCTCCCGAGGTCAGGAAAAGCAGGCTGACGCCCAGCCCGAGCCGCAGGCCTGGCTCCCTTCCCTAACGCTCCATGGGGAGCCGCTGAGGGAAGACTCCTCCCTCAGGGATTTCAGAGAGGGTGAAGGCGCGTACGTGGCCGACGCGCTGGAAAGGTGTCTGTTACTCCCAGCTGACATGGCGGAGCTGAGGACTATGAGGAGCCGAGAGGTCTTCCTATGCCTCAAGAGGTACTTGGGAATGGTAAATGCCTCAACACTTATGACTATCCCAGTTTTAGTTCTTTCTCTCCCTTTTCTGAGCTTGGCTAACCGTGTGCTCGTCTTGTTGGGCAGGCCATTCAGGCCACTTATAGGTTGGAGGACGTGGCCCATGACCAGGGGAAGGCCATGGACGTGGAGCGTGTGAAACTCCTGGAGGCCACACAGGTCCTTAAAAACTCTAAGGCCGATCTTGCCAAGGCCCGGGAGGAGCTGAGTGCGATGACCAGTGCTCGGGATGTCGCCCTGTCAGGCCTCGCCGGCTTCCAGAAGCAGGCCGAAGATCATTTAAAGCGCCTGGGCGAGGCGGAGGAGCAGCTGAAAATGGCAAAGGAGCTGCTTGCTGATCTGCCAAAGAAGGTGGCTGCTGCAGAAGAAGCCAAGAGGGTGGCAGACGAGGCCAGAGACGAGGCCATTAGGACCAAGTCTGAGGCTGTCCAAGGCAAAGAAGACGCCCTGGCCGCTAAGCAGGAAGCTGAGGAGAAGGCTTATGATGCTGGGATGGCAGAGACAGAGGCAGCCTTTAAAGATCAAGTCCCCGGGTTGTGCAGGCGCTACTCTGCTGAGGTTTGGAGGGAGGCTCTCAGACAGGCCGGGGTTGAGCCCTCGTCTGATTTGTGGAAGGAGGAAAGCGTGTACTACCCTCCTGCCATCCGTGAGGCGACTCTAGGTAGCGCTGAGGCCGGAGAGGCCGTGGAGGAAGCCAGCGCTGCTGCGGGTGAGGACACCTCAATTGCTGAACCCTCGGGCGAGCCCACCCAAGGAAGTGACCTTCCCAAGGTAGCTGAATCAAGTAAGGGCCCTGTTGAGGAGGCGCCCCAGGGGGTTGCTAAGTCCACCTCTGAGGCTGAGGCTCCCGCCGCTGAGGAGGCAGCCGTTCCTGCCGCGCCTTCACAGGCTGTCCCCCCTGGCCAAGGGTCAGAAGGCCCTGGAGCTGCCATGGTCCAGCCCCTTGCCGAGGTCGGAAAATAAGTGGGCAGGACAGGCCCCTCGAACCTGTCGCCTCTCTTGTCTTTTGCGTCTTTTTCTTTTAGATTGTAATGTGGTGTTCACCATGTAATCTTTATGGACTTAATGAAATACGTGTTTTATATCTCTTTCTGTTTGTTGTGCCTGTTGGCTTATTTGCACGCCATTCGCCTTTTCTTTTACTTGTGTGATTTTGACTTCGGTTGTATCTCGGCCAATCGCGGCGTCAACTATTATAATGAGAGGGCATGTATGCCCTGGTGCACCTTTCGTTTCCTAAGGGCCAGATAGAATTTCTTCAAGTAGACACTTGGGATTTTTTCAATGTAGTTAATTTCCACGTAGGCCTGAGTCCGAGGACCGTGCAGAGCCTTGGTCTTGTTGCTACCTTCAGTATAGGTGGTTAGCTCCCCGTAGGCTTGAGTCCGAGGACCATGCAAGACCTAGGTGCAGTTGCTAGGCTGTTAGCTCCCCGCAGGTTTGAGTCCGAAGACCATGCAAAACCTAGGTACAGTTGCTAAGTGGTTAGTTCCCCGTAGGCTTGAGTCCGAAGACCATGCAAGACCTAGGTACAGTTGCTAAGTTGTTAGCTCCCCGTAGGCTTGAGTCCGAAGACCATGCAAGACCTAGGTACAGTTGCTAAGTGGTTAGCTCCCCGTAGGCTTGAGTCCGAAGACCATGCAAGACCTAGGTACAGTTGCTAAGTTGTTAGCTCCCCGTAGGCTTGAGTCCGAAGACCATGCAAGACCTAGGTACAGTTGCTAAGTGATTAGCTCCCCGTAGGCTTGAGTCCGAAGACCATGCAGTGCTTTTGGTTCTGTTTAACACTTAGAATCCTCTGAAGGAGTTAGTTTCCCCATAGGTCTGAGTCCTGGGACCATGCAGTGCTTTGGTTCTGTCTACCACCTAGAATCCTCTGAAGGAGTTAGTTTCCCCATAGGCCTGAGTCCTGGGACCATGCAGTGCCTTGGTTCTGTCTAACGCTTAGGATCATCTGAGGTGGTTAGTTTCCCCGTGAGCCTGAGTCCAATGACCATACAGAGCCTTGGTTCTGTCTAACGCTTAGGATCATCTGAGGTGGTTAGTTTCCCCATAGGCCTGAGTCCGAGGACTATGCAGAGCCCCGGTCCCATCTAATACTTGTCCTTCTAGAGTAGTTAGTTTCCCCATAGGTCTGAGTCCGAGGACTATGCAGAGTCTTGGTTCTGTCTAATACTTGTCCTTCTGAAGTAGTTAGTTTCCCCATAGGTCTGAGTCCGAGGACTATGCAGAGCCTTGGTTTTGTCTAATACTTGTCCTTCTGAAGTAGTTAGTTTCCCCATAGGTCTGAGTCCAAGGACTATGCAGAGCCTTGGTTCTGTCTAATACTTGTCCTTCTGAAGTAGTTAGTTTCCCCATAGGTCTGAGTCCGAGGACTATGCAGAGCCTTGGTTCTGTCTAATACTTGTCCTTCTGAAGTAGTTAGTTTCCCCATAGGTCTGAGTCCGAGGACTATGCAGAGCCTTGGTTCTGTCTAATACTTTCGTTTCTCCGTGAGTAGGGGTTTGCCCTCGGACTGTTTTACTGGGGGCGATTCCTCCTTCAGTGGGGTGATGATCTTACACGTGGCGTTGATCTCGCCTCCAGTTCGAGCCCCATCCTTTATCTTGCACGAAATGTCTCTTGGCTGTTCGTGTTCCACGCCTGACGCTTCGGTGCACGAGACGCGCCTTCATTAATGGCCTCGTGAACTGACAGAAGCCCAACGCTTCGGTAACTCCCTTTTCGAATTCTGCGTGAATTAATTCTCACCAACCCTCCTCCTCTATATAAAGCCTTCTGGGGGGATGGTTTCCTCATACTCCATGAGCCTCTCAACACAAACAGAAGAAGCACCACCTTTCAGCTCCCCACGCCCCTTTAATAACCCCGCCGGAATTGTGACCGGAGTTAGGAGATATGGGGCGGCTTTGGACGGGTGTGAGGACATCCGTGCCAAAAGCCGTTGTGGCCGCAGCCCCGACTGGGCTTCCAGTGCGGCAGAGTCTAGGCGTGACACCGATGGCGCCATGCACGGTGGCCCGGAGGGATGTCGTTGAAGTACCTAACGTCCCTCCTTGGAGCGCACCCCCGGCGGAGGAGACATGCGAACTCACATCATGGGCGGTGCCCGAGTGTTGCCGTCTCCAACGGCCGTCGCTCGTGGGGGTTGGAGAAAATCAAGGGAACATCATGGGGGAGGGCGTCCCGGAGTCCCTGCATCTGCTCCTCGCTTTGTTCAAGCTCAGCCGCTCCGAGAAAGTAGCTGTGGGTGACCTTGGAACAAGCCAGCCTCACCCCCCTTCCGTCCGCTTACTGTCAAGCTCCCCCATTCTCTTGATGCCAATAAGGGCACGGGTTGACACTTCCCTCTAGCTAGTTTTAGGACGGGTCCGCCTGGGCCTCTGATTGTAGGACTAGCTGGTAGGAACAGTTGTAAAACAAGCCTGTCTGAGCCTCTGATTGTAATTTGTAGACTTTCCTTTTATGAAATAATATCAAGTTTCTCTTTTTGTTATTGAACCTTCTGTCTCGAGCCTTTATCTTTCTGCAATGTCTCTTTGGCAGTTTCTTTTTTTTTTTTTTTTTCGCATCACCACCGATCTCTTGTAGAATGTCTGTTTAGAACAGTCGCCCGTTGCGCCGGTTGGCGCACTAATCCTCCCCACAGACGGCGCCAATTGTAGGGACCGCATTTTTGGTGCCCCAGGCCCAACGGAGCTGGGTCAAGGGCCCAACGAGCCCCGAACAATGAATTTGTAGAGAGTGGATCGAAGGTCTAGGCGCCGGCCGGCGCTCACGGGGCGTTGGCTCCGTTCTCTTTTTATTTAATGAAAAGCTTAGAGTAATTTACAATTGGGGGATGCTCCTCGGACCACGGCCGAGGAGGCTTTTCTCCCCTTTGGACTCCATCTTTTTCCCCACCCCTTTCTTTTTCCCAGCGACCACCTTTTCTGGGGGATTCCCTTACATTATATATCCTTTACCCAACTAATCCTAGCCCTACACTTGTTGAGCGATCAGGACATTTGCTCAGGTGCTTGTCCCATCAGCCGCCCTCTCAGTCTCTTGGAGAGTCGCGGCAACCAAGGCGACGCTAGTGTGAAGTCCCTTCCTCATTAATGCGGCCAGGGCGGTTTGTCCGGTACACTTAATGTGGAGGTGACTGCTCGTTACGAACTTGTCCCTCAAGTTCTCGGACGCCCGACGATGGGGTCGTCCTTGGCCCGCTCTGTTTGTGCCTGGGCTTCTTCTTTTCCTCCTCGGATTTCAGGTGCCTCCTTGGCTTGGGCCTTCGGCCCAGGAACGAAGTGGGCTGGGTTGTAGGATTTCTTGGCCCCACAATACCAAATTACCCAAATCATGTACGTAATAGAATAATATATATTATATTCTTATATATTATCTTTTTTAATTTTTTTTATAACACAATAGTATAATATTTAACAATCAAAGAGAACAAAAAAAAAACTTAAACACAAAACTAAATCGTACCAACCCAACGTAGAGTTATAACAAACACAAAAATTTATCAACTTAAGCAGAGATGCAGGAAAATAAAAAAAACAATACTCCAAAAATTATTGTGTGTGTGTGAGAGAGAGAGAGAGAGAGAGAGAGAGAGAGGAAGGGAGAAACAACCTTTCTGTAAAGGAAAACTATGCAAAGAATGGAAGAGAGAATAACAAATTTATAAAAGATGGTGTGAATATGAAGAGACAAAATAAGGAAGATGAATGGAAGATGAATAGTGACATTAAGGTTGAGGGTAGTGGGGAGATGAAAAGGTAAGGGGGGGAAAGATGAAGAGACACCTTCCTGTGATGGAAACTATGCAAAAAATGAAAGAAAGAATAACAAATCTATAAAAAATTATGTGAATATGAGTAGACAAAATAAAGGAAGATGAATAGTGACATTAAGGTTGAGGGTAGTGGGAAGATGAAAATGTAAGGGAGGGAAAAATGAAGAGACAAAATAAAGAAAGATGAAAAATGATATTAAGGTTGAGGGTAGTAGGGAGATGAAAATGTAAAGGCATGAGAGAAGTTGAAGAAAGTGCAATTATTAAAAAAAAGTAAGTGTTAAAAAATAATTATAGGAAAATTGGAAAGAAAAATGATAATGATGTGGATGCTGATGTGGCTTAACATGAGCACAATAACATTAAACGCTATACTTCAGTTTTTAGTAATATATAGATGAGTTGCCTATTTGTTCCACAGGAACAAGATAGTGGGCTTCAACTTGTGCACCTTCTTCTAGCTTGTGCTGAAGCAGTTGCCAAAGAAGACTACATGCTGGCAAGAAGATATATCCTCCATCTCAATCGGGTTGTCTCAGCTCTCGGCGACTTAATGTAGCGTGTAGCGGCCTGCTTCACTGAAGCCCTAAGTGCAAGACTAGCTGCCACACTTACCACCAAACCCAGTAGCTCCAGTTCTACTACTACTCCTCCTCCAACACCCTTCTCTCCTTTCTCAACAAACACACTAGAAGTCCTCAAGATTTACCAAATCGTCTACCAAGCTTGTCCTTACATCAAATTCGTTCACTTCACCGCAAACCAAGCTATATTTGAGGCCTTTGAAGCCGAAGAACGTGTGCATGTTATAGATTTAGATATTCTTCAAGGCTATCAATGGCTAGCTTTCATGCAAGCCTTCGCAGCACGACCTGGTGGAGCTCCATTTCTTCGGATAACCGGCGTTGGATCCTCCATAGAGTCGGTAAGAAAGACCGGTAGGTGTTTAGCCGAGTTAGCTCACTCTCTTAACATCCCATTTGAATTCCACCCAGTGGGTGAGCAACTCAAAGACCTTAAACCCCACATGTTTAACCGAAGGGTTGGTGAGGCACTAGCTGTAAATTCAGTGAATCGTCTCCATCGTGTGCCTGGTAATTCTCTTGGGAATTTACTAGCAATGATCCGAGACCAAGCTCCGTGTTAGAAATACTGAATGATTGTATTGTATTTCATAATGAAAGAATGTACATTCGTGCCTTTATATATGAGGCATATGTGTGCAGTACAAGTAAATATGTGTGCTATACAAGTAACCTAACTGGGCCTAAAGTCCATAATATATTATACAAGTTAACAGCCCCCCTCAAACTCAAGGTGGATGTGAGACCAGCTTGAGGTTGTCAACCAAAGTACGAAGACGTCCCTTAGGATGTGACTTGGTGAAGATATCTACAAGTTGATCTTCAGAGGAGACTGAGATCAGCTTGAGAACACCATGGACAAGATGAAAATGGATAAAATGACAATTGATCTCGATGTGTTTAGTCCGTTCATGGAAGACATCATTGTGAGCAATATGAATAGCACTCTGGTTGTCACAATAAAGAGGAGTAGCAGAGGATGTAGACACACCTAAGTCTTTGAGAAGCCATCGTAGCCAAAGGAGCTCAGATGTGGTATCAGCAAGGGCACGATATTCAACTTCAGTACTGGAGCGGGCCACATGAGTTTGTTTCTTACTTCGCCAAGAAATCAGAGAAGAACCAAGAAGAAAGCAATAACCAGTGGTGGACCTGCGATCAGTGGGATCTCCTGCCCAATTAGCATCAGAAAATGCACGGAGAATAAGAGGAGATTGAGCAGAGTAGAAAAGACCATGAAAGAGAGTGCCCTTTAGGTATCGAAGAATGCGCAGAACTGTAGCATAGTGAGTCGATCGTGGTGCAGACAGATACTGGCTCACCTGGTGAACAACATAGGAAATGTCTGGACGAGTGACAGTGAGATAAACTAAGCTGCCAACCAAGCATCTGTAAAGAGAGGGATTAGACAATGGTTTCCCCTCTGAGGGAGTCAGATAAGCATTAAGCTCAACTGGAGTGTCAACAGTCTTGCTATCAGTGAATCCAGCTCGAGACAAGAGTTCAGAGGCATACTTGGCTTGAGTAATATAAAGTCCATCTGTAGAATGAGTAATTTCAAGACCCAGGAAGTAGCTGAGATGTCCAAGATCTTTCATCTCAAACTGCTGACAAAGAAAAGCCTTGAGTTCTTGAATGCCACTGAGGTGATTACCAGTTATGATCATATCATCCACATATAGGAGAAGTAATATAGTGCCTTTGTTAGTGCGACGAAGAAATAAGGCAGAATCATAATGACTGGCCATATAACCCAAGTGAGAGATGGTAGAGCTGAATTTGGCAAACCAAGCTCGTGGAGCTTGTTTAAGGCCATAAAGTGCACGTCGAAGATGACAAACCTGGTTTGAATCAACAAAGAGACCAGGAGGAGGTTGCATATACACTTCTTCACTTAAATCCCCATTAAGGAATGCATTTTTGACATCCATCAGAAAAAGGTCCCATTTACTGGCAGCAGCAACAGCTAAGAGGGCGCGAACAGATGAGATACGAGCAACCGGAGCAAAGGTCTCTTCATAATCAATCTCATACTCTTGTGTAAAACCTTTTGCAACAAGACGAGCTTTGTAGCGCTCAATGGACCCATCAGAGCGAGTCTTAATCTTGTAGATCCACTTACAACCAACCACAGATTTCCCAGGAGGAAGTGTCACCAAATCCCAAGTATGGTTTTTAGATAATGCATCAAGTTCCTCTTTCATTGCAATCTGCCATAAAGGGTCAGTGGAAGCCTCACGATAGGTGTGAGGCTCGTGTAGTGTAGCAAGGGCAGTGTAACAATGATAGTCAAGTAAATGTGTAGGAATAGATCTTACCCGAGTTGAGTGACGAGGTGGAATGTCTTGTGCAAGATCTTCAGGCAGAGCAGGAGCAGGAGACTTAAGCTCAGAATTGGGGTTGGGTAGCTCGTCTTCAACCTGTTCATCTTCCACCTGTTCATTAAAGGGTGAACTAGGAAAGGGATCAGTGATATCTGGTGGTTGGACAGAGAAGTCTACAGTAACAGAATCAAGAGCAACTACAGGAGGATCAGGAGCAGCTATAGAAGGAATATGTGCCTCATCTGGAAAAAGATCTAAGACAGAGGAGGAAGACAGGGAAGCACTGAAATGAGAGAGCTCGACAAAAAGACGATGTTCCCAAAAGACAACATTGCGGGAGATACGAAGACGATGAGAGACAGGATCATAACACCTATACCCCTTTTGAGTTTCGCCATAGCCAAGAAAACAACAAAGCCTTGACCAAGGCTCAAGTTTGTTATGTTCATGTGGCTGAAGAAGTACGAAACAAGCAGAACCGAATGAGCGAAGGTGGTGATAGTCTGGAGGTGACCCAAAAAGGCGCTCATATGGAGTTTGATTTTGGATAACAGGACTCGGAATGCGATTAATAGTATGAACAGCATGAAGAGCAGCTTCACCCCAAAAAGGAGAAGGAACTTTGGCAGAGAGAAGGAGAGCACGAACAGTGTCAAGAATATGACGAAGTTTTCGTTCGGCTCTACCATTTTGCTAAGAGGTACCTGGACAAGTTAGTTGATGAACAGTGCCATAGGAATGCAAAATAGTTTGGAAAGCATATTGAGTATATTCAAGAGCATTATCAAATCGAAAAATTTTGATGCATCTGGAAAACTGAGTTTCAACCATTTTTGCAAAATTAGAATATACTTCCAATAATTCAGAACGATGTTTCATATTAAAAATCCAGCTATAGTGAGAGTAATCATCAACAAAGACAACAAAATATCTAGACCCACCAATACTAGAGACAGAGGACGGCCCCCAAACATCAAAATGAATAAGGTCAAAGATATCAGTGGATATTGATTCACTAGTATTGAAAGGCAAAGCTGGTTGTTTTCCTAACTGACATGAAACACAATCAAAATTTTCTGTAGACACTGAACCTAACAAATCTCTAGAAGCCAATTGTTGTACCCGAGAGGAAGATGCGTGACCAAGTCGAGTATGCCAAAGTGCAAGGGAAGGAGTGGAAGAAGCTGCAGCAGCTGCAGCAACAGAAACAGGAGCAACAAGTGGAAGACGAAGGTTATCCACGGGAAACATACGCCCAACTCTGGGACCAGTCCTAAGCTCCTGTCCTGTCCTAGGATCCTGCACAATGCACCCAGAATAATCAAAGGTAATGCGATAACCCAACTCAGCTAATTGTCCCACAGAAAATAAATTATAAGAAAGGTCAAGAACATTAAAGACTCCAGGAACCGAGAGGTTGGAGGTTGAAACTGAACCTATATTATGACCAGACATTGTGGAACCATTTGCTGTGCGAATATTAAGAGGGTGCGGTACAGGTTTAAGGTCAGAAAATAAGGACGAGTGAGGTGTCATGTGATTGCAACAAGCAGAATCCATAAGCCAAGAGGTAGGAGACATACCAGATAAAACTGAGAGAGAAGAGGAATAAGATGCATTACCAACCATACGAATGACATTGGCGATGATATTTATAAGGTCATCTCCAGAAATGGAGAAAGTGGATCCCGAAGACTTAGACTGTGCAGAAACGGGAGCCATTGGCTGGTCACTCTTAGCGTTAGCAACAGTAGCATCAACAATTGAAACAGCTGATTTGTTGCAACGGTAGCAAGTCTCAATATTGTGGCCAAAACGTTTGCAAAATTTGCAAAAACGTTTGATGGATTGGCCGCGACGATTATTGCAATAAGAAGAAGACCTGTCCTTATTCTTCATTTAGAAGCAAGATATGTAAAAACAGACTGCAAAAATGAAATCTACGCGAAAAACTGGGTAAGGAGCACCTGGACTGCAAAAAAGTCAACTCTAAAGAAAGCCAACGGTTAAAGTCAACCCTAAAGTCAACGGTCCAGTCAACGGTCGGTCAACGATGACGTCAGTTGCATGGTGGGTGACGTCAGCAGAGGAGTGGATGATGACGTCAGCCCTAGGTGACGTGGCAGAATGACGTCACTGATGACGTCAGAAGGTGCATAAATGGCGCGTGGCGGCGCGTGAGTATGTCTGGCGGCGCGTGTCGGCGCGTGGATCGCGTGAACTTGTCCGCATAATCTTTTGGGGGCGCGTGGAGGCTCCGATGAAGATGATTTTTCCACGATCGAGTAGATCGAGGCGAGACGATCATTGTGGTACCGGAGAAATACTTGTCGGAGCAAGATACACGACGAAGACAATAAGTGCAGTAGTCTGTGTGGTGCGGGACTCCTCAACGACGGCAGCTGCAGGTCCGGAACCCAAGGACGACGGCTGAAAGGCGTCGAAGGTTCTACGGCGAAAAGCTGCCGCAGCGGTTGTGACGGCGGAAGCGATGTTGAGAATCGAGTGGCACCAATAAAGACAAGATTGCTAAAAAAAAAGGTTAGAGCAGTGGCTCTGATACCATGTTAGAAATACTGAATGATTGTATTATATTTCATAATGAAAGAATGTACATTGGTGCCTTTATATAGGAGGCATATGTGTGCAGTACAAGTAAATATGTGTGCTATACAAGTAACCTAACTGGGCCTAAAGCCCATAATATATTATACACATTAACACTCCGAACATTGTAACACTAGTGGAACAAGAAGCAAGCCATAATGGACCATACTTTTTGGGCAGGTTTTTTGAGGCATTACACTATTATTCAGCAATTTTTGACTCATTGGATGCGACGTTCCCACCAGAATCAGCACAGAGAGCCAAGGTGGAGCAATACATATTTGCACCTGAGATTCGTACCATAGTGGCGTGTGAGGGTCCCGAGAGGACGGAGAGGCATGAAAGGTTGGAGAAATGGAGGAAGATAATGGAAGGGAAAAGGTTCAAAGGGGTGCCATTGAGTGCAAACGCAGTGACACAATCGAAGATATTGTTGGGTTTGTATTCTTGTGATGGGTATAGGTTGACATAGGACAAGGGTTGTTTGCTCTGGGGTTGGCAAGATAGGTCACTTATTGCAGCTTCTGCATGGCGATGTTGATCGAGATCATCTTTTGCTTTTTTTTACGTACGTGTATTTGTCATGGGGCTTTTCCTTTCGTTTGTTGTTAGGTTTTTTTTATAAAAAAATATTATTAATTTGTCCATGCAAAAACAATGCATAAAAATACAAGAAAAATGCCAAAGGAAGGGAAAAGAGGAAGGAGAAAAGGAAAGATATGTGGAAAATGACCTTAGGGATTATTAGGTCAATATTAATTTTATCTATTTTTATATAATATTGCCGTTGAATATTGGTGTGTAAAAAATAATTGTTTTATTGCACAGAAGAGGCCACCTCCAAATACGTGGTTCCCCGTACTAGATGGTGTCGTTAGAGCATCCACTTTAGCTTTTTAGCTCCACCAAAAGTTACTTTATATATTTTACCTACATACATGCTGCAGCAGTGGATCTATTTTAGCTTTTAACACAATAAAATAATATAAATAGCACAATAAAATAATATATCCACTACAATAAAATAATATATCTACTACAATAAACAACATTTACAACCACCTGCAACCGCCACCGCCACCACTACTGTCGCCGCCGCCACTGTCACCGCTGCTGCCGCCACCACCACCGTCGCCATTGCTGCCGACTCTTTTACCGCCACTGCTACCGCCGCCACCACCGACTCTTCCACCGCCGCCACCACATGATAGCAAATAATTGTCTAGTATTGACAAGTGATTTTTTTAACCCCAAATTATACTTATACATTTTTTTTTTACTAAAACAATTTCTCAATTATCATGATAGCCTATTATCATCTCAATTGTCCGGAAGCAATCTTGGAACAATGTGAACTATGAAATGGAGGAACTTTATAAGAAAACATATAAAATAGAACACATATTATAGCAGGAATAATGTAGTCCATAGATTTACTCACATACATAACTCAAACCAAATTACAATAAAACTCACACACTCGCACAAGTTCCTATGACTCATGCTTCTCAACATACAAAAAAAGAAAGTTTCTACGACTCGCCTTGCAATTGCCATAAATGTTCAATAAGGTCCGACTGGAGTTGAAAATGAATTTCTCGGTTTCTAATGCGTCCATGCCTCTCAATGTATGACAAAAATTCATCACTTTGTTCACGTAACACTTGCAGAGGAGGATTATCCACTCCATCATTTTGTTTATCGTCCCACTCATCTTCAACAATCATGTTATAGAGAATTATGCACGCTTTCATGATCTTTTGGAGTGTTTCAAGATGGAAAAATAGTGTAGGTCCACGAACAATCCAAATGCACACTCAACATCCTTCCTACACGCCTCTTGGGCTGTTGCAAATAATTTATACTTCTGTCCTTGTGGAGCTGGGATTGTTTTCACAAATGTTGCTCACTTTGGATATATGCCATCAGCAAGGTAATATCTCATTGTGTAGTCATGACCATTGATTGAGTAATGTAATACAAGAGCACGTCATTCAGCAAGTTCATTAAATACATGAGATCGCTCTAACACATTAATGTCATTATTTGACCCAGGTAACCCAAAAAATGCATGCCATATCCAAAGATCATATGATGCTACTGCCTCCAAAATAATAGTAGGCTCACGAATATGACCACAATATTGACATTTCCATGCAGATGGACAATTTTTCCACTTCCAATGCATGCAATCAATTGAACCTAACATACCTGGAAAACCTCGACGTTCGCTGTGAGCTAACAGTCTAGCAATGTCTTCATTGTTTGGCTTTCTCAAGTATTCCTCAGAGAAAACATCAATTACCGCAGTAACAAATTTTTTCAAACTTCCTAATGTAGTAGTTTCTCCAATCCGCACATATTCATCTATCAAATCACCCGATACTCCATACGCAAGCATTCTAAGTGCAGCAGTTATCTTTTGTAATGAAGATAAACCAAGTTTTTTGGCACTATTTCTTTTTGGGACAAAGTAAGAATCATGAGCTTCTACCTTAGATTGAATACGGAGAAAAAGAGAACGCTTCATCCAAAATCTCCTACGAAATAAAGCAGGTGGATATATTGGTATGGGAGCAAAATAATCAAGAAAAAGCCTCTCATGGCCTACCAAATGATTACGTTGGATAGAACGACGACGTTTAGGTTGTGATGTTTCCATAACAAGTTCTTCGATTATCTCATCTTCATCTGAGTCATCAAGAAGGAACTTGCGAAACAAATAGTGATTCATGGATGCAACCTTCAAGACGATTGGGAAGCAATTATTACTATAGATGCAAGATTAAAGTCAAGTGACATAAGCCACAACAAAATGAATATAACCAATTCACGCACAAGTCACAAAACAAACACATACATCTAAAAAAAAAAAACAACTTGGAAATACTATGAATGCTCATTGTTCATAGATTTATTCTAAGACTTGTCATCTCAAAACCAAGCATATGATAGTAGGAATGTTCAATGATTAGAAATAATTGGATCAAAGACACTCATAGTGGCTGTAACAGCAAGATATATAATAGACACTCATAGTGGTTGTAACTCATAGTGGCTGTAACACTCATAGTGGATCAAATAATAGTTTCATTGGATCAAAGAATTATATCAATGCCTATCACAAGACCGAATGGAACTTAACAAAAGATAAAAAAAAAAAATTGCACTTCAAGTCACAACACAAACACATACATCTAGTTTAAGATTAACGTTAAGTGACATAAGCCACTACAAAATACATAAGTTACTACCAAAATACATAAAGGCCTACATAAGCCACCACAAAATACATAAAATCCTAAGCTACATCCAAAACACAATCAAACCCATTAATTACATGAACTTCGTCTTGCCATGATTTCCTCTTGGAGTTGTTCATAAAATGCTTTTTGTGCTCCGGTCAAGCCACTTGTATCTATCATCATGATTCTCTCCTCCTCTAACCTTTCTATCATATCAAATTTTTTCTTCTCAATCATGATTCTTTCCTTCTCAATCTTAAGTTTTTCTTTCCTGCTTTCCTTCTCAATCGCAAGTTTTTCCCTCTCAATAAATATTGTTTCCTCTTCCAACCGAGTTACATCCTCAATCAATTTCAATTTCTTGGTCAAATATTCACCTACATCTTTTCCGGTGGCTTTGTTCTTTCAGATGGCCTTTTCGGCCTTCCTACCAATAGGTCTCTCAAAATTGGAAGTGTCACCAAGTCCGGACCCACAATCCCCTTCGCCAATAGATATTGACTTCGGAGTTGGAGGCATAGATGATCTCGATTTAGCATTGTTAGGATCGACAAACTTTGGTTGGTCCTTTAACATGAGCCAACAAGGTCAAGAAGAAAGGGTTTCTTGTGCTTCTCTAAATACAAAGCCTTCGCATTGGTAATCTAAAAAAAAATTAAAAGAAATATAACATGATTAATATCTTCAAACTATTGGTGAATGGACATGTTAACACTTTTGCAATATAATTTATACCTTATCTTCTTCGGTTATACCACTTTAATGATGTGCGTTAACTTGAGTCGTACACTTGGCAAACTTATTTGTCTTTTCACTAATTGCTCCCCAACGACTTAGCAAGGAAATAACAATACGTGTGGTACCGGATGTATTGTACTGCATGAAGTATTCCCAAACTTTTTGACGAAAGGTATTTTGTGTTTGTTCATTACTATTTATGGCATCAACACTAGTATTGAGCCATGCTGCCACTAGGAGTTTATCTTTCTCTACACTAAAGTTAGAGCCCCGTTTTCCTTTTGTAGAAGAGGCATTTTCAACTTGAGGCGGAGGTGGAGAATCAGAAACTGACACAGGAGTATTTTGAGACGTTCCCAAAAATTGTGAGTCAATTTCTATATCCCCGTTCATGATACCTGTGAAATATGTTAGGTCTCTACGTAACTCTGTGTCCCTACGTGACTCCATAAAATTAGAAAAAATATATATAAACTTCCCTGCACACAGAAAATTCCCAAACTAACATTTATATCAAAACTTAAAACACTTAGAATTATAACAATAGTATATGATTATGCATAAATACTTAATTTGACATGTAGCTTAATCTCATTAAAATGACTACAAGAAATCCTTTTTGTGTGCTTCTGTTTATGGTTTTGTGCAACACAACAAATTATAGAGACAACAAAAAATGTAAACTTCCCTGCACAGATTACAGAGACCACAAGAACTTCTATTACAAGAAAATCACACAACAAATTCCTGCAAATAGAAAATTCCCAATACATTCCAATACAAATACATTCTGTCCATTCAGATGTTATACCCAGCAAAAACAGCAAAAAAATCCCAATACAAATGCAAGAACAGCAAATCACATACTTCACACAGTTCAACATCATTGCAAACAATCCTACATAGTGCCAACTGCCAACACACCATATCACATAGCTATATTTTTCACATAACACCAAGTGTATACAAAGGTTTTTTTAATTTTGCCCAAACATCCATGAAACATACTTAACATAGCGACAACACACCATTTTTCACCACAAAATATCACCATAACATTGCATGATGACACAAACCTAGAAAAATTAAGCCAAAACAATGAACACCCATATGAAAAAATTCACTACAAAATAACAGAGACAACTGACCTGAAGTGGATCAGCTGGGACGGCGTGGGTTTGAGGCGATTGGTGGTTGGGATGGCTGGTGGGTCGAGCTTCGGTTGGAGTTGAGAGACCGAAGTTGAGAGAGATGGGCGGTTGGGACAGCGTCGGTCTGAGAGAGATGGGCGGCTGGGATAGCGTCAGTCCAAGAGAGATGAGTTTCAGAGTCAGATGAGATGAGAGTGAACGAGAGAGAAAAGAATGAAAAAGAAATGTGCAATGAATTATTTTAATCAAGTCAGTGGAATAAAATAGTAGTTTTTTTTTAGCTCTCATGAATAATGCACATTTATCTTTAGATGTGCACTATAGCATTGGAGCTAAAAAATATATATATTTAGCTCCACTGCTGGAGCATCATTTTAGTGTTAATGTAGCTAAAATAGAGCAATATGGCATTAAAGCTCTTGGACTATAGGCTTATCGATCGGTGGTAAGACACTGAAGGGATTTTTTCTCTTTTATTATTTCTTAATAGTATCTTTCTTCAAGTCAATGTTCATCTCGTTTTCTACTTTTGGGCCTAACTTCACTTAAAAGTGAAATTGATGAGGCCCAAACAATACCCAGTTTTCAGGCATCAAAATTTGAAAAGGAAATACGTATCCAAATACCAAAATCAAGGAAGAAGACTTGGGTGCCAAGTACCAACTAGTCTCTCATTTCCGTAGTACCAAGGAGCTGGGATAGAATCTCAAATCAAGAATATGAGTACTAAAAGAAGGGAGATGTTTGACTCCGGGTGAACCCAAAAATATATAAAGAATTATAAATAAGCTTCTTTGTGTACAAAGATACCCAAGCATCTTCTTCTTACTTCATAAGTCATACCAGTTTTTTCTCTTCTTCCCTTTTGTTGACCATGATTCATGCCCTTCTTCAAGCCAGACTTTCTGGGCATTTCCTCTTTTGCAAATGCTTGTTTATTGTTTTTCAATAGTACTTAAGACTGTAAAACAGCTTAGGATGCTTCCAGCTTTCCCCTTTTTTTAACCAATTGTTACGATTATTGATTATAGATTTCAGATTTGTTAGCCTGAGCATGCATGTAAATTGTCAAAACACCAGGGCCATCTTCAGCAACATATTAAACTGTGAAACACATTAAGGCTTTTATATATGTTAATCGAATATGTAGGACTGCAGCTACCAAAATACATCAAACACGCATTTTATAAAATGCAAATACATCATCATCACCGACATGCACTGTTACACAGGAACGCCCTCCAACAAACATGTAACAATGAGGGATGGGGACTGTTTCACAAATTATTGTCTTTCCTGCAGCTACTCATCTCTGTGGCTTAGGAGGTCCCAAGAAGAAACCCGAGGCAGCCTCACAAACTTAGTGCTGAATCAAGACAGACTCACTTACGAGTTACAATATGGAACATGAACAAAAACTTTTTCTTGGGACATCATCAACCTTCTTTTCTGTTCAGACAAACAAATAACACAAATAACTTTCAGCAGATACATAGAAAAGACAATCATTACTTTGATGTCTTATAAGTTCTCACTTGCATCAATGCTTACAATATGAGGATTAGGATTTTAATATCTGACTTGATGTTGGTAGATATAAAGTCACCACATAAATCACAGAAAGTACAATTGTATTCATCACTTTAATTAGTTAACTACAATGCATATTAACCATTTTCAAGGCTGGCAATGAAGACAAAATTTATGACTTTCAGGGTCCAAGACCCCTTCACCAACATGATCCGCTCGGGTGATGGGTAAATATGAAACCAGGCCCAAACCGACCTGTGACCCTTACATGTGATCTTCAAAGATTTTACCCAGTGTGTATGACCAACATACTAGTCTGAAAGTGCCTTGGTACAATGATGCCCAATAGCAAGGGAACAGCCAGATCACCCATTTTAACTATTCGAAAAAACATTCATGATGCCAACTCTCATCTAAAAGTAACAAGGAAGGACGAGCCAACGAGCTCCAGCTCAAGTGGCACCTCCTTCCCTTGTAAGTTTTAGGTGGATGACGTGGACAAGGGTTCAAGATTTTTACCCAATGTGTATCACCAACATACTAGTCTGAAAGTGCCTTGGTACAATGATGCCCTATAGCAAGGGTACAGCCAGATCACCCATTTTAACAATTCGAAAAAACATTCATGATGCCAACTCTCATCTAAAAGTAACAAGGACAAGAGCCAATGAGCTCCAGCTCAACTGGCACCTCCTTCCCTTGTAAGTTTTAGGTGGATGACGTGGACAAGGGTTCAAGATCTATTGGATGCATATGTAACTTTTCAATAAATAAATAAGAAGTATTAAGGACAAGAAAATCCATTTATACTGCAACAAAACAAAGTCAGGATGAACCTTTTTTTGTGTGGCTAAAGTGGGTGTCCAGGTCTCTTTTAGCACCAAATCCCTAAAGTGTGTATAGTCTCCCATCCCACACACTAGGTAATTATAAGGAAGAATCCCCAAGGGCCAAGGTTCTGAGTCTTCTGACTAGGAGATTTGAACTTAGAACCTCACAGATCACATGAGACCTAGGAACTACTAGACCAACCCAAGAGTAGGGATGAACTTAGAATAATGCATTACATATTTAATGCTCAAAGCTATAAAAAAAAAAAAAAAAAAAAAAAAAAACCATTCTTTGATAGGTAAAAAATATCATATGCAGCCAAACTCTCAGTATGAAAGAAACAGCATAAATCACATAATCTGGATCTTAATATATCCAGAAAACTACCTGTTTTTGCTTTTGCTAAAGATGGCTGCACAACAGCATGCATGGTGATAACTCCTCTTGGAAGCTCACCAAAAGGTACTCTACACTGGCCGACAGTCTTGTTGTTTTCCAATACTTTCCCAGCATTTATCAGCTTTATGTCATTTGCTCCCTTGGGTATGATTTTCTTATCTGAGACATACCAGAAGACATAGGTCCAATGTTAAAAGAGTGAAAACAGCCAAAACAATAAACAAAAAATTAGAAGGGGAGAAAACAAGATGAGAACAATTTGGTACTCAAACTATCATGTATAACTTTCTTGTTTGACAATATGATAATACAAAGTAAAATCAGAACTAGTCCACAGAGGGGAACCACGTCATGATTCATGTCCTAACTAACTGAAGACCAAAACCAATTGTTACTACATTGCCCCATTATGATTTGTGGTCTATGGTGTTTGGTCTGTTTGGAGTAGTTTGGGTTATGCCTCAGAGTGCTTTGGCTTTGTTAGGGTGTTGGAAAGGGATATTTGGTCGACATTGTATGGCTGATGTTTTGGGTTGCTATTCCATTATGCTTATGTGGATTACTTGGAAGGAGCGTAATAATTGCATGTTTAATGGGATAGACGTCTCACCCTTGGATATGAAGATGTTCTCATTTCGCACTCTGTATGATTGGATGGCAGTATTAAGTCGTCATTCTTTCTATGATTTGCTAGAATTTTTGGATTTATGTACTTTCATTTGGTTTTTAACAACCCTTGTACGGTGCCCATGTACTGTGGTTGTGCTGTATTTATTTTTCATTGAATAAAATTTTCTGTTTACCAATCAAAAAAATTTTGCCCATCTACTATTCGATAGTCTATACTAATCATTGTTTGTTAAAAATCACCCAGTTGAAAGATGAAACAAGAATGATCCTCACAATACAATATTTTCAATCTCCCAAAAAAAAATCTGGCTAGAATCACATTCACATCCAAGCAAGCCAGACAGACACATGACACGAGCGTCCAATGACTAGGTACACATAGGTTTTCAACAGTGTAGTGACATGTCAATGCCTACCTTGCTGATCAGCTTTCCTTGACAAGACATGGCACATCCGGTGCTTAAACCTTAAAATTTTCACTATAAAACTTGATTTTGCAATGCTGGAACCCTTGGTAAAATCATTTTGATAGAAAATCTCACACTGATTCTCTAGGTTCTTTTAACATATTTATATTTTAATTTTATAATGTATAATACTACGTATTGATTCTAATTACAATTATAATTTGCAATACAACCTTGGCAGCTAACATGGATGAAAGGAAATAAAAACCGGGAGCTTAATTGTAATAATCATAATCAGAACTATTAAGTAAGTGTATCTCTCGTTCGAAGGGACATAGACTACTAAAGACTTTTACATTTCATTCATTTTACGTCGTAATTTCTAATTGAATAAAAAATTCATAAAAAAAAAAATTGAAATCTACAAAAAGAAAAGGGAAAAAAAAAAAAAAAGAAGAATTAATGAAATGTTGCTTGGTCTAAATTAGAAACTTGAGTAAAGAGTAGATCTTTTTTTTTTTGGGGGGGTGGGGGGGTGTTCATGAGTGCCCTAACTTCATTTTCACTTTTAAACTACCGACGCACCAGAAATATAATTTTATTTTGTAAATTGTAAGTCCTAAATATGCTAGAAAAGAGGAGCAAGCACGGGAGGCAAGGGTATAAAATTAAAGAGTGCCTTGATCCCAAACTATTTGGGGACAGCTAGGATAAAATTCTTCGGAAATGCCAATGAACTCTGGTTCAAAAACCAATGGGATAGAGGGTGAGTTGCCTGTGTAACTTAACCTATTAGAGAGAGAGATTCTCAACAGAGATAAAAGTGAGTATAAAACAAGCAAAGTCATCCACTTCAAGCCACTACAACATTCTCAAATATAGCCTACATGAATGCTAGAGGAAAGGGATTCTTCATAAGAAAATCTATAACAGGTTTCACCAATGCAACAGTCTTTTAAAGCTATCACATACTCCCCAGAGTCAATTTTTTCCATGTAGATGATGTGTGAGTCCTTGACCTAATCAAGTCAAAAGGTTCTGCAGCATTTTGCCTCATATTTTGTTTTGCAAGAATCCCAAATTACAAGACAATAAAAAGAGCAAAATCACACATTACCATTGTGATGCAGCACAAAATTCAAAGAAAAACTTGATACACAAAAAGAACCAAAAAAGAGAGATGAACCTAAGAATCAGCACCAAGCAGAAAAACCTAGAAACAACCACCTGGAACCAACACCAAGCTACTGGAAGAACTCCAACAGAAATTTGATTTAATCAAAACCAGGTACAGCAATACTGAACCAGTGAACCTTGGGGCCTTTATATAGGATTCCCAAGCTAACCTTTTAACCATCAAGGAAAGAAAATGAAGTCTGAAACCAAGTAGGAATAACCAATTACATTAAATAAAGAAAATTAAATAATTTCTATTAGGTCAACTGGGCCCAACTGGCAGCGGGCCTCCATTGTCCATCCACAGAATCACTGGATGGGCTATCTTCTGGCATTGATGTCCATAAACACACGTGATTGGAGGCCTACATCTGGTGCTTAAACCAACTAGGAGAGTAAGGTCATACTCATTAATGTTTAAGGATAGCAAGACTAATGTCATATCAGGTGAGATCTCTGCAGCCATATACTATACATGGTAATTGGCAGAAACAGAGGACCAAGATTGCATAGTTATTAGTTAATGAGTCCAACTAATAAAATTTACAAGGCAAAAAGCAGGATGACCAAACATATGCAACACTATCTATTAAGCTAAAATATTCAATTCGTGTAAATTTCATGTGGGCAACTAATACAAATCAGAAATCTAAGATCATGTACTTGATTTTGAGCAAACACAAATATATAGAAATATACCATCCAGTAGTGGGTTTATACCACCCAAATATGCTGCATTTCCAACTAAGATCTTACAAAGCTAGAAATCAAAGTTATCAAACCTAGGTGAGCTTAGGCACCTAGTACTCTACACCTAGGCTTCCCCAAGGTCATACGAAAACATAACCTGGCTTCAATTACCTACCTAACAACCACATAGATGACTATCCTGAAACTAGCGGTGTCATCAAATCCTAAACATGGTTCATGTGCTATGTAGATCCACTAACTCACCAATTAGATGAACAGAATTCACTACGCTACATTTCAATCATAACAGTTATAAAAAAAATATATTAAAAAAATATATATATATCTCTCTTATTTCCAAAATTTTGTTTGTAATGAAATGAAACTAGTTAGCCCTACTATCAAAGTGCTCCTCATATATATCAATCATGATTGTACAAAAATTTTCAAACTTCTATCAATCACATACTCACTACATTGTTAATGATGAATTACAACGTACATGAGGGCAAATGAAGGACAGAAGAAAAGGGGATAGAGCATGATGGAGGTGGGTCCAATCAAAATTTAGCTGTAGTAGAACTATTAGGTAAACCCAAAAAAGATAAGCTCAACTTGCAAAGGAACCAAAATATTTGCCAGCCACTTTGCCATCACAAAAAGGAATAATGTAGGGTAACTAATTCTTTTCTTTTAGTAAGCTAATTCAAAATGCCAAGACTTAAAACACCTAATTTTCATATCTTTCGGTTCATATATATGAACCACCCAATAAAACAACATGCACCACACTACATTTATGACAATAGGATCAAAACAGGATGGCATCCACTCTATTTTTGCAAAAACATATTTAAACTAAAATGGAAATCATTAAGGAGTTTATTCAATAGTTGTTGCAGCCACATCAATCAAAATGTGGGATCCATGATGAATGAAATACCATTTCTAGCTTAAGTTGTAGGCAAATCATTAACCTTGAATTTGTGAGCACTATCAAACATACATGCAATAAACTGATTCCCAAAAAATTTTAGAAGCTTTTAAACTTTTTTCATAAGATATGTCATTTGATGATATGAAAGCAACTAGATATGCAAGAGATACAGATATAGAATTAACTACAATGTTTTGGAGCAGGAACCTAATTTTTTTTTTTTAATGATATTGGAGAACTTCACTCAAATTTGTTGCACGTCGCAAAGCATACTATACAACAATCCTCAATATTAATCAAACTCCTAAGGGCAACTGACCCCACCCACCAAAACCAATTACCAGGTAATCCAGGGGCCCCTAACGGGCTAAGTAGTTTATCCTCATTATTACAACAACAAAACCTTAGTCCAAAAACTTTTGGGATCAACTATGGATACTTAACTCAACATACTAGTAAAGGAAAATCATGTGTATTCTTCTCTACCATTATATCCAAACCATATAATCTATCACCTTTTTAATTAACATTTTAGTTTTTACTACTTCTGCTAGCATTATGTTACGTTGACTTGAATCAAATCACCCTTCCTCACTAATGCATTAATCGCTCTTCTTTGCACATAACTACAACATCTCAAGCGACGCTCCATATTTTCCTCAATAGGAGTCACCCTATCTTTAAACAAATTTTTTTTTTGATAAGTAAGAAAGATAAAAAAATATTTATAAGCCTATCTTTAAACGAATTTCTTTATTTCATATCCTATATTTCCCTGTATTTCCACTTATTCGTTTCAATATTCACATTTCGACTAGGATTCTTTTATGAACACGTTGTTTCTTCATAGACCAACATTCAATAACACATACCATAGCTGGTCTTATAACAGTCTTGTAAAAATTTCCCTTTAACATAATAGGTATTCTATGATCAAACATAACTCTCGATGCACTTCTCCATTTCATCCACCCTACTTTTATCCTATAATTCACACCACCTTCAAACTGTCCATGCTTATGAATTATTGATCCAAGATAACAAAGCACTCACTCTTAGATATCTCTAGACCATCAAGGTTTACAATCCCTTCATCCTTATTTTTCCTTTTACCAAACTTTTTTGATAGGTAGATAATTGGGGAGGGGGAGGCAGGGTTTGAACCACAGACATGGGACACCACAAAGGATGCCATTACCATTGGGCTATCACCTAAACCCCCTCCTTTTACTGAAGTTGCACTTCATGTGCTTTTTTTTAGACCTACTTAAGCTAAATCTTCTAGATTCTAAAGCCTCTCTCTAGATTTCCAATTTGGCATTTACTCCACACCTATTTTCATCCACCAAAACTGTATCGTTTAGAAAATGCATACATGGATACACCAAGGGCCTTCATATTGAGTTGGTCTAGTAGTTCATCCATAACTAGTGCAAAGAGATATGGATTTAAAGTTAATCCTTGATGCAAATCTAAATGATTAATAAATAAAATTCAAATATACCAGTCATCCTAGCTAAATTTGTTTGACTATCAAAAGCATAAAAAATACTAATAAAGATCGACGTACAAGAATCCATTTTTTATTTCAAAAAGATCTAGATTTTAGAGAAAACATGTCCCTCTTGAATGAAGGCCTTTCCATCAACCACAAACAAGCTTTTGTGCGACTCAATTGAAAAGCAATACAAAATGATATGTTCTTTATAATCTGCTTCCATCTTTAGATGGAAAGCACGATAAGAATCTAAGGCGCCAGACATGTGTAACTCAAAGTGCTTCTAAGTAATACCACTTTAAGAAACTTGTCAGCAACAAAAATTAGACACCGAAACTATAAGGGTTTCCTCCTGAAAACTTAATTAACGCACACATAAACACCGCACACCAATGTCAAAACTTTCAACAATTTCCCCAAACTTCAACCAGCCAAATTATGTACTAAACACAGACAGCTAATTAGACACAGAAAGCAAATACAATTAAAAACAGAAACATCAAAAACCAATTGTTCAAACTAAATTGCAACACGCATAATTGAACTCCCTGACCTTTTGGCCACTCTGAGACAATTCTCTCCTTGACCATTGCTACAGTGGAGGCCGGCGAGTAGCGGAAGGGACCAATATCTGACCCATCGTAGATTCGGAACTTGAGCTCAACCAGTTCCTCCTCCGGCATTTGAGCTCCTCCACCAATTCAATCCCGTAAAACGTTTCCGTACCACCACCCTTTCTACACAAACCAGCGGCCCAATCCGCCACGAGAAATCCCGAAAACCCCTGCACTCAAATCATACAAGTCAATTCTTTCGTTTGGCTATTTCAACAAAAATAAAAATACGACTCATTCGCTCAGCTGAGTTCAGCTCTGTACTTAATTATTCCAAAAAAAGAAACACAGTCCAAATTTTCTCGGCAACCAAACAGAACAGGTCACCGATAAGAAAGAAAGATAGGAAAAGCATAATTGTGACACCGATACAATAACCAAACCAACAATTATTGGATAATCCAGAAATGTAAAATAAAAAAAAAATTAAAAAAAAAAGTACCTGAATGAAAGAAAAGAATCGCGAGCTTTGCTTTTCTCTAGGGTTTGTGAGAATGAAAGACCAGAGAGATTCCTAAGAGAGAGAGAGAGAGAGAGAAGAGAGAGAAGCCCTAGAGTAGAGAAGAGTAGACCCGATCTTGATTGATGCTTTGGTTTTGGGTTTTTCTTTCTTTCTTTTTGGGTTTTGGAAATTTAGGCCAAATTTTCTTTTATATTTATTCTTCTAGTCCAGTATTATCGCCTTTTTCTTTTTTGCCCGAGTCTGTCTGGAAAAGAAAAGTGAGATTTTGCGACTACGAATCTTTTTGTCAGTAAATACGAGTAGAATAACTTTGCTGTGTGTGTACGTGGGTTTGTGTTTGTCAGTAAACAAATTTTCCAATAAAGAAGATGTTGTTTCTTACTCTCTCTGTGGGAATATTATTAATTACTCTCATCTTCTTTTTTTCACTAAATTTTCCAATAAAGAAGGGTTTATTTTGTACTTCACTTTATGTGACATTTAGTACGGAGGAATCCACGTTACTTCTGACATCCAGATTCCTATAAATGTAATTTCTAGGAATCACATCCCTAAGAATGTAGCTATTCCTATATTTGATTTATTCCCAAAAATCTTAAATGAATTATTTATTTTTCTCATTTTATCCTTAGATTTGAATGTGAACTACCAAGTCATTTAAAAAAAAGGGTTAAAATTGTCAATTTATAAAAAATACAATTTCCTTTAAGCTTGGAAATCTGGATTCCCACCTGTTTTAAAGGGAATCCACATTCCCACTGAGAGGGGTTTAAGGGGGGAATCCAGATTCCTCTGGCATTTGATTCTCTAGCATGATTTGCAACCAAACATGAGAATCTTTAAACATTTTTAGGAATCCTAAAACATTACCCTGTACCAAACGTCACTACTGTTTTTAAGAGAGAAAAAAACAATTACATTTTGCATTTGTCAAATTTTGACTATTCCTCTTGGAGTTTCCATTACAAGTTAGACTTGTCTCTCTCATCTTTCTTTAAAAATAGGATTGTAAACGAAATGAGTATTGAGAGTTTAGGATAATTAATAAGTATACTATGTTTTTTATCAAAAAAAAAAAAAAAGTATACTGTAGGGTCAATTTTTGCAGCCCAAGCCCAAGAAGGTATGGATTTAGAGCCTACTGAACCCAAGACAATAAATTTGTAGAGAGTGGGTGCAAGAACTAGGCTATAAATGAAATAACAATATTAAACAGCAATGTTTGTGGATGAATTTGCATTAGCATGTGCTCGGACAGATATAAATGCAACGTCCGAGGAGGTGTTTCTCATTCATAAACTTAGGTTACAATTTTTGGAGCTACAGTAATGGAGTACCCTCTTTTCCCCTTCTGATTTTCGATCCCCCTCTATCAGAGGCACCCTTCTCTTATATAGTACTTCCTTCCTACATCTTCACCGTCCATTTGTTCATCATCTAGACGCCCACTTGAGTGCATGTCCCATCATACTCCCCCTTTAGCCTTGTGTGAGTGGCGGTAGCTGAGAATGCACTGTTCAGGAGTCCTCTCCACATAAATGCGGCCAGGAAGGTAGGTGCAGTGCATTTAATGCGGTGGTTGAAGTCTGTCTCCTTGATATTTCTCTGTTCCTGTTATCTTCCTGCGTGTCCGAGGCTCATTTCCCTCCTAACATTTGTTAGGAAGATCACTTGAACCTCCCATACACTTGTCGGGTCAAACCTCTTCGGATCCGAAGATATTGGAGTCCTCGGACACATGAACATCTCCTTGGATAGTACACGTGTTCATCTCCAGACATTCTCCTTTTACACGGGCCTGACTGAATGTCTTCATCTCCTCGGACTAACAGTGTTTCTCATATAGGGCCTTGGGCCCAATACTTTGGGTTGGGCTTTTCTCCCCCCACATATACTATGTTTGAAATTATATTGTTTGAGTTACTTGGATATAACGAATTTAGTGTATGGATTTATAAAAAAATTATATTTATCAACTTTGGATTGCTAAAAATTTAAATTTTTTTTATTACAAAATAGAAAAAAAAAAAAATTTTGAGAAACTATTACAAAATAGATTGTTTATATTATCAATAACTTACAAATTAATTTGATATTTAAGAACTTTTACAAACTTAAACAATCTAATATGTTACAATTTCTTGTGGTCTAAGCTCACTGCTACATTAGGTTATAAATCACATATGAGTGTAATTTATATATGTATAAATATAATAAATAAATAAAAATTAACCTCAAACTCACGAGTTTGTTCACAAACACATTATAATATTTGAGTTTTGTTCATTTAATAATTGAACCTAAATTTGGAATTAAACTTGAAATTTGTTAAATAAATGAACATAAATAAATTTTTTTCCCAAACTATTATAAACGAGTATTTTCTTTTGAGTTTTGGTCGAGTCCAATTTTGTCATGTCTAAGTAGGAGACAAGAACAAAGGATTGATATCTACTTGTTGTTTCTCTCCTTGACTAAAATTTGGTCAGTGAGACACGCAAGCCGTCCACAAATGCTTAAAGTTCCATGTGAATTTAGATGTGCCTAGGATTTGTTTTTATTTTAGCATAAGGTACTTTGGGTTTGGGCAAATGTCATACTAATCTTGACCTAGTACTATTAGGCACTATAGTAGCTTAGGTCGAGTTATCTCTAGTTTGGTAATTTTTGGTTTTTTTTTTTTTCTTCTTTTCTTTTGTTGTCTTATGAATACCTATTTTCAAACTGGATAGAGTTTTCCTTTCAATCAAATTGAAAGAATCTCTTCCAACTCATTAATTGACAATTTATATTTATTTTTTAAAAAATCAAGTAACTATTAAATAGGATATGTGATTAAGAATACATGCGTATTCGAATTTAAGTTGCCACTTAACAAGCCGGGGAACTTTTTACCAAATTAATTTGGAAAAAAATTCTATTTGTTCAAATTTCACAATCGATTTTGTGACAGAGTGGATCTTCAAATCAATAAATAATTTGATATATATATATATATATATATATATATTATTTTATTTTATTAGAACTTAACTTTTTTAAGTACATCTTATACATTTGTCTAGTTCATTTTTCTCAATTAAATTCTTCCAAAGAACTAAATAATTTAAGAAAACTATAAGCCCATATCGCAAAAGCTCATTTTAGAGAGAATATATTTTATTGATTTCTTTTAAATTTTCCATGTAATTAAAAAAACAAAAAAAAAATCTCCTTTATCTATTAATCGATTTGATCTTAGAAAGAAAATAAAATATAGATTAATATGTTTAGATCGGTGGAAAGAAGAGGGAAAGAGAAAGTAAATGAGAGAAAAAAAGTGGAATGACAAGTAATTTTGGAGGGGTAGGGGAGAATCTGCTGGGACAGCTAGAAAAACTGAAAAAGAACTTGTTGACAAATTTGAGGTTAAAGTTTAAGGAAATTATTATTTTACCCTCATCTTTCCACTACGAATCGTATTTTTTTCTTTTTTTTCCTTTTTTTCTTTTTTATTTTTACAAACTAAACAAAAAGTCGGAGCATTCGCATAGTTTGTTGCAAAATTTTCTGTCTATTTTAACGTAAAAATTTACATTTTCTATTATATATACTCACTTTTTAAAATATCTCATATTAAATTATTTATTTAATTATTTATTTTACACTATATTTCATTAAAATATCAATTTTTCTTTTTTTTTTAATTGTTTCTATTTTTTCACAAACAACAACCACTATCCACCATTTTCATTCATCCTCCAGATACGTAAAGAAAGAATAAACAAGTAAATGCAAAATAAATAATGTCAATGTAAATTTACATATTATTGTAGCAAACATGTAAATTTACACAATTATATAATGACTTATGTGGGTCATTTTTAGTTAAAACTTTGTAAATTCTACACCTTCTTCTATTTTATACGGACTGATGTGAATGCTCTTATTTAAATATGTCAAATAAACATATATAAAGTGTGTCAATCTCCATCTTAAAAAAAAAACAAAAACAAAAAAACAACGACAAAACCTTAGTCTAAAATATTTTTAAGTACTATGAATCCTTAACATATTAACAAATATCGACTACATGCATGTATCCTCGTTTAAAAAAAAAAATTATTATAAATCATGTCACCTCTAAATTAATAAAGTAAAACGAAGGTCATTTTAGGTATAATAGCATGATTTTAAATGTTTCGCTTTCACCTGATTTAGAAGCCTAGGTAAATTTTTCTTTCTCTGCTCTGGGCAAACCAAAGAAAGTAAATTCATGGAAGCATTCAAATCTATCGGTTGACTTTGTCCAAAAAGATAAAGTATATAGAATCTAATAATACTAATTAAAAATGAAGTGTGGCCCAGATAAAAAGAAACAAACTCAACCAATGAAGAAAATGGATGATTGAGTAATAAGGGAAAACAAAAACAAAGAGGAATCAACTTGAAAAAATGGAGCAAATTAATGCAAGATGGGGAACCAGAGTTTTGGGGGTATGGATTACTATCTTTGATTCTTTGTAGAGTCCTTTGGAAAATCAAAAGTTTGAAAACGTTGAAAACGACTACTTGTTTACTTTATTCAATATTATTCACCCGTGATCGATTTTGTAATTGGTATGCAAAAAATCAGGGATGATGAAGTATGATATCAATTTAGACTTTTACAGACTAAAGGAAGAAGATTTATACTTTACCTTTTTTCCAAATCTTCATCACAATGAGATTCAGGAATGTCACTCTCATATACTAAGGCCATATATGTTATGTCTAGTGATGTAAGATCTTTGGTTTGACATTTCTCTATGAAACATTCAAAAAAAAAAAAAAAAGATCCTTCTAACCAGTAACATATTTGATCAATGTTGGTGGATTACGTGAACTATTGTGAAAGAAACTAGCAAAGTTCAGTCCATTGACATATTCTATATATTAATTGTCAAATAATTGTGGTCAGAGTGAAGTTTGATTATCAAAAAATAAAGCATAGGATTAAGTTTTGAGTTCAAATACCATACGGGGTGTGGTTTAATGGTAGAAGTCCTTGTCTCAGCATCTAGAGATGAGCGATTCGAGCAATAGTCCTAACAATGGTCGTGTGGTATACAGGGTATTACTTATTGTCGTCACGTGGCATAAGGTTGATGAGCCCTCATTAAAGACTCCCTTTTTCATTCAGCAAAAAAAAAAAAAAACAAAAACAAAAAAACAAAACAAAAGTTTTGAGTTCAAATTGGTAGGTATCACGGTGTGATCAGGGGTAGAGGGAGGGGTTGAAAGCCATTTCCCTAGCTTTTGAAAATCCCAAATCCTATGCCTTTCTGTCAAAAAATAATCCCAAATCTTTCATATAAGTTTATTTTTTATAAAAATAAAAATTTATATATATTGAATTCAACCAATAGATTTAGAAAGCATTATATATATGTAAATGATTTTTTTTTCCTGCTATTATTCTCATGCCATAAGTTAATATTTTCTATAAAAGTCTTATTTTGATGTAGGATATGGTTTAATATTTAATTTTTGTATTTTTATGTAATTTTTGTTATTTTAGGTTTAGGTGATTTATTTCCTTGTTTTAGGTATTGTGAGAGACCGCGCCCCTGGCCCGTTTTTATGATGTTGTGCCAAACTCACTTGAATGGGTAGAGTCGTGTTATTGTCTCTCAAAATAGAGGTTTAACTAGTTATATTTTACTCTTTAGATTAAGGATTTTACAATGGAGTTGCCACTTATTTAATTATTGGGATAAACAAGAAAACCAAAATTGAAAAATTCTTCATTTTATTAATTTTCAATTGAATTTACATTGATCATAGGAAAATTACATGGCTTTGGTCCTAGATACAATCTAAGATAAAGTATATAACTTTGTTTCCTAGTTAAAATCTAGAAATTGAAAATTACAAGGATAAACATTGGTCTATCAATCTTTAATCTAAGTTCGGAGGCTATGTTACAAGGTGGGAAGGTGTTAGACACCCACCTTGCCTAGTGAAACCAGTCTTCTAGACTATGGTGGTCAACATTCATATCACATCATCCAATATGTTATAAATCAATTTGCATGTTGAATTTAAAGTGTGGGCATATGATAAACCCTAATTCAATTTATTAAGCATTTCATTTGGATTGAAAAATAAATTCTAGTGAATGTGTGTAGATGGTGATATCCTAGATTCAAGAATTTAAAAGAATTATTAAACAAACATCTTTTTCATGTTTTTTATGTGGATTTAAGATCAAAACTAATGTTATGCATGAACATATGAAGAACACATAAGAACATTTAAGAACATTCAAACATATTTAAGAGAATTTAAATAGTTACATCATGCTTTAATCATAAATTCTCATCATGGCAACACAAAAAACAATTAGGGAAATGGATTATACCTTCATGCAAGATCCATATGGTGGAGGAGGAGACTCTTGAGGGAGGTCCTAAGGGTGGAGAAAAAAAAGAACTAGGAGAGGGAGAGTGAGAGTGAGTCTCACTCAATACCTTGAGTCTCCGAAAGACTAAGATATGACAAGACTACTTAACTTCACTAGAATTCAAGAGAGGAGAAAAGAGGGGTTTTTTTTTTGTCTTAGAATGGAGGAGATGAGAGACTTATATAGTAGTGGTGGAGAAAATATGAATAAAATGTCATTTAATTAGAGTTGACAAAGAATTATGAACCTAGACCTTATTTTAGCCTTTGGGGAAATCAGGTGCATTAAATGTAGAGCTTGGTGGGAGTGAAGAGCAAGCAAAATTCGGTTTTCCCGTAGCTAATGTAACAGCTTGTAAAGCCAAATTCGAAAAATCATATCTTACTTAATTCTGATCAGAATTGTCTCGTTCTTGTACTCAAATTGAAGCCCCAAATGTCTAGTTTTGAAAAAATTAACCTCATTCACAGATTCAAAATATTATGAGAGATATCAATGAAATGGTGAGCAAAGATCATTTGTTAGAAAACAATTTCAGCACAATTAGCAATAATAGGTCTCAAATTAGTTTCCAATTAACATTAATAGCTCCAATCACTCCCATTTCAGACCTAATTAGTTCCAAATTTACCCTAATTAAAATATTATTGCACAAATTACTCATTGAATGATGAATGTTTAACGATCTAGTTAATTAGGTGTGTACAACCCTACCGTAAAATGTAGCCCTAACCAATCAAATTATGACACATTATTGATCTCAAATTAATTATACTTATAACCAATTGAAATAAATTATTCATAATCACGTATAGTTGGACTCAATTTATGATAGTGCATCTCAGCCATTAAAATTTGATTTGATAATAACTTTCAATTTGGTGATCCGACTAGGACTTATGACCAGTTGATTTGATCATTACAACATTAAAATCATTTTGGTGAAATGAGATTAAGGATCTAATGACCAGAATCAAGATGAATATTTTCAAGGCAAAATTGCCCTTTTACCCTCCATGTGAGGTTTGTATGTGGGGGCCTTTTTTGTTGTGCGTTGGGCTGGGCTGCCTGCCGTGGTAGTAGGCCCGAGTATTCTAAGTAAGGGAGTTGAGACCGGTCCAACTGGAACTCAACTTGGGCCGGCTTATGCGCAAACATTGAGTCCAAGTCCAAGGGAAGACGCTGCGAAGTGGGCTTATCCTTTGTTCCTGCCGCAGGAACTTTTCTCCAGTTTCTGCCGCAGGATTGACTTTTCTGCTGTGCAGCAAGACTTTCTACCGTGCAGCAAAACCATCTGCCGTGCAATAAAAGTTTCTGCCATGCAGTGAAGCTGCCTGCTGTGCAACAAAACTTTCTGCCGTGCATTAAAGCTCTCTACCGTAAAGCCTTCTGCCGTGCAATGAAGCCGTCTGCCGTGCAATAAAAGTTTCTGCTATGCAGTGAAGCTGCCTGCCATGCTTTAAAGCTGTCTGCCGTGCTTTAAAGCCTTCTATAATGTGAATGACCACTCTTCGTTTTTACTGCAGAAACATTTTTCCACTTCCTTGGCCTGGCTTGTGCGCAAGCCGCACCACGTTTGCTAAAGTCTGTTTATAAGCTCACAGCAGGCAGAGTCATTGTTAAGAGGTTATGGCAGACAGACATAATATAGAAAACGTGAAGAAAATGCAGTCACTATTTTTGCCGCAATAAACAAGATAAATAACATAAAAGACCTCGCTTTTAAAGAATAACACTTAAATAAAGGATTAGAGCAGGATTAGGAGAGTAAAAAGAATGAGTCTGCCACACCAAGTATCACCGCGGGACTCTAACCAGGGAAGGGAAAACTGCTCCCTCAACGCAAGTAACTTCAAAGGAGAAATTAATTGCTTTGAGAGATCAGCCCCAAATGGTATGTGCCCAAGCATAAGTTGTATTTCCCTCCAATGGAGGACAAGGCTATTGAGGGAGAGATGGGGTTAACCTATTTGGGTGCATGCCTGCCATAAAACGCTCTGTTTTCTTTCTTTCTTTTGTTCTCTGTTTTTCTTATCTTTTCTCTCTGTTTTCTCTCTTAGAATTCTTGCCTTTCTTTTCTTTTTTGCTTTCTTTCTTTCTTTTCTTTCTTTTCTCCTCTTTCGTTTTCTCTTTTTTTCAATTCACCCTCCTCTGTTTTTTTCTTTCTATGTTTTCTCTTTGAATTCCTCCCCCTCTATTTTTTTCTTTCTATGTTTTCTCTTTGAATTCCTCCCCCATTTTCCTGTACACAGCTACGGGTCTCTTATATAGAGCCTGCCGTGACCGATTTTACTTTTCTAGCCCTTTCATGGCCTTCTCTGGTATGGGAGCCTTTTGCCGACCACTTACCGAGTCAATGGTTCTGACTACCATCATTGACCTGTGGCTTTCAAACAATGAAGGTTCATTTTCTACTCGTTTAGTGTGTACCCTCTCCCTCTCGGTCTCTCATGGCATGCACCCAGTGGTTCTTACCCAGTCTTGCCTCTTTTGGGTGGCATGTCATCCCAGCAAAACTGTGCCCATCGAAAGAGCCTGGGCAAGAAACACAAGAATGGGTTTCCACTCCTCTCCCCACCGCCAGACCGTGCCCTCACCCATGACCTCACCCTTTCCCATAGTGGCTGGGTATAGGCTGGTGATGCCTGGGTCGTACGCATGCTTTACCTTCTTGATTCATTCGTTTGCCGAGGTCTGAAAATGGGCGTGCGTATCCTGCCGTGCACTTTTTGGCTCTTTCTGGTGTGGGTTGCATCTCCAATGTTTATGACTTGTCCCTTTCTTTGGAAGGCTGGGCCTTGTTGGATCATTGGGCCTCCCTCTAGTTTGGGTGTTTGCTTCGTGGCTTGGCATTTCCTGCCATACCAGATTGTTATTCCTGCCGCTTATCTCAATCCTGCCGGGCTCTTTTGGGCCTGCCGTGTGTTTTTCTTCTCAGCTTTCACGCCTATCTTTTTTATACAAAAGGATTTGAGCATTTGTGGGCCAAATGATGTTGACTGGATCAAAAGGGTCTTGAGCCCAATTTATTTTCATTTGCCGAAGCCATCTTGCCAGAGAACTGTATCCTGCGGCAGATCTGTATTCTGTGGCAGACTTGTATTCTGCGGCAGATTTGCGTTTTGCAACTTACTGGGCTTTCTTTTTCATGGGCTTTTGGATATGTATTCACAAAATTGGGCATCAACAAGGTTAAATATAGGTTGCAAAATGGGGTGTCAACAGGTATTTTAATGTTTTTTAGTCAAATTAGGGTTTTATATACTTTTGTAGCCACCTTAGGGTTTGCTAGAGGTTTCTAGCCACCCTAAGTTCTCTTTTTACTATTTAAACACATTGCAGCCTCTAAAGGCAATTCAGTTTTCAGACTATTATCAATAAATACAGACGTTTTGTCAATTTTTTTCTCTAGTGGATTCCAGTTTTATCACCTTGTGGATTCAAGGAACCTTCGTGGATTCGAGGTTTACTATCTAAAAACTAATAGTTTAGTTTCTATTCATCAAAGAGAGTATCGTATGTTCTTTCTTCAGGCTTTCGCGATATCAGTTGGTATTAGAGCCTTGATATACCCTAGTCTAATTGCTAGACAATGAGATAGTGACCACCACAACAATGATGGTAGTGACAACGTCAACAACCTAGTCTTCACTAGGCCTAAGTTCCTAGAGTTTCATAAAGAGGCTCGTGATGGGAATCAACAATTTCGTAAAGAGTTAGCAAATTATAGGCAAAATCAAGCAAATGATTACTGCTTTTTCTTGCTAGGAAATCATCTCACAACAATAATGATCAATATATTCAACGACGCACTCCTAACGACAAGAAAATTCCATTTTTTGACAGAGATATGTGTAAGTTGGATTTTATTAACTGGCTTCTTAATTTGGAAGAGTATTTTAATTTTTGGAAGATTTGTGATGAAGAAAAAATGCGGCTTGCATCTAATAAATTGGACGATGAAGTAAAGGAATGGTAGGAAGATATTCAAATCGATAGAAAGCGATGAGATAAGCATCCAATCTGCTCTCGGCAAAGAATGAAAAGGGTATTAATTGATTTATGGTTTCCTAATGACTATTATGATATACTAGATTATATAAGTGTTGATTATAAATCTATATATTCATATGAAAAGTAATATGTTCAAAACATCGAAGGTCAACCACAAAACCAAAATTATCATAGTCAAGTCCACATGTCAAGTAAAGAAAATGGTTTGAGGGTTGAGAAGAAGTAGCCTATTTCTAAAGAAAATTTTGAAGTGGTTAAAAAAGATCAAGACTTGCAACAAGTTATTGAATTGAAGATTGAAGATACCACTTGCCAAAAACTTGATGAAGAGGTCAAAGAAAAGAAGGTTAAGCTAATTGTGGGTAATGATAGAAATCAAGAGATGGTAATTGTTGAGAACATTGTGGAAGATCCAATTGAGGTTAAATATGAGGATAAATCCACAACTCACAATCCTCAGGTTTCGGTTGATTTGTTGAAGATGACTACACAATATGTTGATTTTCTTGGAGTAGAAAATTTTAATTTACTATCAGTCATTTGTTGATTGATGTTGCAAATAAATTGAAGGTAGATGAGAATAAATTTTATGCTACACTTTATGAAGAATTCAAGTTTCAAAACTGGATCAAGTCATTAAAGCATTCAAAGTATTTATTTATTTGGAGCGGAAGATTTTAGATTTCGACCATCAACTTGAGGACGAGTTTGTTTCAAGTGGAGGGGTCTAATGTAGGACACGATTTAATATTTAATTTTTGTAATTATTTAACTTAGTATTTTTATGTAATTTTTATTATTTAAGGTTTAGGTGATCTATTTCATTGTTTTAGGTGTTTTTAATGTTTTTTTAGTCAAATTAGGGTTTTATATGTTTTCGTAGCCACCTTAAGTTTTCTAGCCACCCTAGGATTCCAGTTTTATCACCTTGTGAATTAAAAGTTTACTTCCCAAAAATTAACAATTTATTTTCTGTCCATCAAAGAGAGCATTGTGTGTGCTTTCTTTAAGCTTCCGTGACATCATATTTCTTTTCCAAAAGTACTCAAAAAAATGCATTTGGAGAACTAACGATAAAGATACCACATTTTTATTTTTGAATTTTAGAAGAAATGACAATTGAAGTTTTTTTTTATTATTATGGGTCATATATTTTTATTGCATTTGTCATCTATGAAAAATAAGATTTTTGTTTAGTTGTTTTTGTTATTATTATTATTATTATTATTATTATGTGTATGTTTAGGAATGTAAAGTGACATTTATTATTTAAAATTAATTAAATTTACACGCTTAAAATTTTTAAAAATATTAGTACACTCAAATAGTGTAATCTCTAATTTATTTGGTGTAAATGCACTTTTAGTCCCTACATTTTGACTTTTTTCCATTTTAGTCCCTACATTTCCATTTCATCACTTTTAGTCCATAAACCAATTAACGCGAGTTATTTTAGTAATTTTCGTCAGTCAACAGACATAAATCACTAAGGTGACTAACGGAGGGATTAAAATATTATTAAAAATTCACTGTAGCAATAAAATAAAATAAAAAATTTAAACAAGAACACACCAGAACATAAAAACAAGAACAGAAACCCAAAAACCCAGATATTCAAAATCACAACTCAAACCCAGATTTTCTCATCTTTCAATCAACAACGAAACCTCCAGCAAATAAAATTCATAAACCCAGAACAAGAGCAAGGATACCCAGATCTGAACAAACTTAGTCACACAAGTCTTAAACAAACCCAGATACCCACTCATGGGCAACTGATTCTCCTCTTGCTGCACGCCACGGCCACCACCAGCAATGTTCACATTTCCATATCCAAACACCATCCTCCACCGAAACCTCCAACAAATCAAACCCATAAACCCAGAAAAATCATCAAACCCACATGACAAACCCAGAAATTTAAAACAAACCACCACCCAAATGGAAAAACAAACCCAGGCCAGAGAGATTGTGACCAACACTAATCGATCTGTGAACTACATGCCCCAACCCAGTGACAGAGCTCCACGGGCAGTGACGCTGATCCCAGCCGATTGGATCGGACCTCTGGAGACCGGAGCGGTGGAGCGAAGAAGGATGCTAAGAGAGAGTTGGAGAAACTGATTCGATATGATGAGGTTAAGGTTGTAGTGAAGAAGTTCAACGTTCGGTGAGAAGCTAACACAATCTCTGATCTACAAACCAATCTCGTCGTCGTCGCCTCCTTCAGACCCACCCGCCGATCTCGCCGCTATCAGACCCACTCGTCGATCTCGCCGCTGTCAGACCCACCCGCCCATCTCGCCTCCTTCAGACCCATCCACCAATCTATGGTCCTTTACCTCTCTCTTTCTCTCAATCTATCTCTCCCTCTCCCTTTCTCATGATCAATGCTTATTTTTGAGGAAGACTGAATTTTTTTTGTTATGTTTTTTGTTAATTTGGTTTATATATTCAGATTTCCTATTATAATATTCAGACCCACCCACCTGAAATCCTTTCCATTTCTGAAAAATATTTTCGCTTGAAAATATTTTACACTTTGAAATCATTTTACATTGAGCCAAATCTGGGTTTCTGTTCTTGTTTTTATGTCTGGTGTGTTGTCGGTTAAAAATTTTATTTTATTTTATTGCTACAGTGAATTTTTAATAATATTTTAATCTCTCCGTTAGTCACCTCAGTGATTTTCGTCTGTTGACTGACGAAAAGGACTAAAATAACACGTGTTAATTGGTTTAGGGACTAAAAGTGGTGAAATAGAAATGTGGGGACCAAAATGGAAAAAAAAGCCAAAATATAGGGACTAAAAGTGCATTTACGCCATTTATTTAACAAAGAATCTTATTCTAAAATTTTTGAAGAACATTAACTGTGATACTAGGCCATAATTTACAAACTAACTAAAATTTACATCTTTCTCAAAAAAAAAAAAAAAAAACTAAAATTTACAATTTTGTGCACAAAATTAAAGAGTCCATTAGATTTTATAGAAATTTATCTTAGAATGCACAAAATTAAAGAGTCCATTAGAAATGTCAATTTTCTATGTTATTAAGAAACCTACTTTTGACAATATTCGTGATTGAAAAATTCAAATATCATAATTGGCTAATCTACAATTCAAATAAATGTTATATTTATTATCTCACTACATATCCAATATTTTTCTAACTAAAAAAAACTAATTAGTATCACCAAGTTTTTTTCACCCAAATATACAACAAAAGTTTGAAACTACTCAACCTTAGTTGCTTAGTATATTGTTCTATACTATATTCAATATTCTTCTAACGTGTTGTCAAGTTAAAAAAAAAAAAAAGAAAAAGAAAAAAAAACCAAAACGATCCCAATAGTCACTGTTTTAAAAACCAGATCAGACCGATCGGTTCAACCAGTTGACCAAGAATCGGACCTAGACCGGTCCTGTTAAAATTGGAAAAACCAGCAAAAAAAAGGGGGTCAAAATTGGAAAAAACTGATCAAGAACCAAGTTAAATCGAGAACCAGGAGAAATTATAAGATCCACATGGTGGACAAGTGATGTGGTCCACTATTCCACTAAAAAACTGTCACTTGTTTAAAATTGTTAGTTAGAAATTTTTTTTTAACAGAAATTAATTACTGACTCAGCAATTTTAAACAAGTAAAAGTTTTTTAGTGGAATGGTGGACAAGTGACGTAATCCACCAAAAGACTCTATAATTTCTCGAGAAGCAGCCACTTTTTTGGTTCTGTAACTAGTCTGATTTTCAAAGCCATGCCAATAGTAGTAGGATGCTAACACCCCAAAAAAAATCCACAATTTCAAACTTTTAGCTTTAGCTCCTAAAGGACCGTTAACAACCAAGTGTAAAAATACAGTCATTTTAATGTAAAGCAAAAGGAGGGGAAAAATTATTTGTTTCTATTTTTCAAGCCAATCACACTTAATAGTTTGTTAGGCAAAAGCAGGTATTCTTTTGGGCAGGCCACCAATTAGTCAACCGGCCATGTTATTTTTTTAGATTTTAGATCAACATTCAATTTTCACCCAAACTTTGAAATCAATCAATCAATTTCTCTCTCTCTCTCTCTCTCTCTCTCTCTCATATATATATATATATATATATATATATGACCCCTCCAAAATTGAATATTGACCTAAAATCTGAGGGGACCATGTTTTTCCCTTGGTCTCTTTATGAATTTGTCCTTGAATGAAAGTTTATGGTATCCCGTAGTCTAAGTGTTTCAGATATTAGTTCCTTAACAAGTAAAAATTTATTATGATTACACCTAGGCAGAAAGCCTTAGCTAATTATCTAATTCCCACCTCCTCACCATTTTTTATCCAAATGAATAAATAATTTTTTTTGAATACCAAATAAATAAATAAATAAAAGGAATGAAGATGAAGACATGGGAGCATCAAATGTATAATTGAAATAGTTTTGAGTGCAAGACAATGATAATAATAAATTGTTAGAAAGCTTTCTCACCAAGTCAAGGAATCTAATGACAGGACCCGAAATGCCAAAGGAAAAAAAAAAAAAAAAAAAATTCATGTGTTACATACTTAGCAATAGTTTCTTCTATTACCATGACTGTGAGAGAAAAAGATACTAAAGTGAATCATCAATGGCCAGTCCAATAAAAGGTGAAAAAATCCTTTGGATCATGTATAAAATGAAGGTCCACAAGAATATGGAGATGTACTATAGGTTCCATAGTTTGGCCCAGAATATAGAGTAAATTGGGCCTTTATCTAACTGTGAATCGATGCCCAAATCGAGCCCAAGGCTTAGCCATATATATCCAATTCTACGAGCCAAAATTTGAGTCACACAGCAATTTAGGCCTAACAGCCATGTGGCCCATTTTATTGTGCTACTTATACTGAGTGAAATTGGGCCTTTATAAAAAAATAAAAAAATAAATAAAGCATAAGGTTAAATATCTCTTTATAATGTCAAGTTATACAAAGAACATTTTATAATTTTTTAGTATGTTATCATTCTTTTAATCTTTTTTGAACTAATCAAATAAAATCAAATGACTGATTTGAATATCTTATATTTATGTTAATCTTTAACTTCATCTATTAATGATCATATATTAATAATTTGTATTTATATTTTACTTAATTCAAATATATATTTATAGCTACATTAGATCAACAATGATTATACTTAAGTAACACAAGGCATGAGAAATAAATTATCTTATACTTACATTATATTTCAATTATATTTCATTTTTTCTGTTTAATTATTTAAGTACCTTTTACTTACATTAATTAATAGTTTTAGAACTAATTTTGTCTTCAACCTTTTATTTTGATCATGTCCATTGATTAAAATTTGACTCTGTCACTGTGTGGCTTTGGTTGGCAAACATCCGAATAAGCTTAAATTGGCACCTTCATTTTCTGGATCTTCTTTCAAATTAAAATTGGTGGATTTTTTCATGCATAGGAGAACTCTTTCCTATATTGCCAGTTAGCCATGTTCTTTGCACCTCAAAACACCACATGATAATCGCTTTTTGACCAAGAATTGGCACCATCATTGCCCATCCAAATTAAACGATATTCAAGCAGCAAGCTACTGAAAGACATACCCTTTATCACCTCGGCTTCATGTGGCATGAAAATGCTGGTCACCAACTCCACATATATTCCACATTCAACGATCTCAAATCTTCATCTACTAGTTCATTTGCCTTTGCATCTTCGCTAGATTCTTATCTTATTAAGAGAACAATGTACAGAAATTATAGATTATGTCAATGACGCTAGCTAGGTCGGCAATTAAAAGATAGCAACAAGAATATATTTTTTCAATTATTCAGCCTCATTTTAAGAAAAGTGATTCGCATTGGAGAATCAATAGACTTAACCAAAACAACAAAGCCTCAAACATCGAGTATGTCTCAATTTATGAGCATTCTCATTGGCAATTGCAAATGGAAAATGTAGGGGAAAAGTACAATCAAGGCATAAAAATGTGTTGGTAATCGGACTTGTAAAATGTCAGAATTGCAAATTTTTTTTGCAATTGTGCTACAGTGCCATCCTAAATGTAGGATGATACTGTAGCACAATTGTAAAAATTATAATATATTTTAATTGATAAAGTGGAAGAGAGATGGGGGAGAAGAGAGAGGAAGAGTTGTATTAGAATATATTATATTATTTTAGTGGGTAATATATATTATTTTAATGAGTAGAATATGAAAATAAAAATTGGGATGTTGGGTGTGTTGTAAAATGGTATGGTATAATTGATAAAATAATTTTTTGAAATGGTAAAATAGGATAGGATGCAATTTTCCATTGCGAATGCTAGGATGGTATATTTGAAATATACAACCCAAGTGGAGGTAGTCTTCCATATCATTGAGAATTCTATTTAAATCTCAATTTCAAATGATTTATAAATTATCCTTTTTTTTTTTCTCATAAATATTTTGACACAATTGGAGTGATAGTCTTATAACTTATAGTGCAATTATCAATAATACACCATATAATTAATAGTCTACTAATGAGACTATGATTTTTGTAGAACCTCACCAACTTTTGGATTGTCTCAACAATTAGCTAATAGAAAAATAATCTCGTGTTATACAGTTGTATCTTGTCTGTCGTGACAGCCGTGTCATGTTATAGTTTTTTAAAAATTGGTCATATCGCCATATTGTACGGGTCCGTGTCATGGGAAAAGTATCTAGTGAGCTAAGCATATATGTTATTTGTGAGACTAACATGCTATAGTTTTTCAAAAATTGTTCATATCGTCATATCGTACACGAATATGTATTATAAGGAAAGTAACTAGTGAGTTGGGCATATATAAGGATGGCAATGGGGCGGGGCGGGTCCCACCCCGCATGGTTTTGTCTTACCCCATTCCCGCCCCGCCCCACATGATAAGGAAAATTTTCTTACCCCATCTCACCCCTTAGGGCCCCGCGAAGACTCGCCCCACCCCGTAAAACTCTACTTCTTGTTAATTTGTCCGTTACTATTACAATTGTTTTTTAATATAACCTATTTCGTTAATAAAAATATACTTGAAATTACAAATAAATTTATCCCATCAAATCAAACTAATTTTTAGCAAAAATTGAATAATATTATTAAAGTATTTAATAAGACAATATCCCAACAAAAACAAAAATCTCATAATACAAAATCAATGATTCAATTGTATATAAATTCTTTTATAATAAAGACAAAAGAAAATGTTAAAATTGGTATCTTATTTCCAACCTTGCTAGAGAGAGAGAGAGAAAAAAAAAAGCAGAAAATCTTGTTGGGTAGAATAAAATAAGTTAATGATATGTTTGTTTAAATAATAAAGTTTTAAGATATGAAAAATTTATAATTTAACCTTATCAATACGGGGCGGGGCAGGGCGGGGATGGGTTGAGGTGGGGCAAACTGGGTCTAAAAAGTCTAAACTCATTCCCACCCCGTCCGTGGTGCAGGGCTAAAATTCTGCCCCATCCCCGCCTCACCACCTTTATGGGGAGGGAAAAACCTGTGTGGGATGAAACGGAGAGAGACAGATCAAACGGAACATGGCAAAATTGCAATCTTTAGGCATATACACCCTTTGTGAGATTGATATGTAAGTCGGGAGTATATACCCTTTGTGAGCTAACATGTGAGCCCTATGTACATACCAGTCTCACAAAGAACATACATGCCCGATTCATACATGATTTTTTTGTGTCCGTATCCGTACTTTCTAGTTGACATTTCCTAGATGAAGAATTTCGTGTACACCACCACCCGTAGTATGATTCTCTATATCTCTTTGTCTGACGTGGATGCGTGATGGGGGCTCCAGCTACGTAATCTAATGGCGGGACCTTACGTACGGACATCAATATCAAACAACACTTCAAACTTTCAAAGACCAACAAGTATATGCAGAGAACAGAACAGATCAGATCAGAACACACCCATCACCATGGTCAAAGTCAAATCATGGATCCTCCTTCCTCCTCTGTCCTCTGATAACTGTGTCCTACGCCAAAAATGTGGGGCCCTCTTTGATTGGGTAGGGATCACTACCGTCCACTTTAATAAGTAGTGAGTCACTCATTTTAGAGTGGTGGGGGCTTTACAAAGCTTTCAGATGGGCGAGTTTTCAGGCGCAAAACCAGAAGTGATTGCAAAAGCTGTAAAAAAATTGCTTTTATGGGCAAAAGCAAAAGCGTGATTAAACTTCACACCAATTTGTATTATTTTTATTTTTGGGCTGTTTTATTTTAAATAATTAATCTCACCGTGTTTGGGTCAAAACTCAAAATACGACACCGTTCTTGCGGGGGTCCCCTTAATAACTGTTATATTCCGTTAAAAGTGTTTAACTAGATAGTACTTTGGAGTTTGGAAAACTTGGTTCTTTCCTTTCTTTAATCAACTATGTACGAGTTAAATGAACCCAATATAGATCAGCTAATAACAAGAAAAGAAACCCAATTTCTTAAGTATGAAGAAAATCATATTTATAGAAAAAATAAAATGTTAATTAGAGTAGAATTGTGTTTGATTTTGATTTAAGAGGTACAATTTTGGAGTAAATCCCACCTCTCTCTCAAAGTACAAATAAAGAGAGGACACACAAGAGAGAAGATTAGCTAGGAATAAAGAAGAAACAAATAAAAGTTAACCATTTTTTTTCTTCTTTTTCTTTATCTATACAGAAGAGGAAGCAAAATTACATTTCTCTCTGCGACCCGGATCAGTGAAAGCACAAAGCAAACCAACAAACCCAAACTCTTAAAAAGAGTTATAAAAATAAAAATAAAAACCAAAACAAAGCAGGAGCAGAAACTAACACATTAGTCATTAATTAGTGTCCAAAATAAAGGAGACTTATATGACAAACACCACTTCTCTTCCTCTGCCTTCATTGCTGTGTAAATCAAAAGTCATATTTTTCTCTCTTTCTCTTTCTTTGAAATATTGAAAAGAAAGAGAAAAAAACATTCAGAGCCAGAGAGCCCCAGCTTCTTTGAGAAGAGGCACCAAAGTTCCATTGATGTGAGAGGCCATGACTCTGTCCATTGCACCAACAAGTTTGCCACCAATGAACACAACAGGTACAGCAGTGGAGCTTCCTAAGAGCCTCATCAGAGCCTTTTCCATGTCTTTGCCTCTAGGGTCCTCATCCAACTCGTGCACAGTTGGGTTCACCCCCATGCCACAGAAGAGTCTCTTTATGGCATGGCACATGCAACATGTGCTCATGCTGAAGATGACCACCGCGTTCTCTGAGGCCAGCCTTTCTATGCGCTCTAGTGGGTCGCCAACGCTACTCCTTGTTGGCATATAAGAACCCCATGACTCACTTTGGTAATGCATTTTTTTTTTTTGTATCAAAGAAACTAATAAGAGGGTTTGGTGAATAAGTAACACAAGAAATAATGCCAAGAATTTGATAAAAGAGAGTGAGTGAATGCGTGAGTAAGTGAGGTCTGAGGAATTATATGGAAGGAAGGGTTGGTATTTATAGAGGTGAGTTTGAAAGAATTACAGTCCAAATTGGTGGTTAGTTTTGTAAATATAAAAAAAAGTTGGTCTGTTGCAGTCGTCAGCGCATGCAAGCAAGCAAAAAAGAAAGAGAGAGAGAGAGAGATCTTTAGACTGCTTTTATAATCTCAAGAAGAAGTGAAATAAGAAACAATAAAAGAGGGGGGAGCATATGCTTTTTAGATCAAAATTGTTAAATTAACGAAATTAGAGTATAGGGGACATATTTTGTCATAATTTGTACGTGTCAAATCTTCTTTGGATTACAATGGTATTGTCTCAATCTCGAACTCTCGTGTGTAAGTCAATGTAAGTAATATAATCAAATCACAAGTTAATATATGTACAAATTGTGTCAAAGCATGCGTCTCTAAAACAATTGTTAAATTAAACCTGCAACAAATAGATTCTCATCATGAGTTTGTTCCTCTCCCACTTTTTTTATTTTTTATTTTTTAAGTGTTATTGTGAAACTCCCTTAAAATTTGAGATAGATTTGGAGCAAAAAAAAAAAAAACTTATATAAGTCTTTATTTTGTCCTCCATTACGATTAATTATTTACTAAAAAATGTAAATAATTAAATCTTCAAGACCAAGTTCAAACTTAAGATTAATGAATACTATAAACTATCACTTACACCTAAAGAGTAATAAAATAAAATAAAAAAGAAGATAAATTTAATGATGATTTAACCATTATTTTAACAATTAAAACAACAACCTTTTGTTTTCCTCTTAACAGAGATAGAAGTTGAAACATGTAATAGACAACACAACAACACAAGCTTGAAATGGTCATTAACTTGTTTCCTGTTGATCAGTACCTAGCTTTTCAATCATTAATTAAGGGGGAAGAGATTAAGGAAAATATCAAGGACACAAAAAATTTCATAATTATTGTCACAATTTGTCATATGGTAAGTTGTGAATGGTGAAGGTCAAATAATGGGTCCACACCTCTACTACTCATAACTCGCCACATAATAAGTTGTGATAAAAATTGTGAAATTTTTTATATCCTTAATATTGTTAAGAAATTAATAAGAAGATAAAAGTTGAAACATGTAATAGACAACACAACAACACAAACTTGAAATGGTCATTAACTTGTCTCTTGTTGATCAGTACCTAGCTTTTCAATCATTAATTAAAGGGCAAGAGATTAAGGAAATTGGTAAGGACACACAAAATTTTATAATTATTGTCACAATTTATCACATGACAAATTGTAAATAGTAAATGTCAAATGTTGGATCTGCATCTCCACTAATTATAATTCATTGCGGAATAAGTTTGGGTAAAAATTGTGAAATTTTTTTATGTAATTGGCATTGTTCAGAGATTAATAAGAAGATAAAATAAAAGGGTTTCGGGGAGAGACAGGAAGCACAGGCTTTTTCAGAAGGGAGTTGTTGGTTAATAGATAGACGGCTGCTTCCGTCCTTGTTGTCGGCCCTACTAGATCAAAACAAAAGGATATTGAACGTGGCCATCACCAACCTTTGTTCCTCTTTTTGACGTGACCTTCATGCGCATTTTTATTATTATTTTACCCACAGTTCCCACCTTGGACCCTTCTTTCTTTTATTTTACCTCCTATATATATTACCTAAATACATATATAAAAATAATAAGACCCATCAAATTTTGTCTAATATAGAAAATGAGAGGGTTTTATTAACGTTTGTCCTGTTAGTAGGGTTGTCCATAGGTCGGGTTAAATCAGGTTTGAATCTGACCCGCAACCGATTTGATTGAATCGAGTGAATAGAAAATGGACCCGCAACCGACCGAACGTTCGGGTCGAGCCCGACGGAGCGGGACGAAGCCGATCAGGTGATTTCAAGTCTCAACTCTCAAGCACAACAACATTTCAAAACCCAGAACAATCTTTAAAAAAAAAAACCAGAACAATCTTCTCAAAAATAAAAAATAAAAATCCCAAAACAATCTTTTCAAAATCCAAACTAAAAAACCCTAGATCTAGGAGACTAAAACAAAATCAAATCCCAGAACAATCTTATAAAAAAAAACCTAGAATAAAGAAATTACAATCCAAACCAAAAACCCTAGATTTATGAGACAAACAAAAAAGAGAGAGAAGATTAAACCAGCAACACCACCACCACTCCCTCCCCCACCACCAACACATCCATCACAAAATCAGTACAATTTTTTTTTTTTAAATTCTTTTTTTGCTAACCCACCATCAAGCACAAATCAGAGTATCAAGATGAGATTTCAAGTAGATCAAAGGAGGCTTGTGGAGTTTGAGACTCAACCAAGGACGGCGAGTGCAATGACAACAGGGCGACGTTGGCAATAGGCTTGTGGAGTTTGAATTAGCGACGGCAGACTGGGTGACTGCTAGGAGGTTAGGATTAGGGGCGGCAATAAGGCCCAACTTGGTGACGATGGTAGCAAGGAGGCTAGGTGCTAGGGTTAGGGATTTGAGTCAGAGATTAGAGAAAGTGTAGAGATTAGAGAGAGTGAGAGAACGGGTCGGTGTTAACCTAATTACAGACCCATCACCCATGTTTTTTTCTTTTTAAAAATTCTGGGTCGGGCGGGTCAGTTTACATGGGTTATAAGCCCAAAGACCCGAAATCGACCCGAAAAACCAAAATTTAAATTTAATTGACCTATACCCGACCTGTATAGACATTCGGATCCGTTTGTGGGCCTTCAGGTCGGATCGGGTTGGACAGGTGGGTCGGGTTTGACGAGTTGATGGACAACCCTACCTGTTAGGAAGATAAACTCTTTGAGAGCTTCTTTGAATAATTAATATATATTTTAACTCAAAAAGCTTAAGTTCAATGAGTGTGTACTCAATTATGTTATATTACCTACTCATTCTTCTCATTATTATTCAATGTGAGACTTCGCTTACACGTGTAACCCAACATGCTCTTAGAGCATACATTAGTGAACTGTTTTAGAAAACGTTTAATGGAAAAATGAAAAAAGTGACTAAGGTCACACATTAATCGGACCCAAAATGAAATTAGAAACAAAAGTCTATTATTTTAACATTAGAGGGAAAAAATTTAAAAATATCTGACTCTTTTAGGAAAAAATTTAAAAAAAAAAAAAAAACACCTACCCAAACTCATTTAGTTATGTAGTACTTTTTGGAACTCAAGTTTCAAGTGAAACTCGAGTTCCCAGCATTATATTTGATCATATTGTCATAACGCTTGGAACTCGAGTTTCACTTAGAACTCGAATTTGACAAACTTGAGTTCCAAAAAAGTGTTACATAACTAAATAGGTATAGTCAGAAGGTTTTTTTTTTAATCATAGAATTATGCTATTTGGCAAAAAAAAAAAAAGCCAAATTTTTTTTAAAAACGTCTCACTCTTTTTTTTTAGATAACTAATTGCATAGTTTGATCTCTTCTAGACACCAAGCACTTAATGAGCAGGTGCCAATTAAGGTACAAAGCTCTTGCCAGAAAAAAATTAATTAATTAAATGTCTGACTTCTATATTCAATTTGCGGAATCTGCGAAAGATTAAGTCGAATAAGGAAGTGGTTCCATGCCTTGTAATTTGCATGTGGGCAACTATTATTAAAAGATTGATGAATATTCTGAACGTTCCTGATTTTATTATAGATGCCTCGTATATTGTGGGCTAGGGCGGTTTGTTTTTCTTTTATACAGGATACAAATCTATCAAAGCATAGAAAAGAATATATTTATGTAAATAATTATTACACGTGGTATACATGGTAATTCATATATAATATTATCTAAGGAGCATCAAGGAAATTGATTTAGAAGAATTTATGTTTATCCATACAAATTCATCACTTTTTGTGTGTGGCAGATTTGAGTCCATCACATCAGAGATGGGGGAGAGAGGTTGAAGATGTGAAATTATTGTGCAGAATAATTTCTGGCTAAAAGGAAAGAGAGAATATAACAGATAGGAATCTAGGATTTCATGGCAGGTAAAAATGCAAAGTTTGAGTCTATATAAGATCAAGCTTGGCACGAATTTGAATTTCCGAATAGAAAACTTGGGTATTGATAAGTTAGATAAAATCTCATATAAAAGCATATATATAGTTTTTAGTTGATTGAATTGAACACTGAGAAAGTGTTTCAACCAAGTGATGCGCATGCTTGGCCCTTATGCAGTACGCATGCCTCATGTAGTCTTAGACATGTATGCAGCATGTCCAATGTGTAACAGAGAACTTTTTGTATTAGTTTAGATTTTACAGTATGTGATTATAAGCAATTTAAATATAGGGGTAAAAAAGAAAGAAAAAGGGGGAGACAGAAAAAATAGGAGCTTAAAAAAATGAAGAAAGGTCCGTACATGATGTGCCCTAACCCCTAAGGAAGAAAAAGAAGTTGAGCTGCTTTTGGTATTTGGGGTCCTGCTAGCTTTTTGCAAATGAAAGAGAAGGAGACACATAAGCAAGGCTATATATTGGAAGAGATGGATGGTAAAGAAAAAGAAAAGGATATTATTCGATTATGCTTGTCGGGTTTCTTTTTTACCCTCTTCACTCTAGTGTATACAAGTATATAACTATATATATACATACACTGAATTAGCGCGGAACCAGAATTTTGAGAATGGGGCCAAAATAATAGTAAATATAAAAATTTAACCAATTTAGAAGTGTTATACAAGAAATAAGAAGAGTTTAGGGGGCCAATTTTATATCTTTTGAAAACTTAAAGTAAATTTAGGGCTAAAAATTTACTATTTAGGAAGTTTGAGGGGCCAATCATATATTTTTGGAAAACTTTAAATGAATTTGGAGGTAAAAAATTAATATTTGAGAAGTTTGTGGGGGCTATGGCTCCCCAAGTTTCAATGTGGTTCTGCCCCTGGTTCTTGGCAAATTAATTGCATTGTTTGTTCCAAATTTTTTATAATTAGAAGAAGATAAAAGAAAGAAATTAAAAAAAAAAAAAAAAAGTCGGTGGTTATATGCTTAGTATGGGTTCTAAAAGACTTGCAAAAAGAAGTCTTATAAAGTTTGGAATTTGGATTTGATATATATCAGTATGGTGCTAATCAAAGCAACCGTGATGCTTAAGTAAGCACTTATAAAGATGGCGTTTTGTGGGAGATGGGATGTATGGACAATCTTAATTGGATGATGTGGCCACATCGTAATCTTTAGCTTATAAGCGATTTTAGTTTTTGAAGTTTAAATTAATCATTTTTAGTCCCTATAAACTTAATTACATTGATCAATCTTAGTTATTAATGTTTAACAAAGTGATGGTATGTCAGTGTTTAGTTTGATTATGTCATCTAAAGACTAAAGGTGATCACTGTAAACTTTAGAAACCAAAATCGCTCATAGACCAACAATGTATTGTTTTTCCCCTTATGTGCTTCTATAGTTTTGTACATATGCATTTAGTGTATGTTTCGATAAATTTGTTTTCCATCTCTTTATTTTATTGAAAATTAAATTGTGTAAAAATACTTTCATACTTATGAAATCTTTTCAAATTTAAGCCTCTATCCACTTTTGCCATTCATTTCCATTATTTTAGGTCATTTGAAGTAGGGGAAAATGGAGAACGTAAACGGTTGATAAAACTTGTGTTTCACCTAAATAACTAGCTTCAATGAATACTAAATTGATTTATGAATAAGCCATACGTGACATGCATAATTTAGTTACTTTTCTTTATTCGATTACAGTTGACAATAATAGAGATTAACATAAATTGAAACAGTTTCATAAGTGTGAAACTTTAATTGACAAAATTACAATTTTGGGACCTAAATATATGATCTTAATTCTAGGTCTTTTTATGTAATTTTTCATTTTTATTGCACAAGCTTGTAAACATGCCCTTATGATAATGGTACACTGCCACACTATGCTACTAGCTAGCCCTCTTTTTGTGACAAAAAAACCTAAAAAGATTGAACTGCCAAATTGGAATGTTGCTGTGGCACTTTAATCAACTTCACAGATCATGAGGTCAAAAGTAATCAAATGGTGAAAACGACCTATGCCTTCCCAAGGATGGTGTTCAATTTTCAAGCAAGAAGATATAGATGTTGAGGTAATCCAACGGTGTGGACTTGAGTATTGGGAATCTAATTCTTTTCACTAGAGACTAGAGACTAGAGAGAGTATATTCAAAGTTCAAACCCTCTTCACTTGTGTATTTTTAGTGAGGCAATCAACAGCATATGGTCCTAGCTTGCATGACGTGATCAAGGCTTCAGCTTTTATGTTTTCCTGAAATTCTTTCACCATTAATAGTAGAACAAAGCTGAAAGAAAGAATAAGACAGTTCTTTAATTAGGCAAATGTCACCTAATTCTTGAACACAATTTATATTGTGATTCAAAAACTTCAGAGTTTGTCCCCTTAAATAACACAAAGCAATGATCTTAATACAATCCACCTGTTGATACATACATAATCACAGATTATGAGCATGAATCATCACTCTTAGTATTGGATCAAGGCATATTGGCTTGGATTTCTTGGCCCTGAAATGATGGCAAGCAAAGCTTTATTCATGTATCTAGGTCGAACAAGACCTCGAGCTCTGTGATTCTAGTCAGGTTTCAAACCCTAAAGATGTTTTCTTAGTATTTTAAAGCTTTTCACATTAGTGTTGCTAAACAAAAAAGTGAACAACTCATCTAGTTTAAGCACGTGGTGAGGTATTAAGTTGAGAGGTGAAGTAAAAAGTTTAAGAAATAAGGATGTGTTTAGAGTGTGATAATGGTGTTGGGGAAGGTAAAGGCACATAAAAACATGTCGAAGCAAAAAGCCGGTGACACTGTAGTGGTGTGCTCACGATAACCATTAAAATGATTTGCCCATGCATTGCATGTCGGGAATTTATTGTTTACTACTATTTTTTTTTTTTTTTTGCTCTCTAACTTGATTAATGTAAAGTTTACATGTTAAGAGAAAAACTACAACCAGCCATTAATTCTATAGTTCATAAAAAGACAGACCAATATATAGCTTCTTTTGGAGACCAAGTTATATTCATTGTTTGTTATAAGGATGTCCACCATTATAATTTGTCAGTAATTGCTATGAAGATTTGAGGATGAGTGTCATTTACATTTTTGAATTTGTAAAGCAATGTGTCATTTCAATTATCTCAATTAATAAAGTTTTTTGGTTGTCAAATTAATAAAGAATTTGTGAGCGAATCTCACTTATTAAAAAGAAAATAAGAAATTATTGATACCTTAATTGAATATAAAAAACAATTATAAATGAAATAAAATATAGTTTGAAATGTTATCATATTTTTTTTCTTTAAAAAAATAAAAAAATTGGCAAGTGGTATCCTCATATATAACAAATAGAGGAAACTCATCCAACATTTTCACGATTTACAATAAAGTCATTGAAGGAGTTTCAAATAGTCAATTGCATTTTCATGTGTGTGGATTAATGGATTGGATCAATGCAATTGAATCCGTATATATCCAATTCCATTTTTGTTATTTAGTATATATATTTTTTATATAATTAGAATCAAACACATCAAGATTTAGCTATGAGTAAAAAAATTCATGCACACTCTTAGTATGATGGTGAGGGGGGCAAATTAAGGTCGAGATTCAAACCTCTAAAAGAGAGTTTCACAAACACATACACTTAGATATATTTAAATTAAATTAGAGTATGATTTATATCTTGTATAAAAAAAATAAAAAATAAAAACAAAAAAAGCTATTAGTGGAAAATTCAGACCAGAAAATTAAGAAAGAAGCCACGAGGTGGGAAATGAGCTAACTTAAAGAGGAAAACAAAAAACAAAAAAAAAAACTCAAATCTGACTTATTAAAACCATCTAGGAAATATAATTAATTTTTGTGTTCAATATTAATGAAAAATTTTCATGAATATCTCAAGATAAATGTAGGTACAGTACAGAAGCAAAATCATGAGTCGTACGTACTGTCTTAGACACAAAATTTAGTGAATGCAGCAAAATCAGAATCACACTTATCAATGTTAAAATTGTACTCGTGAATCCCCCAATCTCATTGTCCCATGTAAACCATGAAGAGCCATTCTAAAAGTTTGTAATTTCAAAGAGACAAAAATTCCAGTCTCAAACATGCGAAGAGTACGAATGCAATATTGCAGAACAAAAGAATAGGTGCCATAGCTATAGTGGTGGAGGGAGCAATAATTAAGTTGAAAATCACACAGAATTTCATTATTCATTATTAATTTTGTTTTCACGTACATTATAAACTTTGCTCATTTTTTAGACTCGATATTCATACAATATTTCTATAATTTGTTTTGGATTAATTTTTTTCTTTTAACTTTTTAATTGATTTTGTTAATTATAACTTTTAAAACCTCATAATTTTTTTTGCTACAACTGCACTTTTATTAATTTTCAAATCCCAAGGGCACACATAATCTCTCTCTCTCTCTCTCTCTCTCTCTCTTTCTTTTATTGTTTCTATAAATTGTATATTTTTTACACTTCAAGGAATAATAATAATTATTACTAAATTACACTAAGTGTGTGTTTGGCTAGCGTTTCAGCTGCGTTTGGCTTTTTTTTAGGATCACACAGCACTGTTCATGAGATCACCAAACTTAGCAAAACACGCATACCCATGCATTTTTGGGTCTCACAGTACTATTCACGCATTTAAAAATTATTTTACTACAGTATTTTCAACAAATAAGCAGTATCTAAATAGACCCTAAGGTACATTTTTGCACCTTTTTATGTTTGAGAGAGTATTTTTATTTTGGTATCTTTTATTTGAAAATTGTCATTTTTCGTCTTAAAAATTGAGAGCGTTTTTAAAATAATACTCCTTCCGTCCATTTTTCGTCTCTACGAGAATCTAGCCATCAAATGCTAAATCAATAGCTGATACACATATTGTAAGATGCTCATGAGTGAGATGCTACCATGTCATAAAAAATAGGGTCTTATTTTTTTTTTTTCTCCTTTTGTTCCTCAATCCCTAATTTCCTGCAAACTCAAACTCAAACAAAGAAACCACACGCACATGTGTGGTGATGAAGTGAACCACCATGCAATTAGAGAAGATGAGAAAAAGGAGAGGAAAATACATAAACAATAATTTATAACAAAAAAATACTTTATTTTTCACGATCGATGGGGTAGCATGTAACACGTGGCATAGTGGGCCACGTGCTCTCATCTTAGACACCTATGGATCAACTCTTATTTAGCACTTAATGCCAATTCATTCGTTGGGGTGGACAGGGAACCATTTTAAAAACGATCTCAAACATAAGAGACAAAAATAGAAATAGGGTCTAAAATGAAAACATGCTCAAACTTAGAAAAGCCAAACTATAATTTTTAGAATGAAAATATTGGAAAAATGCTAAAGTTATAATTTTCTTTTTAAAATTTGCAGGTTTTTACTTTCACCAGGTAGAGTTGAGAATTAAAACCTAAAATTGTGCTAGGATGAGAGCCTAAATAATATAGGCTTTTTTTTTTCCTAACTCATTTGATTGAGCCATTAAGTGCCAATAAAACAATTTCATTTATTTATTTTTCCCTCGTAACGGTCAGATTTGTTATAGTCATAAACGAAAGGACCACTTTGAAATGGGGGAAAATGGGTTTTTGCCCTTATTTTGTAAAAAATCTAGCACAATGTCTCTGTTTTGAAACTATTATACACCGTGTCACTGTTTTAAAACTCAATTTAAAAAAAACAGAGTTACAAGTGGAACTCGACATTATGTCGAGTTCTATACATATTTTGCGACTTAATTTTTTTTTTTTTTTAAATTAAGTGAAACTCGACTTTAAATTGGGCTTTTTCCCTCATTTTTAAAAAAAATCTAACACAATGTTCTTGTTTTGAAATTATTAAGCACCGTATCCCTGTTTTTGAAACTTGATTTTAACAAAATCAAGTTCTGTATAAAACTAAATATCCTTAAAATCGAGTTATATTTAAATTTTTAATTGAAACTCGACTTTGCCAAAGTCGAGTTTCAATTAAAAATTTAAATATAACTCGATTTTAAGGATATTTAGTTTTATACAGAACTTGATTTTGTTAAAATCAAGTTTCAAAAACAGGGATACGGTGCTTAATAATTTCAAAACAAGAACATTGTGTTAGATTTTTTTAAAAATGAGGGAAAAAGCCCAATTTACCCCTTTGAAATGAAATCAAACTTAATGGACTAAAAAATCTTAAACTTAAAAGAACCAATATTATAAATACAATCTCAAATTTTAAAAGAATCAAAAGTATAATTTAAGATATAAACTCTTTTTTCTAACTATTATTATATTATAAGACTTGACTTGAGTACAGTTCATTTAAATTTTCAAAATTGTATAGACCAATGAAGATAAACTATGAAACTATCCCCTAAATACTCCAACAGTCCTACTAGGATTGCATTATTAGGACAGCATTAAACCATTCATAGATTTGGTTTCTAAAACTTTCGAAGGGCCCTACGAAACTTTCTGATATAAATTAGGTCAGCAAACTGTACTGAGTAGGTGTGAGGTTTGTCCTTTGGTCTCCCACTTTGACCCTTTTGGCTGTTGGGCATGCCCTTAACTTAAGCTTCATTCTCTCTCTCTCTCTCATGGATCATTCATGGGTGATGATATTTTTACAACAAAGTCTGACGCAAACACAGCTTTGAAAGTGAGACCAAAACCCATATAATATACACTTTTATCATCATCAATACACTTATTTAAATACCCGTCCTTGTTGGACCGTTAAAGAAGTAAAACAACAGACGGCTTTTTCTCAGCCTTTGCTAAACCTAGCTGACGTTAGCCTAACGTTGACTGCTTTTCTTTTTTCTGCTTTCTTTTGTTTATTTCTAACCTAAACCTCCTGTGTGGCTGTGTTGTGTTTGTCGCTTTCATTTTGCATGGTTTCATTAGAGTAATAAGCTTTGTTTGGATTATCATGAGCTTCAATGCCTAGGCCAATGTTCCAATTATTTTTTGGAATTTGAAACTCGGTGTGTATGTGAAAGGAAATATATATATATATATATATATATACACACTATGAACTTTAATTTTTGCAGTTGGGAAGTTTGATAGTGGGGTGTGTATCGGTATTGGGATCTGACGGTGCTTTTGTCTCACATTGTGTTCTGATACTGTCGTATAGAGATTAGAGAGAATGTCTATCTGCTTTTTCCTTCTTCTTGTTTGGATGCCAGAATTGCTTATCCTTGTTTTGAGGTAATAATAATTTGATCTAGAAACAAAAGATATTGGATAAAAATATTCATTAAGCATATGCATATAGTATTTGATACTAACAAAAATATAAATAATTTTTTTTTAACCATTACTTGTTTACCAATTGTTCTTCAAGTAATTGCTTGTTAGGTATATAGGAGTATGTACTTGGAACAGTACGTGAGATAAAAGAGTACTTATATGATTCATTAATCAGGATTATCATTTGTTTAAATTTAATTTCAGGCTTATGTTAATGGATGTCATCATGTTTCCATTAAGGAGGAATTTATTGGGTCACTACATTTTTTTTTTTTTTTTTGATACATGATAGAATTTCTACTCTAGTCTAATATAAGTGTATATGTGTGTGAAACTCCTTCCTGGAGACTTGAACCCCGGCCCTTGCCCCCCACACCCCACAAGCACTTATACTTGTGGAGTGACCATCGCACCAAGGATGTGCGGTGGTATTGGGTCACTACATTGGAAAGTAACAAAAACTAATAAACAAATGCAAATGTTAACAAGCACGGCATAGATGCTTGTTAATGATGTACTAAAGTGGGTCCATTTAATAAATAAAAGAATAAGACATAAAATTGCAGAAAAAGACAAAAAATGGTACAAAAAGAAGTAAAAAATTATTATTAACGGGCATCGTAACACAACCCATAAACAAATACTTTTTTAACCGACCTATGTATGTACTTGATTGCATTCAAAAAACTGATCGATTACAATAAAAAATTTAGTCTTAACCATTGCCTCTAGGCACTTGCAAATTGCACCCTCAACTTAAGAACCTAAATTTTGTTCAGAAGGTTAGGTTGCATTCCAAAAATTAGGTTAGTCTCAAAGTACCCATCCCACGACTAATTAGTTGCAATCTCAAAACCATTGAATATCATCTTGTTGCATGGTGTTGAGGTTCAAACTTTCTTCTAGAGATTGTACCAGTACGTTAGCCTTTTCCCTTATAATTTGCTAAACATGGGTAAAATTAAAATAAATAAAAAAAAAAAAAAAAAAAAATCCTTGTTACTATAAGAAGACTAATTTGTTCATGCTTATTAAATTTATATGGTTATTTAAAGTGTGAAATTAATTTTCGTTCTTTCAAAACTATAGTGGGATGTAGACTGTTGTCTGCTACAATACTTTGAACATTGTTGAGTTACTTTCATATTCTCTACTTCTTCTTCTTGTTCTTCTTCTATAACCAAGTGAAGAAATAAAAGTATGGGTAAAATAAAAGTGTTCTAAATGATTGTGATTTGTGAAGTAGTGTCAATTATATATATATTGATTTGATTTTATCTTGTGATGGGGAAAAGAAGATAAGGGGTTGTTACATGGCTTCCAGTTTCTTTTCTAAATTGGCCATTCTGTTGTCAGCAAATGCTGAAGGATGTACTAAATGTTGATTGATGACCAATATGCTTTTGCATTTAAAGATTTCCTTTAGTTTGCTGGAATAAAGTGAAACGATTAAAAATGTAGTTTGGTTGTCTGAGAGATCAATCTTCATGCAATGGAATGTGTATGCCCTTCAACACCATTCAAAAAAAGAATAATTCCCAACAAGGTGCTTTTTAAGATGAAAGCTTTTGTATATCTTTGTACTAGTACCCATTTCATAATGACCTATTACCAAAGAAGCTTCACTGATATTCTTGGCAACTTGGTTTGTATGGATGTCTAACACATTAATATAGGGTGCAAAATCTACCTGAATAAAGAACCCAACAACAAAAAAATCAAAATTTGAGCACCCATCAAAGATTTTCAGTCCAGTATGTATGCTTCATTCTAAGTGCTGGTCTTGTCCTATTCAACAACAATTGATGTGCCATTACCCATTAGTATGAAGGATTTTATATACTTTTTTTGTTTCCTGAGAAATTAGAACTATGAAGGATATTGACCCAAAAGAAGAAACTGGAGCCCCATTTTGGAGTCCTGAGCTGTCCCTTGCCAACAAGCCCAATGAGTCTTAAAATTGGCCAATAAGACAGGCCAGTCCCTATTAGTTCCATTCCAAATTTTAATCGAATGCTACAGAATAACTACTACCTTGCGCATTCAGCTTGCAAAGCAATTTTCGTTATACTTCAGTTTATTCTCAATTAAAAAAATAAAGGAAACCCATTCCGTTCTCTTTTTTCTCCTTATGTCTAGAACAAAAGATAATTGGATTCACACTGGAGCTCAACTCAAGCTGTTATTTATTTATTTTTTTTTATCAATTTTGTCGTATTTATATTGTGCAACACTATCAGACACCACAAATGGTTGCCTCTAATGAGAGAGATGCAATTGTTTTTGCCAATGCTAATGTTCTTATGATTTGCTGGGCTCAAATAATAACCAGACATCCTAGAACAATCCCATTAAAGGAATCTATTAACTTATTTGGGAACAGTTTTGTTAGGACATATGTGTTTCACTTGTTAAGAACATATGTCATTATTTTATGTAGTTGGCTAATCCTTTGACAAAACGCACTTTACTTGTATTTGGGTAGATCTAATATGTGTTAATACTTCAAGAAACATGTTGTTCAAGTATAGTATTAAAGCCATGAAGATTGGACCAAGAAACAAGTGAAGAAAATGTGTTCATTAAAGCTGGACAGATAGCTCGACACTTGTGGACAAATAGCCCGACAGCTGCTCGACACCTCTCAACAGCTGGCTATCTATCGAGCTCTTCAGTTGATTGTTATCACAATCTCGACACCTTCTCGACAGCTAGTAGATCGATCGAGAAAGTTTCTGTCCCCTCGACACCTTCTCAACACCTCCTCAATAGCTGTATCTGTCTAAGTTTAAAGCTCGACACCTCCTCGACACTTGCTCGACACCTGCTAGACACCTGCTATCTATCGAGGTTACGGAAATTAGAATTTTCAGATCTGATTTTTGGGTAAGGCTTTTGTATTTGTGTAGGGTTTCTTTTCTAACAACCCTAAACCTATATAAGGCTTATTTTAGAGGCCGTCACATAAGAGAATACAAGGAGAACATAAGCAAAAGGTGACTGATGCCTTATTCTCTCTGAAAGAAGCTACTACATCTTTGCGCCTTAGGGTTTTGTAACCAAATGCTTCTTAATCTTCATTGTTGATGAAACGAAGAACTTTGCAGTCAACAATCTTCTTCTACTTGGTGATTAAGTTGCGTACTGGGATTTGCGCTATTGGTTAGTCACGTACTGGAATTCGTGCATCATCAAAGGGTGGCGTTCATATATTGAAGAGTTCAGAGGTTCTGAAGCAGTAGAAGGTTTCTGCTGTGAGTTTATCTATGGGGATTGTAGAGTCTAGGGACAAAGGTTTTGTATTAGATTTGAAACTTCTCTTTACTATAGTGGATTGCTTTTCGGGAAGGTTTCCCCCTAGGTTTTTTTACTGTGAAACTGGTTGGTTTCATTGGTTTTCCTGGGTCATCATATCTTGTCTTATTTATTTTTTCGCTGCATGACTTTGACATGATATTGATGTTTGTTTGTTTGTTTTAACAAGTTTTATTCATAATAAATCTAATTATCAACTTGGATTTAAAACTTGTTAATTCTATCAACTGGGGTCTAAATTTTCCAACAAGCTTATTTAGTTTTTTATTGAAAACTTTTTGTTGAAAGTATGCTAAAATATACTTGTACTTTTAAAAAAGAAAAAAAAAATGAAATTTTAAAAAAATGTACATAAAAGCTAAAAATTGGGCTTATAAGCTCTACCCAAATAGACACGTGTAACTGAAGCCCTGTAATGGTTAGAACATATGATTGATTATGACTAGGGGTGACAATTCGTGTTCACGTGTCGGGTTCGTGTCGTGTCATCTCATGAGTATCCGACTATATAAGTCAACACTAACCCGACATGTTTATTAAACGGGTCAAGATTCCTCAACCCTAACACGACCCATTTATTAAACAGGTCAGTCGTGTCGACTTTTTTATTAAATATTTTCAAAATGAAAAGAAAAAAAAATTATGAAAAAACAAACAAAAAAATATTTTTAATATAAAATTTAGAACTAATGAGTAATTGCATCATAAATAGTCATTCAAAACTAAATCATATCTCAATATCACAAATAATCAATCACTATATGTCAAAGAAAATAAATCACAACAACTAATAAGTTTATATAACTAGGGTTTGAAAGGTATATTGGTAAAATGTTATTTAATTAAACGGGTTAAACAGGTCAAATGAATTCCATATGTTGAACATTAACCCAACCCATTTATTAAACGGGTCAGTCGTGTCAACCCAAATATGACATGAACCCATTAAGACTCAACCCATAACCTGCTAATTTTGTATCGTGTCGTGTCGGGTTCGCAGGTCGTGTCCAATTTTGTCACCCCTAATTATGACCCATCTTTAATTAAGTTGAGATAACTGAAGAATCATTATCTTCTGCCCCACTTTTTTTTGCTCCACTCTACACAAAAAAAAAAAAATCCTTTATGTCTCTATCTATTTTATTAAATGCTAATTTTCTCCCATAAAAAAATGCTAATTTTCTACCTTTTCTTATTTTAGTTTCTAAAAATAAATAATAATAAATAAATAAAAATCCAACAAACCTCCACCACCCAGTGGCGGAGCCACATTATAGGTTGGGGGCCTAAAATTTTGAAATATTTTAATATCCTATACATGTTATAAATCGATTAAGGTGGGGCCAAAGAAAAATGAGATTTGGCCCCCAAATTTGAGTTGCCCTCCAATAACATTAGAAGAAGAAAAAAAGAGGCTTCCCCCAAGAAAAAACCAAAAATAAATATTTCTAAAACAAAATTAAAAAAAAAAAAAAAAAAAACGTTACACAAGGATCATCCATAATTTTTTTTTGCTTTTTTTTTTTTTTTTTTTTATCTTTTCATTTATACATCCAATCAGTTGAGTTACAAGACTTTTGGCTCCATTATATTTAAAATTTAATTATTTTTCTTTTTGGATTATTTTCCGTACATGTTTAGAGTAAAGTAGACAATTTGTGTATACTCATTAGAGTTTAGAAAGATTATGTTCATTAGGAAAAAAAAAAGGAAGATAACGAGATCTTGTTAATCTAATTGTGTATGTATGTTTTGAATTTGTCTAGATTGATTTATGAATATCATAGTTTGGTCCCCTCAAGTCAAAATTCTTGGCTCCACCATTGCCACCATTGACCCTTGCTGATATCATTAATGGCCATCCACCACTGCTAGGTGTCCACACCACGACTGACCAGTTACCAAAAAAGAAACCCAATACATTTTCACCGGTTAGAGCATTCCCATCCGGAAATGTCATCTATCCTATTTTACCATCTCAAAAAAACTATTTTATCAATTATACCATACCATTTTATAACACACCCAACATCCCAACTTTTATTTTCCCATCCAATATATTAAAATAATATATCCCAAATCCATCTCTATTCTCTCCCATCTCTCTTCCCCCTGTCACTGCAACCACCTACTCCCGCCACCCCCACCACGAACAAACCCAAAAAAAGCTACCAAATTGAAACAAATCACCACTACATCATTGCCTAAAAACTAAACTTTCAAGCAGCTAAATTAAACATTTAAACAACCACAACAAATTAGCAAGCAATCAACAACCATTAAAACCACCACCATCAATCACAAACCCAACCACACCCACACTATTCAAACCCACCATCACCAGAAAAAGAAAAAAGAAAAAGAAGCAAACCCAACACCTCCCACAGCAAGCAAACCCAACCCATTAGCAAGCAAACCCAACACCACCCATACCCACGGCCAAAACCAATCACCCACGGCCAACACCACCATACCGATCCACACCAAAACCTATCACCCACAACCCACCGCCACAACACACCAATCTAGAAACCTAGAAACCCAATTGATCTCCACCGTAAAAAACCCACAAGAACGCATTGAACTCCATCGCCTGAAATGCACAAGAACTCACTGATCTCCACCACCAAAAACCTATGGCCCACCACGCCGATCCACCACAATCCTTAGCCCTAGACCCACCAAGCAAGCCCACCAAAATTCGATTAACAATCCTCAACCCCTTGACCATGATGATCTAGCCTCCGTAATCGTCCCCACAAAACTCTCCTTCACCGCCGCTTCAACACCTTTTATTCAGGCCCAAAGCTCCAACACCTTCCCCAAAGACAGAGAGAGGGAAACGAGAGAAGTCAAAGACAAATTGAGAAAGAGAGAGTTGTGAAAGAAAGAGTCTGACACAGAGAGGAGAGAGAAAGAATAAAAGGTATTAAAATATTATTATTTTGTTTTGGCATAGTGCTACAGTACCATCGTACAGAGAGAGGGAGACGAGAGAAGTCAAAGACAAATTGAGAAAGAGAGAGTTGTGAAAGAAAGAATAAAAGGGATTAAAATATTATTATTTTGTTTTGGCATAGTGCCACAGTACCATCATACATTTACGATGGTACTATAGCACTATGCCAAAAAAATTTACAATTTTCCATGTTTACAATTCCGGCTGTTGAGACAAATTGGGCCTAAATGCTAAAATATGCTTACATTTTGCATTTGCAAGCCCAGCTGTGAATGCTCTTACCGCCACCACCACGAACCTTTGCTGGTGCCACTAGTAAGAGATCACGACACCATCATTCAATCACAAAATATAAATGATTAGAAACCCTAAACCCGTGCAACATTTAGAGATTACGAGAAATTATAACTTTTTAGTCACAACTAATCATATCATTCCTCTCTAACCTTTGAGCATAGATAGATACAAACAAAAGCCCAAAACCCCTTATAATATAAACCCGGCAGCACGCCCTCCTCACCCCTACAAATACACGATACCCAACAGCTGATGCAAGGAGCATCAAACAACTTATTTCTCATTGCAACTTTGGCACAAGCTATAGCAACAGCCGAGACAGGCTGACAGCCATGTCAGCAATGCAGTAGCCTATCCCAGTGTAGTCCAACACTTACAGTAGCCTATCCTTAGTTTCTAATGTATTTCCAAGTCAATTACTAAGAGATTTCAGATTCAGTTAAGACCTGTGTCCAAATAGCAAGCTTAATGTTGTTATTCAACTTGTGCTCAGTGGATTAGCTGATTAGTTAAGCATTAACCAATCAAATTTTTAGCCTTATCTCTAATTGATCTTAGCTATTAGTATCAATCAGTTGTATAATAGCCTTTTAACTTGTATTTGTAAAATAGTTGGTTGATTTTTTAGAATGAAATAAGCTTGATAGCTTTTTTTGGAACTGTGTTCTTGTTGAGATACTTATCCACTTGTGTAGTTTACTGGGATTTTATTAAAAAATAACCAAATCCCTCAAACTATTGTATTAGTAAGACAAGGTTTGAAACATATTTAGTTTATAACAATTCGACTTTTCTGGAGACGAGTGTGAGACACTCGATTTCCAAACTTGAGTGTCTCACACTTGATTTCCCAGTGGATTTTCAAAGGGCGAAATCGACTCCAGAAAAGTCGAATTGTTATAAACCAAATATGTTTCAAACTTTGCCTAACTAATAATATAGTTTGAGATTTATAGTTATTTTTTTTTAAAATCCTAGTTTACTCTAATCAACTCAAATCCCTTTCTCACTAAACTAATCAATAGCCCATCACTATTTCCCTGCATCAGTTTCTCACCCTCATTTATTTATTTTTGTGGGGTTGTCATAGTTTACTTCTTTATATATATATATATATATTCCAGAAATGGAATATCCCCAAGGTTGATACTAAGTCCATCTACAAGACTAGTTGGGCTGAAAATACTTTTTATTCTCAATACAAAGTTAGAACTGTTGAACAAACATTTTCTATTTCAAAAACTCATGAAAAATGTTGCTTGTTTTCTAAAAGAAATATTAATGATTTTCTTGCTAAGAAATTCAATTATTTGCATATTGGTCTTGTTCAAGTTGCTGTTAAACCACTCACTAAAAAAGGTATAAATGCTTCTGTCCTCATATGTTTAAGAGATGCTAGATTCAAGAACTTTTCTGATAGCATACTTGGTATGATTATTACATCTTTGTATGATGGCCCTGTTTATTTTGACTGTTATCCTGATATTTCTCTTGCTTTGGATGGTCCTAATATTGTTAAAGCTTTGACATTAAATATTTTGACATCTGGTTATAACATGGAAGAAGGTAGCAAGCCTTTTGCTTTGATTTATCGTATTTATTATAGATTCTTGGGTACTCAATTGAATCCTTGTGCTAGGATAAAGAGAGAACCTGCTGGTAAAACCATGTTAATCCAATGTTCAACCCCCTGATGCTAGAATTCAAGTTCCAAAAATGATTCAATGGCAAGATGTTAATCTTCCCAAAGAATGGTTGTTGGAACAAGAATCTCCTCCTGCTAAACCTGTTTTTGATGAGTTAAACCTCACCTATATTCAACAATATCTTGATGGCACTGTTAAAATAAGTTTTCATGATAACCAACCCTTAAGGATCAACGAAGGAAGACATTCCATTGCTGGATCTGAAAGTATCTTAAAAAAAGACCAAAATCTCAATGAATTTTTGCAAAAGAATTTTGAAAAACCTGGTTTGAAGCTAAAAGGAGTTTCAAGTGACAACTCCCAAATTAGCACTGCTTTTTACTCTACTAAACTAGAACCTTCCTCTCCATATAGCAGAATTGCTATTGAAGAAGAAGAAACTAAATCTGTGTCTCCGTCTTTTTTTGATTTTCAAAATGTTGAAACCCCTGTTTTTCAAAGTCAATTAAGAGTTTTAAATGTTCTAAACGAGAACTTTGAAATTGATATGGTTGCTTTGTTTAATGAATTTGTTTCTGCAAAAAACAGAGATAAAAGGAAATATTACCAAAGTACTTTTGCTCAGTCTGAAAAAGACCGTGTTAAAAGGAAATGGAAAGAAAAAATGCATCAACTAAAAAAACACATTTTGTTTTTTGATTTTCTTGAAAACTATTATGTTCCAAAAGATGAAGTTTCAAAAAATCATTTGAATGTAATAAAGAAATCAAATTTTGTTAAAGAAGATAAAACCATTATAAGGTCTAGCCACCTGCCCCTTGAGACAGTTCTTGTAAACTGTAAAGGGACTAGAGTGAAGGTCTCTCCTTTCAAAATTGCTGATGATAAAACCCATGTTCCTAGTATTATTGAACAAAACAATTTTACTAATGAATCCTTGCATGTTTTTGGTCAACAGCTTGATCGTATTGAAGAAAAAATTGTTCAAAAAACTGTTACTTCAAAACCTGAGAAACCTTTGTTTGATTTACCCAGTCAAAGAGAAAAATTGAATTTTAAAACCTCTCAAGCTAAAACTCTTGAAATTGTTGAGAAAATGCTTTCTGATTTAAAAGTTAAAACTGAGGGTACTTCTACAAGTGCTGCTCAAACTATTTCAAGAAATGAAAAAGAAACTATTTTTGAAGAAAACACAGATTCTGACTCATTATCTTCTGTTTCTGTTAAAAAGATTTTTGATGATGATTTACCAGAAATTAAAAGATTTGTTAGAAAATCCAATCCCATGTCTTTTACAAAAAATTGGTATTCAAAACCTACTCCTCCTGATATTTAGTTTGAAGAAAGATCTTTTCAAACACAATTTTCTGTTTCTGCTGATAAACTTTATGAATGGAATATTGATGGTTTGTCTGAAAGGAAATCATTAATAAAATGGGTCATATGTCTATAGTTGGAATTGCTTATATGAATAACCATAATCTTGACCACCCTGAAATTGTTTGCCTTCTTGTTACTGGTTTTTCTGGCACTCTTCGTGGATGGTGGGATTCATATCTCACAGATTATTTCAGAGAATCTATTAAAACAGCTGTTAAAAAGAATGATGAAGGTTTGCCCATTTTTTATGAAAGTATTGGTCGAGGTATACCTGATGGTGTCAATACCTTAATCTATACTGTTCTTAAACATTTTGTTGGCACCCCATCTAATATTTCATCTCGGATTTCTGATTATCTAAACAATTTAAAATGTCCTAATATGTCTAATTACAGATGGTACCAAGATGTTTTCATTTCTAGAGTTATGCTTCAGAAAGATTGCTACAGGCCTTATTGGAAAGAAAAGTTTATTGATGGTCTGCCTCCTATCTTTGCTCATAAGGTAAAACAAGAATCAATTGGTAAAACCTGTTAAAATACAAATTAAAGAATAAAAGAAAAGCTAAATATGAAATGGGTAATTTCTGTGAATAATATGGTTTGCCCCCTATTGCTTCTTCCAGGCAAAAAGGGAAAAAACATGATAAAATTCACAAAAATTATAACCATAAAAAATATAAAAATACAGAACTAACTTTGTTAAACCCAATGATTTTTATGCTAAAAAGAAAAATGTTTCTAAAAAATATGATAAATAGAAATCAAGTAAAGGCAAATGTTTTAACTGTGGTAAACCTAGACACTATAGTAAAGACTGCAAACAAAAACCTGGTAAGTTAAAAAATAAGTTTAACATGTTAAATATTGATGATAAAGACCAAGAAGATTTATTCCAAATCCTTGAATCAAACAATTTGTCTGATTCTTTGGAAGAGGAATTTTCTTCCTCATCTGATTCCTATTATCATTCTACTGATGAATCTTCTGGTTCACCTAATTTTAAAATTGGTTGTAGAGATTCTTGTTGCAATGTTATTAAAACTGTTAATGTTCTCACCAAAAGTGAAGAAAATGAAAGTTTGTTAATTACTTTGATAAGCCAAATTGAGAACCCTAAATTAAAACAAGAGTATCTCAATAAGCTTAAGAAAAATTTAATAAAAGATGAAAATGTTAAAAAACTGAAATCAACAATAAGTTTTGAAGAAACTTTGGAAAGATTTAATAAAAAGAAATCCAAAGATTTGACTGTTAATGATCTTTAACATGAAATTACTGTTGTTAAACAAGAAATAATTGAATTCAAAAATGAACACCAAACTGATAACAATAATCTTAAACAAGAATTTTTATTGTTAAAAATTGATAAAAACCTTGATAAACATCAAACTGATAATGAACACGACGAGCACAAAGATGGAGATGAATCCAGTCAACAGGCTCTTCTTTCTGATAAAGGTATTGCTAATAATTCTCAACTTAATCTTGTTAAGATGCTTCCTCCAAAATGGTTTACAAAAGTTAAGATTGTTGTTTCCCATGATTATTATTTCAATGTTATTGCTATGATTAATTCTGGTGCGAATATGAACTGTACCCAAGAAGGATTAATCCCTTCAAAATATTTTGAAAAATCAACTGAAAGATTGGTTTTTGCTAATGGTAATCAAATGAAAATTAAATATGAATTGAATAATGCTCATGTTTGCCATGATAATGTTTGTTTCAAGATTCCTTCTGCTCTTGTTAAAAACATGACTGATAAAGTGATTCTTGGACTTCCATTTATAAATGTTTTGTATCATTTTCTTGTTGAACATGATGAAATTACTACTGATCCTTTTGGACAAAAAGTAAAATTCAAATTTGCTTCAAAGTTTGAAATTGATACTGATGATGTTTTAAATTTGATTCACACTAAAACCAAACATCTTAACTTCCTTAAGCAAGAGGTTAGATACAAAAGAATTGCTGAACAACTTTCTGATAAATTGCTACAATCTAGAAATGATAATTTTCAGAAAATCTTGATAAAGAATGTTTACTTTGATACCTTTTGGCAGGAAAATGAGCATATTAGTGATCTAAATACCACTAGTAAGTGGAGTAGTATAACTTCCTTGGCAGAAAGGAAGAACAAGGGAAAAGCACCTACACAGGGCTATTCTCAAGACAAAAGGGGTTCAGTAGGACTTCCTTTTGTAATGCATGAAGGTGCATCCTCCAGGGTTAACCCGAATGGATCAAAATCCCTTCAGGAATTTGTCCCGGTAGAGGTGACATATGTTGGGCTTTGTGGAGCCTAATTTATGTTTGATCCGGTTGACGACCCGACCCGACCCGACCCGAATAATGTTGCGTGGTTTTTAATAGGAGATTTTCTGAGGCTTAGTCCATGGAGCGGAGGCTTGGGTCGACAGGCCCAAGCTGTAGCCCATTGTAATCCTGTGCGCAGGATATAAAAGCCAATTTTGTGATTAGGGTTTATTTTTTGGATAGTCGTGTTTTTAGAGAGAGAGAAAAACACTGTAGCCGGACTTTGTATTTTTCCTTGATAATAGTGAAATCCCTACAACTCCGTGGACGTAGGCAAATTGCCGAACCACGTAAATACAGTTTTGTGCGTGTGATTATTTTCTTTGACGTGTGTTTTCTCTATTTTTTTTTTTTATTATTTTTTTTTTTGTTTCTCACAGGTTGGAATTTTGGTTGAAGTCCCAACAACTGGTATCAGAGCCTAGGGTTAGGTTTGAGTGAGAGCAATGGCAGAGGAAGTAGGAAAGGCGTCTGGAATAGAAAAGTTTGATGGTACAGACTTCACGTATTGGAGGATGCAGATTGAAGATTATCTCTATGGGAGGAAATTGCATCTACCTCTTTTAAGGACAAAACCTGAGGCGATGAAGGCTGATGAATGGACTCTTCTTGACAGACAGGTACTAAGAGTTATCAGGTTAACTCTGTCTAGGTCCGTTGCACACAATGTTGTAAAGGAGAAGACCACAGCAGATCTGATAAAGGCTTTGTCTGGTATGTATGAAAAGCCGTCAGCAAACAACAAGGTGCATCTGATAAAGAAACTGTTCAATTTGAAGATGGCAGAGAATGCATCAGTAGCACAACATTTGAACGAATTTAACACTATCACAAATCAATTGTCGTCTGTAGAAATTGATTTTGATGATGAGATTCGTGCTCTGATCGTCTTGGCTTCTTTGCCAAACAGTTGGGAGGCAATGAGGATGGCAGTAAATAATTCTACAGGAAAGGAAAAGCTTAAGTACAATGATATTCGAGATTTAATTATGGCTGAAGAGATTCACAGAAGAGATGCAGGTGAAACCTTAGGATCTGGTTCTGCCCTAAACCTTAAGACAAGAGGTGGAGGTAATAACAGAAATTCAAATCGGGGCAGATCAAAATCCAGAAATACTAATCGGAATAGAAATAAATCTAGATCAGACCAACAAGTACAATGCTAGAATTGTGGGAAAACAGGTCACTTTAGGAACCAATGCAAAAGTCCTAAGAAGAAGAATGAAGATGATTCTGCTAATGCTGTAACAGAAGAGGTACAAGATGCATTACTTCTTGCAGTAGAAAATCCACTTGATGATTGAGTTTTGGACTCAAGAGCTTCATTTCATACCACTCTACACCGAGAAATCATACAAAATTACGTTGCAGGTGATTTTGGTAAGGTGTATTTGGCTGATGGTTCAGCCTTGAATGTTGTAGGTATGGGAGACGTTCGGATATTGTTGCCCAATGGATCTGTTTGGTTACTGGAGAAGGTTCGACATATTCCTAACCTGAGGAGGAATCTAATTTCTGTTGGATAATTTGATGATGAAGGGCATGCAATACTATTTGTTGGTGGTACTTGGAAGGTTACAAAGGGAGCTAGAGTATTAGCTCGTGGAAAGAAGATTGGCACTCTCTATATGACCTCAAGTCCAAGAGACACAATTGCAGTTGTTGAAGCAAGTACTGATACAAGCCTATGGCACCGCAGACTTGGTCACATGAGTGAGAAAGGGATGAAGATACTGCTGTCAAAAGGGAAACTACCAGAATTGAAGTCCGTTGATTTTGACATGTGTGAAAGCTGCATCTTAGGAAAGCAGAAAAATGTGAGCTTCTTGAAAACTGGCAGAACACTGAAGGCTGAAAAATTGGAGTTAGTACACACTGATTTGTGGGGACCTTCTCCGGTTGCATCCCTTGGAGGTTCTAGGTACTACATCACTTTCATTGATGACTCAAGCAGAAAGGTATGGGTTTATTTTCTGAAAAATAAATCTGATGTATTTGAAACTTTTAAGAAGTGGAAGGCCATGGTTGAAACAGAAACAAGTTTAAAACTAAAATGTTTGAGATCTGATAATGGAGGAGAGTACATAGATGAAGGGTTCAGTGAGTATTGTGCTGCACAGGGAATTAGGATGGAAAAGACCATTCCTGGGACACCACAGCAGAATGGTGTGGCTGAGCGCATGAACAGAACTCTCAATGAGCATGCTAGTAGTATGAGGTTGCATGCTGAACTACCAAAAACTTTCTGGGCTGATGCTGTTAGCACTGCAGCTTACCCGATAAATCAATGGCCATCAGTTCCCATGGAGTTCAGACTTCCTGAGGAAGTTTGGAGCGGTAAAGAGGTAAAGTTTTCACATTTAAAAGTTTTTGGTTGTGTTTCTTATGTTCATATTGATTCTGATGCTCGTAGTAAACTTGATGCAAAGTCTAAAATATGTTTTTTCATTGGCTATGTTGATGAGAAATTTGGCTATAGGTTTTGGGATGAACAAAACAGGAAAATCATCAGAAGTAGAAATGTGATATTTAATGAACAGGTTATGTACAAGGACAGGTTAACTGTAGTGTCAGATGTTACAGAGATAGATCAAAAGAAATCTGAGTTTGTCAACTTAGATGGATTGACTGAAAGTACTGTCTAAAAAAGGGGTGAAGAAGATAAGGAGAATGTAGATTCATAGGTAGATCAGAGTACACCTGTAGCTGAAGTCCACAGATCTTCCAGGAACATTAGACCTCCACAGTGTTATTCACCCGCTTTAAATTATCTCCTGTTGACTGATGGTGGTGAGTCAGAGTGTTATAATGAAGCCTTGCAAGATGAGAATTCAAGCAAGTGAGAGTTAGCCATGAAGGATGAGATGGATTCCTTGTTGGGAAATCAGACATGGGAACTGACTGAATTACTAGTAGGAAAGAAGGCTTTGCACAACAAGTGGGTATACAAAATAAAGAATGAGCATGATGCTAGCAAACGTTACAAGGCCAGATTAGTTGTTAAAGGGTTTCAGCAGAAGGAAGACATTGACTACACAAAGATATTTTCTCCAGTTGTGAAGATGTCAACAATTAGACTGGTGCTGGGAATGGTGGCTGCAGAAAACTTACATCTTGAGCAGCTAGATGTGAAGATGACATTCCTTCATGGTGACTTGGAGGAAGACCTTTACATGATTCAGCCAGAAGGGTTCATTGTTCAGGGACAAGAAAATCTAGTCTGCAAACTAAGAAAGAGCTTGTATGGCCTAAAACAAGCTCCTAAACAGTGGTACAAGAAATTTGACAGTTTTATGCATAGAATTGGGTTCAAGATATGTGAAGCTGATCACTGTTGCTATGTTAAGTTTTTTGACAATTCTTACATCATATTACTATTGTATGTGTATGATATGCTTATTGCAGGGTCTTGCATTGAGGAGATTAATAATCTGAAGAAGCAATTGTCAAAACAGTTTGCAATGAAGGATTTGGGAGCTGCAAAGCAAATCCTTGGTATGAGAATCATTAGAGACAAGGCTAATGGTACATTGAAGCTTTCACAGTCAAAGTATGTGAAGAAAGTTCTCAGCAGGTTCAACATGAATGAAGCTAAACCAGTGAGCACACCCTTGGGTAGTCATTTCAAATTAAGCAAAGAACAGTCACCGAAGACAGAGGAAGAAAGGGACCATATGAGCAAGGTGCCCTATGCCTCAGCTATTGGCAGCTTGATGTATGCTATGGTGTGTACAAGGCCAGACATTGCACATGCAGTGGGAGTTGTGAGCAGATTCATGACTAGGCCTCGAAAGCAGCATTGGGAGGCAGTCAAGTGGATTCTGAAATATCTGAAGGGTTCATCAGATACATGTCTTTGCTTCACAGGTGCAAGTTTGAAACTGCAGGGTTATGTAGATGCTGATTTTGCTGGCAATATTGATAGTAGAAAGAGTACTACTGAGTTTGTATTTATTCTAGGTGGTACAGCTATATCATGGGCTTCAAATCTGCAAAAGATTGTTACTTTGTCTACTACAGAAGCTGAGTATGTTGCAGCAACTGAAGCTGGAAAGGAGATGATTTGGCTACATGGTTTCTTAGATGAATTGAGTAAGAAGCAGGAGATGGGCATTCTACATAGTGACAGTCAGAGTGCAATTTTTTTTGCTAAAAATTCGGCTTTTCATTCAAAGTTGAAAAATATACAGAAAAAATTTCACTTTATCCGGTACCTTGTTGAAGATAAGCTGGTAATACTTGAGAAGATATGTGGATCTAAGAACCCGACAAACATGTTGACTAAGGGTGTCATTATTGAGAAGCTGAAGTTGTGTGCAGCTTCAGTTGGCCTTCTAGCTTGAGGACGGGAGGATGAGTTGCAGGGATGAGGGATTTCTTTTGGAGGATAGCGGCTGATGTTGGTGATTGAACTAGTCTCCAAGTGGGAGATTTGTTGGGCTTTGTGGAGCCTAGTTTATGTTTGATCCGGTTGACGACTCGACCCAACCCGAATAATGTTGCGTGGTTTTTAATAGGAGATTTTCTGAGACTTAGTCCATGCAGCGGAGGCTTGGGCCGACAGGTAGAGAGAGAGAAAAACATTGTAGCCTCACTTTGTATTTTTCCCTAATAATAGTGAAATCCCTGCAACTCCGTGGACGTAGGCAAATTGCCGAACCACGTAAATACTGTCTTGTGCATGTGATTGTTTTCTTTGACATGTGTTTTCTCTATTTTTTTTTTTGTTTCTCACAGGTTGGAATTTCGGTTGAATTCCCAACAACATATTCCAGTGGTGACATGGTTATTGCTTTGCAGGAAGTTTTGTCCAGAAGTTTGCAATTCCATAATGGAACCTACACATAACTACCAAATTCTATTAAATTTATCCTTGACAACCTCCAAGCCGCTTTTACCCTAAAACACCATACCCTTTTCCAAAAAACCCTCCAAGCATTGGAAATTCACCTGGTTAATACTACTGCCATAAATGAAGCCTATATAAGTCAACTCTTTGGCAAAGAGGATATCCATTCAAAGGATAAAAAGACTATAATGGGCACTGATTATGCTAGATTGAGTCTTAAGACCCAATCTCTGTTGAGAAATGCTATTGCCAACTTGCCAACTGAAATACAATTTTGTATTTTAGAAAGCAAGGCTATGTTCAGATCTTTTGATCTTTGGTTCGAATATTTCAAGATACTTATTACAACTACTGTCCCTAATCCTGCTAATTTAGATGATCTTAGTGACATCCAAGAACAAGCCAACTGGGAAGAACACTTTGGAAGCAGTCTCAGAGTGTATGAAAAGAAGCATCCCTTTCTGGGCCTTTTGGTCAATTATGAAGATGGTTCAAATGATGCTGATAGGGATCCCAATTGGTTGTCCCAAATGTTTGAGTATGGATTTATCAAACTCATAAAACTAACAAGTCATGACCAAGCCAGTCAGCTCCTGCAAATTATTCAGATGGCTGTTAAAAAATTTGACAGTCCCTTTGTTTCCATTGGATGCTGGAGCACCTTGCCAAAATGGGAAAAAGATAACTGGATGAAAGTCCAGCCCTCTAAACATCTCATTCTCATTAATGGATACACTTACCAAGGACAATGGCATGAAGGAGATTCTCATTTATCCTTCAGAGTTCCTTATGCTCTTGCAGAATGCTGGAGAAATTATTTTAATAATCAAATTATTGATGTTGTTCAGAATCTATGGAAAAATTATCATTTCATAGGAAGTACAGAAAGAATTTTTGTTTTTGGTCCCAAACCTTATGCTATTGTCATTTCTCGTATACAGCTTGCAGAACATAGTAATCCAAGAAGCTTCATCATCCCAGGAAGAACTCCGGAGTATGAGTCGCTTCTATATTGCGGATTCTGCAACCAGTACGCTATTTATCATGAACATGAATGTAATGATGATTCTCCGTGGGATCCTTATGATGGCTACCCATCCGATGCTCTTGATATTGATTAATGAATGGCCACCCCAGGCCATTATTATTTCCGATCACCCAGAATGCAATTGTTTTGATTCTTGCCTATCCGAATTATGCCCATTGCTAAAAGTTCATTCACCAGTGCAAACAGCTGAACTGGCCAATGCACCTGCTTCTACATCTGCTAAAACTGTTAAGCCCTCTACTAAGCGTAAAAAGAAGGGTTCTCCTTTGGAAGAAATTCTCAAGGACACTAATGCTCTGTATGCCCTCCTCAAGTTGAAATGGAAGGAGGAAGAAGCTGCTGATAATCATGATTCAGAAGATGAACTGTCCTCTGAAGCATCTGTTGCAAATAACCCATATTACCCCTACTATCAAGAATTGTTTGGTCATGATGAAGAAGACACTCCCGATTTAGCGGAAGATTGATTCTCCTATTTGTCTGGCCTGCACAACGGCCAAAATGCTATAATGTTTACCCCTGGTGGAGTCCCAATTATTGCGCTACTTGTTTCCCATTACAAGAGAATCTGATGATGCTTTCAGTCACTTTAGATAAAGTGGATTCCTAATGATTATGGTCACTTTGTTATTTTCAGCACAAAATGCCAAATTGATAAAGACTGGTTCTTTGAACTGAAGTTCCGGGCTCCTACTGTCTTGAGTTGAAAAGTGAAAAGTTACTGTTCACTGGTACTGTTTACTGTCATTGTACACTTTTGCTATTCATTACGTTTTTTCTGCCTATATAAGGGGCGATGTCCCTTATGTTAAGACTCATAACTTTCTTTAGAATTTTCTTGAGAGAATTCCTTCCGGAGAGTTCCTTTAGACATATTTCTCTTCCTTAGGATTTTCCTCTAGAATTTCCACTACTATTTTCCTACAAATCTTGTAACTAGAACTAGTTTCAAGCCTTGTACCTGTTGAAATCCTGTAACTACTACTACTGTAAGTACTGTTGTCTATTTTCAATAATAACTACTTTCAGCTTTGTGTTTAATATACTTGTTGCTACCACCTTCTTGGTTGGTTCTATTTTAATTATTTTATTTTCAAAATTGTAAATTGTTGCAACTGCCTTCTTGGTTGGTTTTACTCAATATAATATTATTGTGCTTCCGCCTTCAGCGCTGTCTTCCGCTCCCCTTATATATATATATAGTAAAAAGTAACCTCCATTGCTGGGATTTTGGTGACTAGTGAGTCAGATGTGGCTGTCTTGGTTGAGCTAAATACTGACTTAACCAATGAACACTGTAAGTGTTAAGTATAACAGCTTACCAACTAATCTCCTATAGATGGAAAAATCTATCGAAACTTCACCTTGATGAAGTTTCAAATAGCAATTCCAAGGTATATTTTCTCTGACATACAAATATGCCTCTAGATGATCTAGCAACCTCAAGTCCTAAGAAGTACTTTAAAGGACCTAGGTTTTCAACTTGAACTTATCATGGAGAAACCGTTTGAAGGCAGTCACGGGATCTAAGTCACTGCTAGCCACAAGTGCTATAGTGGGAAAGTACTTGTGTCCATGCAAAGTAGGAATGAGGGAGGGACCCCAATGTCACAATGAATAAGCTCAAAAAACTGAATCAGAAATATGAGAACTTTATTAATGGAAGCCTCTTTTGCTTTGGCTAAAGGGCAGATTGTACAGTTTTGAGAATCAAGACTGCAATGTGTAACCCCTGGCACAACAGTAGCTAGCAATTCTAGACTACTTGTAGAAAGGGTGTCCTAATCTATTTTGCCAAAGGTTTTTACAAACAGCATCGAAATGGGTCAAACGTGAACCAGGAAAAAAAAAAAAAAAAAACCAATCATCCCTTTTTTTTATTTGATGAAAAAACAAACCTTGATCATCCAGATTATATGGCTAACATCTCCTGGGGTCAGGCCTACTGGATCATATCAGCCGGTCCCAACTTGCAACTGGATGGGAACCAGTAATGGCAGGCACCACAAGGTCCACAACATCAAACAGCTAAGATTTTCATTCAATAATAAACTAAATGTCTTCCTCAACTAGCATACATTATGTCCCTAATCAACAAAATTAACTTTCTTCCCTAAATTAAGTAATACACTGAAGCTGTTTTAACTCCATAATTAGCAAATGAAAATATAGTTTACAAGCATTCACTATGTGCAGATCTAATTAGGTGTATAATTCAAAAGCACATAAGCAAGAATTCAGATGCAGGGAGACAGAAGCTTCATCAAATTTGTCAATAGATGTCTTTATGTCCACAGCAAACCTTCTCCATTCCATGCAGCACTTTAACTGAGAATTCTATTGTCGAGAAATTGGTGCCATTGGCATGGACGGTGGCTGGTTATAAATATTGCCATCAGAACCCTGAAAACTTTGGTAAGAATTTGTAGTTGTAAAGGGAGAAATCCCAGACACTGGAGGATAACCAGGCATTGAAGGCAGCTGCTGTTGGGGCATGCCATAGCTGTATGGTACACTACTTATTGATCCAGCAGTCTGCATGTACTGGGGCACTGGATACTGTGGCATAGGTGGTAGTGGTGGCAGTGGTGGAGGAGACGACGAGGGGGGAGGTGGTGGCTCATTTGGTGCAAATTGTTGGCTGGTGGTAGACACATTATGTTGGATAGATTCAGGATGAGGGAAAGGAGGAACTGGAGGTTGTTGAATATTTTGAGGCGGTGGTAAGTAAGAGGATTGGTCATTTTCAAGTTTAGGCCTCTTTTCAGAAGGGTAATCGTTAGAGGATTCTTTCATTGAATTGCCTATGACACCCTCTGATGCAAGGGAGGATAGGACATAAGAGAGCATCTGGACAGAGGATGTCGATGCAGTTAGCTTTGCTGCCACTGCAGCGGCAGCAGACTTGCGTGGGTCTTCCTCAATGTGGCCAGATTTTTCAGGATAGGAAACCTGCCGAGTGTACATTACTGGAGCCGATTGTTCCCTATCCCCCGGTACAAAGCTGTGAGGTGCTATGGAGGTTTGAGCTTCCTTCGGGCTTTGCTCAGCTAGTGACTGAACTTTGTCTCTATTTAGAAACTGTTGGCAGATATTACCTGCCTGCTCTGATTGGGACTGCGCTGCCTGGAAAACAACACATAGGAAAAGCATGCATAATATACTTAGAATAATTATAAACCATTTTCCAAAAAACATAGCAGGAAACCATGTTAGTGCACAATTAGAAGGGAATTGGACACCATTTACAAACTTTAAACTTGTAAGGCAACAAGAAATTGAGACTAATCATTCATGTTCCTTGTCTTAGAGAAGATTCTTCTTTTATGGTTAAAGAGAAGATTCTTCTTTCAAAACCCCACCCCCACCCCCCAAAAAAAAAACCCAGAAAATAAAGGATATCTCATATTTTTGGTGCAAAATAATTTTTAAATCCTCTAATGATAAAACCAACATGTATAACATGTTCCACAGGAGGTCATATCAACATGAATTTCACATCTATCTAGCCATAAAATCTCCACAGCTGTTAGTCCATGAAAGATTTGGGGTGCAATAAATAAACTAATGAAAACCAACAAACCACAGTTGATATGGATAATTTATGTTTTTTTTTTTTCATTGGAAAGTATACATGCACCACAACCTTACCCACCAGCCATCCAAGAAGGAAGCGCCATTTGAGCTAGAGCTCATTGGCGATGAGGGAAATAGAATAAAAAATTATTTTATTACAATATTTAGTGTGTTTGGCTACAAATTAAAAAGCCAACTTATTTTACTATTCAACTTATTTTTGCTACTATTCATAGGTCTCATTGCACTTTTTGGTACTATTCATACTATTTGAGCTAACTTTTACTACTTCCAACAAAAAAATTTCAGTTTCAGCAAAATAAGCGGATCCCAAATAGACCCTTAGAAAGCCATCTTTTCAACTCTTAATCTATGAATGCATACACACAGAGATGTATTGAAACTTCTACCAAGAGTTTTAACATTCCATATGTTACAAATTGTTAAAAAGAATTAGAAAAATTATCCAAAGAGCTAACTGAAACTCCTACCAAGTAGGGATTATACAATTGACAAACCTGAAGTTGGTTACGGACTTGATCCAGCTTGAATTCCTGATATAAAAAAACCATATCAGCTTCATTTTCTACTAATCTCAATATCTCATGCAATAGTATGTAACCATCAAGTAGTCTGGCCATTGGCCAACCAACCTGCTCCTGGAGAGCTTCTCTTAAATGAGACACAAGACTTGTTCTAGATGATTCAACTGCTGTTAGTTGTTCAATACAGTCCCTCAGTACAGCATGCTGCCCCTGCAGCTCCTCCACAAATGCAGATCCATGGAATTGTCCTACTAAAACAAACAGTTCAGACTTCGGAGAAAAGAAAGATCCAATCCAATCACAAGAACCATAGAAGATAAAATATGCTGCATACTTGCTTTAACACATTTTGGTCCAGATTTAACTTCAGTTTGCTTCTAGATTTAAAAATCCAGCCAATTCATACTTCAAAGACATTGAGATTTAATCAGTTAGGTTTCTATGTACTTAATATGTATAAATTTCCTGTCCTGGTAACATGTCAGATAATGACAATGGTTAAAAGCAAGCTCCGAGATTCCAAAAAAGGTGGTCAGTACTAAATCTGTCTATTTTGACTGCATGGTTCTAGTTACAATAATGGAGTAACTTAAGATTTTATTCCAATAAAAAACTAATGATTGTAGTATGAAAAACATCTTCCTCGTCTAGTTTAAACAAAACTTGTTTCTCAATTTGTGAAAGATAAAAAGGGCATCATACAATAGTGGCCTCAAGAAATAACAATAATTAAACTCATTTCTCAATTTGTGAAAGATAAAAGGGGCATCATACAATAGTGGCCTCAAGAAGTAACAATAATGGCAGCATGAAAACCCTCTTCAATCTTCACACAGTTAAAGCAAAACCTGATTCTCAAATTACACAATGAAAAAGGGCAAAATAGAGTAGTAGCCCTAAGAAACTTAAGCCACAACTCCAGCTAACATCTCCACTTCTTAGTACAGCAATACCACAGGAAAATTTTTTGCAAGGCAATGACATTTTAGCAAGTCTACAATATTTCTAGAACAATTATAGCCACTCATGGCACAAATTATCTTGGCCAAGTTGTGTTGTTCAGAGTTCCATCATGATGTTTGACTTTAAAATTTAAAGTGCATATAGCACAAGCTTTATTCTATGTTCATGATGTGCGCATCAATAACCGGCAATAACAGTACATAAAAGTTCTAGCATGAGAATACACAAAATGAACATCCAAAAGCTTACTACAAACAGAATAAAATAAGGAAATTAAATGTAATATATTGTATCAAATAAAATAAAAAGGCAATAGAATATGCATACACATGCAATGATGCTTACACTAACATCACCACAAATGCATAGATTGGGAGTTTAAGAAACAATTTATGAAGATATACGTGCAGGAATACCTGAATTAATATCACTGCTAATTTCCTTCTCTGCTTTCTCAAGGCTGCTAATAGCATTCCTACATTTGCTCAATATAACATCTTCATCTGACTGGCCACCATAAACAATATGATACTCTGAAACTATTTTTTCCAATTTATTTCCAGCAGACGGTCTCTGTTTATAAGAATGGAAAAGAGAGATGGGATTAGTCCACAATCATATAGAATAATTCAATATCCATGCAAACATATAGTCAGCAAAGAAAATTTGAATTACCAGTTTGAAGTTCAAACTCTTTCCATTTCTATTACTATTTTCCAGTTGCCTACCCACAAGCTCTTCCTTAAGAACTTGTGCACGAGAACCAAAAACTTTTCTTTCTTCCCATATCCCAACCTGCATGTGGAAAAATTAGAAATGCATTAGCAAGCAATACTTCACACTAATTTCCAAATAACAAATTCAAGTGTCAGGTACTCCAATAATGGAGGAAAAGATCCAATAAATACAAAGAATAAGTGCAATAAGTGTGCATTGTAAAGAAATTTAAAATAATACCAGTCCTGATATTAACAATGCACTAATCATCCTATAGGCAAAGAGCACAGCATAGAGAAGGCTATAATATACAAATTTACCATCCATTCTAATTCAATCATCCACAGATATTCCACATAAATATCAACTTTGATGTCAGACTTGGTTGAAGATATGGAAAATTTCCAATGCGTATTACAAAATTGATGCAAGAAGCACAAAGAAATATTTTTTTAAATTTAGTTTTATTTAATTTTGGAAGTCAAATGCATTTTATTTTAAGTCTTAGTAGTAAGGTTAATTCGTATTTTTATTTAATATCCTAGAGTTAAGTTTATTTTTGTAAATCAACAATTGAGATTTCCCAAATCAGAAAGAATTAGAGTTTCTCAAGTCAATTAGAATTAGGATTTATTCCTATGGCGATAGTCTACAGTGTTTTTCTATTGGTAAGTTACACATGAACCCGATGGGTATTGAACCCGCGACTTCACCCTCCACCTAGAACTTAGAAGGAGAGAAGGTGTTAGTTGAGCTAGAGCTCATTAGCATAGAAACAGTCTACGGTCTACAGTTTGATTGATCAATAAAATTTCTCTTGGAATTTTCTAATTGTTTGATACTAACTCCAGCCAGCCCTAGGTGCTAAATCCTAGAGGTTTTGTTCTTTGTTGCTTGGTGTTGACTCCTAGGTTATCTATCATTTATTTATTGATAAGTAAGATACGTCTATATTAAAAAAGCTACTTTGCACAAAAAGAGCGCAAAGAAGTTGGAATTTACAAGCAGGAAAAAGAAGAAAAAAAAAAGTTAAAAGAGAGAAGAGAAATAATGAACAAAGGGAGAGAATCACTAGATGCAAGTCCCCAAGCCCGAGACCAATCAAACAGATAATTAATAGATAACCTAGGAGTGGTTATTTGTTTTTCTATTGGTAAGTTACACATGCACCTAGTGTTTTTCTGTTCTTCAACTTTTATTGTTGTGTATCATTTTGGTTTCGTCCTATGTCAGAAACTCAAATAAAACAAGCAAAGACAAATACTTGTATTAAACCAAACAAAAAATGCGTCCTCTTTTTCAAAAAAAAAAAATTTCTTTGGGGGGGTTGGGGGGGGGTAAAAATTGAGAGTCCTCTATCAGGTTTAAAACACAAAATCCACTGTTTGCCCCAATTCTAAACCAAGTCTGTTTGGGAAGTCCGAACAGTACCAGTTTGTCCTTCAATACATATCTTGCTTTTTGCTTAGAGGACTCCAATATTAAGATAGACTTAACAAGAACATATATGCAGATTTCAATTTTTCAAATTGCTCCAGCAACTTCAGTGCCCACTAATTTTAAATATAACTTCCAGTAATATCTGCTTGCCAAATCATCTAGTAGACTCCCAGAGGTATCAATGACAAATGCTAGCAGATTTAAGATGAGAAATGACCAATAAAAGGGTTAGATATGTAACTTCAGTGAATGCTATTAAAGAAAACGACTTTTTTTTTTAAGAATAAGCAGATCACTCAGTCAACCCTAGGTAGAGAATCCTGGAGGTTTTGTTCTTTGTTACTTGGTGCTGACTCCAAGCAATCCTAGATGCCAACTCGTAGGTTATCTATCAATTATTTTTCTGTTCTCCAAATTTTAATTCAGTGGATGCTATTAAAGAAATTTTTGTAAAGAATAAGAGCAGACCATTCAGCCAACCCTAGGTAGAGAGTCCTAGAGGTTTTGTTCTTTGTTGCTTGGTGCAAACTCCAAGCAATCCTAGATGCTAAATCCTAGGTTATCTATCAATTATTTTTCTGCTCTCCAAATTTTATTGTTGCATCATTTTGGTTTTGTCCAGCATCAAAAACTCACATAAAACAAGCAAAGACAAGTTCTTGCATTTAAAACAAAACAAAAAATGAGAGTCCTCATCCGGTTTTAAACATAAAATCCACTCTTTGCCCCAATTCTAAACCACATCTGTTGGGGAGGTCCGAACAGTACTGGTTTGTCCTTCAATCCATATATTGCTTCTTGCTTAGAGGACTACAATATTAAGATAGACTTCACAAAGACATATCTGCAGTTCAATTTTCCAAATTGCTCTAGCATTTCAATGGCCACTAATTTTATGCCATTATTAGCTTGCAACATCATCTAGTAGCCTCCCAGAGTATCAATGACAAAATGCTAGCACAGATTTAAGAAAAGGAATGACCAATAAAAGGGTTAGATTCAGTGGATGCAATTAAAGAAAATGACTCCTTGTAAAGAATTAGTGCACATCATTCAGTTAAAGCATCATTTTATTGACCATAGAGGGGAACAAATGTCTATAACATTATCATAACTCACTTGATAGGGAAAACAGGAAATTGTAAAAAAAAAAAAAAGCAGAACAGACAAAACCTATTTTGCAGTGGAGTCATACACCCAATTAAAACACTTGCTGAAGACATATTTTACAGTGAAAAAACAGGCTGCTAATGTTTGCCATAATCTGTTCAATTACTTTTCAAGCAGACTATTAAGGAGAATAATAAATATATGGTCATTTATAAAACATTTCAGAAAATTTTACAGCCAAAACCTATGGCTGTCTTCCATATGGTGAGCATGTTTCCTAAGGTGCACTTATCTATATAATAAAAGGCTTAGGGTTTCAAAACAGAATACCAGCTCAACTGAACACAAGGACCAAAATAGACATTTCTTTGATAAGTATTCAAGGGCCAAATAGACATACCAGACGAAGTGCCGCATTCCTTCCAAACTCATCCCCATTTTCAATCACATCACGAAGAGCATCTGGAAGAACCTTCCAAAATTCACCAACAAACTCTGAACCCTTTCGCCTACTGTTCTGCAATATGTCATTTGCAAGATATAGAAAGGCCAATCTCTGCTCACGTGGAGAACAATGAAACTGCCGAGCCCATGTTTCAACAACTTGTTTTGCTTTATTCATATGGAATATACACCAATGTGATAAAGCTTAATTGCATTAAGGATAGCAAAACTCAGTAATAAGGCTAAAGTAACAATAGATACTGGCAAAGAAGTGAGAGAATGAATACATTATATGCAGAGAACAAGTTGTACTACAAAGATTGCTGTTTTTTATTTGAAAATGATATAGAAGAACATATATATTAAAAAAAATAGATAAAGCAAAACTCAGAGCAGGTTGACACAGTAAAGAATTTAACAACGAAAACTTGAGGAATCCAATGAAATAATTGTTGAAACAAAGACCTATGCATATATAATTTCATTTGACCCAAGGAGCATTAACCAATGTAGCTACACCTTAATTTCACATCAATGAATAATGAAACAAAAACGGTTGGAAATTAAACTGCAAGAACAGTGTTTGATAATATACGTGAAAAGGCCAAAAAAAAATGTCAAAACAAAATAGAATCAAAAACCAACAGGAAAGAGAAACGTCATCCACAATCCTTAAAATATCGTCAAAAGGATACTCTCTATACTAGCCTGTGAATTGTTGAGCTTGGCTAGCTTTTCCATTAAAATCTGTGGATTGAATGTACTGCCCATTGATTCTGAAAGCAGTTTCCTCAACTGATAAAGCACAGTGAAGACCTCTAAAAATTAAGTAACCTTCACAGGAGAAGAAAAGAACAAAACCTTAGTCAAAATAGGTTCACTACTTTGCAAGGTAATTTAAAACACAGCACATCAGAGATACAGAAATTGTATTTGATTAATATAGAAATAACCCTTCTACCAAACCAAAATCTGTCAAAGTTTTCCAAACAAATAGAACTTAAAACAGTTTCTATATTAAATGTAAGGCAGGGACCCTACAAACAGTACCCTGCTTAGTGTACCAGAGATATCACTGATTATTGCTGGGGCAGATGCCAGGGGGCCGTTATGTTTGCAGATATGCATGAGACACATACAAACTTTCAAGTGGATTCATTTTTGTTATAAATTCCCAAGATTAAGCAATAAGAATAAGAAGGTAAGAGTGAAAAAAATTTCTAATTGTTGGGAAAAAATAATAAATAGGAGATACCAAATTGATCCCTCATATAAAGTCACAAGATTTGCACGAAATATGCCCAGAGGGGGAAAGTTCGCATGCATGTATGTCAGTGCATATATACATATGGTAAAGGGAGTGAAGTTTTACAAAACAAGATTTGATATTTGAAATTCAAAACACCACAAATTGCATTGTTTAGCAGAGCAATGAGCAAGATGGATGGTGAGGTCCAGGGTTCAAGACCCACCAAGTGCACGTGTAACTTACCAATTAAAAAGAAAAACTTGAATATGAACCTTTTTCCAGAACAATCACTTTTAATAAATTGGGTTGTAACTCCTCTATAGCAAAGAAACAAAGCTCATGCTGCCTTAATCAAAACCACAACAATTCATAAGTGACCAGAATTTATAGCATGTTTTGGAGAGGAGAAAGGAATGAAATGGAATGGATTGAAGCGGATTTTTAAGGAATATTCCATCCATTCTCTTATTTGGGAGTTCAATACGAGGAATGGAATGGTTAGGAGGGAATGCTCATTTCATTCCACTCCATCCTAAGATTTCCTCCTTATGAAGAGAGGAACACACGCTCCTCAAATAAAGCCAAGTAAAGGGTGAGGCGTATAATAATAATAATAATAATAATAATATAATTATATATTTCTTTCCTGTCAATTCCCAAACACACCATATCATATTCCGTTTCATTCTATAGTGTTAATATCTTCTGCAATTAGTTTTTTTTTTCTTTGATAAGTATAACTTCAGCAACAACTATGTAGAAAGAAAAAAAAAATCAATTCAGGGAAAAAAATAAAAATTGCCATAGAATTCACTCAAAGAATTCCGTATTCTTCACTAATTTTGTTTTGTCACACAATCATGGAAACATAAAAACAACTACGCATCAATATCTTCACAAGGTTTCTATCTTATTAATTCAAGCAAATATGAAGCAATTAATAACACCACCACTAATTGAAATTAATAAGATTATTTATAAATAAAAAATAAAAAATACAAAAATTTGAAATTGTCTCAGCTGAATTAAACTAGCCAAAGCTAGAATAGGTGGGTTCTAAATCAAAGCAACATTAATCTAAACCCTAAACGTTGTTTCTTTCTATTCCATAACATACTGCTCTTAATTAGACTATAAAGACAGTTACTTGAAACACTACTCAAACCAATTAAGAATAAAGCAAAGCAGGTAACTATGACTAAGAAAATTAAAAAAACAGGAAGAACAAAAACAAGTATAAAACTTCAATTAGATTAAAGCACAGAAAGAAAAAAAAAAAGTGAAGTGAAATTACATGAGAGTAAAGCCCTAAAGAGAGAAGAAAGAGTACCTGTGGAGAAGAATGCGGGTGAGGGAAAGAGAGAGAATCAACGGCAAGTGAGAATAGCGTGGTCGAGCTCTTCTTCCATGACTTCAATAATTAATTGCAGGGATTTTGGGAGGGTTTTGAGAAAAAATAGGTTTTATTGTTTTTTTTTTTTGTTAATTGTGAGTGTTGGTGGTGTTGTCGTTGTTTTTGCTGTTGGGTGGAGATTGGGATAACAGTACGAATTGGAGTTGGTCTGGGAATCTTAATAAGAACTGTGAAGTGTTTTATGATGTTATGTTATGTTTTGAGAGAGAGAGCTCGCGGTCTCAACGGGCTCTTCTTGTGCGTTCGGCTTAGCTTAGATTACTGACACGAACGTGTGACTTTAAATCCCCAAAGTACCCCTTGGTTTTAGGGATTCCTTTCTATGCCAAGTGAAACCGCCGTGGCTGACACAAAATATCTAAAGCAAAATTCTTTCGGTGCCAAATAATGCCAATCTCTCATTCACCCAATCACTCAGGCTTCAAAAAAAAAAAAAAAAAATCACCCAATCACTCACTAATAATTTCCATCCAATAAATAATAATAAATCTAACAACACAATTTATATCACAAGTCTTATCCTTTTTTTTTTTTTTAAGGAGTTTTAATAAAAGACGTCAACTCTTAATGATTACTCTTGATTATTATCATACTAAGACATTAATTAGTTTTTGGTGTAGATCGGTAAGGGCAGAGCTATGTAATAAGTAGGGATGGCAAAAAGTACCCAACTCGCGGGTACCCATCCTGACCCTAATGGGGTGGGTTTTACTTGACTCGTGAGACAATAGGGGCGGGTTTGGGTTCTAATAATTCAACTCGTATCGGAATTGGGTTGGGTTCGGATATTATGCATACCCGACCCGCATATATGCTAGTTTACTTAAATACCCTTAATATATATATATATATATATATAGACACACATCTCACACTTCCAAACCCTAATACCCTATCTCATTCTCTCAATCTTAATTGTCAGAGCCGCCACCTTCTCTCAATCTTAATCACTCTCATCGACCCACATGCCCTCGCCGCCTCATCGTTGCCCCTCTCAACTCCTCAAGTTGTCACTCTCACCGACCCACATAGCCACACTCATAGCCTCACCACCTCACCACCGCCCCCCTCAATCGCTCTCACTTTCAACTTGAAATGTTCATAGGCCAAATTTCCTGTGCTCTCCACTGTAGCACCCCTTTCCCATCTTTTACTCAGACCTAAACTTTCTCTTTTCCCGTGCTTCCACTGTAGCACCCCTTCCCTCTTCTTTCACTCAGACCTGTCCCATCTTTCCTAAGGCATTTCCCTTTATCCCTTTCCTGTAAAACCCCAAAAGCTGTGGTATAGCCAGACCGTGCTTTAATGGAGGTCTCAGACCTCATAGCTCGCACAGAGAATTGTACATGCATAGACTCATGTCTTGAGCTCCCTCCAAACCAACATGACCCAAACAATCCTTCATGGGTTTTATTAGGAAGCTTCTAACCTATAAATCTATAAGTATATCCACAGTTTCAGATGTGGTGAACAGAGCTTGGAACCCGGCGTTCCAGATTCGGGTGAGTCGATTAGAGGATAATACATTCATGTTTCACTTTCAACATGAAGCGAACATGTATAACGCCTATCGCAGAAGACCATGGTCTATCCGTGGTGGGCATCTAGTGCTAAAGCAATGGAATCCTTCCCTTACATGGCAGGAGGTTCCATTCACAACATCGGTGCTTTGGGTACAAGTGCACGACCTCCCAGAGTTATGGAGATCACCAAAAAACCTCCGGCTAATCGGCGGTAAAGTTGGAAGCGTTGTTGAAGTAGACTTAGTCGGAGATGGAGGTGGAATGTGGAAGAGATTCATACGTATCCAGATCGAAGTTGAGCTCATTCGACCACTCTTACCGGGGATTTTTTTGCCTAGAAACGGTCTCCCTCATCTCTGGATTAGCTTAAGGTATGAAAAGCTGGCGGATGTGTGTTACCGATGTGGGATTATTAGCCACGAAACTCATGCATGTCAAGGAAAAGCGTTTCTGATCCAGAATCCGTTTGGCCAGAGCAGAAAACAACACCACTCCGGCGGAGCTATACCACAATTCGGGCAATGATGCTCAACCAGCGGCGACAACAATGAATAGCCCAAACACAGCAAAATCCCAAACGGATTCCCTAGCTCATCATGACACGTCACCAAAAAAGGACGACGTACACGCTCCTTGTCTTCGCACTACACCTCAGGAGAGTAACACTGATGGGGCAGTACAGTACCAGACAACGCAACAGAAGGAAGGTACACCTATGGGGTCCAACAAACAACAGTTGGCAGTCACACCCACACATGTTGGCAACCATTCCCTTATCCCTTCTGAACCTATTTTGGACCCTACGGAAAACAACCCAAGCCCAATATCCACCAATGTAGATGAGTTTGACCCAAGCCCAATATCCACCAATATAGATGAGTTAAGCCCTCTTTTCGTCCAAGGTTTCGGCCCACATGTTACTAGCTCTAACCAAACCGGACTGATCATTACAAACACAAATCATACCCAAGATAATGCCCTTTATCCCCAATTGAAGACATCCCAACCTCAATCACTACAAAATACATCAGAAAAGCCATCTGAACCTCAACCACCTCAAACCACTCCACCACAACCTTCCCCGGAAAAAAGCTTCAAACTGAACCCCACACTCAAAAGAAAGGAGCCAAGGCAGGAGGTAGATGAGCATACCAAAAGAATTAGATTGGAAGTTAACGCTGCTAAGGAAAGTGTTGTCGCCCCTGAGGTGTGCCTAACGTTTTTTGGAGAAACTCAGAATGGTAAGTTCAACTCATCAGGCATTTGCAAGCCAGAACACCAAGGTGAGCCAATTATGTCTGTCTTTACCTTGTCTAATTCCCCCATCAAGACATGCTCTATTTCTAAATGTTGCTTTGTTCCTACTGTTATGGCCGAGGAGGCGTGCCTTATCAAGCCCCCAACCTCCCCATGAAAATCTTAGGTTGGAACTGTCGCGGCATCTGTAACGCCACGACAGTTAGAGCCCTTAAGGCTCATGTTAAGGGGAATAGCCCTGATATTATTTTTCTTAGTGAAACCAAAGCTTCTGTTGAAAGGATGAAAGTAGTTTTGAAAGCAATAAAGTTTGCTGATATGTGTGTTGTTGAGGCAAAAGGTATTGCAGGTGGTATTTGTGTGATGTGGAGATTGGGTCTCTCTATTCACCAGATGGAATATAATAAAAATCTCATTGCTCTCAAAGTGGTTGATGCTCTCTGTGATTGGCTTTTGGTTTGTTTTTATGGCCCTCCCTATCTAGCAAAGAAACAAAAAGCTTGGGAAAACCTTATGGCTCTCCTAAATTCATGTCAATGCCCATGGGTATGCATTGGGGATTTCAACTTCACCATAAATGACAAGGAAATTTTCAGGGGGAATAAAAGAGGCGATTCATCAGTCACTAACTTTCTGAAGGAACTTATCTTTGAGTTCGGTGCCATTGATCTTGGTTTTTCTGGTAACACTTTTTCATGGGCTAAAGGTAAATGGGGTAGCTCCGCCATTAAAAGAAGGCTTGACCAAGCCATTGGTAGTATTTCATGGCGTTTAGCTTTCCCAAAAGTTGCTGTAACCCATCTGGGAGCTCTCAATTTAGACCACACCCCAATTTTGCTTGATACCAAACCGGAAGATTGTTTTGCCTAGAGACCGTTTCGGTTTGAAGCTGCCTGGATCAGAGATAATGGGTGTAACTCCATTGTGGAAGAAGCATGGAACGATGAAACTAGAGGACCAGCTTTCTCTAAGCTTTACAAAAAGCAAGCCAAAACAAGGGTAGCACTCCGCAAGTGGAATAAAGAAGTGTTCGGGCATTGCCAAGTCAGAATCAATCTATTGATGGACAAGATTTCTGAAGTCCAAAAGAGGCCTCTAGCAAAGGAAAATGGGAGAATTGAGGAAGAGTTACAGGTTGAACTGTCAGAATGGCTTCTTAGAAGTGAAATCCTTTGGAAGCAAAAATCCCGTGAGCTTTGGCTAAAGGAAGGTGATAGGAACACAAAATTTTTCCATCTCTCTACCATTATCAGAAGAAGGCAAAATAATATAGATGCTATCAAAACAGAGGAGGGTAGTTGGGTTACCAATTCAAACCAAATTAGGCAGCTATTTTACTCTTCCTTCAAAAGTTTGTTTACTGAGGAATGTGTGAACTTCCCGGAACATCTTGATAACCTCCTCACAAGTTGCATCACTGAGGAGGAAAATTCCATGCTTAAGAAGGTTCCAACTCGAGAAGAGATCAAGGAAACACTGTTCCAAATGTAAAACCTTAAAGCTCCCAGCCCTGATGGCTTCCCTGCATTGTTTTACAAAGAATTCTGGCCCATTGTAGGGGATGCAGTAACAGATGCAGTCATATCTTTCTTTGCTGACGGACATTTGCCTAAAGAAGCCAATAGCTCACTCATCGTTCTCATTCCGAAAACGACCAACCCAACATCTGTAAACAGCTTCCGGCCCATAAGCTTGTGCAATGTTGTGTACAAGATCATATCTAAGTTGCTGGTTGCAAAACTTAGACCTTTTCTGCACAAGATAATATCTCATTTCCAGTTGACTTTCATACCAGGCAGATGGATTGCAGAAAATTAGGTAGTTGTCCACGAGCTCCTCCACAGCTTTAAGACAAGGAAAGTCAAATCTAGTTTTATGGCCATTAAGCTTGACCTTCAAAAAGCTTATGATAGATTCAGTTGGAAGTTCATCCATGCGGTTCTCACCAAACTCGAGTTCAATTCTGTCTTCATCAATTGGATCCTAATCTGTGTCTCTTCAGTATCCTTTGAAGTGTTAGTTAATGGCGGCAAGTCGGACCAGTTCAAACCAAGCAGAGGGCTAAGGCAAGGTGACCCGTTGTCACCGTATTTATTCATTTTGGGTCAGGAAGTTCTATCAAGGATGCTGGATAAGGAGCTTAAAGATGGCAATATTAGTGGTGCAAAACCAAGCATAAAGGGACCTGCCATAACCCACGTTATGTACGCGGATGACATAGTCCTTTTTTCTAAAGCAACCAGAAATGATGCAAAAAGGCTTGCTAATTGCCTGGAAAAGTACTGCATATGGTCAGGGCAAAGCATTAATAGAGGCAAATCTGGAATTTTCTTCTCAAAGCATACTGGGCCTAATAGTAGAAGAGCAATAAGGCAGCAATTTAACATGAAGAGACTCAAGAAAGATGCGTTGTACCTTGGAGCACCATTATTTCTGTCTAGATCACCCTCTAAGGACTTTAAATTTCTACAAGACAAGCTGGAGGCAAAATTAGCAGGTTGGAGGAGCAATTGTTTATCCTGGGCAGGCAGATGCACACTCATAAACTCGGTAACTCAAGCTGAAAGCTCGAAAATGTGTTGAAAAACACAAGAGCTGTTTAGACCCCCCGATAAAAATTACGGCTTGGTTGATTTTACACTAACTTAATACTAAGTGCAGAATAGTGTAAACACAAGCGTATAAGCAAGACAACTACTCTAATCCATATTTAAAGCAACACAGCAGTATAATGGAATATAAAAGAGTAGGGAAGAGAGATGCAAACACAGAAAACACCAAGACGTGTTTTCGAAGAGGAAACCGAAGAACTCGGCTAAAAACCTCTCTGCCACCCTCCAAGCGGAAATCGATCCACTAGACAATCAGTTGGGATACATGGGTTAGCAAGAGACCCTCCAAGATCTCCTACTCCAACAAGGCTTCTCGGAACCGTGTCTTGTCTTAGTTCTCCGGATCCCGCAACAAGCTCCATGTTGCATCTGCCATCATCGGCTTCTTCCAATGCTTCCCAGCAACTCCAAAACACTCTCTACACTCTGAATAGGTGTGGGTTGTGTTTGGGTACAAATCTCCTCTCAAGGTATGATAATGGGAGAGGGATGGAGAAGAGGCTACAATGATTTCTCACTAAGGAGGAGTAGCTCTCTCTCAAAAGATGGGTGTGTGTGTTGTAGAAAACCTATCTAGGATTTTTCTCTCTGAATGGCCTCTCTTACATTTGTGGGTAATGAGGGTATATATAGTATGGGTGAAGGGTAATAAAGTCACTCATTAAAATCTTCCAGGCAGAATGTTTCGCGACTATCTCGCGGGAAGGCCTTACCCGCGAGACACTCGCGAAAAACGACAGCCTGGCATGACTCTTCAGCTTCCAGTCATGTGCTTCTCACATGGCTCTTTCGCGGCTTAGCTTCCAGCGACACACCCGCGAGATCCACTGATCTTCAATAAAGCTTGAGTCTTCACCAACTTGATACTAAACCCAATACAATTAAATCCCACAAAATACAAGGAAATGAAATAAAGTAATTACAACACATTTTGTCATGGAATAAAGCCAATATAAAACATAGTTGTAAATCACAACTTTACACAAGCTTTACCTGTTTACACTCTTTCTTCCTTTGATGTACCTATTCGGAATTGTGACAAACTAGACTCGCTCTCTAGAAGGTTCTGGTGAAAACCCAAAGAGAAGGAAGGAAGATACATTGCTTGGAAAGGGTGGAATAAATTATGCCGACCAAGATGTGTAGGTGGTCTTGGTTTCAAAAAAACAAGAGAAGTTAATGAAGCACTTCTAGCCAAGTTTGCTTGGATGGTGGCGTCTGGCAAACAAAGCCTATGCATGGAAGTGTTGCGGTCAAAGTATAAAGTTAAGGAGGATTGGCTTAAGGCAGAGCCAAGTAAATATGCTTCTCCTACATGGCGTGCGATAGAAAGAGCAAAGAAGTTGATTGAAAAAGGAGCTTGCTTCTTGGTGGGAGATGGGAAGTCCATTAACGTATGGGTTGATCCGTGGGTGCCTTGGATTGAGGAATTTAAGCCAAAGCCAAGGATAGATGACTACCTCCAGCTCTCTTCGCTGAACGGCAGGCGCAGGATGGGGAGTTGTCTTCCTCTTACTGCCTCGTGTTCTGCTGGCAGGAGTAGCACCTATGAGAGGCTGATGAGTGGCAAACTTAGGCTTGCTGATAGATTTAAGCTTGGTAGGAACTTTCTTGGCTGGCGCAGGAATGTTTACTACTTTAACTTTCTTCTCCCAACCTGAAGGGTAATCACCTGTATGCCAATACCATCCTTTCTTCTCCTCGTCCCATTCAAAGATGGCGGATCGGCTCTGTTTCCTGGCATAGGCCAACACGGACCTGGAAGGAAGGAGCAATCGAGGATTGGGAGAGATAACCATGCTAAGTCCCTCAGGAGGTATGAGAGAGAAACCGCGACTACCAGCCAACTCTATATCAAATGAGGTCATTACAGCCTGCCAATAGCTGTGCATAGTAGGAGTGCAAAGGCCTTCCCTCAGAGAACCAGAAACTGTGATTGCATTGAAGCGCTGTCTCCAAAAATCAAAAGCAGTGTGCCGCAGAAAGGGTCTAACTGAAGTAGGAGACTTTGCGATGAAGGAGAGGTCATCAGGAATATCCTGATCCAGCCCAAATTGTCTCATTACTCGGTTGGCAGGATAATGGACGAACCTGACACCTTCGTCTGCTAAATAGGGCAACCATCTGGCATTAGTGGCAGCCAAATAGGTGATACCCGTCTCATTAAAACCAGCCAGCGGAGTGGTAGTACCAACAGTATCAATAAATGAACCCATTGCAGAATCAACGCAAGTATAACCATAACACAAATGTCTATAAGCTCTCTAGGAAAAATCAATACCTTCATCAAAGGACTCAACAACAGAACAATCGATGGGCTTCAAATCGGACCAACGAAAAGCCAAAGGAAAATCAGACTCAAATCTGCCGCAGAAATTAGTAATTGCCTACGGACAGGATTGGTACTTCTCTTTAGCAAATCTGACAGGCCTACACTTCGCCAAGTATTGGGCACAGCGCTCAAACAACAACTGCTGCAGAATGGTGCTATGTACAGAGGAAGCGACTATGTGGCAGGAGCTAGCCTGACTCTCGTCACTCCGTAGGATATCCAGTTGAACATATAGATGCCCCAAAAATATGGGGGCCAGTGGCAGACTCATTCTGGCAGATATATTTATGGCCAAACGAAAATACAAAGGCTTTATGGCATAATGAGGATAGGACCCAAAGATAAACTTACAAAGCCAAAAAGCAAAAAAAGTAGTACGGCGGGCAACAGCAGAAAACTTGGAAGAAGAACTAACCCAGTAAGATAACTTAGCATTTCCGGCCATCCTTTTCTTCAACTCCGCTTCGATGGCTTCTTCTTCCGGGGAAAGCTCAATGGTGGCAGGATTAACATCACCAAGAATCGGCAAAAGTAACTAGTTAGCCACGTCCTCAAGAGTAACAGTGAGTTTGCTGCAAGAAAAGAGGAATGTGTGAGTAGTGGCACACCACCGGCGAACCAAATGACGAAGGTTGTAGAGGTCTCGAAAATTGGATAGACTTCGGGAAAGAACGACGGCCTTTAGAACATTGGCCCTCTGAAGCAAACCCATGAAACCTGTGTCAGATAACTCACTGTCAACCCACTCCTTCCAACCCGAGGCAGTGCCCGACCCAAACTCAAAATGGATGGGTACAGGAAGGGCGACGCCTTGACGAATGACCAAATCGGAGATGGAGGAAGACACCGGAGCCCAAGAAACATCAGGGTTTCGCCGGCAAAGAGCGAGCCACACGCGGCCCGGCAGCGGCGACACATAATCTCTAGGAGCCTTGGGGAAGTAGGGACTAATATTGTACCAAGGGTCGATCAGAGGGGCGCACTCGCTATCTAGGTCACGTCGTGCCTTCTCCTCATCGGAGTGGTCCGAATCGGAGCGCACGACCTCTTCTTCTACTTCTTGTTCTATTGGAGGATCCAAAGCGACTCCTTTCCCTTTACGGCGGGAAGAAGCTTGAGTTTTCACTGGTGCCATGGCGTGAGGATTTGATCGGAGTAAGAGGGGGATGGGTGTTCGAAAAGAAGAAAATGGTGAGGGAAGGAAAACAAGTAGGATATTTTGGAATAGAAGGAGTTTGTGTATGCGTTGGGAAGGGACGCTCTTCTTAAGTACCTGAGTTATTAATGCCGGTGTGAGGGGAGGCGACTGGTCAGCCATTGAGAAAAGAATGAAATAAATGAGGTAGCGGTTATGTTTTAAAGCAACTACCATTTTGGGAAATTCGAAGAGTCACCACTGTTCATGGCAGGAAAAGAAATATATATGCAAGAAGGAGTCCATAGTTAAAAAAAAAAAAAGCCTGCGAAGGAAAAGAAAGAAGGAAAGTGAAAAAGACAAAAAAGTCCTTCATTCACATATGAACCACAAGAACGCTCCATATGTTCAGGGGGCTAAATGTTGAGCGTCATTTTTGTAAAACAGGCCCAACTCAGCAAAGTAGACAGCAAATAGAAGTGGCAAGCATAGAATAAAATTATTAAGCCCAAGCGGCAGGAATAATGGATCACAAGCCCATAACTTGAACAAATGGGTCTTGAGGAAGCAAATGGGCCCAAAGGGCCCGTAAAGAGAGAAATGGCACCCATGGGCAGTATATGGTATGGAAAAGTGAGAATGGGTCGCGGCAAGCCCAAGGCAATTTAAACAAAGAAAGTAGGGGTTGATGGCAAGCCCATGAACCCTAAGGATGAGAATAAGGAGATTGGGCCGGGGAAGCCCAATCAAGTTAGTAAAAGCCCATAGGAATGCAGAGTTAGTAAATGGGCCGAGGAAGTCCAAAGGAAGTAAATGAGCCGCAGACCCAAGGGAAAAAGAAAGGGACACTAGAGCCCATAAGTAAGAACACCAGTGGCCATATTAAGCCACTGGGGGAAGGAATAAAACGGCAGGCCTGAAAAGAGGCCTAGCAGGAGTAAATCGCCACGGCAGGAAATGCCAAGTAATGTGGCAGGACATGAGGGCAACCAAGAAATGGGCCAAGAGAAATGTAAAACCCAGTAGTAAAAGAAGCCCAGCCCCAAAGGGAAACAGTGAATTATACAAACGGCCCACGTAAAAGAACAAAGAAGCGCGGCAGACTGTGCAAACAAAGCTCCAGATCACGGCAAACGCATGAGCCGCAGGCAGATTTTGAACGTACATAACAGGAAAGCACGCACAAGGCCCAGGCACCACCAGCCTGTACCCAGCCAATATGGGACGTGGTGGGGCTATGGGTCAGAGGTAAGAGGTAAGGGGGGTGTGGTTTGGTGGTGGGGAGAGGGGAAAAGATCTATTTTGCGGTTCCTTTCCAAGCCCTTTTGGGAGGTACGTCCTACTGGGATGACAGACCGCCTAAAAGAGGCAAGGTTGAGGGGGGAAACGTTGGGTGCATGCCATGGAGAGAGAGAGAGAGCATTTACGCCATGATAGGAGAAAGTGCCACAGCGGACTAACAAACAACACAAACCTGCCTTTGTCTGGCGAGGGTAAGTGGTACACAGATGAGCTCCTAGGTGGTCGGCAAGTACGCCCAGACCAGACAAAAGCGGTTAAAGGATAAAGTGGTAAAATTCGGTCACGGCAGGCCCTATAAAAGGACCCTTGCCGTGCCCTGTAGAGAGGATCGAAAAACAGAGGTACTAGGAAGTAAAAGGAAAAAGAAAAGAAAAAGAAAAGAAAGAAGAAAAGATAAGAGGGCAAACAGGAAACAAAGAGAAAGAGTGTAATGGGCATGCACCAGTAGATCGGTTCCTTTCTCTCTTCCTCAAAATCCCACTCTCTGAGAGACGATTAAACAATAGGAATTCCTTTGGGCACTAATCATTTAGGTCCGATTCCCTCAAAGTCATTAATCCCCACGACAGGATATTTTCCTAGGAGATTAGTTTCATTGAGAGGAAGCGTTCTTCCTCTTTAGTTTTTTGCCACTGTGGACCCAAACTTGACTTGATATTTATTTTCGATTAACTTCTATTATCGCTTAATCAATTAATCCTTTTTGTAAAAGCCGTTATTATCATTACCATTGTTATTACTGTGATTGTCATAGAAATAGAGATCACTCGGTCATTTTTCCATTAAGAAAAGGTCACTGTATTCTGTTTTCTTTGTTGTTATTATATCTGCCTGCCGTAAACTATTTGTAACAGCTTTGCTTGTCGTAAGAACATTCCTGGCAGACAAGGCTTAGTTTGCACACAAGTCGGTCCAAAGTGAGTTACAGTTAGGCCGGTCTTACTTAGAAATACTTGGGCCCATCACCGCAGGAGGCAACCCAGCCCAACCCAAAACACAAAAAGGCCCCTACAATCATAAATCTGAAATTTTTGTGTTTTTGGTTTCTGTGTTTGTGATTTTGGGCCAGGCATGACGAGATAGGGCCTCGATGGGGCGGGTTTGGGGGTTTAAAAAAACCCGTTTATTAAACGGGGCGGGCGCGGGGCAGGTTCAAGCATAAAGAAACTCGCCTAAACCCGACCTGTTGTCATTCCTAGTAATAGGGTTGGGGGGCCATACCCCCTCCCCCCCCCCCCCCCAAATTTTGAAATTTTTTTTAAGATATATATAATTATTTTAATGTTTTCAAAATTTAGTCTACAAAAATAAGAGTTGGCCCTCCGAAATATTTGAATTAGTCCAATGATGCTCTTTAAAAAAATAATTGGTCTAATAGTTATTGAAATATAACTTTATTTTTTGCAATTTTATTTTTTATTGTAAAATGTGCTCTTATATCTGTTAAATAATTGATAAAGTTTGGCACCAAACATATTTGGATCTATCATTTTCAACCCGTTATGTGGCAATTAACAAGTTACTGGCTCATTAAAAAAATTTTTGTCACTAAAGCTATACATGAAGGTTATGTTTAGCATCAGCTTATAAACCTAGCTTTTAACTTTTAACTTTTTTTAGCTTTTATGTACAGTTTTTTAAAACCTCACTTTTTCAAATTTTTTCAAGGTACAAGTATACTATATAACACTTTCAGTAAAAAGTTAAATAAGCTATTCCCAAATAGACACAAAATGTCTCTTTGGTTGCTACATAGTGGGTTAGAGCAAGATAGCTTCAAATACGTTCAGAGCTTAACTTATTCCTCCAAGTTTTGAATCATTCATGTTTTTGAAAATTTCATTAGTTCAATTGAAAGACTTTTTTATTTACTTTTCTATAAAATTTGATAATTTGTATTGAAAATAAATTTTTTATGAATTTCTCTATGAAAATTGTAAAAATAAATTTTATTTTAATAAAAAAGCATGTGTATATATATATGTGTGTGTGTGTGCGCGCACGCACGTGCCTGGGTTGTCTTGATAAATATATTAGTGTCGCAACTTGGCCCCCCAAACAAAAATTCTTAGCTCTGCCTCTAGTAGTTCGAGATTGAACTCCAAAACTCTTATTCGACGACAAGAAGTCTCCTCCAAATTTGTGCAAGGTGAGCAATTTTTATTTTTTATTTTTAAATAGGAAGCAAGATGAACAGTGTTACTTGTGGACTCGTGTGAAAATAATTATCAATTGTTTATAACTTGTCGCCTTAACCAATGATGAAATAAATCATGGAAGTTATAGCTTTGTGTAGTACCAATATACCCACAATTGGAAGATATCTATACTAGAATAGATTTGGACATGGATAGTGATGAGTCCATAAAAACCATTAAGGTCGTCCATCTTAATGGACGATCATTGCGTCATTAGTAGGCCATCAAAGATAGATGAGTAACCGCCCAACACATTCAATAATGACCATTAAAAGTCTTAAACTCTCTCATCAAAACAAAGAACATTACAATTAGGGTAATAATCACCCTCATTTATGTCCAACAGCTACCTAAGTCACCTATAAAAGGGACAATTTGTCCATTTGCTAAGGTATATCAAAAATTACTACAAAATACTACAAAACTCTATCTATATACAAAATATATGGGCTGATACTAACTTAAGCATTGGAGGCTCCCCCATCAGGCACAACCCGGTGGTCTCTTCGATTTATCTCTCTTTTATCTTACAAGTCCTACAAAATCGTCTAATACTTCGGATTGAACGAGTGACCCAACTAACGATTTTGGCATCATCAGTTAGTAATAGTGATCCATGTAGAAATTGAAGAAGCAAAATTTCAATTGGGCCCAACTAAAGCAAAAGGACTAGATAGAATACCATGCTATAAGTTGTCATGATTGTGAACAATTTTATCATTGTCATGGCTCAAGCCTTCTTCCACTCAAGTCATCTCTTAAAATCCATAAATAGACCTTAAAATCTTGAGGGTGTCTTGCTTTAAAGAGAAACAAATGTAATGAATATGAGACATTTTTTTATTCATAAGTGGAATTTTGAACTTGAAAATAAATTAGAAAAGTACATATTTATGCCCAAAAAAAATCTTTAAAAATAAACAAATATAATGGATATGCTATTGTTGTGTGAAATTTTTTACATTAAAATATCACTTAGGCTGCGTTTGTTTCGGCAGTAAAAGGAATCCAGAAAATATTTTACACCACGGGGCGTGTTTGGGAACAGCCGGAAAATTCAGTCAAATGGAAAATGATTTCCGTTGACCGTAAAATATCAAGCCTTTCGGTGTAAAATCAACTCCACTTCTATTTTACCTTCAAACTAATTACACCCATTTTCAGCCTACCTGAACCGAGAGAGAGAGAGAGAGAGAGAGAGCTTTAACCTGAGAAAATGGCTGCCCACCGCCGATTGAAGCTCGCTGTCGCCTGAAGCCTGCCACCACCTGAAGCATGTTGCCGCCACCCTCTAGATCGAACTCTCGTCATCTTGATCTTGTCGCCGCCTGAAGCTTGCTGCCGTTTGACCGATCTCGTCGTCTCAATCTCATCGCCCATGACCGATCTCGTCGCCCATGACCCATGACCGATCTCTCTCGTTCTTGACACACCGATCTGGCCAATCTGGCCGCCGCCGTCCACCCCCAAACCCACCCAATCTGGCCGCCGCCGTCCTCCATCCACTCTGATCTCTCTCTTTCCCGATCTATCTCTTTGTCCCTCACTCTGTCACACTCTTTCTCCCTCCGATCTCACTCTTTCTTCCTCTCCCTCAATGGTTTTATTTTGATTTTTGGTCGTGTGAAGTGTATATTTTGGTCGTGTTAAGTGTATATTTTGAATTTTTTTGTAATAAAATTTGTTTGGATGCTGAGAAAATGTGAAAAATTTGTAGGAAAATAGCATTTTTAGAATGTTACCAAACACCGAAAATCATTTTTCGGACTATTTTCCATTGCAGAAGTGAACACCCGGATGTCATTTTCCTTACGAGAATTTACTTTCCCATGCATTCATTTTATACTCGGAATTCGATTTACATTGAACCAAACGCAGCCTTAATATACACATCAATGACTTTTTATATTGGTGGAAAGTACTTTATATGCGTGTGATTTTGACTTTCATAAAGTCAAATCTTAGCTTGGCCACTAAAATGAAAATGGTGATTTTGAAGACCATCTTGTCTTTGGGACATTTATGTTCAAGTGTTGTACTATGTTTATTAAACAGTTTTGGAACTTTGATTATGGTAGTGTGTTAGGTTTTTTGTTTTTTATTTTTATTTTATGGGAGTAATGTGTTAGTTTAGGCCCGTTTTAGACTCCTTAGAATCGTTTTTTATTTAGGATATATATATGATGATGGTATTGTTCTACTTTGGGCTTAACAATTATTACAATTCTATTTGGAAATTTGATTGTGGTATATGTTGTGTTAATTTGGAAATCCGATTATGGTATCGTGTCTTAGTAGATCAAAAAATTGTTAGAATTCTATTTTTTTTTATTTGCATTTTAAACACATTATTGAAGGCGGGTTTAAAATCCAAAGTCCCCCTTCCAAAAAAAAAAAAAAAAAAAAATCGAAAATTCTAGATCCTATAGCAATAGTTTTAAAACACCGGCAATAAACCCGTCACAATAATCAACTTATAGTAACGATTACTAAACCCAAAACTGAAACGAGCTTATAGTAGTGATTTAAAAATTGCCTCAATAGGCTCCACCGCAATAGAAACGAGCCTATATATGTGGTTATTGTGACACTTTACTTGGTAGTCCTTTTTTTTTTTTTGGTAAAGTTTGTAAAACCTTTGGTATAGCTTTGTTATTTTGTAGTGCTTGAGGTGACTTCAAGATGATGATAAAAGTTTTAAACCCAAGATCTCATGGTTCTCATGAGACCTTAGAAATCACTAAACCAACCTCTTGGAGTTCCATGTGAATGTTACTTGGCTTTGTAATAACCCGCAATGTAATTCCTCTCCAGGTATAAAAAAAAAATGACAAATTATAGATACTACCTATATGATATACCCTCGAAATATGAAAGTATCTTATGCTTTATTTTACCTCCCAAGTGATTAACTTCCTAAGGTATTCCCGTTAACTTTAATAGAATTTGATGATATGACAAATGCCAAATATCACCCACCGAGAAATAATTGAATAAAAAAATTCTTTACTGTAAAACTTATGTTTTACAAGTAATAGTGAAACTTGATAAATTCGTCAGTGTAGATGGTTACTGTTCCATTCTAGATTTGAGATCGAATGAAAATTTTCTTCAATTATTTCTTAATAGATGACATTGGCAATATTTCTCCTATTAGAGCATTCTCATCAGCTCTCTCATAAAAATGCCATTTTGACACACCAAAAACCTACTTTATCATTTTAGCACATCATTTTACAACATCCTATATTATCAGATGTTTTATTCTTCCCTTCTATACATTAAAATAATATATTAAACTCCTCCAACAACAACAACAACTCCTCCACCACTGCCGCAACAACGGCCACCAACAACCACTGCCGCAACAACACTGACAGCCACCACCGGCACAAACCCACATCCACCAACGACACCTTAAAAAAAAAAAAAAAAAAAAAAAATCCACAACAACCCAAAAAATAACCACCACAACTACCCAATAATCACCACCACAACCACCAAATTGCCACCACAACCACAGTACCACTGCCACAACTAACCCACAACCCACCACATTCACAAACCTCAAAACCCATCCCAAATCAAACAAACCCACAGCTCAGGCGGCGAGATCGGCTTCAGGCGGGAGACGCCAGCGGCGATATTGGCTTCAAGCGAGATCGGTTTTAGCGGCTTGAGGTGGCATTAGGCGAGATCGGCTTCAGGCGGCTTGAGGATGAGAGAGGAAGAGAATGAAAGTGAAGAGGGAGTTGTGGAGGACGACTATGGCTTCGGCGAGATCGGCGGCTTCGGCGAGATTGGCAGCGAGATCGGCAAGAGAGAAGAACTTAGATGCAGAGAGAAAAGATGAGATAAAAGAGAGAAAGAGAGAGTCGGACTGAATATATGAGAGAGATTCGGACTGAAAATGAGAGAAAGATGGCACCGTGAAGCAGAAAAGAGCAAAAGGGAGAAGAAAAGAGTATGGGAGAGTGGAGAATCTGGAGATGGTGAAGCAGAAAAGGAGTGGCTGAACGTGAAGATGAAGTAATATTTTAATCGGGAGGAGAGAGAAAGATGAATAAAATAATAATAAATGTAAATGACATTCTTCTCCGTACGCTCTCATATTTGAGAGCGTACTGTAGCATGTCTCAAAATTTTGAGACATTTAGCACACCTCATGAGGGGCTGTTTTTGGTGTTTGGTGTGCCAAATGCCAAATATTTGGCATACCTGATAAGAATGCTCTAAAGCAAATTCCATTAAAGTTAATGGAAGTGCCTCAAACTAATTACAATTGAGGTAAGTGTCAAAAATGAAGTATTTTAGAGCATCACCATCAGGTGTGTCCAGTGTCAAATATTTGGCATTTGGCACACCAAACACCAAAAATAGAGCATCATGAGGTGTGTTAAATGTGTCAAAATTTTGAGACATGCTATAGTACCGTCTCAACTTTGGTATAGTACGGATAGAAATGCCATATGTGTTTATTATTTTTTTATTCCTTTTCTCTTTCATCTCTGATCTCTCCGCCAGTCTCTTCCTATCTTTATTTCTCGAACCCCAATCCTCTCCTCTCTCTCAACTTCTCATCTTTTCTTCTTTCACCCGCACTACTCTTCTACGCCGACGCCGACGTTGACGATCACTTCCACGCCGACCACAGCGGAAGAATGCCAGCTCAGTAATTTCAATATCCACTAAAACACAAACATCTTTTTCACAGATTTCTCCACGTATTGTTGGTTGGGTAGAAACACCCACCGAAGAATCGACCACCCAGATTTCAACTCCGGCGGTTCATCTAGATCATCTAGAATCACAACGAAACTTGAACTCCCAACAGTCTCAGCTGATTGGTATGGTACCATAGCCAACAAATTGACTTCACCATCATCCCCATCCCCATCCCTAGTCAACTCTTCTGCAAATTAGGTCCCACAATTATCTCGCAATACTTCATCCGGTGTACAACTGGAGCAATTCTTCTTCAGCGTCGTCATCTTCTTCAAACCCGAGCTAAATTCTCTGTTCTATATATTTTTTATTTCTTTTTTTTTTTTCTCTAACCCATGGCCATGGCCGAAAGCTCAATTTTGTCGGGGTTTGTGGTTGAGGTGATGGTGGTGGTGGGGCTTCCAATTTGGTATTGGTGGGCTATGGGTTTGTTTTGAATTGTGTTTTGGGTTGTGGAGGATGTGGTGGTTGTGTGGTGGTGGCTGTTGGTTGTTGGCAGCTGTGTAGTAGCTATTGATTATGTTTGATGAGTTTTAAATATTATTTTAATATGTTGTATATATTATTTTAATAGATAGAATTGAAAAATAGAACATGTGATAAATGACGAATTGTAAAATGATGTGGTAAAATGATAAAGTAGGCTTTTGGTGTGTTAAAATGACATTTTTTATGAAAGACCTGATGGTGATGCTCTAAGGATCACAGGTCTAGGTTTAAGAGTATACCCATAGTTTTAAAAAGCGGACTAGAGCCATTGGGAGTCAGGCACCAATTCGGTCTAATAAAAACTCCTAAAATTGGTCAAAAGCTGAATAAATTAAACCGATCAAAAATTGGAGAATCAGGAGCAAAAATAGTTCTTTGATTGTACCAAATTACCAATTTAAAAAACCACGAGTATACAACTAATATTTGTAATTTACCTAAAAATATTTGGATAGTAAAAGTTAATCATTAAGATCTTAAAATATTGAAAATGTTGTCACTTCCAATTAACTCAACTAGTAAAAAAATTTATTATCAAATAAGAGATTTAGCCTGCGTTTGGATAGCGTATGCGTCCAGCGTTTCACCTTTTTTTTTTAGACGCACATTTCAGCTTTCCAGTGGGTCCAGTGCACTGTTCAAGGGATTTACAAACCTCTTTTTTCAACAAAATTTTCATTCAAAATGGATTCCACGGTACTATTCACACATTTAAAAATTATTTTGTTACAATGTTCTAAATTTTTAGCAAAATAAGCGGTATCCAAATACATCCTTAGAATTTAAACCCCGCTTATACTAAAAACTATTTAGTGTTTTGGTGTTATAATAAAAAACAATCACCATAGAACAAACTGAATAAGTTGAAATTTTATTTTATTATTATAAAATACATACAGACACACACATATATATATATATATATATATATATTCAATTTTTGTTTATGGCAGGGTTTAATATATGGCCCAAAGTTTAAACTGCCTCCTCAATCTTTAGTTGGGAATTATATTGGGCTAAAATAACGGGCCCCAGACCCCACTTATGAATGGAGCTGGTTTATAGGCCGGTTTACGTCGCACTTTCAAACCAGTTGTATCTGACAAATTTTTGAATGAAGTCATGATTTAATGCTAACATGTTAACTGCCTTTATAATCACTAGAACATATGTTATCTAAAACTAGCCTCATCACACGCGCTTCGCGCGTGTAATGAGGCTTTCTTCTTTTTTAGTGATAGTAGCAAAAATATAATTTTTATTTTGAGAATCTAATTTATAAGTGGATAAATCAATTTGAAAATTAACAGGAAAGTGACCCTAATTTTTAGGCATTGTTTTAGTGGAAGTTATATATATAATTTTTATTTTGAGAATTTAATTTATAAGTGAATAAATTAATTTGAAAATCAACAGGAGAGTGACCCTAATTTTTAGGCATTGTTTTAGTAGAAGTTAGGATTGTATCTTTACTTGATTGTCCTTTAATTTTGTCTCTACTTAAACATAGGGATGTAGGTGTATTTTAGAACAAAAAAAAAATCCAGTCCAAACAGGTGCAACCTCTTAAATAGTAGTATAGAATCACAAGTACAGGTTAACCCAAACGGGAAAAATTAATCAATCACCAGATATATTTGCCCTGGTGGCGTTGGACCTTCTATTATTGTGTGTGTTTTTTTATACATCCTATAGGAAAAAAAAGGTAAGACATTTTTTTTAACAGTGTTTTAACTTATAGTGTCTGTTTTTGATAATTGTGTTCTTTATCATCATATCAAGATACAAAATCTCTTATTCGGCCATAAAATATTTTACTAATTAAATTAATTGAAACTTACTAAAAATGTAAGACATTTTTTTTGAGAGGGACAGATTAGCAAGCCGGCCATGCATGGAACAATGATAACTTCAAGTTTGAAGTCAAAATGTAGCCCTTCCAAAATTTTTTTTATATATTAAAAGAGTTGTGACCATGTCAGAGTTAATTTGAAGTCATACGCATACACTAAGCAGTGGTTGTGAGAAAATATAATAAGAATATTACAATCATAATCAATTTGTCCATGAAATTTGCAGAGTATACCATAGCACTAAAAATAAAATAAAAGCAAGAAGAGAAACAAAATTACATGAATTAAAAAAAACTCAAAAAGCGGCCAAACCGAGTTACCCATGTAATTTGTCTCTCATGAAGGGTGCTTTAGCCGTCTGATCACTTGAAACAAAAGTACCCCCATGCATAAAACCTGGCTCAAAATGATCAGTCAAAATATTTCCAAGTACTTTTTTTTTTTTTTTTTTTTTGTTGTTGTTGTTGTCACTTTGTTTCTTAATTTCCTTTCACGTTCAAAACGGGGTTTAATTCATGCATGCATGCATGCAATTATTTATGGTTTCCTTCTAGCCGTGGACATGGGGTTCCCATCAAATAGCTCATCAATGTAGTTCTCTAAATCTTCAGGCTGGAATTTTATGTACTTCTCTGTTTGTCTCCCAGCGTCCAAGAACTGCGAGAACCTCCCTAAGAACGACCTGTACGCCGGTATCACGACCGCCGATATCGAAACCCGAAGCTCCGACTGAAGCTGCTCGTCACTCACCACCCACGAGCTCTGCGTCCTGTGTATCTCGTCGAACATCTGGTTGAAACTCTTGAACCTCTCTTTGAGAACCGGCTTCGCCACTTTCCCATGGGCAGGGTTCAAACCCTCGTGGTTTAGACAACCCAGTAGCTTATTCAACGTCTCCCTCTTGTAATTCTTGTGGTACTCCCTTAGATCCGCCGACCGCTTTCGGCACCACGTGTCACCCATCACGGAATAGATCTCTGCTGACCCTTTGATCTTCTGCAAGATATAGCGTCCATTGTTCATCATGAAGATATTGCTCAATGCAACGTCTTTGTACAGCTTGGCCTTCCCTTCTAGATTGGTGTCCAACAAATCCATCACAGTCATCAATTGCACAGCAAAGGGTGTTTGGTTTTCATTCTCATTGTCCATACTATTCATGAAACCATGTTGTTGTTGTGTATCGCTGCCTTCTTCGAATGGAGGACGATTTGTCGGGTCGATTTGTTCGATCTTAGACCGTTCATTGAATACTTGCTCCAACGTTTCCTTGTACTCGCACGCGTACTTCAGGTAATTCATCGTGTAGCGAGTCAATGGATGAACTGCACCACCAGGAACCGGAGTTTTCGCGGTATCGGACTTGATTGAGTTCTCGAGATCACAGAATATGAATATCGCCGCCTCGCCGAGGCGGCTCCTAGCGGTGTTGGTCTCGGTTTTGAGCTCATTCTCGCACTCGTCCTGAAACAAACCGTCCATGGCCGGAACCGTGTCGCGCAAGGTCTCGTAGATGTCGAGGAACTTGAACAGTTTCTCGGCGGAGCGTTTGGTCATGGCGATGCCCTCGACGAAATTGAGAAGCTGGATGAGAATCCCGCGGGTGAGGTTGCTGAAGAGGCTGGCGGAGATGGAAGGAAACTCGGCGGAGAAGACTCGATCGGCTAGGGTTTTCTCGCCGGGAAAGTACACGGTGGCGCACTGCTTGAAGGCTTTCATCCACGTGGCGATCTCTCGCTCCAGCGATTCCCAGTTCATCCTCTGAACCTCGTCGATGCTGTATTTCTCGAACCCTAGCCTCTGGATGCTCTCTTCGAACGCGTTCCTTCTCGACATTATGTAGATTTGGCAGCACTCGGACTCGTAGCCGCCTGAGATCATTTGCTTCGCTATTTTGCTCAGGCCGGTAACGACTTCGTCGGAGTAGCCAGGGAAAGCCTCCGGTTCGGCGGATTCGGATTCGGACTCGGCGGTTTTGGATTCCTCGAGAAGAAACCGAAACTCCTCTTCCAAATACGACATCGCTCGCTGTTGAATCCCTCCGATGCGATTGATCAGAGAACCACGAGACTCCGATTTCTCCTCCTCCGGTTTCAGTTCCCGAAGAGATTTCGTCAGCTTGGAAACCCGATCCAGTGACTCGAGAAAAGCCGAGTCCTCATCGGGAACCTGGCACCATTTCGCTCTTCCTTCGCCGGAAACTTTCTGCTCCACGAGATCCAAGTATTTCTCGACCAACTCAGGAACCTCCACCGAAACGTCGTCGCTCGTCAGAGACGAGAGAAACTTGTCGATATCCTCGGAAGCTTTCTCGAGGTCAAAATGAGGATCAGATTCTTCATTCTGCGACTCTTCATCCTTGATCTCCTCTGCCTCGGAATCAAGTTTTGGCTCCGCGTCGTCTTTGGATTCCGGTACCGGCGAAATGCCGGTATGGTCGTCAGGAAGGTGGTTGTTGTTCTCCATGATATTGAAACTGTGAGTTTTCTTTGGTTTTAGGAACGAAAAACGAAGTGAAAGAATAGAAAATATGCGAAAACAAAGCAGAATTATCCGACTACCATTATTTCTTTTCCTTGAAGAATTTGAAATGGTCGTGGTAACAATGGCGGAGATTGAGGAGCGAATGTACGGGCACAAATGAACGTTAGAAATTAAAAAAAAGATAAGAGAGAGAAAAAATTAGATAATGTTTGTTTGGAACCGTTGACTGGTCTTTTGTCGAGGTGGCAGTGCGTAACGCGCACCCACCACTTTCCATAATGGGCTCGGGTTTGAGGTTAATGGGCAGAGTACCCGGCCCAACGGTTGTCGGCAAAAAATCGAAAACGCATTTTTTTCTTTCTTTCTATTTTTAATAGCAAAAGAATATAAAAAATTGTCTTATAAAAATCAGATCCAATACCACTGACCCACTCACACTGAAAAAAATGGGATTGAGAAGGAGAAGAGTGAGGATACAGTCATGTTTGATTGTGTGTGCGTTTTGCATTGGTATGGGGCTGTTGACGCTTTCTCTGAGAACCGTTGATTCTCCTCCGAATCCAATCGATGTTGATTTTCCAGTGGAGCTCGAAGTTCAAGAAGAGAGCTCGGGTCCCGTCAGCGGCGGCGAGGCGGAGGATGAGGTTGTGGGGAAGAGAGGAGGAAAGTCGGGGACTGAGAGATCATGCGCCACGGTGGAGGAGATGGGAGAGGCATTTCATGGAGGGTTCTGGAATGAAAGCCTCCGAGTCAGAAGAATTATTCAGGACCACTTTGCTCTAAATGGTACATTTTTTTTTTTTTTTTGGGTATCCTCATTTCTTTATGTTGAGCTGGATTTGTGTTTGGTTTCAGACCCAAGTTTGAGAATCAAAAGAAAAAATAATTGCTTTTAACCTGTAGATGATTACTTTTAAGGTTTTAATCAAATTACGTGCGTTGTTTAAAGCAAGTAATACACTTATAATGAGAGGCATGTCATACGCTTACACTAACTGCTTAGCCCGTCAGGCTTAAACGCCTCGGGATTACCCGGCAACTGGTTCTGGCAGGTGGAGTCAGTTACTTGTAGGTTTTACTAGCTAGAGGCGAGTCCAAAAGGGCTCTTCTTTAGAAAGGTTCCTTATGTTATTAAAGAAAAAATAAAAAAATGTAAGACTCAATTACTTCTATTGTATTACATATGATATGTTATTATATGCGGGTGGTGAGTGGTCTTATATACATTTCAATACCTTAGTTTTGTTATTGCAGTTCAATGAGGGTAATGTTCTAGTTTTCTTTTGTGATTAGAGTAGGCTTTTGTATAAGGTAGGTGAACTTGGAAGCATTTGGGAATGATTAAGTAGTTGCTTAGCTAGTGTGAGTTCCTCCCAAGCTTAAGTACAGTTTGGTATAAGTAAAAGGTTATGATGCTAAGTGGGATAGAGAAGGGTTTCGCGGTGTGGCATAAAGGGTTATATATCGAAGTGAGCAAATTGGATTGCTTCCATAATTTTCACGAGGAATGTTAGTTACAATCACAACATAATTTTCAGAGCTTGTAGGCATTGTACCTCTAGTTTCAAAATTTCTGAGCATACCTATAGCTATCCTCATGCCCGTGGATTTTTTTTTTTTTTTTGTTGTTGTTGTATACGATGTAATGTAATCCAGTTTACAATAAGAATATCCCTTTTAGATGCCATTTTTCCTATAAAATTTATATTTTGAGTCTCTTACTATTGGTACCATGTAATGATCTTATTAGGAGTATGGAAGGAAAAGTTTTGAATGAAAATCAAATAACGCCTGGATGCACATTAGTTTCAATGCTTCTGCCAGAACAAATTGGATTTGCACCTTAACAAATTGTATATCTTGTGCCACAGAAGAAACTGTCTCCAACCGTTTCAATAGATTTATGCTTCAGACATTCTTAACTACTTCTTGTTCCTTTGAATTTTCTTAAGTTGCATAGAAGCTTCCTTTGCATTCATTTAATATCTATAAATATTGATCCAATGATTTTCTATATATTTCTTTTTATTGGTCATTGACATCATCATTATGTGCCTTTGTAATGGTATGTGAAGCATGTCATTTCATTATGAGAAACTGGTGCTTCCTGGAAAACCACTTGTGTAGAAATTTGTGATGGAGAGAGATAGAGAGAGAGAGAAGACATTAGAGTTTATGAATTTCAGCCTTGTGGCCTACATGCACTGGAAAAGAGCCCAAATGAATCCATAATTATAATGGAGATTACACACAAAAGTCAATGATAATTTTGAATATGAATTGCATATTAATTGCTTCAATCCTACCATTTTCTTTAGCAATCAATCTCTTGATTTATTAACCAATCTCGGGCAATTAATATCTTGATTTGGCCATCACTGACATGGACAGGACAGTGAATTATACTTTTTAACAACTTGTGAGACTTAGAAGGTCACATGGTTAACTTTATCTCAGGTGCTTCAAGAGTGCGAAGTCTTCCTCCGGAGCAGTTCTGCAGACATGGTTTTGTGATGGGGAAATCATCTGAGGCAGGTTTTGGAAATGAAATGTACAAGGTCCTAACTGGTGCAGCACTAAGTATAATGTTGAACCGGTCTTTGATCATCGGGCAAACCAGGCATATTGGTCTTTCCTCAAGCCTTTCTGTTCTGTATCATTATGTTGTTTTTATTATTCTTCCCTTAACAGCCTGAATTTTCTGAAAGGCTGATGCTATGGTTTATGCTTTTATCATTTCATTATACAGTATTTGGCTTCATGGTCCGGTTAACTTTGAATGTTTTAATCAGTTTACTGGGATAGTGAAATCCACAGAAGGTGAAATGTCTTAGAATGCAATCTTCCTTGGATGCATTTTAGCATATCTGTTGTCCAATTTCTGGGGTTTGGTCTCTTTTTTTTTTTTTTTTTTTTTTTTTTTTTTTTTTTTTGGAATTGGTGGGTTTGTGTGTGTGTGTGTTTTTTTTTTTGGGGGGGGGGGGGGGGGGAGCACTCAATTAGAACAGCATATTAGAGTCCAGGACTGACACAGAGATATATATTATATGCAATTGCTGTATTGTTAATGCATTTCATTGATCTGATTTTTTCTTTGCTTCTGTCTTTAGGAAGAAATATCCTTTTGGTGATTACATTTCTTATTCAAACCACACTTTTACCTTGAAAGAAGTCAAGCATCTGTGGAGACACAATGGCTGTGAGAGAAAGTATAAAAGGCATCTGATTATGAGGACTGATGATTTCGAGAAGCCATCTGAAACAAATGTCCTCTGTAGCGATTGGCATAAATGGAAGCACCCTATCATTTGGTAAAGTGAGAACACTTTTGCTAATAATCAGTCACTCATGATCAGCAATCATCACTTGACTTTAACCTCAGTGCTGCAGGTTGCAAGGTACCACAGATGCAACGGCAGCTCAATTTTTCTTGAAGAACATTCACCCTGAGATGAGGAATGCTGCTTCTAATTTATTTGGACAACCAGAGTCTCTCCAATCTCGGGCTAACGTGTTTGGGGAGCTGATGAAAGTCCTCATATCTCCTACAAAAGATGTAGAGGAAGCAGTAAATTGGGTTATTGGGGGTGGAGTGGATCCTGATATCTCATTGCACATGCGGATGCTAATGAATAGGTATTGCAACTTACAGTCAATTCCTTGAGTGGGAGCAGCTACTCATAATTTTTTTTCCCTGATCTGTGGCTCTGGTAGTAAAGTGTGGCAGGTTGGGCTTAGAATAAGTCTTAGTTTCACATCTTACATATGTATACGTGTGTGTGTGTGTGTGATTAATAACTGAGGTCCATGAAATAGGGTTTTCTCATTATGAATAAATGATTTTACTGTAATGCACTTGATGTCACTGTATACAAAATAGATCCTAGCAGAAGAATGAGAACCCTTATGAAAAGGAATAGTTACAGAAAAATGGTGACCAGGTTTGCTTGATAATTGCACTAGTTATTTGTTCGAGTGTAATTATTATAAACAACAACATGTAGTTTATAATTTTTGCACACGGAATGCTCATGGATTCTTCCAAGGGATCTTTTTGTAAATGCGTCCTTTTAGTCTGGAAATCAACCAGAAATTGTGTTAAATATTTGGGAAAAGAAAGGTACTAATTTGTTAAATTTTATAGTTTGTCCTTTCATACATGTAAGAAAGCACACATGATGCTTTTACATGATGAATGAACATACTTAAAATGCTGTGGAATGTTCAATATGCTCCAAGGGTTTGACTTTAACTGATATTGATTCGGGTTCTTGTATTCTATATTTCAGATCTGTAAGAGCTGTACGAGCAGCATTGAATTGCATCAGAAAAGCCATACACATACGAAACCTCATGTCGAGACCGAAGGTGGTTTTAGTGTCGGATAGTCCCTCTCTTGTAAAAAGTATCAAACCAGATTTAAGTGAATTTGCAGAGGTAATTTAGTCCGTGTACCGAATCATAAAGCCAACACATTAATCCTGATATGTATGTGCCATCCATACAGGTCAATCCCGTCAAAGTTAAAACTACTTTTCATTAAATGATGCCCTTTATTCAGGTTATATTTGTAACCATCATAACTTGAATACCTAGTCAAATTTTCACCAAAATACATTACTTCTCACTATCTCCATCTTTCCTAGATCCAAGTTGCAGTTTATTTTTTTTTTATATATATATATATATATATAGTTTGAGTTGACCTCTAAACCCCATATCAGTTCAACCATGCAAATGTCTGATATGCATATTTGATTTTAATTCATCAATTCTTTTCCCAGGTACTTCATTTTGATTTTAAACTTTTCAAAGGGAATATATCTAGTGGCGATAATGGATTGCATAATTCAGATTTTAGGGTGAAGGATTGGGGCCCCGCACCTAGATGGGTCGCATTTGTGGACTTCTTTCTTGCGTCACGTGCTAAGTATGCTGTTGTCTCTGGGGCTCACAGGCGTGTTGGGACTACCTATGCCCAGTTAATAGCTGGGTTGGCTGCAGCATACAGTCTTGGTAACCCTTTCATTTCGTGATCTGTATTTGTGTTATTCATATATGATTGGATGTAAACTTTCTCGTCTAGTAGTTAAATTGGTTGTCATAATCTTTCAGAGGAGAATTCTACGGGGCCAGGTTTTTCATTCTTGAGTAGCTTCCAAAGTAATTTGTTAGAAGAAGGTTTAAGGCTTCAGGTTGGATGGGGACATGTCTGGAACAGATTTGCAGGTCCATTGAGTTGTCGTCACCAGCCCAGTCAATGTGCTTTCACACCACTTCTGCCTCCAGCATGGTGGGAAGGACTTTGGCAGTCCCCGATTCCAAGGGATATCCGTAGGTTGGCTGCCTATGGTGTCCAATTATCTGGCTTTGGAACTGTTGATGAAGATTATCTTCAGTCATTCTGTAAGTCAAGAAAATCTGTTGTGAAAACTGTACCATTCATTTTGTAATGGTTGGAGTTGCATTTTTTATTCTTCTTATCAACGTAACCATAATGATGAGAGAATTTTTGTTCAACTTCTTTCCAAATCCATTTCTATTGTTGTGAAAACTGATGTAGCTCCATAGCTAGATTTTTGGGGAGCTAATTTGTTTCTCTTTAACTTATCACAAGCACCACAAAACAAGTAGACCCACGAGACTTGTGTGAGTTGCATTGCGTGTGTTTTCATAATTAGAACTCTGCACTAAGATTTGGAACACTAAAACGATATGGAACACTAAAAATTTATGTTGTAAATTCCTAACGTACTCTATTGTAAATTCCTCGTAGGTATCACAAAAAATTTATATCAATCACAGTTATACCAAATCTAAAGCAAAAAATAATAACATTAAGGAGGGAGCTTCACATACATATACACTTAGATTAGACTAGAGTAAAAATTCTATCTTATAAAAAAAAAAAAATGATTTGGTAACGGTATGGAAAATTAATGCAGAACATCTTCCAATGAAAAAGCCGCTTCAAGGATCTAATCTCATTAGAAAATCTTTTTTTATTTATTTAATTTTTTTTATTAATAATGGCAAAAAGAATCTTTGAGTTCACGATGTTGAATACAAAGGAATAAAAAATACAAAGGAATAAAAAATACAAAGAAATCATATGGGAGGTCTAAGAGAAGCTAGGAATTAGTGGATGAACAATCAGTGAAATCCTAACACCTTGACTGATCAAAAAGGGTGGCATTTTAATTGACCCAAGGAGTACTCGGTGTTCTTAAACAAACGATGATTTTGTTCCTTTCCAAACAACTCACATCAAGCACCCAGAATTTAAGTTCCAAATATCCAAACCATACTTCCCAAGCCAATTCCTCCAACAAAATATTAAGCTCATAACCGCCTTGAGCATGACCTAATGATTATCGTTAGAAAGTCCATTATAAAGGAACATTTACAATAGTTTATACTCAAAACCTTTGCAATCCTAGACTCTCTATGTAATCTTTGCAAATGTCTCACTTGACTTTTGAATTCAGTAGTCCTAAAACCTCTAGAATCCTTTTATACTGATATTATCTACAAATAAATATATTCTCCATGAGCCAAAACCTTTGGCACTCTCAAGAACTTCCCAAAGATTTCCAGTAGTAGCGAACTCGCCAGAATCAAACTTGAATGATTCTGCTTAGGCTTAAGAAAAAGGCTTCAACATCCGAAGGTTTTAGCTTTGGTACAACATCCTTTCTTACCTTTAAATTTCTTGCAATAAATGGTTTATATAGGTGTACAAAGTAGGATTAAAACCTAACATAAACCTTTCTTTTAGCAAAATTCATATTGCAAATCCTGACAATTTCACTTGAGCAATTTTTTTTCCTACTCAAGTGGAACTCTCAGAGATAACACAATTTGCTAACTTCAAATGACTATATTTCACTCATTTCAAATCCAAATTGGCTCAAATTTTTGTCAGTATCAAAGCCTTAAATGTCTTATTTCTAGTGGAACAATTTCAATTAGGAATTAATTATGGTGAAAAAGATATGGGCCAAAGTTCATCAAATCATAATATTTGTGCAAATCAAAACCTTTTTGTCTTTGAGCAACTTCTAACCTTGACTCAACCCCACAATTTTAATAATACAATCGATTTTGACATGTTTTGATACTAGGGATTTTTCAATTGCCAACACATCTATAAACCTTCACATTTTTCTTTCTTTTTTTTCTCTCCATTAGTGGCAACTAGCTAACCACACTAATAGAAAACTAACATTATTACCTCAGCTTTCTGACCTCTACGATGCAATGTTAGCTCTTATTTTGAAAAAACCCACTATGTCAATGCAATGCACTTTATCCTTCCAAAAAAAAAATTAATTGTCTGCAGTTATGAATGCCCACAACGGAGTCACTCTATTAGTTATTCTAGGACCATAATTAATTCCACAACTATTTTATGTAGCAGATTATAATTGGTTGTCTATTACTTTTATATAAATATACTATTTTTTTTAATCACTCACAATTAATCACATCATATGTAAAAATTATTGAAGAATTGATTGTAGTTCTAGAATTTTTCAATACTCTAGTGAAGAATTAAAGATAGTAAATTGCGCTTTATTTGAGCATTTATAAGGTTGAAAGTCTAAAATATTTAGGAGAGAATAATTTTCAAGAAGTATTACAAAAAAAAAGGGAAATATGAGAGAGAGAGAGAGAGAAGGATTTGCCAATTGCCAACACATCATTGAACCTTAACCATTTCCTTTTTTGTTTTCTTTCTACTAGCAGCAACTAGTCAACCACACTAACATAAAACCGCAATTATAACCTCAATTTTTTTTTACCTCTATGATGTGATTGAAAACTTTTGCGGAAGCAATATAAAACAAAAAAAATTATATTTTCATTTAAAGATCGTTGTACCACACAACCATGGATTCTAAATAGAACAAATTGCATACCTCTCTTAGTAACCCAAGTGTGTTGCCTCCCAAGGTATTCACGTCTCTCTCTCTATTTCTTTTTGAGTTTTCAGAAGACTGCAGTATCACTCAGTAGTTCTGATGGCCAACAACTAAATATGATATTATAAAATCTTATTTTATAGTAGACTTCTAAAACCCTAGAGAGAGATTGGACGTGGGATCCTTAGAGATCCTAATCTTCAGCCGTAGGATTTTATCAATAACTTTTTTGAACGTTATTAACTTATCTTGAAACTCTTTCCAAAATTATTCCTTAATTTTCTCAACCATATCAAGAAAATATCTGAACTTCTACATATTGCAATAATGTCCATCAACACATTGCAATTGACCCCTGAAGATTAGAGAATTACAAATGAGGTTCCATTACTTACAATTTTATATCTATGTCCTTCCACCATACTATATTCCCACAAGCTACTAGGACTGGATTAATATCATTGTCATGTCCCTAGCTTATGTAATCCTTAATTTCTCGATTTCATAATTTCTATTGGACTCTAAAATACTTTTGAAAAAACTCTTTAAATATATATATACAATATTATATATATGAAAAACATTTTCGAAAAATGTCACCGGCCGGTTTTGTTTTGAGTCCAACTTCAATATGAAAATCAACTGAATATACTATCTTCTTTAGAGACTGGTGAATTCATTGTTGAGCATTTATATATTTTACTCATTACACACATAACCCAACGTGTCTATATATAGCCTTTAAAATTGGCATCACCAGTTGACATTGTCAAAGTTATGTGCATAATAAATAAATATACACAAACCCCTCATGTTTGAGGACAATAGAAAAATTGTGATAGGACAACCTTTTAATTAACAGTGATCGCTCCATAAGGTGTCCTTTATCGGATCCAATTCAGTATATGTACTTGTTACATTATACCCACTTGTTTGCTTAAAGTCACTACCTCAATGATGGAGTAAATCATCCTATCATATAGCAGCACAACAAGTGTAGGTTTCAGTGGTAATATTCAATTTATATCCACAGCCTAGAACAATTTAATAATCTATGAAAAATCATTATTCCCTGTCTTTGGTTCCTTAACTATTAACATGATTTTTCTACAGATGTGACATCACATGCCACATTTAAATAATGAAATATACCTATAAAAATTATGAATGTGAAAATAAAATTTTATTATCAAATAAAAAATGCATAGTATTGCTTTTGAGGGCATATAATTCTAACAGCGATAACAACTCTTATTTTGGAGGAAACCCACTCAAAAGCGTCTTAAAAAATGAACAATTGACCGCAATTTGCAAGCTTTGTTAAATTTTGGGTTTCAAGTACAAGTTTTAATAGTTTGGGAGAGAAAAGTATAAAGACCACGTAATTTAGAGTGGATTTGTGCAATTAACCCCCTAAGGAATAATGATAAATGTGCCTATTTTATCAATAACACCAATTTTGGGAAAAAAAAAAAAAGGTAAGGATGTAAGATTATGACTTGACACTTTTAGTTTTAGAGATCAAACTTGTCGCTAGAGAAAATTTGACAAAAAATAGATCTATGGCATCCACTCATTATGCTCATAATGATTACTTTTTATTTTCAGGTTAAGACATCAATTGATTTTTAGTATAGACAATTTTTGAAACCATTATTCTATTATATGTGTTTAATTAATTAGTATTAATAAATAGATTCTTAAAAGTATTAATAAATAAAAATTTAAATTAGAGAATTTATAAACTATATAAAAGAACTTACTTAATTTAGTTCTAATTTTTTTAAAAGAAGATAAAATCTAATTCAATGAGATTCTGTTTAATATTGGGTTGCTTTATCTAAAAAGATAGTGAATTATTTTAGAAATTTTTTAAACTCTAAATACCAAATGGGAGTGGAGGGTGCTTGGTTAGGGAAAAAATTTGGGAGAAAATGGTGGGCCGCAGGAGTTTTTCTCTGGGAAAATTATTGAATATTCTGAGAATACAACAAATGCGTACTCCCCGCTCTTACATGAATTATGGATTCCACCATGAATTTAATTAGTGGGACCCATAATTATGTGAGAGAGGAGAGTATATTTTATGGTACTCCGAGAGTATTCAATAATTACCCTTTTCTCTAGCCCCACCATCTGGGTTGATTTTGGAATCTTCTTAATTTAGAGAGATAATGTAGGAAAAGAAGGAAGGGGCTTGAACTTGATGGGAAATTACCTATCTACCCCTATCTCCTCCCACCATTAGCTTCTCTATTTTCTTTTCTTTTTTTCAACTTTAAGGGTATGCTTGTTTGGAGGGATTTTAGAGAGAATGGAAAATTGAGGAGAGAAAAGTGGACATAAAGTATTTTTAGTAAGTATTTGGTTGGGAGAGAGAAAAAAAAAGTAGTGGGACTCGGGTGTTTTTTCTTTGGACTCATCAAATTGTTTTCACCCCAAATTGAGGAGAAAAGTAGAAAACTGAAAAGAAAACAAGACCAAAAATTCTAGACAAAAAAGTCCTTGTAAGCTCCCTACGTGTCTTTTTTTTTTTCTTGGTCATCTGTTTCGGTTTGTTTGCTATTATTGTGTTTTCCTATTTTCTTTTTCTTTTGTTTGTTTGTTGAATCAAACTGGTTTTTTTTTTTTTTTTTTTTTTGGTTTGTTTCTGTCAACGTGCAGTGGGTTTTATTTTATTTTATTTTTTTGGAATTAACGGGTGGCTTTCACTTCTAATTAATATATATATATAATAGAACTGAAAACTGAAAACTTTTTCTGAAAGTACTATAGATAAATATAAAGTTAGTTGAAATAGTACAGTGGAAGTTATGAATAGTATCAAAAAGTACAGTGAGACTCATAAATAGTGGCAAAAATAAGCTGAATAGTAAAATAAGTTAGCAAAAATAATCTTTACCAAACGGACACTTAATGATTACAAAAAAAATTATTTATTATATTATGTAGTAGGGGTATAGGAGTAAATTTATACTAATTTCATTTTCCATCTTCTTATTTTTCTTCTAAACTAAACAAATAAATTTTTCATCTCTTCACTTTTCCATCCTCCCAACCAAATACATATGAGAGAAAATTAAATATTTTATATCCTCCCACTTTTCTATCATTTTTACATTTTCTATCCTCTCACTTTTACACCACTCCAACCAAATGGACCCAAACATTTAGATTTATTATTTTTATTTATTAATTTTATATTTACAGGATTTTTTTTTCTTTTCATCTATTTTTTTTAATGTAATAGGAACATCAGTAAATTTATACAAATTACATTTTTCTATTTTTTTTAACTAAACAAAAGGGTTTTTCATCTCTTTACTTTTTCACTCCTCTAATCAAACACACATAAGAGAAAATTAAATATCTTCTATCTCCTAACTTTTCCATCCCCAACCAAACAAAATCTTAGAAAAACTATAAATATCCATTCCTCAAAAAAGAAAAACTAACATCCTTACTACCTAATCGATAGGGATTAGGAATTAATGATCCTCCCAAATTTCCAATATCCCAATTGTTATGATGCACGCACATGGTGAAAAAATAGAAATAAATTTTTTTTGGGGGAGCAATTTAGAAATGAAATATGTACATAAATACTGCTAGTTTCTTTTTGGCTGAAAATATATAGCTAGTTTTTTTTTTCTTTTTTTGTGGGGGGGGGGGGGGGGGTTAGTATAAATGTAAAATACATAGCTAGTTCTTAATACATTGTAATCTTAGAAGGAAAGAAATCATCCCAATATTACTGAAATCAGTGCTGACAGTCATATATGGACCAATCTTGAAAGCACAAGATTACATTACCATTTATGCACATATTTACATTCATGAGTATATTATATATTATGTATATATCTAAAACTTTAAAAGGATAAGAACAACAATTTTTAATTTCTTTTATATTTAAAAAAAAAAAAAAAAAAAAAAAAAAACAAGTTGACCAAGGAAATGAGTGCTACGTAATTGTCTGATCACATCATAAGCTCAGTTATACACAAGACATGTACAACGTTGAGATTCTATTAAACATCGTGTTCTCAACGTTCATTTCTGGGAAGACGTGCGCTTGAGACTTGGAACCCAACATTTCCTGATTGATTTCCCTGCCTACATTGTAACTGGTGTGCACACACGTATACCTTTCTCGGCCTTTCGGCTAAGATCAAGTGTGCACACACGTTGTCCCAACACAACAGGTACAACAAACTCATTTCATCGTTCTATTTTTTTATCTCAACGTAGCCAAGGTGATTGTTTTTTCATTGGCACCTGAAAAATATTCTTGGGTTTTTTTTTGTTTTTTTTTTGTTTTATGAAATAGAATTTGGTTTTGATAGGAAGCAAGAAAGAATGAGCCGTTGTTTTGGGTTTCGGAAGAAATGGAAGGATATACAGCTGAAGCTTGAGGATGAGGTCAGAGATATTAAGGATAATCGCAAGCCTGCAATAAAAAATGTTCATGATGCATTATCTTCAGGTTGGTTTGTATGATTAATATATATGCATATTGATACAACTTTTTGATGGGTTTCATTGATATGTAAAGATATGGTTCTTAGACAATTTGTTTTTGATTTTTATGGTTTTTTTTTTTTGGAAGATTTCCCATGTCTGAATTTTTCGCTTCTCCATTACCATGTCTGAATTTACTTTTGATTTTTATGGGTTTTTGGAGATTTAATTACCATGTCTGAATCTTACTGCATTTAGACTTGTTCGACGCGCTGCATGTAACTGAGGATGATGTTATGTTGACATTACTTAGATTCTAATGTATTAGGCCAAGTGTGGAGAATATGACTCCAATGGGTCTGTGATCTTAGATTTTGTAGTAAAATCCAAGTGGTGTGACATTATTTAGATTCTAATATATTAGGCCAAGTGTGGAGAATATAACTCCAATGGATCTGTGATCTTAGATTTTGTAGTAAAATTCAAGTGGTGATACTAAGCATATTCAATGACCCCTAAATGGGATTCTTGTTGATATATAAAGTTTTTTTAAATTTTATTTATTTATTTATAATAATAATTTGATAGTTGTGGAATGAGAGATTTAAATCCTATGTGTTTATAAGAAACACTAAGAAGTGTCAATCAATTGAGTTACAAGACTCTTGGCTGTTCTTTGGTTTTTGAGAAAATATCATATTTGTCATGTTTTGATGGTCCATATCATAATCCCTTGAGGATCATGACACTTTTACTTTAGTTTTTTTTATTTTTTTGAAACTACACTTTTACTTTAGTTATTAAGGGATTAAGTAGTATTAAAAAAAGAAAAGAAAAAGAGAGATAAATAGCAACTTTATACTATAGATCGGCGCTGGTTATTCAGATCAGCGTGTTTGGCTCAAGCATGGATGAGCAGAGCTCTTCAGAATGCATTAAAATAATCTCATAAAAATTCAGTCTTGAGTTGCAAAACAAATATTACTTGATCTTAAATAGAGCCAGCCGTATCGGCTATTGAAATTGACTTTGAAAATAGGAAGATGCAATCCTTCTTAATATTATGTTTGAAGATGCAATTCATTTTATCACTGACTTGCTGAAGCGGCCACATAGTCTTTGTCATTGCTTGCGCACTGGGAATACTGTATTTCCAATTAAAATTCAACGAACAGTTGGAATAGCCACTCTACTTTACTAATTTCTGTCAGGATTGATCACTATTAGCCTAATTGTGTAGAGAAACGTGGAACCTTGTCTAATCCAAAGACTATTACGATTCTGAGGTCTGAAACCGGCATTGTGAGCTTATCTTTTGGTTAAAATGCATGATTTGCACAATGACAACATTGCAAAACCTTGTGTTTTTACTTTTTGTATTTCTTACTTTTTCAATGGACAATTTGTGGTTTTTATGTTGCTCATATATTTTTTGAGAATATATTTGGTTTTCTTGTCAACAAGAAAGCAATTCAAGTGAACTGCCCCACCTTATTACAACATAGGGACAGAAGGGAGCAGGTTGTGTTTCAAATAGTGATCAATATATAAATTTCTTCACACTTCTATCTCTTTTATTTTCTTTTCCTTAACTCTATACTGCATATATGTTCACGTAACAAAAACCCTGACAAATTATTTGACATGATTCTCTCAATTGTTGTAAGTTGATTGAACACCTCCATTGATTTCAATATGCACTAGTTTCTTTTTTGCTGCTGGCATCTCAGATGTTTCTTTATTGTTGAGTGGAGGTGACTGCTGCATGAAGCTTTTACTCTAGACTAATAGCAAAACTTTGGTCCAAGCACATGTACTATATATTTTATCTAAATTCAACAACAATGCTGCTATAATCTCAATACTAGGTGGTAAAAGATCAGTTCTCTATTACTCACATTTACACATGAAACATTTAAACGTATCATTGTACCTTCCCATTGAAGGATATAATCACTGTCTTGGGCTCCTTTCTTAATTAGTGGTAATGTTTTGTACTTATCCAAAAAGAAATGGTAACGTGTTGTGACTCCAAGTAGGTCACCTGAGGCCAATGATATTTTGAATCCTTTGGTAAATGAATTTTGATGAAGGCCATTAATGTAATAGGTTTCAACCAAAAATACAAATGCGTTATCAAACTTGTTTACAAAACCAGTTAACAACATAACAACAACACTATTCATAGATGTAATTTTAAAAAAACAGGACCATCATGTTCATCAGGGAAAAAAAGGACTATCTTATGATTGTAATTTTATCTTAAGCTTTCTAGAATCATGATATATTTGTTAGAGAGCTTTGCAGCAATTTACTGAATTTGGAAGTTTCTTTCCTTTGCTACAGCTGATAAAAATCGTTGTTTTGGACAATAAGAAGCAGGGTCGTTTGTCTGCTTGGCTAGCCAATCACCGTTCACGTTTTTTCTTTTTCTTCTGAACTATATGTTGACTCTGATTGACATGATATAATTCTTCCCTGTTCCTTAGATATACTTTATGCTTATGGAAATTGTAGAACTTACAGCACTTGCTTCAAAATTCAATGTAGAATCAAGACTGGGATCAAATCCCCCAAAGGATGAGTCAAAAAATCCTGATAAGCCTCCAACATACACCTATCGAGAGCTTGCAACTGCAACCAATAACTTTAGGGAAGAAAGCTTTATTGGGGAGGGTGGATTTGGGCTTGTGTACAAGGGAAAGTTAGAAAGAACTGGTCAGGTAAGGTAAATCGTTTGATGGATGAAAAGCTTATTTTTCTGGACTTCATTCTCCTACAATAGTGGGCATATACTTTTCTTTCAAATTTATTTTTGTTCTACTTTTGGCTTGCATTTTCACAAGAATTTTCATGGTTTATTTATTTATTTAACATTGAAAAATCTATTATTGTTAGCAGGTTGTGGCTGTTAAGAAACTTAACCATTCAGGTCTCCAAGGGGACCCGGAATTTCTGGTGGAAGTTCTTATGCTTACTCTTCTGCGTCACCCTAACCTTGTCACATTGTTTGGTTACTGTGCTGAAGGGAATCAGCGTCTTCTTGTATATGAATATATGTCCTTAGGATCCTTGCAAGATCACCTCCATGGTACTTTATTAGATGACTTTAGTTCTGATTTTATTACAGAAGATTAGTTCCTCATATGTACAAAACCAGATCATTTATATTCACCCCCCATAAAAAGCTCAGATTACTAAGATTATACTAAACTTCACAAGGTTAAATAAAATTTGAAGGAATTCAGGAAAAATTAGAATTTTATGCTTGGTTTAACTTTTTAAAAACGAACAACTAGAATTTCTCATCTGAATCACAAAATTCAAAATAGACATTTTTCATTTTTGCTTCCTTTTTTCGGTGGGGGGGAGAAGGTCCAGGGTTAGGATGGAGTTCCTCTCTAGAAATGAAAAATGGATTAGCAATGATGTTGTGTGGTATTAATGTTTCTACTTTTTCTTTGTCTGTAAGTACGCAGCGCTATGCTTTTGCATTCAGCATAGATGCTTGATCAAATCGAAATATGAACTCAGTTCGAAATTTATCCTTGGACATTCTTATGATTCAAGAACAAGGGTGTTCACTCAAGTTAAGAGTTGAGATTGAGATACATCTTAGGCTACATTTACAATGCAATAGTCTGAAACAGACTATAACCTGTGTATCACTATTGCCTTGTTACATTTTTCTGATTAGGAAGAAAAAGAACAAAGAAAACTGTTTAACCATTTCTTGGATGGATATCTACTCATTAAAGCAATTATAAAGACATTCCAACTTATTTGAACTAAAGTAGACTATCTAGTACAGTTTTTACATGATGTAATTTGAACAGGTTGTTAATTAACATTACTGTTCTGTTGAACATATGTTATTCATTATCTTCTTAATTGCCTATTGTTTGAATGATGATGCCATGATTTCTCTGCAGATCTTCCACCAGATAAGGAGCCTTTAGACTGGAACACTAGGATGATGATAGCTGCTGGTGCAGCCAAAGGATTGGAGTTTCTGCACCATCAAGCAGAACCTCCTGTCATATTCAGGGACTTAAAGTCAGCTAACATATTATTGGGTGAGGGGTTCCATCCAAAACTTTCTGATTTTGGGCTAGCAAAATTTGGTCCAAGTGGTGATAAGTCGCACGTCTCCACCAGGGTCATGGGCACTCAAGGTTACTGTGCCCCTGAATATGCTACATCTGGAAAATTGACATCAAAATCTGACATCTACAGTTTTGGGGTAGTTTTGTTGGAGCTGCTAACCGGACGGAAAGCACTAGATGACAACTATGGTCGTGATAGACAGCTTGTTGAGTGGGTAATTCAATTAATGTCAATCTACATATCTATCACTTTGCTGAAAGGATTACATTTTTATAGATTCTCAAAGGGAAATATCAATTGCACTTTTTGTTTAAGCATTTGTCAGTAAAGTTAGCATATATGTAGATACCAGAGGAAGTAACCATCTCTGTAGGGTCTTCTCAAGTGATTTCCCATGGCAATAACTAATTCCAGTTGATTATGTCAAGTGAATATGGTTAGTCATTTGGAGGTCCGCATGTTGGATGTTGATAACATTGCATTCATTCTCACGTTTATGTTGAGGGTTTTAGTCATCTTTTTGGGTCTGCTTGATGTCTAAGCTCATCTATTGAGTGAGTGTAATTGGTCTATGCCACTGGGTTATGTATTTTGACAATTAGAGGCTATAGGCGAAGATTTCATATCATTGTTAGTTGCATAGATACTGATTTTGATAGTACTCATTTTGGATGTTTCCTATGGCTAAAGCTTACCATAAAAGTTTCTGTACATGGTCAAATTAAGTTTGTGCAGCTCTCTACAAAATACACAAATTTTTTTTTTTTTTTTCAACTCATGAATTATCAGAGCTTATTCATATTCCTCATGTTTTTAGGCACGTCCTATGTTGAAAGACCGCAAGAGAATTACACAGTTAGCCGATCCACTGCTGAGAGGTCAGTTCCCAGAATCTGTCTTTAAGAAGACCGTAGATGTGGCAATCTTGTGTCTCCAAGAAAAGGCCAATAATCGGCCTTGCATGCAGGATGTGGTGGCTGCTTTGAATTACCTAGCTTCCCGCAAGTATGACCCAAATAAGGCTAACACGGCTGAAATTAAGGGCACTGAAGATTACTCTTCAAGTGGAACAAACACGTCAAACATAGGCTCTCCAATTGGATCAAAGTTGTTGAACATAGGTGTAGACCGCGAGCAAGCTGTTGCAGAGGCCAGGATGTGGGGAGAGACTTGGAGAGAAAAACGACGAAAAAGTGCAAATAGTAGTCCTGAATCTCATGATGGCTTATTTACGTAGTTAAGCATAATTCCTTACTTCTTGTTTTCATTGTTTGGAAATATTTAGTGAGTAGAGAAATTATGCCATAAAAAAAAAAAAAACTAGAATATACAATGTAAGTGGAGAAAATAGGAGATTGAGACCATAGCTTAGTTTGAAGGGGGATAGTCAAGGATGAGAGAAAGTCTGAGAGCTCTAGCATGGTATAGGTTCATTATAGAGTCATTGTTGAAACTGATTCCGGTTTAGCAATATATCTCTTTCTTTATTTCCCCTTTAGCTTTTGGTAACTACAATATATGTCTTTCATCATCTTATCAAATAATGGTTGATTTGATCTCTAATAAATGTTATTTTTATCTTATGCTGCCTTGTATTCTGCCTTTCGTTCTGCACTGCAAAGAATCCTATATTCAACCAAATTCAACACCCTATATTCAACAAAGAATTCCCACATAGATCAAGTAAAACAATTGGCTTTTTAAAAACTGCACTGCTTTTAATCTTCTAATTGGATTAGATTTTTATTTTTTTTATGACACAAATTGGCTAAGACATAATTTCCTATTAAGTAACTTAAATTGTTAGTCAAAATGCTTTTATATCCTAAAGGAACCTGCTTTCCTCACTCCTCGTTGGCTTAATCCATGTGCATCAGCAGTTTAACACTGCCCTTATAAAACTCGCTTGTGACATTGGATTGTGGTATGTCAAAGCTGCTGACTGCTGAGCTTGTGTTAGCAAATCCAAATCCAAATTTTGAGTTTACCAAGTTAATTAGGATCGGAATAGTTTTAAAGACTAAATATCACATGCATTCCGGGATTGTCTAACCTCTAATTGTGAGCCAACAAAAAGTAGATTTATGATTTCCAAAACAAATTTTGTGATCCAAAACATTATCCCCTTTGCAAGAAAAGGGAAGAACATAATCAAATAGATAGTTAAAAAATAAATTGCTTAAGGTTAGGATTCAATTTTCTTGCAAGGATCCATGGGACTGGATAACATCCTATGGTGGAGATATAAATGAGTATGAGGATTCTGATTTGGTCGTTTACTCATATCTTTACAATAAAACCTGTCCACCATAAGTGATAGTACTATTTTCTTTTTTAGATGGTTTTTTAATAGGTAATTTTATTTTCGTTTCTTTTTAAGCTGTCCTAAAGTAAACGAAACTTTCCAAAAGTGGAAGTTCAATTTTCTATATTGCACTCATCTATTTTTAGACAGCAAACCAATATTCTTATAGAAAGTTTATGGCATTTAAGATCATTATATCTTTACATTTTTATTGATTAGAGTGTGATTTTATCTAGGCCCACCATTAATATCACTTTTTCATTTACCAATAATTACTCACCACATCAGCAGTTTGTAAATTTTTTTGTAAAATAGTTTGTATCTCTAACATTATTCTTCAAAGTAAATACTCCATCCGTCCCACTTTGTTAGTCCTCTATTCCATTTTGGGATGTCCCAAAATATTGTCCCGTTTCTAAAAATAAAAGTCATTAATTTACTAATGTTCCTATTATACCCCTATTAATTTACTAATTCAATTTTTTGATAAATTTATTTAAGGGTAGTTTTGGAAACTTATACATTTTTAAAAGGTATACAAGACAATAAATGATGTTCCCTTAAAAAGTTTGACTTTTCAAACAGGACAAACAAAATAAGACGGAGAAAGTAATGATTTTTTCCCCTAAATAAATGAAATAGTGATTTAATACATAAGGAATATAGTGACATGAGGATACTCCCTCATTAATTAGAATTTGAAATTAGAATATAATTTTGTACCATGTGTTTAAATTTATGTGGGGACCATATTATAAATATCCACTTAAGTTTTTTAATCTTTGTGTCAAGTGGGTTAATGAGTGCAAAATACTAAGAATATAATATTAATGAACTATAAAATTATAAATAAATAAAAAAACCAATCACATATACTCAATAAAATCACAACATAACAAAGATCACCACATGTTCTATCTTATTAAAAATTAGAAGAAGAAAAAATGATCATAAGTAGTATTAAATTTAGGTAAGAATTTTAATATATGACTAATTAAGTTTACTTTTTTTAAAAATAATTTGACTAATTATTTATATTTTTATGGAATCAAATTTTGCGCCATGTATCTAAATTTATGTGGGGACCACATTATAATTATTCACTTAAGTTTGTGCCATGTGTCCACTTAAGTTTTTTAATCTTTGTGTCAAATGAGTTAATGAGTATAAAATACTAAGAATCTAATGTAGGGATATTGGGCCCAAGAGTTCATCATTTGTTTGTTTTTCGGGCCTGTGGCCCAATCCGAGGACGAGGGGTCGTTCGAGGAAGAGAAATCTTTATTAAGAAAAGACTGTATTAGTAAATACAGGTTAGTTTTGATCATAATGGCTCAAGAGGGTGGGCCAAGGATAAATGCATCCTCGGCTTACCAATGCCAAGGTCCGAAGAGGTTGTTTGTCGCTTAGGGTGACGTTCCAGGAAGTCTCATTGGTGTTGATAAGAATTGTAGAGACGTCAGACAGGGAAAAGTCCTGAAATATCTTAGGAGAAAGCTGCTACCACTGCATTAAATGCTCTGTAACTAACTCTCTGACCGCATTAATGTGGAAGTGATACCTGAAACTATATAAGGACTTATGGGAGGCGTTGATGGGACAAGTATCAACACCAACCATCTAGCATGCACGTGGAAGGTGGAGATGAAGAGGAAAGATAGTATAAAAGAAGAATGGGGCAACAAGACAAAGGAATCGAGAAAAACACATAGAAAACACTGTAGAATCAAGAACTAACTGTGTAACCGAACCTGTGAGAAATATATAAGAACAGATCTTCTCGGATTTTGCCGAGGACGATTTTCTTCAGCGTAAACTAGTTTAATCACATTCTCTTGTCATCCAAATCTACCTGAGCACCTGTCCAATTCATTAAAGCCCAGTTTTTCAACCTACTCTCTACAAATTCATTGTTTTGGGCTTTTTAGGCCTAAGTCCATCCACTCGTTGGGCTAGGAATTCAAATCTGGTCCTTACAATTGGCGCCATCTGTGGGGAATTACTGGTGTTATAGTGAATCTAGCACAGAACAATGGTAGGTTCAGGTCCACACCAAGCAGAGTCTATGGTGTCTCAGTGTCAAGATCACTTCCGTGATCTTGAACGACAAAGAAACCGGGAAGGAAGTATACATACTACTCATACCAATAAGAGCTGAGCTTGGGGTAAGAGCCATGTCTCTCATGAGGAGAATGCTGAGAACATGCAGAAGGAGATCAATCACCTTAAGAGAAGCTTGCGCCATGAACAGCGAAGGTGAGCTCCATCCAACTCTGACTTCTCTTTTGATAATGAGAGGATGGTAGCTATAGGCGCAGGTCAAGGACTCCCCCTAACGAGTATTTCTCATATAATGAGGATTATCATCATGAGCGTAGAAACAGAAATTCATCATTGATAGGCCTGGGAAACGATGCCATGAGTAAAGCACTCAATCAAATTTCCAGGTCACCGTTCATGCGCTGGATTGAGGAAGGGAGACTTCCTCGACGGTTTACGCAGCCTACATTCACCATGTACAATGGTAGAACAGACTCTGTGGAACATGTTAGCCACTTCAATCAAAGGATGGCCGTACACTCCAAGAATGAACCCTTGATGTGCAAGGTATTCCCATCCAATTTAGGGCTTGTGGCGATGAGGTGGTTTGATAGTCTGAGGGCAGGTGTGGACGACTAAATTTCTAGGTTCGAAATAAATCAAACAAGTAAAATAGTGTCACAAGTGCGAATTTGTATTGATGATTGTGTGGTACAATTCTCTATGATTACAAAAGAGTGATCCTCTGATTCGATCTCCTTGCAAGACTTATTGATTTGGATTTGTGGTAATGTGATTGTGACTTGAACACAAAATATCCTTCAATTTGGTTGAGGGATGGATCGAAGATTGCTAAAACGGAATTACAATGAATCTCTGGCTATGAGCTTGTTAGAAATCCTTGGTTCTTCACGTTCTTCGTGTTCTTGGTGCGTTCTTCGCCTTCGAAGGTTTGTGGTGGAAGTTCTTCGGTGCTTTAGAGGCTTGAATCCATAGAGCTTCACTGATTTATGATTTATTGATGTTTCTGGAGGCTTTTGAGCTTGATTCCAGTGAACTTTGAGATTTAGGCAGGTAGTTTGGATGATTCTACTTCGAATGTTCTTCGTATTTGAAGGTTGAAGTTCTTGAAGTTGCTGGAGGCTTCGGGGCTTGATTCCAGCAGAGCTTCTGGACTTCTGAACTCAAGATGTCTTCTCTGATGCTGCTTGTGCTTCAGATGGCTTGGTGTCCTCCCTCCAGATCTCCGAAATGCCTTAGGAAGGCTTCTATTTATAGGAGTTTGGAGGTGGGTGAGCGACACGTGGCGGAGTCTGATTGGTGACACATGTCACAGCCTAATTGGTCCGCTTATGTCATCGCTTACACGTGCGAGGCTGATTGTGTCATCGCTTACACGTGCGAGGCTGATTATGTCATCGCTTACACGCGCTGATGCGCGATTGGTCTTTGCATGACACTTGGCAAATTTCTATTGGTTTTTGAGTAGTGATAGCAAAACCTAGCAGCAATACGTGGCGCTTTGTAATTGGCTGTATTTTGTGGACTTGGTAGTGTGATGTGTCAGCTTGTGATAGGTCGGGAATTTTCCCTGTCTACAAATGCCCCCTCGAGACTCGTTCACGCACACAGTTTCAGAGTGTGATGTGGGAATGAGTTTCGAGATGAAGTAACACCATCTTTACATGTTGGAGGAAGGTGACGTTGTCCAAATTTCAGAGACATGATGTGAAACGGCACCACTCAGAAAGGAGATGATGTGGTTCAAATTTCAGAGTTGTGAAGTGTCACAACCTAGAAGAGAGATGATGTAGCCTAGACTTGCAAGGTACAAGAAGATGAACCCAAGAGATAAGTGATGCAAAGCATACTTTTGAGACATGGGAGATGTCCACAGAAGAGGGGCAATGCCATGAAGACTTCATTCTTTCCAAAAGAGGTTGAAGATTTTATTTTACTCTACAACCAAGAAATAGCTTATGTTTATCATTAGTTCAAGGAAAGCTGAGTAACACCAATTCTTTGCAGCTGCCATTTTCCACCACAATGATTTTTGAGCATCATGTAGTGAGCAATTAACTGATCCTAAGCAACGCCTGCCAATTAAAGGAATCTCAAAATCATATTGACGACCTTTGAAAAATTCCTTAAGTTAGACTGGAAATCCTTCTTCTTTTCATGTGACTGAACTTAGTAAATGATACCAAGTTGCCTACGTACCCTCAAGAGGGTTCAAGTCATTACGTAGTTCGAAAGATTTTTTTTTTTTTTTTTTTTTTTGGATTTTTTTTTTTTGGATGATTTTTTGCAAAAAAGGAGGGCTTAGTGTGTAATAGTGGGTATCACCACTAATCGAACCCGAGACCCCTCAAGGGCGACATGGGCATCCAACCACTACGCCACACTAGCAATTGGTGACATAGAGTGTGATTAATTTCTCTTTATTGATACGCTTTCAAAGGTAATGGGAAGACATCATATACCCTTGCAGCATTACAGTGGGCAGTTTAAGCTCTTGCCAAGGAGCAATCCTCAACCTTCAAGCATAGAAGCGTTTAAGGAACTTCCCATTGATGGGGCTGATCCTTGCATCATCATTGTTGATCAACTTGCGAGCTTGGTTGGTGTTTGCCCCCTGCTTGAGAGTTGGAAGTACATCACAAGCAAATGTCACATGGTTTGGCCCAACAACTTCATTGAAGTCTAGATCAATCTTGTTTTCTTTGGCAAGCTTCATGATTTGTTCTTTGAAGACGAAGCATTTTTGGATTGGGTGGCCAATGATGCGATGATATTTGTAGTAGTTAAGGTTATCAACTTTCCCCATGTCTTCCGGCCGCTTGCATTCTGGCAATTCGATTAGCTTCAATTGCAATAGTTGTTCTAAGATGTTTGGCACATCTTCATCGGGGAACGGATATACTTTTTGCTCACGTTCCTTAAAAGTCAAGCGATGCATCTCGCTCTTTTGCCATCCTTCAAGTCGTTTTTCATTTGCATTTGCTCCTCTTCTTGGAACCTTGACTTCAGCAGTGTTAACAATCATTGAGTCTTTGAGATTGCTTTTTGCATTCCTGTCATTCCTCCTTACTTCCTTTTTGCTTTCCTCAAGTATGGAAGGGTTTGTACTTCCATGGCTAGCAATGCTTAACTCCATGTCGTGCGCACGAGTTGCTAACTCTTCAAATGTTCGAGGTTTTATCCCTTGAAGGATGTAAAGAAGTCCCCAATGCATGCCTTGGATGCACATCTCTACAACAGAAATTTCAGAAAGTCTATCATTGCAATCTAGACTCAAAGAACACCACCGATTGATATAATCGACCACGGGCTCATCTTTCCACTGTTTGGTATTGGTAAGCTCCATCATGCCTACCGTGCGCCGTGTGCTGTAGAATCAATTGAGGAACTCCCTTTCAAGTTGTTCCCAACTATCGATTGACTCGGGTTCTAAGTCTGTATACCAATCAAAGGCATTCCCTTTTAGTGAACAGACGAACTGCTTTACAAAGAGGCCTCCTTGAGTCCCTGCATTCTCACAGGTTTCTACAAAGTGAGCCACGTGTTGCTTAGGGTTTCCTTTGCCATCAAATTGTAAGAACTTGGGGGGTTGATACCCATTTGGCATCCTCATGTTGTCAATGCGCTTTGTGTAGGGTTTTGAATATGTGAGAGAACTTGTAGAAGAACCTCCATATTGTGCTCGAATAGTGTTCGTTATCATGTCTTGCAATTGTTGGACAGATATTGAGGCCATTGAGGTGGAATGTCCGTGTTGAGAAGTGCCTTCACCTCCTTTTCCTTTATCAACCCTAGCGTTTTCTCCTTTCAAGGTAAAGCCAGGTGGGTGCTCAGGGCCAAGACTTGATTCACCCGAATCTTGTACCTCCAGCTTGTTCATTAGGGTTGCAATTTTGACGTCCTTTTCTTTAAGTGCTTTGGTGAGAAGGATGACCTTTTGTTCCATTTCAGCCATCTTTTCTTCCATGGTAGAGGTGTTAGTCATCATGACTGACACAACTTCCCAAGATAATGGAGAAGGAAGTGAATTGAAGTGAGCACGTGAAATCTCATCTTTTGGGTTCCCTTCGGTGGGAGAAAAATCGTGCGAACAACTTCTTGTGAAGGAAGAAGGGGATTTGCCCCCATACTTGAGGTGTTCCAAGGTGGAGATGTCCTTGTTGATGACCTTGTTTATTGTAAGAAGGTCTAAGGAGATGATTGTCTGGACCTTGGCTTCCTTGGTTGATTGAGATTGAAGTTGATTGTTTGCTTTGGGTTGGCTACAATTGATTACACCAATGCAGTTGTTGGTGGTAGCCGTACCAAGTTTAGTTGAAGTAGCTATTGTTGAAGCTTGAATGTTCTTGCTAGTGGTCATTGAAGTTGGTAGCAAGATGATGATGATTTCTTTCTTTGAAGGAGAATGAGATGAGAGGCAGAGATGTCCCACCGGGCGTGCCAGAATATGTGGACGACTAAATTTCTCGGTTCGAAATAAATCAAACAAGTAAAATAGTGTCACAAGTGCGAATTTGTATTGATGATTGTGTGGTACAATTCTCTATGATTACAAAAGAGTGATCCTCTGATTCGATCTCCTTGCAAGACTTATTGATTTGGATTTGTGGTAATGTGATTGTGACTTGAACACAAAATATCCTTCAATTTGGTTGAGGGATGGATCGAAGATTGCTGAAACGGAATTACAATGAATCTTTGGCTATAAGTTTGTTAGAAATCCTTGGTTCTTCACGTTCTTCGTGTTCTTGGTGCGTTCTTCGTCTTCGAAGGTTTGTGGTGGAAGTTCTTCGGTGCTTTAGAGGCTTGAATCCGTAGAGCTTCACTGATTTGTGATTTATTGATGTTTCTGGAGGCTTTTGAGCTTGATTCCAATGAACTTTGAGATCTAGGCAGGTAGTTTGGATGATTCTGCTTCGAATGTTCTTCGTATTTTAAGGTTGAAGTTCTTGAAGTTGCTAGAGGCTTCAGGGCTTGATTCCAGCAGAGCTTCTGGACTTCTGAACTCAAGATGTCTTCTCTGATGCTACTTGTGCTTCAGATGGCTTGGTGTCCTCCCTCCAGATCTCTGAAATGCCTTAGGAAGGCTTCTATTTATAGGAGTTTGGAGGTGGGTGAGCGACACGTGGCAGAGTCTGATTGGTGACACATGTCACAGCCTGATTGGTCCGCTTATGTCATCGCTTACACGTGCGAGGCTGATTGTGTCATTGCTTACACGTGCGAGGCTGATTATGTCATCGCTTACACGCGTTGATGCGCGATTGGTCTTTGCATGACACTTGGCAAATTTCTATTGGTTTTTGAGTAGTGATAGCAAAACCTAGCAGCAATACGTGGCGCTTTGTAATTGGCTGTATTTTGTGGACTTGGTAGTGTGATGTGTCAGCTTGTGATAGGTCGGGAATTTTTCCTGTCTACAGCAGGTTCCATTGATTCCTTCAAGGAACTTACTCAAGCGTTTGGATCCCGCTTTATTACGTGCAGCAGGGTCCCTCGGCCTTTAGCTTCCTTGTTGTCTTTGTCCATGAGGGAAGGAGAAACCCTGAAAACATATTCGAACAGATATTGGGAGATGTTCAACGAAATAGATGGTGATTTTGACGATGTAGCCATTAGTACTTTCAAGCTCGGTCAACTTGCCGAGCATGGCTTAAGGAAATCTTTGACGGGGAAGCCTGTTACCAGTATATGTCAACTCATGGATCGAATTGACAAGTATAAGAGGGTTGAGGAAGACCAGCAGCAAGATAAGGAAAAGGGCAAGGTTATCCCTCAGGAGAGAAGGGATTTCAGGTCAGACAGCTACAACAATAACAGACCCCGAAGAGATTTTACCAGACAACCTGGGCCTGTAGCCCATCAAGTGGTAAATACTGTGTTCCGAGTATGAGCCATATTTCAAATAGCCGAACAAGATGAGTGAAGATCCTTTAAGGCACAACCAAAGCCTTCATTGTCAGTACCACCAAGAGAGGGGACATACCATCGAGGACTGTCAAACATTATGGAACCATTTGGAGCAACTGGTTAAAGAAGGGAGGTTGCAACAATTTCTGTACCGACCCAACAAACAAAGAGACCAGTCAAGGTCAGGGGCTTAGGGGAATGCTCCTTCAAGGCTCCCGTTAGGTACAATCAACGTCATTTTTGCTGCATCTGGGAGAACTAGATCTCATCCTTCCAGGGTGATGTCTGTAGCTAGATCACCGGCCGAGGACTCCAACTCTGAGCCGAAGAGAGCTAAACTGGAAATCCGACTTTCATTGAGTTTCTCGGACGAAGACAAAATTGGAACTATCCAACCACATTATGACGCTTTGGTGGTCACCCTTAGAATATGGGGTATGATGTGAAGAGAGTAATGGTGGACCAGGGCAGTTGTGCAGAAATCATGTACCCGGATTTATACAGAGGGCTGAACTTAAAACCTGAAGATTTGACTGCCTTATGATTCACCCCTGATGATAAGTTTTGATGGGAAGGTTGTTATCCCAAAGGGCCAAATTAGGTTGCCTGTACAGGCAGGTCAGAGGTAGTGGAAGTGGATTTTATAGTGGTGGATGCATACTCCCCTTACACGGCCATCGTGGCCAGGCCCTAGCTTCATACCCTAGGGGCTGTTTTTTCGACTCTGTATCAGAAGGTGAAATATTCGTCAGGAGACAGGATTGAGAAACTGGTAGGGGACTAATCCTTGGCTAGGCAGTGCCTTGTGTCTGTAATCTTGCATTAGCCAACAACTGAGTCCTCAGCCTCAGTTAAAAAAGGCTTATAGTAGTCAAAGTCTCTAGAATTACTTGCGAAGGGGCCAGCCGAGGAGGCCAAATGTGAAGATTTAAAGAAATTTATTGTAGATGATGATCCAGAAAGGTTTTTTTAGGTTGGAGCTCAGCTACCACCTCAGGAAAAGGAGGAATTGGTGGAATTTCTCAAGAGGAACATTGATGTTTTTGCTTGCAATGCTTACAAAGCTTTGGTGGTGGATCTGAGCTTCATCTGCCATCATCTAAATGTCAATCCATCTGTCAACCCCAGGAAGCAACCACTTCGGTGTTCATCTAAGGAACACTCTGATGCTGTTAAAGACGAGGTGATGAAACTTAAGTAGGCCGGGGCTATTAAAGAGGTTTTTTACCTTGAATGGTTGGCTAACACAGTAGTGGTAAAGAAGAAGACGGGGAAGTGGCGCGTATTTGTAGATTTTACAGACTTGAATAAAGCCTGCCCAAAGGACCGTTTCCTTATACCTCAGATTGACTAGCTGGTACACGTAACTGTGGGCCATCCTCGGATGAGCTTTTTGAATGCTTTTCAAGGGTAGCATCAGATACCTTTAGCATGAGATGATCAAGAGAGGACAGCTTTCGTCACTCCTATTGAGAATTACCATTACAAGGTGATGCCCTTTGGTTTGAAGAATGCAGGGGCTACCTACCAGAGGATGATGACCAGGATGTTTGAGCCGCAGTTGGGGAAAAACATTGAGATTTATATCGATGATATGATGGTAAAAAGCAAAGGGGAGTCCAAGCATATTAATGACCTTGGAAATATTTTTGATATCTTAAGGAGACATAAGCTACGACTTAATGCTTCCAAGTGCTCTTTTGGTGTCGGGTCAGGGAAGTTCTTAAGCTATATGGTCACACACCACAGAATTGAAGTCAATCACGACCAGATTAAGGCAATCAATAATTTGCAACCACCTCAAAATCCCAAAGAGGTACAGAAGCTTACAGGGATGATTGCTGCTTTAAACCGATTCATCTCTTGATCAGCAGACAGGAGTAGACCCTTCTTTTAATTGTTGAACAAGTGTAAAGGGTTTGAATGGACCAAAGAGTGTGTCCTGGCTTTCCAGCAGTTGAAAGAGTATCTGTCTCGACCACCCATCATGTCCAAACTCGAGGTGGATGAGGTTTTGTTTGCCTACATCGCAGTGGCCTCCCACGCGGTGAGTTTGGTACTAATACGCGTTGATAGTGGTGTACAGAGACCAGTTTATTATGTGAGCAAGTCACTACATGAGGTCGAGGTTTGGTACTTACCATTGGAGAGGGCCATTATGGCCGTGGTGCATGCTACGCGCAAACTTCCTCACTATTTTCAGTCACACACAGTTGTCGTACTAACCCAACTCCCGCTCAGATCTCTACTTCGAAGTGCTGATTACATAGGAAGAATTGCAAAATGAGGCACGATTCTAGGGGCTTTTGATATTAAATACATGCCTCGCACCTCTGTCAAAGGTCAGGTCCTTGTTGACTTGGTAGCTGAGTTTACTGAATCCTCGGTAGAAGAGAGGGTAGAGGAGCAGGATATGGGTGGAAAATCGGTTGGATTAATCTCCGTACAAGAACCTCTGTCATGGAAGGTCTATGTGGATGGAGCAACTAATCATAGAAGATCTGGAGTGGGGCTAGTGATGATGTCCTCAGAGAGGATCATAATTGAGAAGTCCCTGAGATTAGGCTTCTCGGCCACAAACAATGAGACCGAGTATGAAGCTTTACTAGTAGGGACGACTATGGTTCAGAAAATGGGTGGAAAATTAGTGGAGGTATTCTTTGATTCAAGGCTGGTGGTGGGTCAAGTCCAAGGAGAGTTAGAAGCCAGAAATCCCAGAATGCAGGAATACTTAAGCCAGGTTAGACATTTACAGTTTGGGTTTGAGTCTTTTACTTTATCACAAGTTCCTAGAAATAGAAATACCCATGCAGACTCTCTTGCCACACTGGCAACGTCCTCGGCACAAGGCTTACCTCGGGTGATCCTTGTTGAGGATTTATGTAATCCTACTGAGGCAAAAAGAAATGTAGTTCATGTTCATCAAATAAGAGTGGGACATAGCTAGATGGACCCTATTGTACTATTTCTCAAGGAGGATGTCCTGCCCGAGGATAAGTCCAAAGCTGATAAGGTGTGGAGGAAAGCTCCTCAGTTCTGGTTGTTCGAGGACCAAAAGTTGTATAAGAGATCCTTTTTCGGCCCATATATGTTATGCATACACCTTGAAGCAGTGGAGTTACTCTTGGAAGAATTACATGAAGAAATTTGTGGAAGCCACACGGGGGGCAGATCCCTATCTCACAGGGCCCTCACATAAGACTATTGGTGGCCGAATATGAAGAAAGAAGCACAAGACTATGTGAAGAAGTGTGACTAGTGCCAGAGGTTTGCCCCAAACATTCACCAACCTGAGGGGGTCCTTAATCCTTTGTCCAGTCCTTGACCATTCGTTTAATGGGGTTTGGATATTGTAGAACCTTTCTCAAAGGCAGCAGGGAATAAGAGGTATCTGTTGGTCGGCACAGATTATTTCACCAAATGGGTTGAAGCTGAACCACTGGCAAATATCAGGGACTTGGATGCCAAGAAATTCGTTTGGAAAAATATTGTCACACGGTTCGAGATCTCCCGTACCCTCATCTCGAACAACGGGTTGCAGTTTGATAGCAAGGCATTCAGGAGATACTGCTGTGACTTGGGTATAACAAATAGGTATTCCACCCCGGCATATCCCCAGGGGAATGGACAGGCTAAAGTTGTCAATAAGGTCATAGTAAGTTGGCTTAAAAAGAGATTGGATGACGTGAAGGGAAAATGAGCAGAAGAGTTGCCACACGTTCTCTGGACATACCAGACCACACCTCGTAGGTCTACCGAGAAGATGCCTTTTTCGATGACATATGGGGCTGAGGCTGTCATCCCTTTGGAAACTGGGTTCCCCACACTAAGGACAAGTTCTTTCACTTCGAGTGGCAACGATGGGCTGTTAGAGAAAAGCCTAGACTTAATTGAAGAACGGAGAGAAAATGCCATGATCCAATTGGCCTACTATCAAAACAAGCTCAAACAAGGATATGATGCCAATGTGAAGCTAAGACCACTGACACTAGGAGACTTGGTTTTGAGAAAGGTTATAGGGACTGCCAAAAACCCAACATGGGAAAAATTAGGACCCAACTGGGAAGGACCATATCGTATAACATCAGTGACTGGTATAGGTGCGTATTATCTTGAAGACCTAGAGGAGAATGCTGTACCTCGTCCTTGGAATGTAAATAATTTTAGGAGGTATTATTATTAATGAAGACTTTCTTTACCCTATCTGTGTTTGTTATATTGTGCGTCATGTATTTTTACTATTTATCTAAGTATCAAACAGAACATTGGTTATGCCTAGCTCCTTGGACCACATACCTTGGAGAAATTGATATCTTTTAATCATTGTGCTAAGTGTTGAACAGAACCTTAGTTATGCCTAGCTCCTTGGATCACATACTTTGGGAAAATTAACACTTCCTGACAAGTATCAAACAGAACATTGGTCATGCCTGGCTCCTCGGACTATATACCTTGGGTAAATTGATACGTTAAGTTATTTTTCCAAGTGTTAGACAAAACCTTAGTTATGCCTGGCTCCTCAGACCACATACTTTGAGAAAATTAACACTTCCTGACAAGTATCAAATAAAACCTTGGTCATGCCTGGCTCCTCGGACCACATACCTTGGGTAAATTGATACGTTAAGTTATTTTTCCAAGTGTTAGACATAATTTTAGTTATGTCTGGCTCTTCAGACCACATACTTTGGGGAAATTAACACTTCCTAACAAGTATCAAATAGAACTTTGGTCATGCCTGGCTCCTCGGACCACATACCTTGGGTAAATTGATACGTTAAATTATTTTTCCAAGTGTTAAACAGAACCTTAGTTATGCCTGGCTCCTTGGACCACATACTTTGGTAAAATTAACACATTATGACATCTTTCTTAGTATTGAACAAAGTCCTAGCTATGCCTGGTTCCTCGAACCACCTGCTTTGAGTAGAGTAATTCTTCTTATCATTTTGCCAAGTGTCAGGGCAAAGCCTTAGATATTGCAAACTTTTCGGACCACACGTTTAAGGTAAATTAGTATTCCTCATTGATTACCTTAAGGTCAGGTATAATCATTCCAATCATCAATGATTTTCACTGTAACAAGAGTTTCGATTAGATGCTTATGAGCATCACTAAAAGCATTTACAGGCATACTCGTGTCCATTTAAGAGTTGACAATCCCTTTAACACTATGAACCTGTCAACAAGTAAGGCACAAAGTAGTTTTAAACCTATGTGCATATTGCAATGCTGTGTATGATCTTAAAATTGGAGTTATGCTTTGCCAAGATGATGAACTTAGTATATTTCACTTGTTTTAATATTGATCATGTAAGATGTGATAACTTTTCTGTCACCCATATAGATTGATGAGAAAGGTTTTCACCCCATTATTACGTTTATTGAGTGCTAGACGAGATAGAAATTATATCAGTACTTGAATAAGGATCATAAAAATAAGAAAATTTCTCATAACTTTCATTAACAAAAGCCTTTAAGCAAGGCAGGTTAAATACAAAATGGCAACTCGATTACAAATTATAAAAACCAAAGCAGAAGTTGCCAAACAAAAAAGGAAAAAAGAAGAACTATCCTAAATCTATTTCTTTTTTATTACTATATTTCCTAAAGGAGGGGCCTTGGTTTGCTGAGCTGCAGCCTCCGAGGATCCCTGATCTGCCCCCTTGGGGTCACCCTTGGCTGGAATTGGAAGGCTTGCCAAAACAATCTCCTCCCTGGTGTCCTCTTTGCCTTTGGAAAGGTCCTAATCAGCAGCTGAGGATACACTGGCATCAGAGGCCATCTTCTTGGTCACTTCAGCTACTTTTTCATTCGCCCCAGGTTCCTCAGCTATTTTTGGAGGATTGCCAGGAGGGGGGGGGGGGGGGGGGACCTTGCTGGGGCTGTTCTTCTCAGAATCTGCTACCTCAGAAGGGGCGACTACTGTGGAGCTGCTTAAAGAAGAAGCACGAATGGCCGAGGGGTAATAGACATTTTCTACCCTCTTAAGCACAAAAGAAGCTTTAACCCCAGCTTGGTTGAGAGCTTCATCCCATACTTGGGCATAGTAAATTCTACACACCCTTAGGACCTCAGCCCTAAGGGCATCCTCGGTCTCGGCCACTCCAATGTCATAACCCTCTTGTTGTGCCGCTTCCCGAGCCTTCTTAGTCTCCTCTTTAGCCTTCTCAGCTTCCTCTTTAGCTTTCTCAGCTTGGTCTTTTGCCTTTCCAACCTCTTTCAATTTTTTCATTAGGGCAACTATCTGCTCCTTAGAGGCAGCCAGTTGATCCTCGGCTTTTCGGAGAAGAATCCGTTGGCTCTCGGCCTGCTTCTTAGCGCTTTCCAAGGTGGTCGCGGTGCCTTTTCTTTCTTTTTCTTCCTCGGTCAATTTAGACTTTAGATCTTTATTGCTTTTCTCAGCCACATGGAAGGCCTCCACGGCAGCAATTCGCCTCCCTTCCTCTTCCTTGAACAATCGGTGAGAGCTATTCACCATCTCCTCAACCTTAAAAACTGCTTGAACGACCTGGTAAGGAGAAGAAGTTAAGGTAATAATAATAGTAATAATAATAAAAATAAGATAAAATAAATAGGTAGGTAAGAGAAGACATACCTTGGCTAAATCTCTCTTAAGGCCGAAAAAGACCTCATGTTTTCTCATGGATCTGAGGTCGGCCATATCCTTTGGCAGAAGTAGAGTTTGTTCTACAGCATGGGCTACGTACCCAGCCGTCCCCCCTTGGAAGTCCCGGATGGAGGCATCACTTGGTAGAGGAGCCCCATCTAGATCTAAGGGTAGGGTCTAGGCTGTGGTTGCAACTTGGTGCTCACCCCTCTTATCTGCTTCATGGGCCGACCTCGTCTGCATGCCCTGGGGGTGCTTAGACCCCCTCTGAAGATCACCTTCTTGAGAGGAGTGTGTCCTTCTAGTCTCCATGACTTCTTTACCTTTATCTTCCCTCTTCCTTTTATGGTCCGCAAGGTTGACACGGGTTTGTTGGGCAGGTGGAAGAGTAGGAAGACGGGTCTAAGCTAGAGGAGTAGGAAGTCGAGTTTGGGCAGCCTTCTCGGGTGCTTTTCCTCCAGGTGGGGACTCCAACAGCTCTTAGAGGGTCGACTCTGCTTTCTTTGAATCTCCATCTCGTCTGATAAAGTAATGGCTCCTTTAATATGACTAGATGGAAGTTGGGAAAGTTGGCCGAGGTCACCGGTTGATGCCACGAGAGATGAGGGCTGGTTGAAAACCTTGTAGAGGTCGTCCGAATCAGAGACATCTACTACCTTTTCTTCTTTTTCTTCTTCTCCCTCGTCTTCTTTTTTGTCGGTAGGTTGGGAAGAAGTAGATTCACCAGTTGCGATTTGGGATGGAAAGGCTACTTTGAGAATGCCCTTCGGGATTGGTTGAGAGACAAGATCACCTCCTGGGATGGGTTGAGTGGAGAGGGTGCCTTTTGGAACAGGTGCGCCTTTAGGGAGGAGAAAACTAGGGACAGCTACACTTATGCGGTGTAGACGGGGGTTTTTGGCTCTGATCACGCACTTTGGAGCCTGAAAGCCGGACGAGATCGGCTTGTACCCTAAGATTTGGTGAGCCGCTCGCAATTGGCCGTCGTCGTGTACGAAGACCTCGGCTCGAAGTATGTTGTCTAAACTCTACTTGTTGACTAGGCTAAAGTTTGGTTTAGCGGCGTGTCTATCTGCCAAATCATCAGGAACACAAGAAATCCTTTATCAGATGTATAAAAAAAAAAGAAAAAAAAAAAGAACAAACCCAAAAGAACAGAAAGAACTTATAAATAAGCACCCTAGACCTAAGACCCTACCTGGCTGCCCCTCTCTCGTCGAGTAGGGGAGGCCATCGTGCCACTCCCCTTACATGATCAAAAAATCCTTGTTAAGGCCTTTGTTGGATTCAGGAAGGCACTGAATAAGCCTAACTTTAGGATACCTAGACTTTAAGTAATACCCCTGCCTCTTCAGGTGGTGGAGGTTATAAACCCAGTTGACATCGTGATGGGTGAGCCCTAAACCCATCTTGTCATTGAGGGCATCTACGCACCCTAGTATCCTGAACATATTTGGGGCGCACTGGGTAGGAGCCAACCTATGGGCCCTAAGGTAATCCCTGGTCACAGTGCCCATAGGGATTCTCATCCCACCCTTTATGAAGGCAATCATTGGGATTACTACTTCTCCCTTTTGCCTATCTATGAGCCACTGCAATACCTAATGCCCACTCTTGGAGGGATCCTATACTGAGCCTTAAAATTTTCTATCCTCTCCTCGAAGTTAACCAAACTTTTAAATCTACCCATTTTTAGAAGGGTTGGGAGAAACCTAAAGAGGTTGAGAGGAAAAAATAGAACCGAGGAGAGGAAAAGTACGAAGAATAGAAAAATGTATGGAAAAGTAAAGTGCAAAGATTTGTGAAGACTTACAGAAATAAGGAATGTGTCCTCGAACAGGCTTTTAGTGTTTGTAGGAGAACGAGTAAGGTGAGAGAGTTGACAGGTTCTGTGTATGTGCGCTAAAGAGTTAAGTGATTGCTAAAGTAAATAGAGTGTTTGATTTGAGTGGTATTTATATCAGAGAAAGAGCTGCAGAGCGGGAAAATTCCTGCCTATATCCCCACAGAGTTCTCAACCGTTAGATTTGTATCGCATCGTAGAACGTGGGGAACATAAAGCCCTAAAAATTTAATGAGGAGCGTGTCTCTAAGCCAAAGCGACATGAGCATATCTTGGGTAGCTAAAAAGGCGTCTTTGTGAGCAGAGGTGGGACGAAATGAGCACAGAACTAACATAGTGACGTCGAGATCCTTTTTTCTTCCCGAGGAGCCAGAAAGAAGGATCTCGAGGGGCTATTGTAGGGATATTAGGCCCAGGAGTTCATCATTTGTTTGTTTTCGGGCCTGTGGCCCAATCTGAGGATGAGGGGTCATCCGAGGAAGAGAAATCTTTATTAAGAAAAGATTGTATAAGTAAATACAAGTTAGTTTTGATCATAATGGCTCAAGAGGGTGGGCCGAGGATAAATGCATCCTCGGCTTACCAATGCCGAGGTCCAAAGAGGTTGCCTGTCGCTCAGGGTGACGTTCCAGGAAGTCTCGTTGGTGCTGATAAGCAGTGTAGAGACGTTAGACAGGGAAAAGTCCTGAAATATCTTAGGAGAAAGCTGCTGTCATCGCATTAAATGCTCTGCAGCTAACTCTCTAGCTGCATTAATGTGGAAGTGATACCTGAATAGTGGTTTTCAGCCTTACAGTTACTACATGATGACTTATGGAAGGCGTTGATGGGACAAGTATCAACACCAACCATCTAGCATGCACGTGGAAGGTGGAGATGAAGAGGAAAGATAATATAAAAGAAGAAGGGGGCAACGAGACAAAGGAATCGAGAAAAACACATAGAAAACACTGTAGAATCAAGAATTAACTGTGTAACCGAACCTGTGAGAAATATATAAGAACAAATCTCCTCTAATTTTGTCGAGGACGAATTTCTTTAGCGTAAACTAGTTTAATCACATTCTCTTGTCATCCAAATCTACCTGAGCACCGGTCTAATTCATTAAAGCCCAGTTTTTCAACCTACTCTCTACAAATTCATTGTTTTGGGCTTTTTGGGTCTAAGTCCATTTACTTGTTGTGCTAGGAATTCAAATCTAGTCCTTACATCTAATATTAATGAACTATAAAATTAAAAAAAAAAAAAAAAATCACATATACTCAATAAAAATCACCACACATTCTATCTTATTAAAAATTAGAAAACAAAATGATCATAAGTAGTATTAAATTTAGGTAAGAATTTTTAAAATCTGACTAATTATGTTTACTTTTTAAAAAAATAATTTGAATAAGTATTTATATTTTTATGACAAAAATTGTGTTTAATTTTAAATGTATCCATACTTACATGCTATTTAAAAAAAAAAAATTGACTAATTGTTTATATTTTTATAATAAAAATTGTATTTAATTTTAAATACACTAACACGTTTGTATGGGTTACATGCTAGTTTCACTTAATTATGTCTAACCAACTAAATGCACGTGAGAACCACTAGTCATAGGATAGGAGGGAGAAAAAGGCAAGAGATTTAAAAAAAAAAAAAAAAAATCAATTGGCACTTTATGATATTTTCAACGGAGATATCTAAGGTTTAAATCCATCTTTGTCCATTTGTAACTATTAAATTTATCTTAAAAAAAAAAAAAAAAACACTCATAACAAAATTGTGTTGTGTTTAGGTGAAGTAATTCATATTTTCATAGAGTTTTTGGCCACTCCCATGATTACAGTCATTCCCTTTAGTTGGGGCATGGAAGGCGTGATCATGATTATAATTACAAGTAAATTTATCAAGACTTATGCCCACGTTTAGGAATGGTGGATTAATGATGTGTAAATGTTACGCTCATGTCCTAAGGATCGCACCTTTCCAAGTTATGGTGACTTGTCCTTCCTATCTCATCCATTACTATTTTGGATGAGGTAATTGAGGATGAAAGAAGGTGGACAAGGCATTCCCCCGTCAGTGTATTTACATTGAATTGACATTAGTAGAATTAAGATGAATACATGTATACTTTTACATAATTATCTTTAAAAACAAAGTCAAAACCATATTTGGTAGGGATGGCAATAAAGCGGGTGGGATCGGATTAGGGATACTCTATTCCTACCCCATCTCCTCTTCGGGGAAGGAAACACATCATGGGGCTAGTCGTGGGATAGGTTGGGGGCAGGGCAAGTTAGAGGTATTTTAACCACCCTTAATAAATTGGCGGCTTCAACTTAAATAAGATGAAGATGAAAGAGAAAGGGTAATGACAATCATGAGAGTGTTAAAAGAGGGAGAAAGAAAGTGTTTTAGTTCATAGTACTGGAAAATGTATAAAAAATCAATTATAATAGGATATTTATATAAAGAAATCAATTATATATATGCATTTGAGACAAGGTGAGTGTGGAGCAAACAAAACCCATCTTTGGCTCCATCACTTCTTTGGGGTGGGAAAAATCTTCACAAGACAAGACACATCAAGCGGGATGAGAAATCTTTATCATCTCGACTCTCTTATTAACCTCCCAACCTTCCAATAAGTATGCCCATTCCTCTCTCTTATTCCCTTAATTCTTCTACCCTCTGAATTAATTTGGAGAGGGAAGGGGCAGGTATTAGACAATTGTATCTATGAATAACATTTATAACATTGGTTTTGAGAGGAACTATCAACTCTGTTAGTTGATGACTTTGCCTTCGCGTCAGTGTCAACAAATTAAAAATGTATAGAATTAAAGTGTTTATGAGCAATCCCTTAAAAAATTTGTTTAGAAAGGAACGTTTACAATCCCACTTGTTTGACTAGTTATTGTTTAATACTATATCACACCTAATTTAAATCATTGCATGAGCATTGTCGTCATCGGTAGACTTATTCATTTGAGAATTTTAAATGTGAAAATTATAAAATTTTGTGAGTTTAAACTTTCAAGAATTTAAATATGAAAATTATAACTATTTTTGTATAAAGTTTATTCTATCTAGTTAATTTTAAAACATTAAAAAAAAATGAAAAGTTGGATTCAGATATCACATTACTAATTTTCACATTTGCAAGAAATACTAGAATATATATTTCCTACTGTAGGGATGAGGGCCCGATATTATATTTTGGGCATTGGGCCTTGGCCGAGGACGAGTAAACAGTAGTAAGAGTGTTAAGCTTAGAGTCCCATGAATATGCTGCGAATGGAAAGGTTGGGGAAGTTGGTCCAAGGAGTAGTATCTCCTCAAATAAACGAGGCACAAATCAAATGTATATCCTTTCGTTCAAAGTGACCTTCCAGGTAGCTCTGCTGATAGGGACGTGCATCATGAACGTACTGGAAGGATGGGAGCTAGGAAATATTTAAGGAAAAGCTACTGCCACCGCATTGAATGCTCTGCAGCTAACTTTTTGGCTGCATTTATGTGGAGAAGACCCCTGAACAGTGCTGCATTGGCTAGCACAACTCACAAAGGGCCAAATGAGGTGTCTAATGGGACAAACACTCAGGAAGTGGCCTGGATGGTCAACAAATGGAGGACCACAATCATTGAAAGGGGGGTATATAATGTAGGAAACCCCTAAGGGAAAGAGGAATCAAGAAATGAAGAGAGAAACACAGTAGCAATCAGGAACCAAACTTGTAATCAAACTTAAGAGTAATATATAAGAACCAGTCTCCTCGAACTTTGCCGAGGACAATTTTCTTCAGTTTAAACTTGTTTATCTTCATTCTTTTGTCATCAAGACCTACCTTATTTATTGTTTGATTAACTAAAACCCAGTTTTCCAACCCACTCTCTACAAATTCATTGTTTTGAGTTTTTTGGGCATAAGTCCATCCACCTTTTGGGCTAAGCATTCAAATTTGGTCCTTACACCTACCTAAAAGATAAGAGTTATGACCTTATAATTCTTGCATTTCATGTGAATTGTGATGTTCATAGGAATTGTAATTTTTTAAAATTTTCTCAAATGAATATCTAAATTTTCATGTATTTTATGGAATTAACAATTCGTAAACCAAAGTCTTCCATACCGAACACACAGAATTTTATATTATCATAGTTTTTTCCCCACAATTATATAACTAACATATATGATTGATGCAAATAAAAGTAGTATCAATTATGTGATAAAATGACAATAGAGTAAAATTAGGTACAAATTCTTTAGATGCAATACATTTGATCCTCCAATTAAATCCGAACACATGGCTACTTTGAATTTAATTGTTATGAAAAAAGTAACTCTATTTTGTTTTGTTGGTGAATGAAACCATGTGTTCTTTTTTGATAAACAATGAAGCCAAGCACATAACTATTTTGAATTTAATTGTCTTTTAAAAAGATAAATAACTTAATTTCTCTTTTATTGGTAAATGAAACCATATGGTTTTTTTTACCATGTGTTTGAATTTCATTGGAATTCTTGAAATTTAAACATGTCATTGATAACATAGTTATTAATTGATTTTTGATCTATTTGAAATTTTGCAAGCATAAATGATATGATAAGAACATGCAATCCAACAGTTATATTTTCAAAATTCACATCCAATAAAAAGATATATAAGGAATTTAAAAAAAAAACATTTTTTTTTTTAATATTGTTGGGAATCTTGGGATACACCAAAATTTTCATATTCATTTTTACAACTACTTGGTAAGGTGATTCTAAATTTTTTTATTTGTTATTAAAGTACATGCTAAGTTAAGATTGATACTTATATTACTTTCTAGACAAAATTTGACTTCAAACTTGGTTGTGGCTTAAAACTACAACTTCACTCAATATCTTTTTAATAGATGTGAGTTTTGACAAATTCACCATTAGATAACATTTTCTTTTTATATACTTCATGCTTGCAAAATTTTCAAAAAATCAAAGATGCGCTATGACTATGTCATCAATTAAATGTTTAAATTTCAAGTTTTTGTAATCTAAAATTATGCATAAAAAATAAGTGTGTTGGGAAATTTAGACCCCGGTTGATAGAATTAACAAGTTTTAAATCCAAGTTGTTAATTAGATTAATTATGAATAAAACTTGTTAAAACAAACAAACATCAATATCATATCAATAATGAAAGCAGCGGAAAAGTAAATAAGACAAGATATGATGACCCAGGAAAACCAATGAAACCAACCAGTTTCACAGTAAAAACCTGGGGGGAAACCTTCCCGAAAAGCAATCCACTATAGTAAAGAGAAGTTTCAGATCTAGTACAAAACCTTTGTCCCTAGACTCTACAATCCCCGTAGATGAACTCACAGCAGAAACCTTCTACCGCTTCAGAACCTCTGAACTCTTCAATATATGAACGCCACTCTTTTTGTTGCACGGATCCCAGTACGTGACTAACTCCTTTGCACGAATCCCAGTACGTGACTCACTCACCAACTTAAGGAAGAAGAATGTTGGCTGCAAAGTTCTTCACTTCATCAACCATGAAGATCAAGAAGCACTTGGTTACAAAACCCTAAGGCGCAAAAGACGCAGTAGCTTCTTTTAGAGAGAATAATCTTTTGAATATGTTCTTCTTGTATTCTCTTATTCTCTTGTGTGACGGCCTTTAAAATAAGCCTTATATAAGTCTAGGGTTGTGAGAAAAGAAACCCTACTCAAATACATAAGCCTGGCCCAAAAATCAAAAAGCTGAAAATTCTGATTTCCCGTAACCTCGATCGATCGAGAGGTGTCGAGGAGGTGTCGAGATTTAATGAATCTCAATAGATACCAGCTATCGAGGAGGTGTCGAGAAGGTGTCGAGGGGACAGAAACTTTCTCGATCGATCGACCAGCTATCGAGAAGCTATCGAGATTGCGATAAGAATCAGCTGAAGATCTCGACAGATAGCCAGGTGTCGAGGTAGCTATCGAGAGGTGTCGAGATTTAATGAACTTGCACTTCAGCTTGCTTTTTCTTGGACAGACTTGATGACTTCAACACTTGATCTTGAAACAAGGTTTCTTGAAGTATTAAAAACACCTAGAACTACCCAATTACAAGTAGAGTGCGTTTTGTCAAAAGGATTTGCCAACTTACATAAAATATGTCCTTAACAAAGTGCATGAATCAAATAGTAAATAATATCCAATTGACACAAAATTTGACATGTATGTTAAAGAGCGTAAAAAATATATAATCAAATAGTTGGATTTTTAAAATATATAATTATATTAATTTTTTTAGTAGAAATTGTAACCATTAGTTACAATAAAGTTTGTAATCAAACTTTGTCCTTACTACCTGTTTGAACTGAGGGAGAGTAAAAGAAAAAATTAGAGTAAAGTTGACCGGAAGTTAGCCTTCATTCCAACTGGCACCAAGTTATACTTATATCCATGAATGTTGTGTAGTATCAATTTTAACTTACCATGTAGTTTATATATATATAATTAGAATCACTTACTACTTGTAAAGATGATTATGAAAATGTTGGTATCCCAACAATAGTAAAAAAAATAAAAAATAAATAAAGAATGAGAGGTATCGTATTCGTATTGTTGTAGCTTGGAGGATTATATATATATATATATATATATATATATAATAAAATTAGAATCACTTACTACTTGTAAAGAATTATGAAAAGATTGGTATCCCAACAATAGTAAAAAAAAAAATAATAATAATAAAGAATGAGAGGTTTCGTATTCGTGTATTGTTGTAGCTTGGAGGATTGAAAAAAAGAAAAGGTCCATCTGGGACAGCGACCGAAGTAGCGAAACGATGACCGATCTCCTTTCTCCTTCACCTCTTCTTATGATAAAAACATCGCATACGCTTCCTCTCTCTCTCTCTGTTTGAATAATGAAACCCCCAAAATAGAAATTAAAAAAGAAAAGCGGTAAGTCCCACACCCACCCCCCACACAGGTCCAACTCACACTCACCGCCCAATCAAACCTCGCCACGTCACACCCCCAATGCTGTAAAGGCCTCTCCCCTCACGCACACAACTCTCACAGTCATTTCTCTCTTTCTCAGTCTCTTTTTGCTTTTGCCAAACCAATACCAATACCAAACCAAAACCAAACCCTCTCTCTCTCTCTGAGCTCAGAACTTAACCGATGAGCTCGCCGGAATCTGACGTGTCCATCCCCCCCGATTCCCAAACCCTAAAAACCAAAACCGAGCAACTAAATTAATCTCTTTTTACCCTCCTTTCAATAAATATAGAGGATCCTTTTATCTCTAAATTAAGCTCAGAAACAGACTCAACACTCTCACACACACTATGTACGTGGTTCCGCCACCTCAGCGATCGGATCCCGGTTCCGGATCCAACGATTTACGGGTCTACCAAGCCTGGAAAGGCAGCAATGTATATCCACTTTTCTTTTTCCCCCTTTTTTCTCTTTCTCTCTTTTTTTCACTTTCTATTTTTCTCATCTTTATTTCTATTTTTTCGTACAATATTGCTTTGCCTTTTAATAGATTAGAATCTGAACCGAGAATGTTTTACTAGGAACGTATATATTTAGGTTATTTTTGGATTAAACAAATTCGCTAACTTTTTATTATCTCTCTTTTTTTTTTTTTTTTGGTGCCTAATTAAAGACAGAGTAATTTGGTACCTCTTTTTTAGCAAACAACGATGATGTTTTCTACTGACAATATCAATTGCTTTCTTTCAATTAATTTAGATTAGCTAGCCCATTCATTTCAATTATGTTTGTTGAGTGCCTTTATTATTATTATTATTTTAGTTACATATAGAGTTAGGGATGTAAAAGAATCGAGGCGGAGTATTATAAGTAGTTCAAGATTTTTCATTTAATTTTATTTCAGCATGAGCCTAGTTAGATTACAAGCTCGGTTCATTTTTCTTGTCGAACAAGCTCAACCTTGTTCACGGGCTACTTGATTAGCTTATTCTTTGAGAAATTTATACTAATGGTTAAGGACTAAATTTGAGTTGAAATTGTACTAGTTGAGTTAATTAAGATAGAATGCTTTTCGTTTGTGAACTTGTAAAAATTAGATTTTCCAACATTGTATTGTTAACAATTATACATAGTTTTTACTACAAAATGGACTATTTATATTATCATAAATTATTTACAAACTTACACAATCATTCATAAAAACATTTACAAACTTATGCAATCCAATCCCAAGTCTATATAAATATGTTTTTCTACATGTATACATATAAAACATATAATTTATACTAGAATCAAACCTCACACTCATGAGCTTGCTTGTGAACACAATATTATGTTTGAGTTTGGCTTATTTAAAAGTCGATCCTAAATTTAGGCTTGAGCTTGGCTCATTTGCTAAATAGATAAACATAAACAATTTTTTTTCTCAAGTTGAGTCCAAGTTGTTCATAAACAGTTTATAAAGCCTTTGTTTCTTATTGTGTTTGAGGTTTGTAATTGCTTTTTGAGGATCATATGAAGAATAGTTCTATGGTTCTGCTAAGGTGTTAATTGTTGTCATTGCTCTTTTGCAGATATTTTTTCTTCAGGGAAGGTTCATATTTGGACCAGATGTAAGATCACTGGGATTGACCATATTTCTTATCGTTGCTCCTGTTGCAGTTTTCTGTGTCTTTGTTGCCAGAAAACTGATGGATGTCTATTCTAATCACTGGGGAGTATCAATAATGGTTGTTTCTGTTGTGTTCACTATTTATGTGAGTTCTCTTTTACTGCACACATATAGTATTTATTACTTTATTTTGCATTTTTTATTGTTTTCCAATGTTGATGTTATGACATTTAATAAGGACCAGTTTGCTTCGGAATTCTTTGTACTGAAAAAAGATAAATTTCAAGTTTGTTTAGAATCTCCTTTTGGAATTAAGATATCAGTTAATGTAGCTACAGCATGTGGTGTAGCAGCCTTTAGTAGTCAGGATACATGAAAGGTCTAAAACCGCCATGATTTTTACAAGATACAAAATGGATTAAATCATTATAATCTCCAACTTTTTCTAGGAAGTTTTCATAGAAATGTGTTTCATCATTGCGTGTTGAACAACAGAGTTTTGTGGTCTTTTTCTCATACATCAATCTTGAATGAGATAGAATACAGAGTTTAGTTGATTATAATTTCTGCGAGCCCCTCCATTGTTCAAGGACAAGCCTTCTTGGTGTCTATGGAGTTCAGCTGCAGTGTTAATAGTTGGTACATTTCCCTATATGACAGGAAAAACCTACCAACCAAGAACCGTTTGCATCTGGCCCAAGAGAGGAGAGAGAGAGAGGGAGGGGGGAGGGGTGATTATCTGGTTTGACTTATTTTGCCTTATCAAATGATGCTCCAATAGCCATCAATTTCTTTTTTTTTATTGTTTGGATTACCTATACACAAAATCATTGCAAAAACTTTATGATGGATGTATTTTGAAATCAAAACTATTTGGCATGCTGACTTCCCTGAACAAGATTATGCAGAGCAACTGTTGAGTCAAACTAGGTAGATCCTAGGTGAGAGAAAAATATGCTACCTCTAGTTATGGAGGCTTGAGAGAAGCTTGTTTAGTGATGCAGGAGAGTTATCGGAATTAATGTTTCAGAATCTTTGCAAGTAGTAGAACCCCTTGTGTTTCTGCATTTGATATTTTTTCTTTAATGCATGGGCTTCACAGTCACTGATGTACTTGTTTGTGTGTGTGTGGATAATGACAAGTAGTAAACTTATAGTGATATAGATACATAACATACTAGGAGGAATCAATTACAGAAATAGGTTGACGGATACAAAGATAAATAAATGTACCAGGAGCCACTGATTGGCCAAATTTTCTAGACTGAAAATGGCCAGAGACAGGGTTATGTGGTCACAAAAGTGGAATTGCCTAAATGTTTCTTTTATCTTTTGGTTAGGTCTTGCATGGGCTAGTTTTTTCTGTCTAACAAGCTTGGACAATATTTTCAATATGCAATTGCAATTTTTGAAGCTGATGTGGGAAGTGCAAAGAAACTTTAATTTAGTTTGGTTTTATTTAATTTTGGAGTCAGTTGCAATTTTTATAGGTGCTGACTCCTTGTATTCTTTCGCTTGGTGCTGACTCCAAGAAAGCCTATGTGTTGTCTCCTAGGTTCCTTCAATCTTTATTTTCTGTTTTAAAAATTTTTTTGTTGCATTTTTTTTGGCTTGTTCTGTGTCAGAAGTAGTCAAAATGACCTTCTGTAAATGAAATCTAAGTGGATCAACATTTTTACTTTATTTTATTTTATTTTTACAGATTTTAGTTCTTCTTCTGCTAACCTCTGGAAGAGATCCCGGTATAATTCCACGCAATGCACACCCTCCCGAGCCAGAAGGCTTTGACGGGAATGTAGAAGTTGGGGCTAGTCAAACTCCACAGTTACGTTTGCCTCGCATCAAGGAAGTAGAGGTCAATGGGATCATTATAAAGATTAAATACTGTGATACTTGCATGCTTTACAGACCTGCTCGCTGCTCACATTGTTCAATTTGCAATAACTGTGTGGAGCGATTTGACCACCACTGCCCCTGGGTTGGGCAGTGTATTGGGCGGGTAAGTCACATCCTTTGATTGGAGCTTTTTTTTTTTTTTTTTGGTGTGCATGTTTGGCAGTACCAAAACCTGTTTTATGTTTACTATGTCATATTGTTCTTTTCCTTTTTATTTTATATATATATATATATACTTTTTTTTTGGGGGGGGGGGGGGGGGGGTGGGGGGTTGCGGGGGGGGCGTTGGTTGAGGTTCTGCAATGCTGCATCATTGTTCATGGGTAGACTGTTTCATTAGTTTAAGAGAAACATGAGCTTTTCTATAAGGGAAAATATTAGATGGACTCAAATCTAATGATCTTGAGCACACCTCTAAACTTTTTTGCTTAGACTAGGGACTTTCTGGAGAAAACACTGGAATTTAAATCATTTTAGAGACCACCTCCATGGGGTAGCTCGGAAGGGCTGGAGGCTGGAGCTCATGATTATCAGCCTGACTGAAGATAAGCATGACTGAAAATTGATCAAATGAGTTTAGTTCAAATTTGAATTAAAATTGTTATATTGAATGACTCATATTTCTGGTTATGAGTTGAATTGATGATGCTCAAAGCTTTGGGTGTAAATAGTATATCTGAAAAATCTAAATTCTGGTTGCAGCGAAATTATCGATTCTTTTTCATGTTTGTCTTCTCGACGACCCTTCTTTGTATATATGTCTTTGCATTCTGCTGGGTCTACATCAGAAGGATCATGGAAGGAGAGCAGACATCAATTTGGAAAGCAATGATCAAAACACCAGCCTCCATTGTGCTAATAGTTTACACTTTCATATCTATGTGGTTTGTTGGTGGCCTTACTGCCTTCCATTTATATCTCATCAGTACAAATCAGGTACGATATCCATCTTCTTCATGTCCCAACCCTATAGTGTGGAATTCTATGCATCTGCTCTAAATTAATTCCCCTGTTAGTGACGGACAAGTTTTCATATCTGCTTTTGCAGACGACATATGAAAATTTCAGATATCGATATGATCGACGAGCTAATCCCTTTAACAAAGGAGTGGTGGACAACTTCAAGGAAATATTTTGCACCAGCATTCCCGAGTCCAAGAACAACTTCAGGGAAAAGGTGCCAAGGGAACCTGGGTTACCTGCAAGGCCAGCCGGTGGGGGTTTTATGAGTCCAAATATGGGGAAAGCTGTGGAGGACATAGAAATGGGCAGGAAAACAGTATGGGAAGACATGGCTGCTGGGGCAGATAATTGTGAAGCGCAACTTAACAATAATGATCGCACGAACATAAAGGATGGTGAATTAGGTGAAATTGCTCCAGATATAAGGACTACAGTAGATGCCCCAGGGGAGCGTGCCGGAATACATCCCAGGAGATCCAGTTGGGGAAGGAAAAGTGGTAGCTGGGAAATGTCACCCGAAGTACTTGCTTTGGCAGCAAGAGTGGGGGAACCAAACCGTGTTGGTGGGAGCAGCAGCAGCACCTTGACAACCGAGAACCGAAATTCATAGCCAATGTATGATGGATTACTGGACTTAGGAAATGAGATGGGATTTGATTTGGTTGGTGTAGAGTGGGTTCATTGAAGTTTCACGATTCGTCACTCAACTTCCACTTAATATTATTTGCAATAGGGAGGGTGGGGGGGACTTTTGCTTTGGTGGGGTTGTAAGTGTTGATTTGGCTGTTGTGGTGTGTTGTTATAAGAGTGAGCTTTTCTTGAGTCATGGTTTTGGTACCACATTTGTGGAATTATTTAGCATCTAGTTGTATTGCAATTGTGGAATTAGTGTCAATTATCTGGCTAACTCCCATCTCTTTCTAGTGGGGCAATAATTTTAATTGCTATACTTTGATTTGTAAATTTAGGCTGGGCTGCACTTGATAGGGTTTGGACAGTTAGTGGTTAGGGCAGGCGTAACTTATTATTAAGCTCTTTGCCTGACCTGGGCATGATAATGGGATTGAGAACTGGTTTAAACTTGACTAAGTCAATTTTGAAACAAAAATTTGTCAACTTCTATAAGTGAATTGAGGTTATTTGTTTAATTGTTCACCCAACCCAACCCAACCCAACCACCACTAGTCCCAACACAGCTTGTTAAAAAAGCGACTCTTGGTCAATTTTGGGGGTTGGGGGAGAAAGAAGAAAAAGCTAAAGAAATCTTATATCAATTAATGTAATCTTTAGATTAAGCCAAAAAAGTTAACAATCTTTACTACTAATGCGTAGAACTGTTGTGCGGTTTTTAATTTGAAGTTTTGGTAAAAAAAAAAATTTCCTCAAAATATTGTCAACAACTTGGGTGGGGGTGGGGGAGGGGGACCAAGGAACCAAAAAGAGTTTGGAACTCAACACCTTAACCCATTTACATAAACCGTGAGAGGCATTATGTGCCCCTGATCACAATCCAAAAGAGCAATATACAAATTCTAATAGCTGAAAACAAAACATCCTCTAGTGAAGGCTTAAATTTTACATGGTATGGTATTTTGTTTATTTATTTTATAATTTGATAGTTGGAGGGGATTTGAATCCAATGTCTCTATTGTAAATATATCTTGAGGTGTTAACTAGTTGAGTCACAAGACTTCTGGTCCGTTTGGGTCCAATTAGATCCATCTGTTCCAATTTGGTCCCCTTTGGTCTACTCGGATCACTTTGGTCCATTTTGGCCCATTAAGTCCAGTTCAGTCTATTTTGGTCCACTTCAGTTCATTTCGGTATACTTACTTAAGAATAGGAAATTACAGTTTGGGTTGAAAGTATTATCAATTATTTGAGTAATAATAATTGCAATTATATGATAATCTCTTTAAGAGAATGATAAATTTGAATGATAAATTTGAAACATAAGAATTTTAGTTGTACCAAAAGAAGTTAGGAAAATATAATGCATAATAACAATACTTATTAGAATATGGACCACTTCAAATATATATATATATATATATATATATATCAATCAAAAACACCAAAAATGATAAAATTATATATTTGTAAAAATAGATAGGAGAAAATTACTTTTTATAAATTGTTTAATTTTTAGGAAGAACAAATTATCTACAATAAAATTTTGAGAATAAATTATATATTATACCAAATCTTAAAATAATTATATATTTCCACGCAATGCTTGGGTCTACAACTAGTAAAATAAATAAAATTAAATAATTGTCAATTAGAATTGACCATTTGTCTTTAAAGAATTAAATCATAATGAAACCCATCTTTAGAAAGGACCCTAATTATCATCATTATCTCAAACATTGTTTTTGACTATTTCCTCGGGTGTATGCAGTCTCCTTGTTCCACACGTATGCAGAGAGGAATTCCATGGAGGTGGCTCTAAGATGTTGGCAAGAGATTTCGAACTCATGATCTCATGGATATCATAAAGTCTTAGAAACCACTAAGCCATCCTTGAGTTATCAAAATCAAGCCCTAATATCTTTTTTAAAGTTTCTCAACCGGTAGATGTCCTCGAGTGTATGTAGTCCCCTTGTTCCACACGTATGCAGGGAGGAATTTCATGGAGGTGGCTCCAAGATGTTGGCAAGAGATTTCAAACTCATGGATATCATAAAGTCTTAGAAACCACTAAGCCATCCTTGAGTTATCAAAATCAAGCCCTAATATCTTTTTTAAAGTTTCTCAACCGGTAGATGTGTATTAGTAGCATGATGCAAACAAGAAGGCAAGGATGAAGGGAGATGGAAGCCTTGGCATTTATGAAGCTCCACTAATCCTCTGAAGTGTCAAGAATGCACCACTGCATGCACCATTGCCTAGCAAAGATGGCATGGTGGTAAGGTCCAAAAATGGTGCAGCAAACATTATAATGTAACCATGACCAATGAAAGCTTCACGCCTGTAAAAGAGTCAGCTTTTCCCTTGCCCTAAGTCCAAGGGCTAGCATCCCTGATTCCCTGCACAACACGCTTAGAGTTAGAAAGCATCACACTTAAATTAATTTTCAATGCTCTTCTCAGTTAATAGTTAATACAGTGACTTGAATTAGAGTTTCTTTCTACTTTAGACTCCAATTTTTCACCTCTCATACTTAGGCAAAGGGGTTTTCCACGTAAACTAATGTGCCTTTTATACTTTCTACCTTAACATCTACTAATTAACTCGCCATTGATATGTTTTGATGGCATCAAATGTATGGTTAGTTTTACCAATCTAAAGACCTGTGCCTATCCAAACTAAACTACCACGTACACTTTTTAAATTATCTAATTGGACAGTTAAGATTATAAAAAAAAAAGTTAAGTTTTTAACCTTTCATCTTCGCCATTGATAAGGTATTGCACCCCATACAATACCTATGATATTGCACGACATATGGATCCAAAATTTTCAGTTTCATGTATGCTCAGCTTTCAATTTTGCCTCTAATCAGCCACGTGGTTTACATCGACTCATTGACCAAAATATGGAAAAGAAGGGTTTGGTTAATGTATGCCCTTAGAGTATACATTAATCATCTATTTTTAGAAAGTTTTTATGGGAAATTGAAAAAACTGTCAAAACAGTAAATCACTTTTTCATTTTTTCATAAAAAATTTCCTAAAATAATTTACTAATGTGTGCCATAAAAAGTTTCTTAAAATGATTTACTAATGTGTGTCCTAAGGGCACACGTTAGTAAAACCTTAAGAAACTTTTTATGAAAAAATAAAAAAAGGGGAAATGCTAACGAGTGCCCTTAGGGCACTGGTTAATAATCAATTTAAAGAAAGTTTTGATACCACTTTTATGGGAAATGAAAAAAACTTTCAAAATATTAATTTTTTTTTTCATTTCCCATAAAAACTTTATTTAAATGGATTATTAACCAGTGTCCGCACTCGTTAGCATTTCCCATAAAAAAGTTACCAACTTTTTTTTTAATTTTTTATAGTTTTTTCAATTCCCTATAAAATGCTTCCAAAAATTGTTGATTAATGTATTCTAATTAATGTATGCTCTAAGGACATACATTAACGGGACCAATATATATATATATATATAGAGAGAGTTAGGTTCAAGTTACACCTGATATAACTCTAAGCAATGTTACACCACCCAATAACTTGTTAATGAATTTATATTTTGAAAATTCTACTGTTGGATTACATGTTCTATATGTTCTAAACATGCATGCCAATTTGCATACCAATTGGATGTTATTTATCATTCGATCTATAAACTCATCTTTTATGCATTATTTTAAACTACAAAAACTCGAATTTATATAATTGATAGATGATATGACTATTGATTTTTGATCACCTTGAAATTTTGCAAACATGGAGAATATACGAAGATAATGTAATCTAACAGTCGATTTGTCAAAATTCGTATCCAATTAAAATATATTGAGTGGTATAATATTGCTAGGAGTTATACTAGGTGTAACTTGAACCTAACCCATATATATATATAGGGTCATGCTAACAAGTGTCCTTAGGGCATTGGTTAACAATTTATTTTAGGAAAGTTTTAACACTACTTTTATGAGAAATGAAAAAAGCTATTAAAATATTAATTGTTTTTTTTCCCCATAAAAAATTTCTTTAAATGAATTCATTAGCATTTCCCATATATATATATATATATATATAGGGTCCGGTTAACGTGTGCCCTTAGGGCACACGTTAAACTTTCTATTTGTGGAAATATTTTCTTGGGAATTGAAAAAGCTGTCATTACTTTTTCAATTCTCGAGAAAATTTTTTCTAAAAATGGAAATTAATGTGTGCCCTAAGGGCACACATTAGTAAAATCTATATATATATATATATATAGGGTTGGGTTCAAGTTATACATAGTGTAATTTTAAGTAATGTTACACTACCCAATAACTTGTTATAGAATATATATTTTGAAAATCCCACCGTTGAATTACATGTTTTATATATTCTTAATAATCATGTCAATTGGATGTTATTTACCATTTAATCCATAAACTTATTTTTTATGCATTATTTTAAACTACAAAAAATTGAATTTAAAAAATTAATTGATAACATGAGTATTAATCTTTAATCACCTTGAAATTTTGCAAGTATGAAGAATATATAAATATAATATAATCTAACGTTAGATTTGTCAAAATTTACATCCAATTAAAAAGGGTAATTCTACGGTACCTCCCAAAAAAAGGAGGGGTACGGTACCCACTAGTAGGTAACCTGCTATACCAGGTTACTTTTTTCTTACATTTAACGATTCTATCTTTACATTGTGTAGTTACAACATCACATGTGATAATTATTTTCTCACATTTTGTGGTTTCCTTACTTTTTTCTCATAATTGACAGTTCCATCCTCAAATTGTGCAGTTCCAACATCACATGTGACAGTTCTTTTCTCACATTTGGTGGTTCCCTTAACTTTTTTTTCCCACATTTGACAGTTTCATCCTCACATTATGCAGTTCCAACCTCACATGTGACAGTTCTTTTGTAACATTCGGTAGTTCTCTTATTTTTTTTTCACATTTGACGGTTCCATCCTCACATTGTGTAGTTCCAACATTATATGTGATAGTTTTTTTTGTCACATTCGGTGGTTCTCTTACTTTTTTTTCTCACATTTGACAGTTTCATCCTCACATTGTGCAGTTCCAACATCAGACAGTTCTTTTTTCACATTTGGTGGTTCTCTTATTTTTTTCTCACATTTGACGATTTCATCCTCACATTGTGCAGTTCCAATATCACATGTGACAGTTCTTTTGTCACATTTGATGGTTCTCTTACTTTTTTCTTACATTTGATGATTCCATCTTCACATTATGTAGTTTTAACATCACATGTGACAGTTCTTTTGTTATATTTAGTGGTTTCCTTATTTTTTTTCTCACGTATGATGGTTTCATCCTTACATTATACAGTTCCAACATCACATGTGACAGTTCTTTTGTCACATTCAGTGGTTTCCTTATTTTTTTTTTTCACATTTGACGGTTTCATCATCACATTGTACAGTTTCAACATCACATGTGACTGTACTTTTGTCACATTCGGTAGTTCTTTTATTTTTTCTCACATTTGATGGTTCCATCCTAACATTGTGCAGTTCTAACATTACATGTGATTGTTCTTTTGTCACATTTAGTGGTTCTCTTATTTTTTTTCTCATATTTGATAGTTCTATTGTCATATTAGGTAGTACCAATATCACATATATCTGTACTTTTGTCACGGTTAGTGGTACCCTATATTTTTTTTTTTCATATTTGACAGTTCCATTATCACACTGTGTAGTACCAACATCATTTTCTGATCGTACTTTTGTCACATTCGGTAGTATCTTAATTTTTTTCTCATATTTGACAGTTCCATCATCACATTGAGCAATACCAATATCACATATGACTGTCATTTTGTCACATTCAATGGTTCTTTTTTTGTTTACTCACATTTGACAATTCTATCGTCACATTAAACTGTACCAACATTACATATAGGTGTAGCCAACCCAGCCCCACCGAATTACCTAATAATCGACGAATATATTTAACAAAATTATCAATATCACATATGTCTATACTTTTGTCACATTCGGTGGTACTCTCATTTTTTTCTCACATTTGAAAGTTTCATTGTCACATTGGGCAGTACCATCATGACATCTGGCTATACTTTTATCACATTCTGTGGCAACATTTTTTTTTTTTTTTTTTTCACATTTAACAGTTCCATTGTCACATTAGACAGTACCAACATCATATGTGACCCTTCTTTTGTAACATTCGATAGTTCCCTTATTTTTTTTCTCACATTTGACGATTCTATTGTCACTTTAAACAGCACCAACATCACATGCAACTGTACTTTTATTACATTCGATGGTTCCCTTATTTATTTATTTTTTTTTCACATTTGATGGTTCCATTATCACATTAGGCATATCAACATCACATATGACTGTACTTTTATCACATTCGATGTTTTCCTTATTTTTTTCTCACATTTGACAGTTTTATTGTCACATTGGATAGTACCAACATCATATGTGACCGTACTTTTATTACATTCAATGGTTCTCTTATTATTATTTTTTTCATATTTGACGGTTTTATTGTCATATTAGGCAATACCAACATCACATTTGACCAAAATACCCCAAAACTCTCAAAAAAAATACTAGGATACCCTTAAAACCTGAAAATGACTAAAATACACTTAGAACCAAAAAAAAAAAAAAACCAAAATACCCTTGGAATCTAGAAAATGACATAAATGACCATGAAACCTAAAAAATGACTGAAATGACTTTGTTACCTAAAAAGTGACTGAAATACCCTTAAAACCTAAAAAAACGACCGTAATACACTTGAAACCTAAAAAATGACCGAAATGACCTTGAAACCTAAAAAATGACTGAAATACCCTTAGAACCTAAAAATGACCGAAATTACCTTAAAACCTATAGAACCTAAGTTGTTGTATTTTGTTGTATACTTATCGTAATTTAAAAGATGATAAGTTATCTATAAAATAAAAAATAAAAAAAAAATAAAAAATCTATCTAGTACACACACACTTATTTTTTTAATTTTTACTTTGAAATTCTTGCAAAAAAACTTAAGTTTGTGTTTGAATGGCAACATTTAGATTTGGATTTGGATTTTAAATCAATGGATTTAAAATGCCTTGATTTGAAATACATTGATTTTAAAAATCTTGTTTGGGTCTTTTTATAGAACTCAAGATTTGAAATTTCATTGTTTGGATACCTAAATTTGAAGTTGGATTTAGAATTGGATTTAAGATCATAAAACATTTTTTCCAATTATTATTTTTCTTAATCCATCTACGTTTTAGTAACATTTTTACCACCGCACACATTTGGTGTGATGGTCACTTTACAAATACAAGTGCTTGTAGGGGTGTGGGAGGCAAGGGTTGAGGTTCAAGTCTTCAGGAGGGTGCTTCACACACATATACATTTAAATTAAGGTAGAGTAGAATTTCTATCTTATATTATTATTTTTTTTAATAAATACATGAGGTAATAAAAAAGCCATTGATAACCCAATTGACAAGATGATGACTAAAAATCTGTCATCATAGACAACTAATAATTTGCTATTAGTTACAACTTGGACTTGCAAAATATGAATTTATCATATAACTAAAATAATTCTTATTGTTCCATCATAATCATTATCAATGGAGAGGACAATCATAATCGATCTAGATATTACGGACATTTGACCCCAAAATTTATAACCCACTTTCATGTACTAAAAATAGGTCTCTTGTTGTAAAATATCAAAAGAAAGAAGCCAGACTACAAAGAAATCAATTATAAGTATCTTGACTACTATTAACTTTGCTACTTGCTCATCACAAGAAGGAAAAAAATTCATTTACAAAGGAAATCCACTACAATGTATTTCCTTCACATCTATATTTGAATACCACCATGGAATGAGACAATCAAAAGCAGCTTGCAATGGGTCTTCATGTCTAGATCATTCATCCCTAAGTTTTCAACAGAGCAACTTCTAACTTGTAGGAATTTCTTATTGTCCCTTCTGCAACTCAAGTGGTAAATGAAATATCTGCATTTATATGGTATAACTATCAACACTTAGAAAAATGAGATGTTCATAAGAGCACATCTCTTTGCATAGAGTCTCAACTATTTATTTATATAATTGAAATGATTCAACAACTTTGGCTCATCTAGCTCAACCTGAAAATATCAGCAAGTTCCACATCATATAAATAAGTTTAAAATAAATTCAAATAAACAACGGCATGCTAAAAAATAAGAATATGATGAACCTCTATGAGGTTTCTTATCATTTGAAAGTTGAGTAATAATGTAAATGACTGTTGCACAATTGATATTGGGCATCTTCTGAAATTAGGGAAAAAAAAAAGATTCATTAATATAAAAAATTGCCAACCAAAGAAAAATATCAACAAACTTATTTTCAAAACACAAGAAAATCTTAGTCTCACTCACAAGTCACAACACCATATATCTCACATTTGTAAGTTACTATAAATTGTAGTCTCCAAATTATACAATCATTTTCAAGTATTTGTGCAGCTTGCTTCATCTGAGTTGGAGTCAGTTACTCTAAAATCCAACATTGACATAATACTCCAAAAACGGGGCTTATATTCATCTTATATAATTAAATATTAGATCAATATGCCTTGCATTAGATTTTTGGAGGGGGAAAAAAAAAGGGGACCCCCTAAGCAAAATGCAGATGAGTGGGGTAAATGGAGAACCAATAGCAAGATCATAATTAAGGAAATACTTAAACCACAACTGAAGAATGAAGAATTAAAAGGAAGTGAAATTACTTGGAACTTACATAAGACCCATAAGGCATGTGCGATTTTGCCCCATTAACAAACACTTCACTGTACATTTTGGCTGAGTGGTGCAATCTTCCTAGATTAAAGAGAGAACAACATTTAAGCTTCAAGCATCCACAGGACCAAGAAAAATAAATTATTCAAATGCTCCAATTGAAATGACAATAAATACCATGCTTAAATACCTGCAATAGCCCTTAGTAAAGTGGACTTTTTCCTAATCTAGCAGGACCCATGATTACTGTCATAGTTCTAGGCAATGCATAACCATTCGAGCTCTTCACAACTTTGTCAGAGTACTTCCTTTTACCCTCTATTGTGACAGTCAAGTCTTTCCAAACAACTGAAGCCCCCTGTAATTTTCCTTGCTACAACTACACCCTTTGGTAGTGGTGGAAATGGCAAGGACCCACTATTGAGCTTCGAGAGAGATGAGGAGGCTGGGGTGATTGCAATGTTAATAGTGTCACGATCACCTCCTTCCTCCACCCTCACATCAACATCTGTATCCTCCCATTCTGGTGAATCCTTAAATGAGATGGGTTGTCTCAGTGAACCAGGTTTATGCAAATAGAAAAAATTACTTAAGGGCACCCTCCTTGCTGGACTACTTGTTGAAGATGATGAAGACCTATAATTATCGGACTGAGACTGTATTTCTTGCAAATGGGTCACACACGAGAAGCTTCATTTAGCAACAAGTGAAAATAAAATATATTGCAAAGATGAAAAGCTAATCAAAGGGGAGAGGAACAAGTACTTTTACTGCATTACCTAAATCCCAATCCCATTCTTTAACCATCGAATCATATAAAGTTAAGAGAGAATAGTTCATCACCAATAAACCAGATAACAAAGAATCAAAGCTAGGAGTGAGATACATCCAAACACTTTAGATACTTCCCAAAACTGATGTCTGCAATAAGAACTCTCCATGAAATTATTTTAATTATTCTAGAATCTTCAACATATCGAAGTACCTAGCAATAGCCAAACAAATATCCAAGCCTATAATGCAAAATAATAGGCAAACGAAACTCAAGCATTCCCCTGGCAAATCTTAAACTCTCATGAGCAATAGTAAATATATCCTTAATCGGCATATATAGAAAAGTAGTGGCTTCAATGGGTTATTGTAGTACAATAATAAATCACAGGACAGATTAAAGAATCATTTTGAACCAATCAAGGCTATTTCTCTAAAAAAAAAAAAAAAAAACCACTAAGAACACAAGCAAAAAATTAACACAGAATACAGATAATTTGGAAATAAGGGTTTTGTTTTGATCCTTACCTTCACTAGTGAGTAAATCGGGATGTAGAAAGGAGATCATTGTACACAAAGCACGCACGCAAGAGAGAAGAAACAAATATACTCAGATCAAAACAATCAATCCTCTTTAGCTAGTCTTGTAACCGCTTCGTTCGACCCCTAGAATTCAGAGAACGCGAAAGAAGATAATCAAATTCTTTGTTTTTTTTTTTTTTTTTGGTTTTATACGGTAACTTGCTCTACCGGCAATTGGTATTCCACTCAACTTAAATATACGGTTTGGACTGAAAGCATTATAATTGACGGTCAAGATATTAGTGGGTGCCGTAACCACTAAAAAAAATAGAGGGTACTGTATAACAACCTAATTAAAAAATATTGAGTGATGTAACTTGAACCCAACTCATATATATATATATAAAAGATTGATTCAAGTTATACCTGATATAACTTGACAAAAGTTACACAATTTGTAGACCGTAGATTTATAATTGATCTAATGGTTAAAAAAATAGTATTAAATGCTAATTGACTTACAAATTATTCACTTAATTAATTGCAATATTGTTTCTTTCTCCTTATTTATTATTTAAAATTACATATATTCCTTTTTTTTGCCAATGACTTTACAAATATATTTGAATTACTTTTTTTTTTTTTTTTTGAGTTCGTACTACTTTTTTTTTATAGAAATAATTACAATATGCTGCTAACCTCGCAGCTCGAATATTTTTCCCTAGACCCCCAAGCACTTTGTACATGGAGAGGTGTCAATTCAGATACAATGCTTTTTTTTTTTTTTTTTTGTTCTTCTTTTAAGCCGGTCATATTCTTATAGTCTTATCAATTGTGAATATATCCCGTTTTCTTAAAAATAAATAAATGGCTAAGTGTTGTTTAATGAGGTTTTAAATAATAATTAACATAGTTCGAACCTTTTCCCCTAGACCTCAAGCACTTTGTACATGAAGAGATGTCAATTTAGCTATAAGGGTTTTTTTTTTTTTTTTGTTCTTCTTTTAAGCTGGTCATATTCTTATAGTCTGATAAATTATGAATATATATTCCGTCTCCTTAAAAATAAATAAATGGCTAAGTGATGTTTAATGAGATTTTAAATTATAATTAACACATACTTCTTTTTCTTTTTGGTTGAATGACTTTACCATTATATTTGCAATTCACTCTTCTTCTTTTTTGGGTGTGCCTGAGTCTGTGAAATTCGATGACGGATCATTTGCGAGAATCATACTTGTAAGTAAACTCTCCGATGGATATTACAGTGCTTGTGGCTGTGGCTTCTTCTGTAATCAAACCTGCAACAGTCATCTCTTTGCCATTTTCTCTCTTTCTTACGACAACGATGTCAATATTTCGAAATCTGAAGGTCCAAAAAAGTAGTACGGTCTGCTAACCCAGAGAATCCTGCTAGCATTAATGCGACTTTGCAGCTTACTTCAGAAAAAGGTTTGGTGTTAAAAGATGCTAACGGAACTACATTGTGGTCCACAAACATCAGCAGCAAATCTGTGGCTGCCCTAAACTTAACCGATACGTGCAACCTCGATCATGCTCTTGGATGACAAGAGTGCAACAGTAGTTTGGAAGTCTTTTGATCACCCAACCGACACGCTGGTTGTTGGGCAAACATTGGTGCCAGGGCAGCAACTCACTAGTCAAGGAGGATTGTTTTCGCTCTACGTTACCAGGCAAGGGTTATTTTCTTTTATCAACTCTAATTAAGTCTAACCCTCCCCAATGCTATTTTAATAATACAAAATAAAAATAACAATATCAGTTATGTTCAATTTCTGGAGGACAGATTATTTATCTCCAGCGATCAAAACACTAGTTATATGATTCCTTCTGCAAAATTCTTCTCAAATCGGTATATGAGACTTGGGGCTGACAACGGACACTTCACACTTAAAAAAGTGTATAATTTGTTTTGGCACAAAGTAGAAGATTTTTTCGCTGGATTTATTGATTCCTGTGCTTTCCCTACAGTTTGCGGAAATTATGTATTTGTACAAACGGCCAGTGTAGTTGTCCTAGACCTATAAAAGCAACAAGCTATTTTCAGCCCATCGAAGAAACGCAACCTGACCATGGCTGCTCCTTGATTACTCCCTTGTCTTGTGCAGCTTCCAAAGATCACATACTCTCTCTCTACTCAAGACCCCCCAAGTATAGATCCAGATCACCAACATATAAGTTTAGATAGTTGTAAACAGGATTGCTTAAAAGATTGTTCGTGCAAAGCTGCTTTTTATAATTCAAGCAAACTTGTAGGGAATTGCTATTTACTACCCCAAAATTTTTCATTAATGGCCATTGATCAAGATAATACTGACATTAAAGTTTACATTAAGGTCCAAAGTGTCTCAAGTTCAGAACCTCCTCTACAACAAACAAACCATAAAAAGAAGAAACAAATAATAGTGGGATCTAGCGTCAGATCTAGCCGGTAATACTCTATTAATTGTGAATATTTTCTTTCCTTCTTTAATATTACCGGCTTAAAAAAGTGAAGAAAATGACATGAGTATTACGGACTCAGGCACACCCAAAATAGAAGAAGAGAGAATTGCAAATATAATTGTAAAGTCATTCAACAAAATAAATAAATAAATAAGTATCTGTGTTAATTATTATTTGAGAAATTTATTATTTAAACCTCATTAAACAACACTTAGCCATTTATTTATTTTTAAGGAGACATGATATATATTCACAATTGATAAGACTATATAAGTATGACCCGGCTTAAAAGAAGAAAAAAAAGAAAAGAAAAAGAGTAGTATGAACTCAACAAAAAACAAAAGAAAAAGTATTGCAAATATATTTGTAAAGTCATTGGCAAAAAAAAAAAAAAAAAAAAAAAAAATATATGTGAAATGTTTTAAATAATAAATAAGGAGAGAGAAACAAAATTGTTATAAATTAAGTGAATGAGGTGTAAGTCAACTAGCATTTAATGCTATTTTTTTAACCATTAAATCAATTACAAATTTACGGTCTACAAATGGTGTAATTCTTGTCAAGTTACACCTAGTGTAATTCTAAATGATGTTACACCACCTAATAACTTGTTATAGAATTCATATTTTGAAAATCTCATCGTTGAATTACATGTTCTATATGTTCTTCATAATCATGCCAATTTTAATGTCAATTGGATGTTATTTACCATTTGATCCATAAATTCATTTTTTATGTATTATTTTAAACTACAAAAATTTGAATTTAAAAAATTGATTGATGACATGTCTATTAATCTCTGATCAATTTGAAATTTTACAAGCATGGAGAATAAAATAAGATAATGCAATCTAATGGTTGATTTTTCAAAATTTGCATCAAATTAAAAAATATTGAGTGATGTAACATTACTTAGAATTACATCAAGTATAACTTGAACCCAACTCATATATATATATATATATATAAAATAACATTGTACGCAGTAAATGGTAGTAATCATAATAATCTCACCTAATAGTAATAAAGAAAATTAACCTTTGTATTAATGGCATTCCAACGAATGGGAGTTAATTATCTTTTAGCGGACCAGACTAGAGTCCCCTAGCCCTGTCTCAGCTGCCAATTTAATGTTTGTCTGGATCACAAGCTTTCCAAGAGTTATTAAAAGTTTTGTAATTTTATCTCAAAAAAAAAAAAAAAAGTTTTGTAATTTGCCTAGAATTTTATACAAAAATTTCTTATTCTAAATTTATTTTTTCAATTCTTTTGTACATCAAAATCGAAGAATAATCTAAAAAAATAATTCTATCATAAAAGATGAAATGTCAATACATTAATTTCTTCTCATTAATAATCATGTCTTTTACAAAGAAGACACAGTGCAATGGTAGGAGAAATTTGTATCCAAAACCAAATTTCACCTCACGATTTAAAGTACTATTGACAACACAGTGCTGGACATTTGCTTTGTAAATGGAACCCCATTGAGCATGGACACGCGTCTCGATTGTATTGCTCACAATAGTAGAAGTTGGTTGAGTACTTGAGTCTAATCCCTAGCCAATTCAATTACAACATGATAGTATCAAGCTTAGATGAGGTTGACCACATGGGATGGGTCACCATCCCCACAGTAATTTTATAATAAGTTAATAGTTTCATATCTTAGAGTCAAACTGAGGGAGGTAACTGTCCAGTCAACACAATGCCTAGTCTGCTAGTGCTACGGTCAAGGTGATGATAATGATGATACATTGCAATTGTAAAATAAAACTCAAAGCCAAAGGCTAAAACATTGTTGTTATTAATGCAATGATGCTAGAAGAATCCACAAAATGTCATAACTACCCCTTCTAAATGAGAAGAGCTGGTTTTTGGCTCTTCATTGCTAGAAAACTGTGCTATATGGGAAAAAATAAAATAAAATTTGATTGAATTTAATGGGATCTCCCTTTTCCTGATGGGTAAAAACTCATGAACAAAAAAGAGTGACAAAGCTTTTTTGGCTCAGAGTTCCAGTCTTGACATTTTTTCACTTCACTCGGTAACCATCTTTTTCTTACAGATGACATAAGTATTAGGTACTCTGTGCTGAAAGACAAGACTCCCAAAGCCAATGTAGGAGTGATAAATCGGCTGGAGTAGGTGGGTTCCTTGATTTTGTCTTAGTTTTCAGTGGTTGAGCTCATTTCCTTCACTCTTTCTTTAGGTTGGTGTTTTCTGATTTGCATATCAGTTACTAAGCTGTTTTAGTATTTTTTATGGCCATTTGAGATGGATTTTTTTCTCCCTCTAAATACTGTTCATACTGTTGTTTTTAACTTCCAATTTAGGTTGTAGGGAGTAGGATTTGATTGGTTTGTTGTGGATGTCTTTCATGGCAGATATGTACAAGAATCAGCTGCAGGAACTTGCACAGAGAAGCTGTTTCAATCTGCCTTCTTATGCCTGCTTCAGAGAAGGACCTGATCATGCACCAAGATTCAAAGCTTCTGTGAATTTCAATGGTGAGATCTTTGAAAGCCCAAGCTATTGCACCACATTAAGACAGGCAGAGCATGCAGCTGCTGAAGTAGCTCTCAGTGTCCTGTCCACAAGAGGCCCTGCAAGGTCTCTCACTGCAAGAGTTCTTGTAAGTTCCTGTGGTAATATTAGCATGCTCTCAATTCTAATTAGTATTCGGCGAGTTTTCTTGATTGCCTGGAGCAATATACGCATTACCCATGTATCTCTTAATTTATTTTTCCTCATTTCCTCTATTGCGGATTACAATGAAGGATGAAACTGGAATATACAAGAACCTCCTTCAAGAAACTGCTCATAGAGCTGGACTGAACCTCCCTGTATATACCACAATAAGATCAGGTCCTGGCCATGTTCCAATTTTCACTTGTACTGTAGAGCTTGCAGGCATGAATTTCACTGGTGAGCCAGCCAAGACAAAGAAACAAGCTGAGAAGAATGCTGCAATAGCAGCTTGGTCTGCCCTGAAAAAATGTAAATATATTTTGATTTATTTCCATTAGTAGATTGTTTTTCATCTTCTAGTATTTGTATTTTAGCCTAATCAATGTACATTTCTGTGCAGTGCCAAACTTGGGTGCATGGACAAATAAAGAAGCAGTCACTCGTGAAGAACAGGATCAGGCAGTCGTGACAAGGTTTCTTTCAAATTTTAGACCAAAAGATGATTTCAAACAAGCAAGGAGGAGGGATCAGAACCAAGCAAAACGAAGAATGGTGAGGTCCCATAGAGACTTTAGTTGTGGTTCTTCATCCACATCTAGTAATCATCAAATACAGCATCAGCAGTGGAGGCTTTTGGATCTGTTACTTGACTCTGCCTCAGAAGGTTCATCACAAATTAAAAACTCCTTTGTGTCTCTTCTGCCTCCTCCCCCTCCTAGAACAGCTTCAAAGATCTTGCCACCAACTTCACCTAGAGACACTCCCTCTCCATACTCATCAAATAGGTCCATTCCAGTACAAGTCAGGGGCAGATCACAAATTATAACACCTCCATTGGAAGAGCATCAAAGAGATGAGGAAGAGTGGCTTGGTGGGAAATCAGATGCAATCAAAAAGCCTATTGAAAAGGATGGTCCAAGCAATTCAAGTTCAAATTTTGTCTATGGGGCTAGCTCAATATATAGGCAATTTCCTATGTCCAATACTGGGAAGGTGACCTCTTTAATGCTTGATAGCACCATTCAACATGAACAAAGCCAAATCAGAACTGGGCCTTTTGGTTCAGCTCAAGACAAGGTACCTACAAATGCCCACATGGCTAGAACCATGCACACTGGAGGGTTCAATCCTCACAGGATAGCCCCAGCAGTTCAAATCAGATCAGTGATCCCAGTGTGTGCAGCACCACCACCAATGAGACCCCAACAACCCTCAAACCCTCCAACAATGAAAGAAACTTCATCATCAACTTTAATTCCTTCTCCTTCTACTTCAATTGGAGAAGAGGTCTCATCAGCTAGCTCAAAGTTCAACAACAAGCCACAGTTATCCCCAACCTCAACTCAACTCAGTTCTGAGTTCAACAAGCTACAATTATTATGAGGTAAAAAACAACATTATAATCTTATTATACAACCTAAGTTTAGCATTTTCTACCAGTTTTTACATCATGGGTTGTGTTCTCTTAAAACTTTTACTATTGACACTTGAGAACCATAGTTTTTGTCTCTTGGGTCTATGGTGAAATTTTGTAAAAGATGATATAATTAAATATAATTTTCACCTTTGACATGTATTTACTGCTCAAAATAGACCCAGAGAGAGAGAGTGAGCGCAATAAATGAGATCTAGGGGAGTGGGTTGCAGAAGATAAGAAAGGAAGAGAAAGAGTTAAGGGGCAGATGGGGGTATCAATGAAGGCAGTCTGAAGAGGACGAACAGACAATTTCAGCGATAAACGCAAGCAATTAAGTTACCCTCAGAAATATTTAATGGTCCTGTCTTCACCATTAATGCTCCTCTTGCACATACACAGAGAAAAAGAGAGAGAAAGAGGGCCTCTCTTCCTCATCTTCTTCCTCTCATTTATTAGCCTCTTCTTTTATAATACTATTTCTTTTGGACTGGTTTTTGGTTCTCTTTCTCTCTCTCTCTTTTTTAAATTCATTTTTTAATGATTTTTCAATATTAAAATGTGACTACACGTAGGGACTAGAGAGAAAAGTTTGGATTTTTCTTATTTTTTGAATGAAAAGTAGCCGTTATATATGTTAAGGGCTTGTGGGGGGTACTTCATGTCCAAATGGGTCTTCTATGGTAAATTCAACTCTTATGCAAATCCTAGCTGTCCAGTCCAATGTGAATTTTTAGCCATGGCCCGTTTCAAAAGGTTGACCTTCAAAAAGCTTTTCCACCGAGAAAAAGACTGATAAATCCTGATTATGCAGCACCAAAGACAGAGGGATCAAAAAGTCAATATAGAATACTAGAACATTGTAATATATATAAACATATATATAGTTTCTTTAGTTAGGTTGAAGTGTGTGGCTTGGAACAGGAACATAATTAACGTAAGTGGACCTCTTTTGTAAGGTTCTTGTGGCATCAAGTTGGTGTATGATCACTGTTGTGTCAATATAGAAGACAGCAAGCTTATTTTTGCATAATTCAGGGATATAACAAAGTTGTTGTCAAATGCAACGAATGAAATTTGATTTAGTTGACAAACTTCGTCCCACAATAACCTGTTCTGGGACCAATACCAACTTTTTGATTGTGATGCTTTGCTAGAAATTTAATAGCAACATGACGTTTATTATTCTAGTATTGATTTCAACCAAAATCTCCTCCTATTCATTTCATTGAGATGAGAAGTTTCTCGTTTACAGCTTCATAGATAGCCTTAAAACAAGTTTTTCGTAACTGCTATACAATTGTTATGGAAAATGTTGAGTTAAAAGCGATAAGAAGTTGTTTTTCCCTAAATAACCATTATTTCTTAACAAACTTTTTGTAATTTAATTGGTTAGCATCTCCTAGTATTTTCATGATAATTAATGTTTAAATTCTTCATTCCTGTTTTAACTATAGAATTATTTATAGCAAAAAAAAAAAAAAAAAAAAAGACTTACTATTATGATTGGTATTCTTGAATGAATGTATGTCCATTTATTGGAATGCCCGTTGCAAATGACTCAGCTGTGCCTCTACCAATTTAGCCAACCATTTAAAAGGATGGGGTCATGCTGCATCCATGGGTGGCATGTTCCACAAGGTTTTTCCAATGTGATGGCTGTGGGTAGACAATCCATCGCTTTACAATATAAGGGTTTTTCTTTTTTCCTTCAATATCCCTATGAAGCATAAAATAAAAGTTCAAGCCATATCGTTAAGTTTGTGATTTGAAAATATTGCTTGATTCTTCCCTAGAGAAAAACTTGAATTTTAATTCATCCTCTTGCCCTTGTTAGAATTAAAAGTTTTAAAATTACGTTTTATAAATATATGAAAATAATCCGATTGATATATTAAATTATATAAAAATGTTATTTTTTTTTTCCTAATTCATGCATCTCTTATAAAATATTAAGTGACAATATATTTTATATTTGCATTGGGTTCCAAATTGCATTTAGTCAGCCCTAGACTAGGCCTTATTTTTGCAAACCGTGAATTTGAGCTAGATTTGAAAAGAATATGTTTGAAACTGAATTGAGGTATTCAATAGAAATAACACTGTATAAAATTTACAAGTTTTTTTAAAAAAAAAAACTATTTTATATTTAAAATACTCTAAACATATAAAAAATTTTCAAAGAAATGTGGGCATATTTTGCATGAAAATCATTTAGCATGCCAATAACATGACTTTTTTAATAGAGATAAAAAAAGAGATAAAAATAACATGGTTAATATTAGTACAAAGAAACCAATTCAATTGAGACTAAAGTTGTTTAAACAAATATCAAATTTATGGTTTTTTGCAAAGAAGTATTCAACAAGTATCACTATTGGATATTGGAATAAACTAATAATTTTTCATAAAATGCCTCTAAATTGCCGTCTTCAACCCAAAATGTGTTGACCCAACCTTGGATAGTCGAAAAGGTTTTGTCACAGTGATAGCATATGGTATGGAATCTATGGACTAGATACATGTAAAGGGAGGTAAGAAGCAAAGGAAAATAAGTTACCCTAAATGAAGATAGATTACACACTCAGAATGTAATTCAATTTTTTTGTGTTTGGCTCGATTGTGATTGTGACTTAGGATGCCATTTGTGGTGGAAAACGTTTTCTCACGGCACAAATTGAATGCAGAGTTTGGTAGTCACTATCTAGCTGATCTCTATTTGCAAATGTATTTGTGAATGCAAGGTTACAGTACTCAATGCCATTTCTTGTTGCTGCATGATTAGGGAGGTGGGAGAGGGTAGGGTATGGTAGGCTGGGTACCTTTAAAAAAAAATTGTTTTATATAAAAGCGGCTAGCCCTACCAATATTGGGGCCAATTAGTTAAGGCCCCCAATTTTAGAGGAATGCTAGTGCCACAATATTTTACACAATTTTTGCCACAAGTTGCCATGAGTAGTAAAGAAAAGATAATGAGTTCACATTTCCGCAATAAGACCTCTAATATTAGCTAATAGATAAATAATAATAATAATAATGGAATGTACACATCAAATTGTTACAATAATTTCACGACATTTCTAAATTAACATGCCAACTTATACTTGATCTCACCATAATTTTTAATTTAATTAGGAATGTTGCGAAATTAGTATATTCTAGTATTACTGAAAAGAAATTGTTAAAAGTAATGTTACATTCACAACATTTTCATAACAAAATCGTAGGTGGTAATCTATTATTGATAAGTAAAAAAGTGATGTCAGTGGTAACCCATGTAAGAAACAACAACAAATTACCACGTAAGATATTGTTTAAACAACAACAAATTACCACGTAAGATATTGTTTATCAAAGACAAAAAAATAAAAAATAAATAAAAAATAACTGGGGAAATTAGCAAAGTGTAAGTGGACCACACTGTCCACTCATTTTTTTTTAAAATTTTAATGAATGTAATTATCTCTCTCTCTCTCTCTCTCTCTCTCTCTCTCTAAGTTGTTAACAAAAAAAAAAAAATTGAAAAAATTAATCAAGTCTCAAAAGGGTTCTCTAGATAATTTGTTACTAGCAATAAACTCAATATAATAATTATATTAAAAAAAAAATCTCAAAAATGAATAAACAAATTTTTATAAAAAAATTATATGAACAAGAAATTCATTAAAAAAAAAAAGATTTCAAAAAAGGTCCAAGCCACATCAGTAAGTCTATTAGCTAACTTTTCTCTCATGTTTTTCCTTCTACTACTTTAGCAAAAGCATCAAGCTACAGTATCGGTGTCCTGCACATTTTAAAAGTTTTGTTGGGGCTGCAGAAAAACGTCAAAGGCCTCTTTAATAGCCTTTTAGGTTATATGTTTGGTTTGGTCTGAGCTTCTAAAATCTTGTAGGCCTAATTCAATGATGGTTTATAAGTTTCGGCCTCCACATCTAATAAGAAAGAAAGCAGCGGATATGAAACAAAAATTGTTTTTAATTCGACAGAAATGGGCCGGCCTCTTGTGAAAAGTTAGAGAGAGGTTCAACTCACTGAGTGTACACTTGACATTTCATTTTGAAATCTCACTTGTTTTAAATACAAAATTTTTAAAGGATAAAATATTATTCTCATCTTGCAAAGTTCATTTTTCATCCCTAACACCTAAAGGAATTTACATATCCTACTTGGCCATGGCACGATAATAGTATGTCACTCAAATCAAAATCATTTGAAGAGTATATGAATAATTGTGTTGCCTCAAGTACAAGGTTGATTGACCTCGTTTCATCCACAACCAAAAGTTCAAAACTTAAGGAATTTACATATTCTACTTAGCTATGGCACGATAATAGTATGTCACTCAAATCAAAATCATTTGAGGAGTATATGAATAATTATGTTGCCTCGAGTACAAGCTTGATTGACCTCGGTTCATCCACAACCAAAAGTTCAAAACTTAAGGATTTTACATATACTACTAGGCCATGGCATGATAATAGTATGTCACTCATCAAAATCATTTAATGAGTATATGAATAATTGTGTTGTCTCGAGTACAAGCTTGATTGGCCATGCTTCACCCACAACCAAAAATTCAAAACTTAAGGATTTGACATGTCCTACTTGGCCATGACACGATAATAGTATGTCACTCAAATCAAAATCGTTTGAGGAGTATATGAATAATTGTGTTGCCTTGAGTACAAGGTTGATTGACCTCAGTTCATCCACAACCAAAAGTTCAAAACTTACCATAAAGTTCAGTCTACTTAAGGTACATCGAACAAGACAATTGACAAATGGCAAACTCTTGGTAAGGAGGTCATTAATCTTACCATTGATAGAAACCACCCCACTAATTACATTTCTAATAGTCAAATTAGCGAGACAAAGAAGACATTAGTGTTTGAAAACTCATTAAAGAAAATTGCATTGAGATTGATTCAAAATTAGAATTTTTATCAGGTATTTAAAAAAAATATTTATTCATATTGTGCAAATAACACCCACATGATTCAAATTAATAATAGTAAAGACAAAAAATAAATAACAAACACACACAAAAAAACATTAGAAATTACGTGGTTCAGCAAACAACCTACATCTACTTCGGTGACATGGATAATTTTTCACTATAAAAATAGGGAGATTCAACATTGGCACAAGAACACTCTCAAGAAACCGAAACTCCAAATATACCCTAGATCCCTCTATCAAGAATAGACACTAATAGGGTTGTCCACGGGTCGGGTTTGTGCCCAACTCGGAACCGACCCGACGGAATCGGGTTTTGGAAAAACTCACTCGCCGTCGACCGCCGGAGCAAACGGTTCGGGCGAATCAGACTTCAACGGGTGGCGGACGGGTCGGTCGGCGTCAAAGATCTGTGAAAACGGCAAGGAAACGGAGAGAAAAGGTGAGAAAAACCCAAATTCGGCGAAAATTTCATCGGAATCTAGGAGATTTCGCCAGATCCGGCGGTAATCTCACCGGATTCGATGAGATTTAGCTAGATTCGGTCAAAATCTTGTCGGATCTGCGTGAAATAGCGCCTGAATCCGGCTTTTTTCGCCGAGATTTGGGTTTTTAATCACCGGAATCTGGAATTTTCTTGCCGGAATCTGGGTTTTTGGCCGGATTATTAGTTTTTCGCCGGTCGGTTCAGGTTTTTGAGGGAGAGAAACCGAAACCGACTCGCCGGAGTCGGTTTCTGGTGGAGAAAATCCGCCGCCGACTGCCGGAGTAGGTCGAGTCGGCCGGTTTCGGATCGGTTCCGGTCGGGTCTCTGGGTGGATCGGGTCACCGGATATGTTTGGACAGCCCTAGACACTAATGTGCGGTACCTCTCTATAAATTAATATTGTGGCACGATTAGGTTTAAAGAAACTGAAGCCTTATATATATATATAGACACACACTTGGGTTTATAAAAGTCAGCATTTAGGAATTCCTTATAAGAGATGAACTCAATCAAGTTGGTCAAATTGACCAACAAAAGCGTGCGGCATTCAAGCCACACCACACATGTCACATAATAAATCTCCACATTGGCTTGAATTAACTCAAGCTACAATAGTAGGATTCCTCCATCGCCTCCACCTTTGCCCCTAAGGCCTAATGGCATTTGTCTAAGAAAAGCACGGTGCTTTGTAAAACTCATAGGTACCTTTAGAACCCTATTACATAAAATTTGAGCATACATGTTTCGGACTAGAGAGAATTGCTAACATAGTCAATCCAAAGTGAAGTCCGTTAGAGTGGAGACTGATTATGCTTAGCAGAATCAGCAAAGATGTTGAAGTGATTGTTTTAAATAATGCACAGTTGGTTGAAGACAAATCAACTCAATATGAAAGAAAGGTTAATATCTATAACCCACTGGTTTCTTCCAAGGAATAGAATATGATGCTATTTGCTTTGGTGATACTGACAAGATCAACGTTTGGAAGCTGGGGAGCTAAATAGCGACGTTTATCAGTATATGTTAGTATTCTTTCATTTTCTTTGGTTCTCTATCTACCGTAGAGCTAGAATCTTTCGAACTCCTCATTTGGGTAATTATTATTATTTTTTTTTTGCTGAATAGTCAGTTATTACTTATTGCTTATTACTTATTTCCTTGTTTGAATTGCTGAATTGATCTATGCCTCGTTTGAATTGATCTATTAGTTATTCTTTCCTTTTCTTTGGTTCTCTATCTACCGTTGAGCTAGAACCTATTCTTATTTTTATTTTATAATAGATATAATAAGATTGGAACGAATAACGTCCCTTCTATAATAATCTCTCCTTAGTTAGGACAAAGAACTTTACCGATTGGATCAAAGTTATTGCTATTTGTGTGAAAGAATTTAATAATTTATATTTTCAGTAAGTGACATAAAAGTAATTTATTTTAATAATACTAGAGATATAAACTATTTTACAAAAAAAAATTACAAATTGTTAATGTAATAAGTTATTCTTGAGGGTAATTCTACCGTACCTCTTTTTTTTGGGGGTACGGTATCTACTAATAGACAACCTACTATATCATGTTACTAAAACATCACATTTGATGGTACTATCCTCACATTGTATAGTACTAACATCACATGTGATTGTACTTTTGTCATATTCGGTGGTTCTCTTTTTTTTTTTTTCTCACATTCGATAGTACAATCCTCCTATTGTGCAGTACCAACATCACATGTGACTGTACTTTTGTCACATTCGGTGATTCCCTTATTTTTTTCTCACATTTGATGGTACTATCTTCACATTGTGTAGTACCAACATCACATGTGACTGTACTTTTGTCACATTTGGTGATTTTCTTATTTTTTTCTCACATTTAATGGTACCATCCACAGATTGTGCAGTACCAGTAACACATGTGACTGTACTTTTGTCACATTCGGTGGTTCCCTATTTTTTTTTTCTCACATTTAATGGTACCATCCTTAGATTGTGCAGTACCAACATCACATGTGACTGTACTTTTGTCATATTCGATAGTTCACTTATTTTTTTTTCACATTTAATGGTACCATCCTTACATTGTGTAGTACCAACATCACATGTGACTGTACTTTTGTCACATTCGATAGTTCCCTTATTTTTTTCTCACATTTGATGGTACCATCCTCACATTGTGTAGTACCAATATCACAAGTGACTGTATTTTTGTCACATTCAGTGGTTCCCTTATTTTTTTTCTCACATTTGATGGTAGCATCTTCATATTGTTGATGGTAGCATCTTCATATTGTGCAGTACCAACATCACATGTAACTGTACTTTTGTCACATTCAGCGGTTCCCTTATTTTTTTTTCACATTTAATATTACTATCCTCACATTGTGCAATACCAACATCACATGTGACTGTACTTTTGTCACATTCGGTGGTTCCCTTATTTTTTTTCTCACATTTGATGGTACAATCCTCACATTGTGCTATACCAACATCAAATGTGATTGTACTTTTGTTACATTCAGTGGTTCCCTTATTTTTTTTATCATATTTGGTGGTACCATCCTCATATTATGCAATACCAACATCACATGTGATTATACTTTTCTCACATTTGGTGGTTCCTTTATTTTTTTTTTCTTACATTTGATGGTATCATCCTCACATTGTTGTGCAGTACCAACATCACATGTGACTGTACTTTTCTCACATTTGATAGTTCCTTTAATTTTTTTTCTTACATTTGATGGTATCATCCTCACATTGTGCAGTACCAACATCACATGTGACTGTACTTTTGTCACATTCAATGATTCTCTTATTTTTTCTTTCACTTGACAATTCCATCGTTACATTGAGCAGTACTAACATCACATGTGGCTATACTTTTGTCATATTCGATGATTTTCTTATTTTTTTCTCACATTTAATGGTACCATCCACACATTGTGCAGTACTTGTAACACATGTGACTGTACTTTTGTCACATTCGGTGGTTCCCTAATTTTTTTTCTCACATTTAATGGTACCATCCTTAGATTGTGTAGTACCAACATCACATGTGACTGTACTTTTGTCATATTCGATAGTTCACTTTTTTTTTTCTCACATTTGATGGTACCATCATTACATTGTGTAGTACCAACATCACATGTGACTGTACTTTTGTTACATTCGATAGTTTCCTTATTTTTTTCTCACATTTGATGGTACCATCTTCACATTGTGTAGTATCAATATCACAAGTGACTGTATTTTTGTCACATTCAGTAGTTCCCTTATTATTTTTTTTCACATTTGATGGTAGCATCTTCATATTGTGCAGTACCAACATCACATGTGACTGTACTTTTGTCACATTCAGCGGTTCCCTTATTTTTTTTTTCACATTTAATATTACCATCCTCATATTGTGCAGTACCAACATCACATGTGATTATACTTTTCTCACATTTGGTGGTTTGTGTATTTTTTTTTCTTACATTTGATGGTATCTTCCTCACATTGTTGTGCAGTACTAACATCACATGTGACTGTACTTTTCTCACATTTGGTGGTTCCTTTAATTTTTTTTTCTTACATTTGATGGTATCATCCTCACATTGTGCAGTGCCAACATCACATGTAACTATACTTTTGTCACATTCGATGGTTCCCTTATTTTTTCTTTCACTTGACAATTCCATCGTTACATTGAGCAGTACCAACATCACATGTGGCTATACTTTTGTCACATTTGGTCGTTCCTTTATTTTTTTTTCGCACATTTAATGGTTCTATTGTCATATTAGGCAGTACCAACATTATGTCTAACCGAACTTTTATCACATTCGATTGTACCCTTATTTTTTTCTCATATTTGAGTGTTCCATGTTCACATTAGGAAGTACCAACATTACATCTAACCATACTTTTGCCACATACAATGGTACCCTTATTTTTTTTTCTCACATTTGACAATTCCATCGTCACATTAAATAATACTAACATTACATAGGGTCGTAGCCAACCCAATCCAACTCTACTAAATTACCTAATAATCGAATATATATATATATATATATATATGTTGAAAGTAAATGTAAGCAAAGTAATATAAGCACAAGTTAGAACAATAATAAGGCGGTAGAACCAGCCAAGCAGTATATATCAAAATAATTCAAAGTAAATGAAAGCAATTTAGAACCGTCCGGTATGGCGGTAATCCGTCCAAGGTGGCGGTAGCAACAAGTAGTATAATGAACATAAAACTGAAAATACTTGTTTATTAAAAGTAGAGTTAAACACTTATAGTAGTAGTGAATACAAGATCTCAACAGTAGAGGTTAATAGTTACAAAGCTTGAACTAGTCCTAGTTACAAGGTTTGTAGGAACAAGGTAGTAGTAGGAACAAAGTAATAGTAGAAACAAGGAATTCTCTCAAAGAAGGCTTCTAAGGAGGAAAACTCTCTCTAGAAGAAAATTCTGAGAAAAAATTCTGAAATTTACTTCAGGGACAACCCCCCTTAAATAGGCAAAATTCGGAGTGAACAGTGTCATGAATAGTAAAAAGTGAACAGTGTCGGTGAACAGTAATCTGTGAACAGCAATCCGTGAACAGTAATCCGTGAACAGTAATTTTTTCCACTTTTTGTCTTGAAATCTCTAGCAATTTTGGCATAGTCAAAAGAAGAGTTTCTGACTTGGAGAGGACAAAAAGCAAAAGGAACAAATAATGGAGCATGTAGGAGCATTATGGCTACTATGGCTAATGGAGCATGTAGGAGCATTATGGCTACTGTGGCTACTAGAATATTTGTACGTAGATTCTATAAGCATTCATGTTGTCCTTTTGTTCACCATAAGTGGGAGTCTTCAGAAACATGTCACTAAAGAACCCCAATTTTGTCAGACGCATGGCTTTGCACAGGAATATCACAGCAGGTGCATGGGCTTGTCAGGCGTAGGTATTACATTATTCGAATATTGCAACCTTTTTTAGCCTTTGTGCAGGCTAGACAAATAGAGAAATCAATCATCAATCAACTGCAAGAGATCAGGAGTATCTTGACTGAATTTAATCTGTAGAAGGAGCATCGGATGGGTATCCATCAAATGGATCAAAAGGACCTTGGGGAGAATCACATGGATGGTCATGGGAAGCAGCATATTGATTACAGAATCCGCAATATAAAATTGGCTTAAACACTGGAGCCCTCCCTGGGATGAGAAAACTTCTTGGATTACAATGATCAGCTATTCGCAAATGAGCAATGGCATTGGCACATGGTCGGGGACCAAAAACATAAATCCTATTTGTACTTCCAATGAAATGATAATCTTTCCACAAATTCTGAGCAATATCAATAATTTGGTTATTAAAATAATTTCTCCAGCATTCTGTAAGAGCATAAGGATCATTAAAGGACAATTGAGTATTTCTTTCAAACCATGGTCCTTGGTGAGTATGACCATTAATGAGAATGAGATGCTTTGAGGGCTGGACATTCATCCAGTTATCTCTTTCCCATTTTGGCAAAGTGCTCCAGCATCTGATGGTAACAAAAAGACTTTTTAATCCTTTAATAGCATCCTGAATGATCTGTGGAAGCTGGCTGGCTTGAAAATGACTTGTTAACTTCATGAACCTGATAAAGCCATATTCAAACATTTGGGAAAGCCAGTTGGGATCTCCATCATCATCATCTGATTCATCAGCAAAATATAAACCATCATCATAATTAATCAAAAGACCAGGAAATGGGTGGTTCTTTTCATATACTCTGAGAGAACTCCCAAAGTGGTCTTCTCAATCTAGCTGGATAAATACGTTATCACCTTCATCTAATTCATCAGGATCAGGAATAGTGGCTGTAACAAGTTTCTTGAAATATTCGGACCATAGGTCTAAAGACCCAAACATAGCCTTGCTATTCAGAATACTGGATTGTATATCTGATGGCAAGTTGGCAATAGCACTTCTTAATAGAGATTGGGTCTTAAGACTCAATCTAGCATAATCAGTGCCCATTATAGTCATTTTATCCTTTGAATGGATATCCTCTTTGCCAAAGAGTTGACTAATGTAGGCTTCAAGGCGAATCCTAAGAGCCTCATTCTCTGGAATAACATCATTTTCGGAAACAAGGTCATTTTCTGAAACAGAGTTGTTTTCAGAAATAAGGTTGGCATAGTGGCTCATATAAGCCTCATTTTGAGCAGTAAGGTTAACAAGGTGAATTTCAAGAGCTTGGAGGGTTTTTTCAGACAGGGAATAATGGTCTTTAATAAAAGCAGCATAGAGATTATCAAGAATAAATTTTATGGAATCTGGTAATTCACTATAGACTCTATTATGAAACTGTAAGGATCTGGATAAGACTTCCTGTAAAGCAATCATCATATCACCACTAGAATAGGTCACCGTTGCCGGAACAAATTCCTGAAGGGATGTTGATCCACTGGGTTTTACCCCAGAAGATGCGCCTTCATGCATATTAAAAGGTTGTCCCGTTGGGAACCTTTTGTTTTGAGAATAGTCCTGTGCAGGAGCTTTTCCCTTATTTTTCCTCTCAGCCGAGGGAGCCATAATAATCCACTTACTAGTGGTATAAGTATAAATATTATTATTATCCCACTTATTAGTGGTATTTATCCACACATCATTGCCTGATTCCTGCAAAGAATTATTAAGAATATTAGGGTGATTGGCAATAGTTGACAATTTGGCACTACTAGTATTACCTTGAAAATTGTCTGCAAAATACAAATTCATCCATGGTTCATGAACAGGTTTATTAGTAGGGAAATCATAAGACAGGTCTAAAGCATTATTAATATCTATCTCGAGCTTTGAAGCAAATTTGAATTTTACTTTCTGTCCAAAAGGATCAGTAGTAATTCCATCATGTTCAACAAGAAAAGGATACAAAGCATTTATAAATGGCAAACCAAGAATCACTTTGTCAGTCATATTTTTGACAAGAACAGAAGGAATTTTGAAACAGACATTATCATGACAAATATGAGCATCATTCAGCTCATATTTTATCTTCATTTGAGAACCATTAGCAGAAACCAATCTTTCAGTTGATTTTTCAAAATATTTTGGAGGAATCAATCCTTCTTGGATACAATTCTTATCTGCACCAGAATCAATCATAGCAACAACAGTGAAATGATAATCATGAGAAATAACAATTTTCACTTTTGTGAACCATTTTGGAGGAAGTATGTTATTAACAAGAGCAAGTTGAGAATCATCAATATTACCTTTATCAGAAAGAAGAGCATGTTGACTGGATTCATCTCCATCTATGTGCTCATCTTGTTCATTATCAGACTTATTTTGATCAATATTTTGATCAATTTTTAACATCAACATTTCTTGTTTAAGATTATGGTTATCACTTTTCATATTTTTAAATTCATTTTTTAATTCACTTATCTCTTGTTTAACAATATTAATTTCATGTTGAAGATCATTAACAGTTAAATTGTTGGATTCCTTTTTATTGAATCTTTCCAAAGTTTCTTAAAAACTTATAGTTGATCTAAGTTTTTTACCAGTTTCTTCTTTTAACAAGTTTTTCTTAAACTTATCCAAATATTCTTTTTGTAAATCAGGGTTTTCGATTTAACTTATCAATTTAACCAACAAACTTTCATTTTCTTCACTTTTAGTGAGAGTATTAACAGATTTAACAACATTGCAACATGAATCTCTGCAACCAAGTTTAATATTAGGAGAATCAGAAGAATCATCAGCAGAATGGTAACAAGAATCAGTTGAAGAAGAAAAATCATCTTCCAAAGAATCAGACGAATTGTTTGAATCAAGGATTCTGAATAATTCTTCTTGATCATTATCACCAATGTTTAACATGTTAAATTTATTTTTTAATTTACCGGGTTTTTGTTTGCAGTCTTTACTGAAATGACCAGGTTTTCCACAGTTGAAACATTTACCTTTACTTGATCTTTGGTTAACATATTTTTTAGAAACATTTTTCTTTTTAGCATAAAAATTATTAAAATTAGTTCTGTGTTTTTTATAATTTTTGTGACTTTTATCATGTTTTTTACCCTTTTGCTGAGAAGGAGCAATTGGGGGCAAACCATATTGTTCACAAAAATTACCCATTTCATATTTAGCTTTTCTTTATTTTTTAATTGGTGTTTTAACAATTTTTCATCATTGCACATATTAATTCCAAGTTTTTTAATAGTGCTTAAAATATCACCATAAGTTAAATTATCATAATCAATGGAATCATTTTTACCAATTAATTCTTGTTTTACCTTATGAGCAAAGATAGGAGGCAGACCATCAATAAACTTTTCTTTCCAATAAGGCTTGAAACAGTCTTTCCGTTGCATTACTCTGGAAAGGAAAATATCTGGATACCATCTGTAATCAGACATAGTGGGACATCTCAAATTATTTAGCAAATCAGAAATTCGAGATGAAACATTATATGGAGTACCAACAAAATGTTTGATAATAGTATAAATCAAGGTATTAACACCATCAAGAACACCTCGACCAATACGATCATCAAAAATAGGCAAACCTTCATCATTCTTTTTAACAACATGTTTAATAGAGTCTCTGGATTCTTTTGTGAGATATGAATCCCACCATCCATGAAGAGTACCAGAAAAACCCGTAGCAAGTAAATCCACAATTTCGGGTTGGTCAAAATCATGATTATTTTGGTAAGCAATTCCAACCATAGACATGTGACCCATTTTATTAATAATTTCTTGTTCAGAAAACCCATCAATATTCCATTCATAAATTTTATCGGCAGACACAGAAAACTGAGTTTGAAAAGGTCTTTCTTCAAACTGCATATCAGGAGGAGTAGGTTTTGAATACCAATTTTTTGTAAGAAACATGGGTTTGGAAGAACTTCCAACAAATCTTTTAATTTCTGGGAAATCATTATCAAAAACCTTTTTAGCAGAAACAGAAGAAACAGTATCAGAATCTGTATTTTAATCAGAAGCAATTTCTTTTTCATTTCTTGAAATGGTTCGAGCAGCATGAGTACTTGTAGAAGTACCCTCAGTTTTAATTTTTAAATCAGCAAGCATTTTTTCAACAGTTTCAAGAATTTTAGATTGAGAAGTTTTAAACTTAAATTTGTTATCATGACTGGGTAAATTGATCAAAGGTTCCTCAGTTTTGATAGAAACAGGTTTTTGAACAGAAGCAGATTTTTCAACAGAAACAGTTTTTTCAACAATTTTTTCTTCAATACGGTCAAGCTGTTGACCAATAACATGCAAAGACTCATTAGTAAAATTGTTTTGTTCAATAAGGCTAACAATAGGAGTTTGATCATCAGCAATTTTGAAAGGAGAGGCTTTAACATCAATGTTGCCAGTAGTTATCAAAATAGTCTCAAGAGGTGGATGACTAGACCTAACAATAGTTTTGTCATTTTTAACAAAATTTGATTTTTGATCACATTCAAATGGTTTTTTGAAACTTCATCTTTTGAAACATAATAATTTTCAAGGAAATCAAAAAACAAAATATGTTTTTTCAATTGATGCATCCTTTCTTTCCATTTTCTTTTAACACAGTCTTTTTCAGACTGAGCAAAATTATTTTGGAAGTATTTCCTTTTGGGTCTGTTTTTTGAAAGTATAAATTCATTGTATAATGAAACCATATCAATTTCAAAGTTTTCATCTAAAACAGTCAAAACTCTTAATTGGTTAACAGGATTTTCAATAGGAGGAAAATCAGAATCAGATGGACAAACGGATTTAGTATCATCTTCTTCTTCTTCATTAGCAGTTTTGCCATATGGGGAAGAAGGTTCAGCTTTAGCAGAATAGAAAACAACGTTGATTTGAGATTTATCACTTGAAACACCTTTTAATTTTAAATCAGTAGGTTTTTCAAAACTCTTTTGCAAAAAATCATTGAGATCTTGGTCTCTTTTCGAAATACTTTCAGATCCAGCAAAGGAATGCCTTCCTTCGTTGATCCTCAAGGGTTAACAGTACCATCAAAATATTGTTGAATATTTGTGAGATCTAGCTCATCAAAAACAGGTTTAGCAACAGGGGATTCTTGTTCCAACAACCATTCAGTGGGAAGCTTGACATCGTGCCATTGAATCATTTTTGGAACTTGAACTTTAGCATCAGGAGTTGAACATTGAACTAACATAGTTTTACCAAAAGGTTCTCTATTATTCAAACAACTAGGATTTAACTGAGTACCCAACAATCTGTAATAAATGCGGTAAATCAAAGCAAAAGGTTTGCTACCTTCGTCCATGATATAACCAGATGAAGCAATATTCAAAGTCAAAGCTTTAATAATATTAGGATCATCTAAAGCAAGAGTAAGATCAGGATAACAATTCGAAATACTTTCAGATCCAGCAAAGGAATGCCTTCCTTCGTTGATCCTCAAGGGTTAACAGTACCATCAAAATATTGTTGAATATTTGTGAGATCTAGCTCATCAAAAACAGGTTTAGCAACAGGGGATTCTTGTTCCAACAACCATTCAGTGGGAAGCTTGACATCGTGCCATTGAATCATTTTTGGAACTTGAACTTTAGCATCAGGACTTGAACATTGAACTAACATAGTTTTACCAGAAGGTTCTCTATTATTCAAACAACCAGGATTTAACTGAGTACCCAACAATCTGTAATAAATGCGGTAAATCAAAGCAAAAGGTTTGCTACCTTCGTCCATGATATAACCAGATGAATCAATATTCAAAGTCAAAGCTTTAATAATATTAGGATCATCTAAAGCAAGAGTAAGATCAGGATAACAATTGAAATAAACATGACCATCATACAAGGAAGCAGTAATCATACCAAGAATGCTATCTTTAAAGTGTTTAAATCTAGCATCTCGTAAACACATGAGAACAGAAGCATTGATACCCTTTCGGGTAAGTGGTTTAATAGCAACTTGAACCATTCCAATATGCAAATAACTTTGTTTTTTAGCAATGAAATCATTAATATTTCTTTTAGAAAACAAGCAACATTTTTCATGAGTTTTTGAAATAGAAAATATTTGTTCAACAGTTCTCACATTGTAAACGGGATGAAAAGTAGTTTCAGCCTAACTAGTTTTGTAAATAGTTTTAATATCAACTTTAGGAATGTTCCATTTTCGAAAATCAGGAAGTTCACTTTCTTCAATAGTGTGATCTTCTTCATTTACAATATCAGGAGGACAACCAGTCCTGGAGCTGATAGAGGAGTTAGATCTCCACAACTTATCCATACTATCCTAGTTTTAACACTCAATTATCATGTTTTTCTCACAACCGTTTTATTTCATAACACATACCCTAAGCAACCCTATACCACACACATGCCCTACACGCCATCTTTTGGCTCAAACGGGCCTTACAGTCAGGTTCTAGGAATTCACTTTACACCTAGGGTGGCGCCAACGACGGTAAGAAGAGGACACAACAACGGAGCACTAAAGGTTCGGACAAGCACGGACAAGATACGAAGACACAACAACACTATCACCGGCCAGAAAAGAATGGCTCTGATACCATAAAGGGGGAAGGGGACACACAGCTAAAGGGAAGAGACAGAAGCACAGTAATATATATATATATATATATATATATATAAATACCCCTAAAACCTCTAAAATCGCCGAAATACCCTTATAGAATAAAATGACCAAAATACCCCCTAAAACTTGAATATGACCAAAATACCCCAAAAACTCTAAAAAATTATTGATATGTGCTTAAAACCTAAAAGATGACTGAAATACCCTTAGAACCTAAAAAATGACCGTACTTTTGTCAATTCGGTGGTTTCCTTATTTTTTTACTGCTAATGCCACATTCAGTGGTTCATTTATTTTTTTAGTCACATTTAATGGTACCAACAGAATATTGGCTAGTATTATCCAATGTGACTAAAAACTGATGTGGCTAATAGTCAAAATAAAATAAAAATTTATGACACTTAGGATGCCACATGTACTGCCAGTCTACCATGTAACCTAAACTTTTTTTTTTTTTATGAAAAAAAATGCTGATTTGATTTTATTTATTTATTTATTTGGTAAGCTTCTCTCTCTCTCTCTCTCTCTCTCTCTCTCTCTCAACAAGTCTTCGTATCCTTTTTGCCCTCTTTGCATTTGAGATATTTTAAAATGTTTTGTAATTCTATATTTCGTATTTTGATAATAAAAATATATTGGATTGTAAGAAGAGTCTTAGGGTCCGTTTGGTTGGAGGGGTGGAAAAGTGGGAGGATGGAAATGTGAGAGAATGGAAAAGATTTGGTTTTCCCTCATGTGTGTTTGGTTGGAGGGGTGGAAAACTTTTTTGTTTGGTTAGAGAGAAAAAAGGGAGGATGGAAAATGTAGTTTATATAAATTGACTATTATGTCCTTGTTATATAATATATATAAGAAATACATATATTTACACTCATTAAATAATATACAAATTAACACAAATACATATATATTTATATTACTTTTCTTTATTATTATATATAATTTTAAATTTATGGGCAACAAAAATTGATTTATATTCACATGACCATACGTAGATTGGGAAGATATTTTCAAAATAAATAAATAAATAAATAAATAATTTATCTAACCATTGTTACGTGGGAAGATATTAAAAAAAAAAAAAAACTTTATTCCCTTGGGCGACTGGGCAAAAAAAAAAAAGAGAGAAGAGAATCTGGAGTAGTTCACGTTGCTGTGCTGTGAAGGTGCGAAGAAAGTGATAAGAATGAAGAGGCAAAAGTAATCAAGCCACAGGTGTAATGGGAAAGTGAGAGGGGTAGGTGAGATGAATAAAGTGAGGGTATTTGTGTAAATTATATCATTAAACACTTTTTCCTCCCCATTTTCCTCCCAAATTGGGAGGATAAAAAAATGTCTCGGAGGGATTATTTTTCTCCTTATTTTTTGTCTCTTTTGTTTTCTCTTCTGAACCAAACAGTGGAAAATGTCATTTTCCACCCTATTTTTCATCCTCCATGTTTTGACCCTAACCAAACATACCCTTAGTGTCTATTGGTCTCTCGCTCTCTCTACCTTTCCAAGTAACTCTTTGGCATGGATGGCTCAAATTGTCATTGTTTATCGATTTTAATAAAACCAATGACTATGATTTCGTATAAGTTCCAAAATATTAGCATTGTGGTCTTAGGGTTAGAGAAATGCTTTATATTATTTATTTTTTATAATAAAATTAAATCGCAAATGGGTCAAAATATGTTTCATCATTCTATGCCCAAAAAAATCCTTAAGTAAACATAAGAAATTAAATCAAAAGGATATAAAAGATGATTCATGACCTAGCATAGCTTTTGAGCTTTGATGAAACCACCCATAAACCTTCAATATGTGCTTAAATGTTTACAAAAAGTGCTATAGATTTGACATGATTCTTTGGGAACTAAAATAAGAAACCAATACAATAATTTACTAATAAGTCTTGCATCATTACATAGTGTAATTAAAAAATCCGATAGCTCTATTTTTTAGCACTTTTAACAATTTAAAATGTTGTTGTTTATTATCCTTTGAAAGCACTAGCTCTGCTACCAACTTGTATCGACAAAGTTCCAACAAGTCCTCCTACAAAATAATTAGATATGTAATTAAAAAGTATTCCACAACAATGGAACCAAATCTTGATATAATTCTCTCTTCTAAAATAGAAAAAAGAAACAAACATAAATTTATTAGGCATACCTGTATAAGTGCAGCAATAGTACAAAACGAATACTGCAAGGAAGGAGCCAAATCTTGAAATAATTCCTTATTCTAAAAGATGAAACCAAGGGCATACAGGAGGCAAATCTTGAAATAATTGCCGCATACAAAACTAATTGCATAACCATTCAAAGAAAATAACATGGGGATATTTCATACAGATATTTTCAACAAAACCAGTCATTGCACAAGTCCAAGTAGTTCAATGTCTATATTGTTCTGTATCTCAAGTGCTTGGGATCAAATTAGAAAAAAGAAACCTAGTGTTAGTTGGTGGAAGATTGTATGGTTCACCAAAGCCATCCCAAGGCATGCTTTCATCACTTGGCTGGCTATTAGGGACAGTCTCTCTACCAATGATATGATTGCTAGTTGGGGAATAACATGTGATCTTTTATGTTTGTTATGCAAAGGAAGCTCTGAGAGTAGAGATCACCTTTTTCTTTAAGTGCGCCTTTTCCAAAAGACTTTTGGAGGAAAATTAGGAAATGGTCTTATCAAGATAGGCTTGATGAAGACTGGCATAATCTTATCAATTGTGCTGCAACAAATTGGAAAAGGTAAAAGGTAGAGTGCTGATTACAGCATATTGAGTTTTAATGCGTGTATATACCGCATATGGGTACAAAGAAATGCTATAAAGCATTTGAGAACTATTAAAATAGAGGATCAAATTGCTGGTCTTATAAGGAAATAGGTGAAGGCAAGGATTGAAAGTAAAGGACCATATCCTAGGTCTAGTATCAACACCAAAATATGTATCAGTTGGGGTATTTCTGATGTTGTATTCAAGTCTAAGGATTTGATTGGAAAGGCAGAATTTTGGCTAGCTCTTTATTACTTGCTGGTAGATCAGTCCTAGTTAGTTGTGACGTATGTTTGTAATTTTTTTTGTAAATAGATTGTACTGTGCAAACCTACACCTAGTTGTGTTCTTTGAGTTTTGGTTTTGGTTTGCACTTGACTTGTTTGTTTAGGTTTTTTTCTATTGTTACTTTGATGTAGTTCCTGGTTGTAGCCTTTGGCTTGTTGGCTACTTGGCAGCTTCTTAGATTTGAATGAAGCAACTCTAGATAAAAACAACACTGAAACAAGGTAATTAAAACATTTCATCCCTTAAATACCCAATTTTTTTGTCGTGAAATTTTAAAGTACTTGTAAGTGTACGAACCGTACCGAAGTATAGTTTGACAAAAACGAGGTCGAACCCATAGAGACTTGAATGAACGTAGGAAAATTAAATCAAATCTTAACCAAATTAGTCATAATCTAGTTTAATAAAAATTGGTTGTTTTGAAATTTAATAAACTAAGCAAATAATAAAATTAAGCAAATAGTTAAACTAAGCAAAAGATATAAAGCAATAAAAAGATGTTAACAATCAAGAGAAAGGAATTAAAGTTTTGGAATCTGCCTTGTAAGTCATATCAGCATATATTTATGATCATTAATTTTTCCCAACCACTGCATGATAATCTAAAAATCAATCTTGCTATCATGGAAAATATCATCATTAAAACTTATGTTTAAAAATCTAAAGCATGTTCTTCTTCGCTTCTTAAGTATAAAACCAAATCATCAATTGTATCCGTAGCCAAACAAATTACAAGATATATCCAATTCTAAAAATCAAATCATAAATTGTATCCATTGACACACAAATCACAAACGATATCCAATTTTATAATCAAGAATTAATAAACCAAGCATTCAATTAATTAAGACAAATCTTAAATCATGAGAAAAACATGATTGAACTTATATCTAGAATCTCATCTTAGTCAATTGATATGAAGCAAGAACAATTTAAATTATTAAAGAACAACTATTATGGGAAAAATCAAATCACTTAAATATTACTAATAATCCTTAACAAGGTTTCATCCTCAACCCTAATTATAAATTTAGCTACTCATAGTAATTGAAAGAAAACACAAAAATAAAATACCAAACATTAAACTAGACAAATAAAATAAAACTAACTGTTATGGAAGAAAACCAAAGAAGTAGCCGCACTCTCTATGTTCAGCCCTCAGCCCTCAGCCCTAGCACTAGCCTCCCTTGAATTTTGCCCTAAAGAGCCTTTAAATAGGTAAAAGAATCCTATTACAAGTTGAATTCCCGTTTGGAGAAAATCTCAGATTTTTAGGCTTCACTTAACTGACGATTTTGGCCCATTTAATGTTAGAATTCGAACTTTGGAAGACTACCAAGTTGTAGCCCTTTAAGTTAACGTTCCAACCCAACTTGAATCATCTTGATTGGACATCTGAGCCGAAAGTTATGCCAAAAATACTAACTGATGTGTAGGCTGGAATCCTAATCCGAATTGGACTTGGATTTGGTACAAATTTCCTTTGATTCCTTGCTCCAATTGGACTTAAATTTAATTGGGTTGGTCTTCTCTTGAATTCATGACTGGCTGGATGTAAGTTGGCTTGATTCAATTGGCCTAGCCCCACTTTGCATGTATAACCCTTGTTACTTGCAACACAAAGATATTATATAATCAATCACATAATAATATAAAAGTAAAGCTAAATAGGTAGATATGTGAGTATTTTATTGTATATATTTCATGCACATTAACCAAGAAAAAACATAAATTTTCCAAAAGAAACTTTGATTTGAACCCCCTCCTTCTTTATCCCTCAAAAGATTAAACTTCACTCTCAATGCAACTATTTAACTCAATCGAGGCGATCTTCTCAATCGGAATCAAGTAAAAAATAACCAACTTTCTTTTCTATTGAGCATGTTTCCCAACAACCAAACACTGGTCAGTAAAAGAAAGCTAATTAACATCAACCTCCCATATTTGTTTCCCCTCTACTAAACCTTCATATCCAAAATCCCTATTTAAACAATCAAAAACCCTAACTCCCACATTTCCAAACACATAAAACAAACACGAAGACCTAATTTTTAATAAGCAATATATCATATATGATAAAGCAATCACCTTTCACAAGGAAAGAAAAGAAAAGAAGAAGAAGATAAAAACGAAGGCTGTGCGATTTTTGTACTTTAGAGAGTTTGAGGAGATCATTCTATCGGAGATCTGGTTTTGAGAGAACAAGGGGTTGTTTTTCTTCAAAATAACACTGATTTTCAATCAATTTCATTAGTTAGCACGTTTTCAAAATTATTTAGGAAACTAACATCTCGAGTGTAATAAACTCGATTTTGGAATGCCAAATTCGAGTCCATCAGACTCGTTTTCCATCAAATTGAAATCGAGCCATTCGACTCGATTTTGGTACTCACAACAAAAACGAAAACAACGAAGAGAAACACAACAACCACAGAGAAAAGAGAAAAAATCAAACAATCTTCTTCTCCAAAAGCTCTTCTTCTCCAACAATCAAACACAACAACCAAAGAGAAACAACGAAATCAACAAACCTAAGACCCACCTGGGGTTTTGCTTGGATCGGATCACACATGTTTTGCTAGAGTTGCTGGAGTTGATTGGATCAAATCGATGGTTCTCTCTCACTTTGTCTTGTTCCATATCTCTCGTTCCCCACTGAAGCTCACCTGGGTTTTGCTCGGATCGGATTGGACCTGGGTTTTGCTGGAGTTGAGTTTTGCTTAAGTTTGTTGAAGGTGAGAATTGAACAACGAAATCAAGTTCAATAGGCTCAAGTTCTATGTTGAAATTGACTTCATTGTGCTCGATTTAGAACACCGAAATCGAGTTTATTGCACTTGAGATGTTAGTTTCCTAAATAGTTTTGAAAACGTGCTAACTAACAAAATTGTTTGAAAATCAGTATTATTTTGAAAAAAAAAAAAAAATCCGAGAACAAGGAGAGAAGGGTTGTTTTTTTTTTTTTTTTTTTTTTTTTTTGAGAAATATGGGGAGAGAAGGATTTGGTTCTATTGTTTTTGGTTTTATATGCTACCTTGCTATACCGGTAACTGGTATCCCACTAAAATTGAATAAACGGTCAAGGTTAAAAACCATTAGATTTGATGGTCAGGATTTGTATGGGTATTGTACTCCCCAAAAAATAGAGAGGGTACAATAGAATGACCCCATTATTAGTAAATGAAAAAGTGATATTAATGGTAGGCCTAAATGAAAACCAAGGGTCTGTTTGGATACCGCTTATTTTGTTGAAACTGAAAACTTATAGTTAAAAGTATTGTAGATAAAGGTAAAAGTTAGTTGAAATAGTACAATGGAGCCCATGAATAATACCAAAAAATGCAATGGGACCCATGAATAGTAGCAAAAATAAGCTGAATAGTAAAATAAATTTTTTTTTTTTATCTCTATCCAAACGGAAGTCAATAAGAGGTTGACCACATCAATATTTTATAAAACTATTGTAAAATAGTTTGTGACTATAGTATTACTCATTTTTTTTAGGAAAATGTTAACGAGCGCTGTAAGGTGCCCATTAAGGATTATTTATTATGGGGTCCACTTAATAAAAAATTGGTATAAATTAATAAAAATACTAAAGTGACAAGTGAAACTAAAAAAGTTAGTTTTATTGGTAAGTTTGTCAAAAATCTAATATAAAGTATAATAATGTGACATAAAGTAGTTTCTTAAAGGGCACCTTACCATGCCTGTTAACACTACCATTTTCTTTTTTTCTTGGAGAAGAGACATAGTAAGTAATTACTATATCTAGGAAAATGTTAATTATTCTTACAAATTTTATTAAAAAGAGCATATCAACTAATGTTGATGCACCAATTAGTAAAAACTTATACAGTAAAATCGGTAATAATTGTAACATCGCTCATCTCACTCACATACACTAATTGTAAAATCGGTAATAATTGTAATACGCTAAGCAAGCTTAGTTGTGCACTTCACAACTAAGCTTGCTTAGCGTATTGATTTGGATCATGATCACATTTATTAAAGAAAATAAAACGTTTTGATTTCAATTAAGAAATTTTGGGCCACCACCAAGTTCATTGAAAATTATTAGGCTTTTATAGCCCCAAGTAAGCCCTATGGAGATAGTCCCCCAATATAATTCGAGTGATTGCCACTAGCCAGATTAGTTTGTAATAAGAATGCATATTTACATTCTTGTCTATATTTGAATTTGATCAATCAAAGCCTGTCCCAATGTAGTAAGAAACTAAGAATCAATGTTATTGGCTTATTGCTTTCATTAAAAATAAATAAAAATTAATGTTATTGCTATTTGTGAATTGTGATACAGAATGCATTTAATAATTTATTGTTTCAGTAAGTAGAATCAATGTTATTGCTTTCATTAAAAAAAAAAAAAAAAATCAATGTTATTGCTATTTGTGATACAGAATGCATTTAATAATTTATTGTTTCGGTAGGTCGGTAATATCTATTGAAAAATGTTAAAATTATGACAAATTTTATTATTAAAAATTTAAATAAATTCACAAATTAATGTAATAATAAATATGATTAATGTCATATTATACATATATCATAATTAAGGATTTCCTATTATGTTATAACGATTGCCATGTTGTATTTTACAGGTATGGTCCTTGAGGTTTACTAATTGTAATGCAATGACTATTCATGTGGAATAATTATTCTCTTATTTGGTAGGATCTTTAGTACAAGTACTAGTTTTTTTTCTTTGAGAATCTTTTACGTGCAATACTTAGTGTGAGTTTGGATAGTGGCAGAGTGAATTATTTTGCGTGTTTGCGTTTTTTTGCTGGGTCCGTGCATTGTTCACGGGACCCGCAAGTACAGAAAAACGCAAATCTAACTTTAAAACCGAGTACTACGGCATTATTCACACATTTAAAAATTATTTCGCTATAGTGTTTTCAGTTTTCAGCAATAAGCGGTATCCAAACAGACCCTTATTCCTTAGTAATAGCTATACATTAATATGTCTAATAAAGTCGAAAATTAATATATTTGTAAAAATACAAAATTTTCATATGCATATAACAATTAGAAAAATATAAATATAAAAAATAACCTCTCTCTCTCTCTCTCTCTCTTGCTCAGTTTTGTTTATTTAAAGAAAATATTCTTTTTAGATAATAAAATTGTATAAGTATATTTCATAAAAACAAATTTTGAGTTTTATTATGATGTTACATTCAAACCTATAAATAGATTTAGTTATTCCATTAGTTTTTTATTTATTTATTTATTATATTTTTTTTATTTACATCTATTCCATTAGTTTCTCAAATAAGAAAAAAACTTATTCCATTTCAGTAATAAAAATTGCTATTTCTAGTTCTTTTGTCTTTTGGTCCTTTGAGTTTTAAGTGAGCACTATTGGTCATTCAATTTTAAAAAATGAACTTCTATTAGTTTACTTGCCTATTTTTCTAACAAAGCAATGACATGCCATTTTTTAAGTGTCCCAACTCTTTTAATTGCTTATGGACAACATGATTGGGTTTCACACCGTCAAGAGATTTTGGGTCACCAAGCCCATCGTCAAGTTCATTGAAAATTATCAGCCTTTTGTACCCCTAAGTAAGAGCATTTACATCAATTTGTGTAAAAATTGTTGTCTATTTTAGCATAAGAACCTATTTTTTCTATTTTATACAACTACTTTTCCAAAGCACTCACATCAGATTATGTATTTTATATTATATTTATTAAAATATTATTATATTTTAATATGTCTTTTTTCCCCTTCCCCCCATATTCTCTCTTCCCCTCCTCCAAACAACATCAGTCATCACCAAACAACATCAGCAAATGAATCCAACTTGAGCAACCAAATCAACGATGCCCATTTGATAATCACGCCCAGCCATATCCAATTCTTTACAACCTCCAATATCAAACCCAATTTATATAGCTAACAAAAAAAAAAAAAATCACAACAATAAATCAATAAAAAATGGGGCTATTGAAATTGAAAATTAGACTTAGAGTTATACAAATCTATCAACATTAATTGCCTAGTAGAGACATAATGTTGAGGAGAACAACACCTTGAGGAGAAGATCAACGTTGCCCAATAGATATGCAAACCCAAAAGCAAAAATCAAACTGCTCATCAAAGGTCTAGCCCAGTTGGCGTTGCCAAGAAAAAAATCAAATTGAATTCCTAATCGGAGAACAATCGTGACGGAGAAGACCGACTAGGAGGGAAGCTGAAGGAGAGAGAGAGAGAGAGAGAGGATGAGTACTAAGTGGTGAGAGATGAGTGGGGAGAGAGAGTAGTGGTATGTGAGAGAATGAAAAGTAGGGATGGAAATTGTTACCCGATCCGACTCGACCTGACTCGATAAGCAGTAGGGTTGGTGTTGTGAAATTTTAAAAATACTCGCAAGTGTACAAACTGTATTAAAGTATAGTTTGACAAGAACGAGGTCGAACCCACAAGGACTTGAATGAATGTAGGAAAATTAAATCAAATCTTAACCAAATTAATCCTAATCTAGTTTAATAAAAATTGGTTTTTCTGAGATTAAATAAACTAAGCAAATAATAAAATTAAGCAAATAGTTAAACTAAGAAAAAGATATAAAGCAATAAAAAGATGTAAACAATCAAGAGAAAAGAATTAAGGTTTTGGAATCCACCTTGTTAATTCATATCAGTATATATTTATGATCATTAATTTTTCTCACCCACTGCATGATAATCTAGAAATCAATCTTGCTATCATGGAAAATATCATGATTAAAACTTATGTTTAAAAATCTAAAGCATGTTCTTCTTCGCTTCTTAAGTATAAAATCAAATCATCAATTGTATCCGTAGCCAAACAAATCACAAGATATATCCAATTCTAAAAATCAAATCATAAATTGTATCCATTGACAGACAAATCACAAACAATATCCAATTTTATAATCAAGAATTAATAAACCAAGCATTCAATTAATTAAGACAAATCCTAAATCATGAGAAAAACATGATTGAACTCATATCTAGAATCTCATCTTAGTCAATTGATATGAAGTAAGAACAATTTAAATCATTAAAGAACAACTATTGTGGGAAAAATCAAATCACATAAATATTACTAATAATCCTTAACAAGGTTTCATCCTCCACCCTAATTATAAACTTAGCTACTCATGGTAATTGAAAGAAAATACAAAAATAAAATACAAAACATTAAATAGAAAAATAATTAAAACTAACTGTCATGGAAGAAAACCAAAGAAGTAGCCGCACTCTCTATGTTCAGCCTTCAGCCCTATCACTAGCCTTAGCCCCCCTGAATTTTGCCCTAAAGAGCCTTTAAATAGGTCAAGGAATCCTATTACAAGTTGAATTCCCGTTTGGAGAAAATCCCAGATTTTTAGGCTTCACTTAACTGACGATTTCAGCCCATTTAACGTCAGAATTCGGACTTTTGGTAAACTACAAAGTTGTAGCCCTTTATATTAAATTTCCATTCCAACTTGAATCATCTCAATTGGACATCTGAGCCGAAAGTTATGCCGAAAATACTAACTGATGTGCAGACTGGAATCCTAATCCGAATTGGACTTGGATTTGGTGCAAATTTCTTTTGATTCCTTGCTCCAATTGGACTTAAATTTAATTGGGTTGGTCTTCTCTTGAATTCATGCCTGGTTGGATATAAGTTGGCTTGATTCAATTGGCCTAGCCCAACTTTGCATGTAAAGCCCTTATCACCTATTAAATAAAGATAATATATAATCAGTAGCAAGATAGCTTAAAAGTATGGCAAAAAATGCAAATATGAGAGTATTTTATTATATAAATTTCATGCACATCAGTTGGGTCTGGATTTTTAAAATAAAACCCAACCTGGATACTGGTCGGGTTCGGGTTTTGGCAATACCTACCCTGAACCCGAACCCAAACCTAACTTGCTTAAAATTAAAATTACCAAAAAAAACCCTATTATATATATAAACTTATAAACCCTAAAATTTTTCTCTCATTTCACTCAGCCAACCACCCTAGCCGCCCCCTTCCCCTCTCACTCACTCACTCTCAAGTTTCACGCTGTTGGCCACCGAATCTCAACCACCCCTCTCTCATGCTCTCAAACTCTCGGTCTCACTCTCTCTGCCGAAGAAGACGAAGACGACAATCTAAGGTTCTCGCCACAAAGCCTCTCCGATCTCACCCACTTTCGTTCAATCTTACTCCCTTTATTTGCTTTGCACCGAGTTTAGTGATAGCTGAACCCAACGACCACAACTATGGTGATTTACGGCAATGATTTTTGACATTCTTCTTCCATTTTCTTTTTATTTGATCTGTGGGTTTGGGGATTTAGATTTAGTTGTTAAGATCTGATGTTCCTTGCACGTGCTTGTTTTAGATTTAGATTTCAAATGTATTTGGTTTCTGTGAATAGGAAATTTGAATGGGTATGTTGGATTTGATTTGAGATTTCCTTGGATTTGTTGTTTGTGTTGCTATGAGATTTCAAATGTGATTCTTTTTTCTAAGGAAAACATAATTTTTAAATTTTTTTTTTTATAGATTAGGCCACTATTTTGGGGCTTAAGATTGGGCCCTGAAGTGGCTTAGTTGGGCAAGGCTCATGGGGCCTAACGGGGAGGGTTTGGGCCTCGAAAAAACTCGTTTATTAAATGGGTCTGGTTCAGGTAATGGGAGTAGGCCTGTGGGTCGAGTTCGGGCATAAAGAAACCCGACCCGTTGCCATTCCTAATGAAAAGTAAAAGTGAAAAGTGAATGAAAAGAGAGTAGTGGTATATTTACATAGTTACTATAGCTCATTTGTATATTTACACATTTTTACACTATCTAATGTGAGTCTATTTTAGGTAAAGTTGTGTAAATTTTACATCTTTTATTTTTTTATTTTTTATTTTAATTATTCACCTATTGATGTGAGTGCTCTAAGTTGTATGGAGATGCTAACTCCAATACAGGTTCTATAACTTAAAATTAATTCCGTAAATAAGAAAGACAGTCTAACTCTTTGTTGCAACATTTTCCAAGTCTCTCGATTGCATGTGAATCGCCCCCAATCAAAAAAGAAGAAAAAAAAAAAGCATCTTGACAAAAAAAAAATTGCATCGCATCAATGGCATTGCCTTTTGTAATCACTACATCTTATGTTATATTCTTATTCATCCACTTTAAAGGTCCGCTAAGTGGAGAAAAAATCAAGAACCCTGAAGAAAGGGGAAGAGATTCTACTGGAGCCACTAGTCCGTGTCGAGGATACCTTGAGTAGGGCAATTAACCCACAATACAAAAGAATTGCAAGTCAATTGGATACAACAAATTAAAGAAAATTGCTTTAATGGTACCTTGGTTGACTATCTTCATTTCAACAAAATAAATAAATAAATAAATAAAAATAATTCCTTGGCTTTTTTTTTTTTTTTTTTTGTGTTCATTCCTTTTTTTGGGTCTGAGTTTATAGCAGGTAGGTAAGGGACAAAAAATGGGCGCTGTCTCACATCCAGTGCGTGTGTGCTTTATGTCTTATAGCTCGTTCTGCGCAACTAATTGTTGAATGCAGTTTTGGTTGTGACATATGAGTTTAAGGTTTATCGGGAAAAAAAAAAAAAAAATAAGAGTGGAGAAAAAAAAAAAGAAAGAAGAAAGAAGAAGAAGAAGAAAAAAAGAAGAAGAAGAAGCAATATGGGTTGATGGCATATAATATGATGTAGGTCATGTCAGACTGAAACTGAAAGTAACCTCGCACAGGCAATTGCCAGCCACATATATCTTGCATATGGCTACGTCGGCATGCATTATCCTGTGAATAATTCACCTATAATAAACACAAGATAACGTGGTAAAAAAACAGAAGATTTGTTATTTGTGGGGCACCAACTGGCAACTGCTCTTTTGAGTGAAATATTGACAAAGCCCAAATACACGCTATGGAATTCTATAAATATTTAAGCACTTTACCTGATTATTATTCATTCATTCTTATTAGTTTAGTTTAACTTAATTTAGATCAAATACACAGCTGAATAGATAAACCTTAAACCCTTCCGTGGCTACACGTCATGATTCATTCATGCCCACCCACTATCACCAATAATGAATAATCACTCTCCTGCCAATGCCCAATGCAATCCTTCCTCATATTTATCAATTTTCTTTGGATTTTAATATATAAAATTTTTGAAGAGGTTGACTAGTAATTTTTAAGGACTCATGATAAAATTTTGGGTTTGTAAGACACCTCATAAGATCATGTAATAATCTACCTTTGATGCAATAGTCAGATATTCAAAAAAAAAAAAAATATTCAAAAAAAAAATAAAATAAATAACCAACAGAAGAAGCTGAAAACCTCTTTTTTTTTTTTTTTTTTTTTTAGAAGAAAGAGACTGGAAACTTCAACTACTATAACTTTCCAACCAAAGTATGAATGGGCCACCCTTATTTTCCTTTTCCTTTCTCAAAAAGAAAAGGTAAACAGTCAATTTTGTTTATTCCACGTAGGGGCACCGTCACCTACCTGAGACTTGCGCTGTTTACAAACGGCGACGTATCTATCCATCTCCCACTAAGCTTGACGTGGCATCTTCTTTAAATATTCATTCGCATATTCCCTTTGCTATCACGGTAATTACAGTCGAAAATTCAAAACATATTGTAAATACCCAAAACTTTTGGTTAATTATGTACGTTATGTTTTAACAATCCATCTAACCCCAAGAAGGACAGAACTTTTTTTTTTTAAAAGATAATTATAATAGGCTGCTAATTCATTATTTCTCTCCTAAACTTTTAAGCACTTTGTGCATGAGAAGATATTAATTTAGCTACAATGCCTTTAATAAATATAGACAACCTAAAAGTTCTACTGTTACTTATACCATCAAATACTGTTATGTTAAACCTATGGTCTAAATGTTTTTCAAAAATTTTCTCAAAAAAAAAAAAAATGTTTCTCAAAAATATTTATGGTCTAAATTATTGTAGTTTAATTAGCATTTTTTCATGCATAAAATATTAGGAGTCTAAAGAGGAAAATGCTCAAGATACTAAGATAGCAACATATTGTAGTTATCTTTAAAAAAAAATTTAAGATAACAAAAACATAATTTCAATAATTTAAAATAAAAAGTTTATTGTAAAATACTTTATTATTAATTTAAGGAAAAGATCCTTACTGTCTCTTGATAAGGCGATATTCTTTTATTTTTTTAAGATAAGGTGATATGGTTTTAGAGGAGCTTTATGATTAATCAACATAAGATAATCATCATCATCTATGTTTTTGGACTTTTTATTAGTGAGCAGCTGCAATTGACTTCGAATCTTTTTGTACGGGATCACGTGTTCAAATCTGTACAAAAATCATTGAATCACAACGGTGGTCCTCAAAGTACAGAATCCCAAGCGGTCAGGAATTAACAAATATAAGCTAGTGGCCGCTAGCCAATAAGAAAACCTTAAAAAAATAAATAATAAAAACACACCGTTAAAATAAACGGGGACGTTGAAGAACAAAAGCTCAAAATATTTTTTAAAATTAAAGACTTAATAAGAACGCCAAGAGTGAAGAATATGCTAAAAGCATATGACAAAGGAAGAAAGCATATTCTGAGAGGAGATCCCGCTCCGCCTGGTTGGGTTTTCCTCACTGCTACACAATAAATACCCCATTCACTAAAAACCACACCTCAAAAACTCTCTCTCTAGATCTCTCTCTCTCTATTACCTTCTGTATCCCTGCTGTGTTTCCTTGTTGTTTTTGTTTTCTCTCTCTAAAAATCAAATGATGGCTCTCAAAGCTGTTCATGTCTCCGACGTCCCAAACCTCGACCAGGTCCCTGAGAATCCCTCTTTCTCTCTCTACTCCACTCGCTTCTCCAAAGGTAATCATATCATTCCAATCTTGTTATTTAACTACGTGCATAGCAGGTGTGACGAGGCTAGTAACAATATTTTATTTTTTATTTTAATTACGTGTGCGTAGCGCATGCGATTAGGCTAGTAATAAAAACACGTAACTTATTGATGTATACGTTGTTGTTTGTATGATGTTTTTTTTAGGTGTGGAATTGGGGAGGAGTGCATATAGAATACCGAAGTTCTTAGTGATAGGGCACAGGGGACATGGGATGAACGTGTTACAGTCATCTGATCGTAGAATGAGAGCGTTGAAGGAGAACTCGATCTCGTCCTTCAACGCTGCCTCTTGTTTTCCTATCGATTTCATCGAATTCGACGTTCAGGTTAGATTTCTTCGCCACTCGATTTCTTTTACGTTTTTCTAATTGTTTCTTTGTTCTTGTTTTTTTTTTTTTTGGTGTCTCCGGTTGTATTTTTGTGAAAAAAGAAAAAGAAAAAGATAATCCTCGGTTTTCGAGGTCACGTTCTTTTGTGTCGGTGCGTTGTACGCGCGCCGCGTAACCTCTGTGTGTCACTGTGTACCACGTGTGAGATGATCTTAGTTATAGGTTGCTATGGTAATTTTATCACTTTCGGCTTATGTGAAGTGTGAACGTGAACTTTTTTTTTTTTTTTTTTTTTTGAGAATCATGTGAACGTGAACTTAGTTATTAAGCCACCACAAATTATGGGAAAATTTGTGAATTACGTAAAGTTATTATTGTATTTCTGAACTTTTGCCCAAAAAATAAATATTTTATTATCTTATACTAGTAACATTTAAGATAAACCTTTGAAGTATTAAACATTGCTATGGTTTCAATAAATAAATATATATATTAAACATATAAGGGAAATGTTAACCGCTGATTTAAGGAAATATTTTTAAAAACTCAATTACAAAAAAAAAAAAAAAAAAAAAAATTATGGAAAAGAAAATTATAGCAATTTTTTTTTTTCATTTTTCATAAAAACGATATTAATGTTTTTTTTAAACCGTCTATGAACACATGTCCCAAGACCACTTGTTAACAAAATCTAACATAAAATACTCAATTGTAAAATGAATACATTGTATTTTAGGTTAAATAGAGAGTATTTTATTCCGTTTTTGGAAAGTATTTATCGTTTTTTGTTTTCGCATATACACCCATAAATTGTATGTATGGGGACCAAGGGCAATAATATATGTTGACATGTAACAGTATTTTTAGTAGTTCGTGTTTATTAAGTGGATCTTTAGATCTTTAGATAAAATAAGATAAAATCTCCTTTTAATTCTCTTCCATATTTAGACATATATGAAACACATTATACATGAGGATTAAAATTAAGATTTCCAAAACAAAAAATTAATCAATGAATTTTCAGGGTGTTCTATAGGCTTTATGCCTTTGAAATTTTTATTTTTTATTCAAATTTGTTAGTTGGTTCTTGTTCCTGATTTCTAGATGGGTTTCCTTCTTCTAGTTCTACGGCGTTTCATCTAGGAAAACTTTAGAAATTTTTTCCTTCTATCTCAATGATACTGATGTGTTTTTGCATTTTTTTTTCCCCTTTGTGGTTCTTTTAAAAAGAATTATTTCGGTTAAAAATGAAAATAGATGAGAAAGGTGAATGAAGCATAAAGACAGCAAAGTAAAAAAAAACAAATGTGGTGGTTTTTGTAGGTGACAAGAGATGACTGCCCTGTCATTTTCCACGACGATGTTATCCTCTCTGAAGAAAATGTAAGCTAACTTTTCTCTGTCATTTTAACGTGCGTCTATTTTTAATCCAAGTACTAATGTATTATTATGTATGTATAATTTTGAAGCTAATTCATTTTTGTCTATGGGAAATCAGGGTACTGTGTTTGAGAAAAGGGTCACAGATTTGACTCTCTCAGAATTCCTTGGCTATGGTCCCCAAAGAGAACCAAACAAGCAAGGGAAACCTTTGCTGAGGAAAATAAAAAATGGGAATATTGTGAATTGGGATGTAGAGACAGATGACACTCTTTGTACACTTCAAGAAGCTTTTCAGCAAGTGAGTCCCTCACTGGGCTTCAACATCGAGTTAAAATTCGATGACCACATTGTTTACGACCAAGATTATCTCTTCCGTGTTCTCCAAGCCATCTTGCAGGTACAAACCCTTAAAGTGAAAAATTTTATAGATTTTTCTTGTTTTGTTGAATGTTAATGATATTGGGGGTTCTAAATATTGTGAATTCTGTGTGACAGGTGGTGTTTGAGTATGCTAATGACAGACCTATTATCTTCTCAAGCTTCCAGCCGGATGCGGCGTTGCTCGTTAAAAAGTTACAGAGCACTTACCCTGTAAGCACTCTTTGACATTTGATAATATCTTCAATGTTTGTGTTATATAATAATAGGGGTTATATCCTAATGATTTTTGTCATTATGGTATACTAGGTTTTCTTTTTGACTAATGGGGGTACTGAGATATACTACGATGTGAGGAGGAACTCCTTGGAGGATGCCATAAAGCTGTGCTTGGAGGGTGGTTTGGAAGGAATTGTGTCAGAGGTTAAGGGAGTTTTTAGAAATCCTGGCGCCGTGACCAAGATCAAGGAGGCCAAGCTTTCACTTCTTACCTACGGAAAATTGAAGTAAGCTTTGTTTGATTATCTTCAATTTTTCCATGGAAACTCTTGCTTAGGAAATGTATTACCAAAAAGAAAATTATTGGTTAGGAAATGTGATAGACAAAGGCATCAAAGTCAGGCTATGACAAATCATGGTCAAATATAACCTGCCATGTTATTTCATTCTGACTTTGATTTGGTCATAGCTTGGAATTACAATTGGGCCGCCTAAGTTGTTTACATTTCCTATACAAGGATTTTACTTTTCGTACATAAGGAGGGAAAACTTGCTAACTAATCTTTCGTGGTTTGTTGCCATGTCACATGTATAATGTCTAGCCATGTTAGCATATAGCAAAGTTGTAATTGATTTTGTTATGAGCTTGTTCTATGGATTATATGCTATGTATTAATTGAGTGAAATAAATCTTGTTGCAGTAATGTACCTGAAGCAGTATACATGCAAAATCTAATGGGAATTGATGGAGTGATTGTTGATCTGGTTAAAGAGATCTCAGAAGCAGTTTCCAATATGATAAAGCCATTGAAAGCAGATGAAGGGGAAAGTTTATCCGAAGGGGTGGAAGCAAAGCCCCAATTCTCGCCACGGGAGCTTGCATTTCTTTGGAAGCTTATACCTGAGTTGATAGAGCTTTAATTAATGGTTGTTATACTGCGCCATATACACGCCAAATCAAATAGTTTTTTCTGATTTTTCCCCTTCATATAGCAGAAACTCTTAGTCGTGGAAGTCAACACGTTACATTTTCATTGTTGTATATAAACTGCTCATTTCCATTTCTTTAGAATCACAAATTTTTACTAATCTTGTTGGTCTTCCATTTGTACGTCAACAAAGTTAATGATAGTTCGGATTATCAAAAAAAAAAAAGAGAGGTTTATGATAGTTTTAGCTGCTTTCTCACTATAATTTTGTAGCTTCTCATTCCCTCGACTTCTTTCTATGTAGCTTGGATCTGAGTTTTTTTGCATAGAACAACCTGTGTCCTTTTTTTTAGCCCGATTAAGAATTTTTATTGAACAAAAGAGAAACAAACTCCATTTTTGGGCTCTTAGGTGATACAACTTGATGTCATCTTTAACTACTTAAATACACCGGTTGGGTTGAGCGAATCTTGAATTCTTAATTGGTTGGATCACATTTAAAGAGCCACCTTCAAGAATAATTTTAGCCTTCTCATCTCTAGTATTGTTATAGAGACCTTGGAGCTCCTAACTGCATACTGTCACTACTACAAGTGGCTTTGATGACATCACTTTAAATGGCCAGGTCTACTTGCCTTGTTTAGTTGTTTGTTCCATTAACACCTACAATAAATCACAACAAAGTTCAAACTATAGCAAAAAGAAAAGGCCCAAAAGATTCTTCTACAGAAATATGGAAACATTGATAGCATTGATTAATGTCCATTCCAGAGAAACTGATGGGCCACGGCAAATTCAACCATAGAGTAATTGGATAAGGTCATATCTTTGATAGAAAATCAAGTAGGAGCGCATTTCAAGTATTTTAAACATATGTTTTTAGTTTTTAAACAACATTACACGTATTTCTACATATTTTTTTACCCACACATATTTTCAAAAAAATTGAAAACTGTTATTTAAACACACGTATCAAACGGTCCCACTTTTCAAAGCTCCTTCTTGTTTGATTTTAACCAAGGATTTGTTGAAGGGAATAGTAGAGGACATATAATTAGCAGAGAAGGGTGATTTAGATGAAAATTTGTGTTGATTTTGTGGTATGTGTGTTTTGTAGCTATTCTACTGAACATGATTGATAGAAATTAATTCTGAAACCTAGTTAATAGAGATATAATGGTTTTGGCTAGGGAAGGAACAAAAGGATCCTCCCACACATCACACTCAACCAGGGGTAGAGCTAGGAATTTTTGTTTAAGGGGCCAAGTTGCAGCTCTAATATATTTATCAAGATAACCCCCCACACACACATATATATACACACATGCTTTTTTATTATATACACACACCAAAAAAAAAAAAAAAAAAGTTTAGTATTTTCAATCAAAATTATGTTTGATGGCGATTTTTCATAAAATAAAATTCATTTTTACCATTTTTACAGTGAAATTATTAAAAAGTTTCATTTTCGATACAAATTATCAAATTTTATATTAAAGTAAGTAAAAAATCTTTCAATTGAACTAATGAAATTTTCAAAAACAAGAATGATCCAAAACTTAGAGGAACAAGTCAGGCTCCAAACATATTTGAAGCTATCTTGCTTTAACCCTTTATAAGGCAACTAAAGAGACATTTTATGTGTAGTTTTAGTGACATACTTTTTTTAATGAGTTAATGACTTGTTAATTGCCACATAACAGGTTAAAAAAAAATAGATTCAAACATGTTTAGTGCCAAACTTTATCAAATATTTAACAGATATAAGAACACATTTTACAATAAAAAATAGAATTGTAAAAAATAAAGTTATGTCTCTATAAGCTATAACTATTAGACTAATTTTTTTTTTAAGAGCATCATTGGACTAATTCAAATACTTGGAGGGCAAATCTTATTTTTATAGACTAAAATTTGAAAACATTAAAATAATTATATATATTTAAAAAAATTTCAAAATTCATGGCCCGCACTTGAACATAGCTCCGCCCCTGCACTCAGCTCCATTTTTTCTATTTGTAAGCTAGCTCCCTTCGCTATTGAATCTTTGCCACCCAAAATGAATTTTACAAGAGTAATTTTTTGCCTCGTGAGATATTTCAATTTTAGAATTTTCATCCACATCAACCAAGTCTTGTTTGATGAGCTGGAATCCTTTTTATTTTGTGATCCGAACTTATAACGCAGAAATGGTAGTGATCATGAAAAAAATAATTCACTATTAGGAGTGGAGGGTATTCCTAATGGTTCCTAGATGGCCTAATTGGGCATTTTTTATCAGGTTAAGATATTAATTGATTTTTAGTGTAAGTGGGATTCAAATCCCAAATCTTTTATTCCATGACAAGATACTTTACAAGAGCTAACTAAAAGAAAAACTCACAAATATTTTCCTACTTGGTTACAAAGTAAAAAAAAAAAAAAAATCAAGAATCATGCATTAAGAGTTTTTTTTTTTTTTTTGAGTATTTAAAAACTAAATCATTATTGTGAAAGGTATTTTCTATTTCAAAACCATGTAGAGAGAATCCGAACACCATGTTTGTCTCTAAATTCTAAACTCTGTCTGCCAAGCTCCAGTAGTAGTGAAGGTTCTATAAACTACAATGTCATTTTTCAGCGCTGATGAAGCTTGCGAGTTTTCAATTTCCTAAACTAATCTCCAAATTTTAGTAAGGGAGAATTAGTAAATATAATTTGGTAAACTGAAATAATATTGCCACCATTACCTGGATTAAGATCGTGATGCAATGAGATCCTACTCTTCATTTTGTCCATTTCTCAATTAAAATTATTGTCATATCATTTAAAATTTTAAATGACATGGTGGTCTATGCACTCTTAGATTTAAAAATTTTAATATGACCCATGAAATGGATTGGTTGGGTTTAGTATTTATATTGGCAAACTTTGAACAAAAAGTGTCTTACATGTTATCTTAGAAGGTAATTTCTAAAGACAAAACAGTTGTCAAGTTCTGCATATCAGTTTGCAATAGACTAGAAATGTATTTCAGCTCATGCAACCCATCAAGTCACTAGGGTATTGTGTTTCCAAGCCAAAGGTATAGAAGAAAACCCAAGGGAATATTAAAAAGATTTTTGGGAGCTTTACTGATTGTAAATCTGAAGGTACTAGGCATTTTGCTCTCAAAAGGCACTACTGTTTATCAAAATTGAAGGTTATTTAAATATGGTGGTGTTGATGTTGCTACTTATTCTAGAAGATCAAAGTGTTGGACTAGAATATTCAAATGGATACTTGAAGTCATGGACAAAGGTTTGCTAGCAACAAACTCCATAACTGAAAAATCCGTAGATTAAGAGATGCGTTAGGTAACATAATTAAGTACTACTAGGTTGTAGCAATTTAAGATTGGACAATTCTAAATTCTAAACACTTTAATTCAGTTAGTGGATTTGTTTTTCCCTTAGTTGGTAATTAAAGTTAAGACCTTCCAATGGTTTTTACTTTTTACTTTGAAACTGTGTTCCATTGACTTTCTTTAGACCACCATATTATGTGTTGTTTATTTCCGCCATACTTAATGTTGATTACACAAAATTAGCTATGATTGCATAACCAAGGGTTGTTCATAATTTGACTAATTAATAATTTGGCACTGAAATTGGTTTACGGGTAATTTTTGGGGTCTAAAAAACTATTGGAATTCATTTCAAATGGAGACCTTTTCCCAACTTGTCAACATTTCTCCCAGCAACCATCCTAAGCCATCTGATCTCGTTGTACCCGGTCTTCATCCTCATTACGCTCAATGATCCATGCTTCAAGGAATCTCTCTTAGCGGATGTGCCCAGCTCTTCTTTATATCCAAACAAGACCTACTCTGCTCTTAACATCCTCAAACATTTCGTGCAATATCTAATCCTTTAATTGGGACAAGATAGTTACTTGTAAATCTACCGTTCTTTCTTGCAAATTTGATTAATCAACAGTAGTCTCCACTATAACTGTGTCTTTGAATCTGCTTATTCCATAAATAGGAGATATATAATATAAGACATACCTCTATACAGACACGTAGAGAAGCATATTGTTACTTAAACTTACTGAAGTCATACTCATACCATCATGAATATGATGTCAACTTGCAACAGTGGTGTGGTCCATTTCATTTTTATAGAGGGAGAAATCTTAAAGGCATGGAATTTCTAAATTCGGGAACATACACCTAAATAAAAAGTTTTTCCAAGTGTTTTCCCTTGGCTACCTTATTGATTACGTGTGTAGTAGTGTTCTTTAGAATCACTATCAGTGACCTGACTCATCAGTCATCATCCATAGTCATAGAGCACAAGAAAGTGGTTTCTGGAGTGTGACCAAAATTTTATAAGGGAAAATAGGAGTGCAAATTATAATTTTTCACTCTAAACCTGATTACACTATAACTCTTTCAACTATCGAAACGCATGATTAATCCTCTAAAATTGTAATTCAGTTTTAATGTCACTGCTGTCTATTTTGGTGTGAAGTATAACGAAATTTAGTATTGAAAAATCATTTTACCATTCTTTTCAAAACAGACGGCTAAGGGGTAAATTAGTCTTTTAATGCTAAATTCTATTAGAATTAACAGCAAAATAGACGATAATGAGTTATGTGTAATGTATTTTTAGAGTTGAGGGTTGATAGTGTGTATCAATAATTTAGAAGGTTAAAATGTAATGAGACAGCTAGTTTAAGGTGTAAAAGTGTAATTTGTGCCCCAAAAAAAAAAAAAGTTGAAGCAAACTATCTATTTTTTTTGAAGCAAACTATCTTAATGATTTATGATATAGCAGACTAACATGTTTCCACATGTTAAGGAAAGATGCATCCTTTCGTGGGAAGAAACCTAAGATATGGTATAATTACTATTATATTATATAGAATCTACTTTAGGCATATGATTAAAACAAGTATGATAATGAAACAGAATTAGTATTTGATTCTTGGAAGCAAAGTGCTTGATTGCGTGACTTCTCATGGCATATAATTTCGATATGCTTAGAAAAGGATTTTGATTCTTGACCAGCTCTTTTAATTAAAATAAATAAATAAATAAATAAATAAATAAATAAATAAAAAAGCTTCTTAATGCTACTGTACCATTGGCTGCATTCTTATCCATATTGTGCATTCTACGCAGCAATGGATGGACAATATCATTTTGTGTAGCTTTGGTAAAACGCATATATGGACAAGATTAACTTTGCACATGCAATGACTATAACAATGTTTTCCCTTTTGTTTTTCAATCCAATCATGATAATTATGTTTGCTGCATATGCTCAAACCGAATAGCTGTGGCCCAGAAATCATATTTGAGGAATAACTTCATAATTGATTTGTTGGATTTGACTGGACATATATAATCATGGGCCAGGCTTGGGTCGAGATCTATGAAGACCCATGCAGCCCAAGCTCTGCCTTAACTTTAATCTCTACTGAGTACACGGCTGAGTGCTGACGGCTTTACATGGATTATCACTTATCAGTTGGACCACTCTATACCCTTAATTACGAAATTTGATTCTAGCTCTTTGATTACAAAAAAGGAAAAATTAATGGATGCACTAAAATAATTGATTTATAAAATATTTATAGAAATATTCTATGAAAAAAGAAAAAAAATAATTAATTATTTTGACAGTTTTTTATATTTCCCATAAAAATTGGATTTAAACTTTCCTAAATTGGTCCATTAACAAATGTCCTAAAAGCACTCTGAACCCATTATAAAATACTTTAGGAATACCATAAATGCGTACTCTTCTTTCTCACATAAATTGTAGGTCGTCCCACTATGAATTTAATTAGTAAAACCCACTATTATGTGAGAGGAGAGAGTGCGTACTTATAGTACTTCCGAAGTATTCTATAATTACCGCTGGGCATCTCTTCAATCATTTCTAATTTCCCCAGTTACATGCACAAAGTAAGATTAACTACTGAAAAATACGTTAATTTTCTAACTTTTAGCTTCTAGCATATATATTACGCCTTATTTTGGAGCTGCACAAGTGAAAAATGCAGTAGTTATTGAGTATTAATTAGAAAGACATGATTAATGACCGTATACGGTTAAGTAACAATCAGTGACTTAATTATTTAATGGTAATTTGTGGACACCAAAAAACTTCAAGGATCTTACGACTAAAATATACTAATAACTATGTCTTGTGTTATGACTTATGAACCGAGCTTTGTCCGAATGATAGTGCATATATGGTTGCAAGGATTGCATGGACTCTACAAGGATATTGATAAGTGAAGGAAGATAGTGCTTGCCGTGCTGTTCAGTTATTTACTTCGATAGGAACAGTTAGTCGATTAGGATGTTAACAAGACCAGTCACCTCAAATAGTCTAAGTTATCTTTACAATTATCATTTATAACTTAATCATATCATTTGGTATCAGAGATTCAGAGCCACTAATTCAAGATACACCGTGCACAATTCCACAACCACCAGTCCAAAATCCATTGTTGCTGTCGTGTTTGATGAATGTGCTACTGATCAGCCCTCCATGGTGCATGAAGATAAAAATCTTTCTGAAGTAGAAAAGATTGATACAATAGTCTTGTGGCTTAAGAAAAGACTACCTCAATGGCAACATTCATTCATTACACACTTTGATTTTGTAAATCTCTATGAGTATAATGATGTGGAATATAAGAATTTTCTATTCTTGGGTGCTCCCAAAAGATTTTCTAGAATTGAAACATGTGTCCAACACTAAAATTCTTATCATTCAACGCTTCAAAACTTGAGGTCTAGTTTTCTCCAACCAGGAGAAAATGGTGTGGGAGACATAAAGAAATTGATGATGCCAAAAATCATCAATGAGCCGCACGGTCCTCACATGCTTTAGACTGAACTTGCAAAGAGTACCGGTGTGGTACAGGCCGAATACCCTCCGAAGGTTAAGTTAAAGAACTTTCACAACTCTAGAGTGCCAGAGCTGGGGTGAATTATGCGTACCTTGATTTATGAGCGTTTTGGGGTTTTTATAGTAGCGTAGAGCTGACATTCGTTTCTTGGCAGGGAAGGTCTTTCCTTGTAGGGAAGATCCTCATTAATACCCGTATCTTGCAAGATCCTTTCCTTGTGGGGACTCTCTTGATTAGGGTTAATCGTGAGGTGCAAGATATTTCTTTATGTAGATATCTATGGGGGTCAAGCAAGGCCATGCTGGATCCGTCGGCCTCTCCTCCTCGTCAGGCCCTTAACCTGTCCTTTGATTTCCCGTCGGCTTACAAAGGTGCTCGTCGAGTTGCATTGTGGGGTCGTCACGTTTGATGTTGTTGGCCTAAATCTTCCGTTGGTTCTTGTGAAGCTGACGGGTACGTGAGTGCCGTCGACCCTTTTTGTGCGATGCTTCGGGGGTATTAAATTTATGGCTAAAATATCCCTATCAGAAATATTTATTTTAATTTGGTTTTGTTTAATTTTGGAGTCCATTGTAATTTTGGAACCCAAGTGGATCCTCAATTGGTTTTCTGAAGTGAATCCTGAGTACAAGATATGTCTTCAAGGGGAGAGAAATGTTATGAACCGAGTTTTGTCCAAATGACCTTGGATGAAGGTGTGCAAGGATTGTACGGATTCTACAATAATATTTATAATAAGTGCCGGAAGATAATGCTTGCCGCCTTGCCGTGCTAAGATAATGTTTGTCGTGCTGTTCAGTTGCTTACTTCGATAGGAATGGATAGTTGATTAGGTCATTAGCTTATTGCTTCAATAAGGATTGATATAGTGGTAAGATTTATCAAATAAGATAAGTTTGAGGGTATCCTATTATCAACAGTTGTAATTTTGAATTTTCTTAAGCATTGAATTTTGCATTTAAGCAGGTAATGGAATAAAGAAATCAATAAAATATTATTAATAAAAATAAAAAATAAAAAGCTTTAACTTCCTTGCAAGAGGTAAATCACCTTGAATCGGCTAAACTATCTTTACAATTATCATTTACAGCCCAATTCATATGATTTTTTTTTTAAGCAAAGTTTTTGCTAGAAGTACAAAATCAAACAAATATATGACAAAAGGAATATATGAAATCCCAAAGAAAAACTTTAAATTCTGAAGAAAAAAAATGTTAGTCCACATATCAAAGAAATCATGATTGGTTCGTTTGCTTTCAAGGATTCATGAGATTGTTCAATTGTCATCAAATTCTTTTCATAGATAATCAACCCCTAAATCAAGACGGTATTTTGTGCGATCATCTTATTGAGTGCGCCTCTTATAGGCATGTGAGCCCCAAATTCACAGAATCGAGCATAAAGTATCAAGCAAAATATGTTCAATGACCTTAACATAACCAAAATCTTGGCCATAGTGAAGGCAATTATATCCTTCATTATAAATTTATAAGCTTGTTAGGACCACAATGACAAGGTGGTTGAAATCATTGGGAGCCTCTCGAAGAGAGGCCTATATATATGGAGGACCCAAATCTGAAATAGGTACGAAAAATCTACTTCACCTTCATTAAAACAATTTGCCAAACACTTCATTGACTTAGTGTTATATATATAGGTATTGTAAGAACTAGATTTGAGTCCCTAACCCAAAAGGTGGATGGACTTAGGTCCAAAAAACCCAAAACAATGAATTTGTAGAGAGTGGGTTGGAAAACCTGGCCTTAATGAATCAGACAACCACTAAAGTGGATTCAGATGACAAGAGAATGAAGATAGACAAGTTTATGTTGAAGAAAATCGTCCTCGGCAAAGTCCAAGAAGATTTGTTCTTATATATTTCTCTCAAGTTTGGTTACAAATGCAATTCTTGATTGCTATAGTCTTTTTCTCTTAATTTCTCGATCCCCCTCTCCCATTACTTCCTTCTTCTTTTTTACTCTCTTCCTCTTTCATCTCTACCCTCCACATGCAGGCCAGATGGTTGGTGTTGATACTTGTCCCATCAGCACCTTCCTAAAGTCTTTATGTAGTAGCTGTAAGGCTAAAAGCCACTATTCAGGTATCACCTCTACATTAATGCGGCTAGAGGGTTAGCTGTAGAGCATTTAATACGGTGGTAGCAGCTTTCTCCTTAGATATTTTAGGACTCTCCCTTTGTCCTATATTTCTGCAATGCTTATCTATACCAACAGAACTCCCTGGAACGTTCCCCTGGATGGCAGACTGCCTATTCGGACCTTGGCCTTGGTTAGCCGAGGAGACATTAGTCCTCGGCCCACTCTCTTGGGCCATTATAACCAAAACTAATTTCTTCATCTACTAACACGAACTCTCTTGACAATGTTTACTTCTCCTCGGACGACCTTTAGTCCTCGGCTTAGGCCTTAGGCCCCATATATACATAGACAATGAGCTCTTGGGCCCAATACCCCTACAATAACCCCTCGAGATTCTTCTTTCTGGCTCCTCGGGAAGAAAGGAGGATTTCAATATCACTGTAGTCGCTCTGTGCTCATCGCATCCCACCTCTGCCTGCAAAGACGCCTTTTTAACTGCCCAAGGCACGTTCCTGGTGCTTCGGCATTCGAGACACGTCTTCATTAAATTCTTACGGCTCCCTGTTCCCCACGTTCTACGGCGTGATGTGAATCCAACGGCTAAGGATTTTGCTGGGATCTAAGCTAGAATTTTCCCGCTTCTAACTCTCTCCTTGATATAAATACCACTCAAATCAATCACTTATCTCACTTCAGCATTCATTTCGTTTTAGCGCGCATACTTTGAACCTGCAAACTTTCCCAACTCACTCATGCCACTACAAATACCAAAAGCCTGTCCGATGACACTTTTATTCTTTCTGTAAGTCTTCCTAAACCTTTACTCTTTATTTTTCTATACACTCTTCTTTTCTTCATCTTTTCCTCCTCGGCCCCACTTTCTTCTCTCAATCTTCTTAATTCCTCCACACCTTTCTAAAAATGGGTAGATTCAAGAGTTTGGTAGACTCCGAGGATGGAATAGAGAGCTTTAGGGCTCAGTATAGGATCCCTCCAAGAGTAGGCATTAGGTACTGTAAAGAGGGGCTATGGCATGAAGATAGGCAAGAGGGAGAAGTAGTAATCCCAATGATTGCCTTCATAGAAGGAGGGATGAGAATCCCTATAGGTACTGTTATCAGAGATTACCTTAGAGCCCATAGGTTAGCTCTCATCCAGTGTGCCCCCAATATGTTTAGGATACTAGGTTGCGTAGATGCCCTTAATGAGAGAATGGGCTTAAACCTTACCCACCACGACATAGACTGGATTTACAACCTTCACCACCTAACTGGGCAGGAGTACTACCTAAAATATAGCTATCCCGAGGTTAGGCTCATCCAATGCCTTCCTGAATCCAATAAAGACCTGAAAAAAGACTTTTTAATCCTATCAGTGGAGTGGCACGATGGCCTCCCCTATCCGACGAGAGAAGGGAAACCAGGTGGGGTTCTAGGTTTAGATTTTTAATTTCAGAGTTACCCCTTTTCTCTTTTGTTTGTGTTTGCACAAAAAATTTCCTTTGACTTATGTTATTTCGTCTTGCTAATGATATTTTTTTTTTTTTTTGTTTCTCCTAATCGTTTTGCAGATAAGAAAGTGGCTATTCCCAACTTCAACTTCGTGAATCAGGCGAGCTTGGATAAGATCCTTAAGGCCGACGTGTTCGTTCATATAAATGGCCAACTCAGGACAACCCACCTGATATTGGACTACATTCCAATATCCAAGAGTTTCCAGGCGCATAAGTGCGTCATTAAAGCTAGGGATCGTCGGCTGCAATGAATCAGTATTACTGCCCCTGGCTTCTTGGTAGCTGTCTCAATTCTAGAAGGCACATTAGCCACCACCCTTATCCTAGAGGGCATACCAAGGGTTGCACTACCCTTCTAACGCATTGCCGAGGAGGCAACTTCATCACAACCAACCACCAATGAGGAGGAGGGGGGAAGAAGAAAAAAAAGTGGTTGAGGTGACCGATTTTGAAGACGAATTTGCTGTCTTCGACCAGCCTTTATCCCCAGACAACTCCCTAGAAGACATCTCCATCCCTGAAGAAATAGGGATTCAGCGCAAGCAAAGATCATCTCTTCAGGAGCTTCTGGAGTCCCAACTCGGTGGGAAGGCACCCCAGACAAAGCTTCCCACCCCACTACCCCCTCCACCCACCCGAGTTGATCCCGTCGACCATAAAAGGAAGAGGGATCAGAAGGGTAAAGAGGTGATGGAGACGGGAAAAACCCATTCCTCCCTGGAGGATGAGCCCCTGAGGGGGGCTAAGCAACCAAGGGGCATGCAGACAAGTCCCGCTCATGAGGTAGAGAAGAGGGACGAGTATCGAGTTGCAGCCCCAGCCTAGGCCCCACCCTTGGAGCTAGATGGAGCTCCTCTTCCCAACGATGCCTCCATCCGAGATTTCCAGGGGGGCATGGCTGGGTATGTAGCCAATGCTGTGGAGCAATGCCTGCTGCTACCCAAGGATATGGCCGACCTCAGATCCATGAGGAAGCATGAGGTCTTCTTGGGATTAAAGTGGGATCTGGCCATGGTAAGTTTTTTTTTTTTTTTTTTAATTGTGTACCTTTTCCTTTCCAGGCCATTCAAGCCATTTTTAAGGCTGAGGAGATAGTAAACAGTTCCCATCGTATGATGAAGGGGGAGGAGGGGAGGCGAATTGCCACTGTGGATGCCTTCCATGTGGCTGAGAAGAGCAACCAGGACTTGAAGGCTAAGCTAATCAAGGCAGAGCGGGAAAGAAAAAGTGTTGCCGCTGCCTTCGATAACGTTGAGAAGCAAGCTGAAGGCCAACGAGTGCTTCTTCAGAACGCCAAGGATCAACTGGCCGCCTCCAAAGAGCAGATCATCGCCCTGAAGGAAAGATTGGAGGAGGTTGAAAAAGCCAAAGATCAAGCCGAGAAGGCTAGGGAGAAGGTAGAGAAAGGTCGAGAGGAGGCAGAGCAACAGGGGTATGACATTGGAGTGGCTGAGATCAAGGAAGCCCTTAGGGCTGAGGTCTCAAGGGTATGTAGGACTTACTGTTTCCAAGTATAGAATGAAGCTCTCAACCGAGCTGGGGTTGATGCTTCTTCTGTGCTTAGGAAGGCAGAAAGTGTCTACTACCCTCAAGCCATTTGTGTCTCCTCCTCCAGCAGCTCCAACACAGACACCTTCCCGAGGTGGCAGATCCTGAGAAGAGTAGCCCCAGCAAGGTCCTTCCCCCCTCTGGCAGCCCTCAAAAAGTGGCTGAGCAGCCTGGGGTGAATGGAAAAGAGGTTGAGGTGACCAAAGGAGTGGCCCCTAATGCCACCAAGCCCTCGGCTGCTCCCCAAGAGGCACCTAGGATGGAGATTATTCTTGCAACTCTTCCACTTCCTGCCAAAGGTGACCTTAAAGGCACAGGCTAAGGATCCTCGGAGGCTGCAGTCCCAGGCCCCGCCTCAAGGAAAAATTGTAATAAAAAGAAGTAGAATTTAGTACAGTTCTCTTTTTTATTTTCTTTTTTGTTTTGTTTTGCAACTTCTGTTTTGGTTTTCATAGTTTGTAACCAAGTTGCCCTTTTGTATTTAGTCTACCTTGCTTTAGGGCTTTTATTAATGAAAGTTATGCATATTTTCTTTCTTCTTGTGATTCACATACTAGTGTTGATACAATTTCCATCTTATCTAATACCTAATGACTGTAGTAATAAGGTAAAACTCTCCTCATTAATCTGCATAAGTAGTAGAAAATTTATCCCATCTCATATGGTCAGTAGCAAAAAAGTTAAATCTACTAAGTCCATCATCTCGACAAAGCATAATTTTAACTTCAAGAATATACACAGTAATGTAGCATATATATAGATTTAAACTTACTATATTCCCTACTCATCAGTGAGTTTAAAGGGCCAGAGGGATAGTCAATTCTCAAACAAATACAAGTATGCCTGTAAATGCTTTAAGTGATGCTCATGAGCATCCATTTGAGCTTGCTATCACAGTAAAAATTGTTGCTGTTTAGAATGGCTGAACGTTTTTGACATTTAAGTAATCAATAAAAAGCACTAATTTACCTTAAGTATATGGTTCGAGGAGCCAGGCATAGCCGAGATTCTATTTGCGCCTTAGAAAGATGCTATTAAGTATAAATTTACCCAAAGTATGTGGTTCGAGGAGCCAGGCATAGCTGTTCCCTACTCATCAGTGAGTTTAAAGGGCCAGAGGGATAGTCAATTCTCAAACTAATACAGGTATGCCTGTAAATGCTTTAAGTGATGCTCATGAGCATCCATTTGAGCTTGCTATCACAGTAATAATCGTTGCTGTTTAGGATGGCTGAACGTTTTTGACATTCAAGTAATCAATAAGAAGCACTAATTTACCTTAAGTATGTGGTTCGAGGAGCCAGGCATAGCCGAGATTCCATTTGCACCTTAGAAATATGCTATTAAGTATAAATTTACCCAAAGTATGTGGTTTGAGGAGCCAGACATAGCTGAAGTTCAGTTTAATACTTAGAAAAATGATTGTAAGATATCAATTTACCCAAGGTATGTGGTCCGAGGAGCCAGGCATGACCAAGGTTCTATTTGATACATAGATAGACGTTAGAGAGTATTAATTTACCCAAAGCATGTGGTCTGAGGACCCAGACATAACTGAGGTTCTGTTTAATACTTAGAAAAATGATTGTAAGATATCAATTTACCCAAGGTATGTGGTCCGAGAAGTTAGGCATGACCAAGGTTCTGTTTGATACATAGATAGATGTCAGGGAGTATTAATTTACCCAAAGCATGTGGTCCGAGGAGCCAGGCATAGCTGAGGTTCTGTTTCATACTTAGAAAAATGATTGTAAGATATCAATTTACCCAAGGTATGTGGTCCGAGGAGTCAGGCATGACCAATGTTTTGTTTGATACATAGATAGATGTCAGGGAGTATTAATTAACCCAAAGCATCTGGTCCGAAAAGCCATGCATAGCTGAGGTTCTGTTTAATACTTAGAAAAATTATTGTAAGATATTAATTTACCCGAGGTATGTGATCCGAGGAGTCAGGCATGTCCAAGGTTCTGTTTGATACTTAGATAAATGTTAGGCAGTATTAATTTACCCAAAGCATGTGGTCTGAGCAGCCAGGCATAGCTGAGATTCTGTTTAATACTTAGAAAAATGATTGTAAGATATCAACTTACCCAAGGTATGTGGTCCGAGGAGCCACGCATAACCAATGTTCTGTTTGATACTTAGATAGATGTCAGGGAATATTAATTTACCCAAAGCATGTGGTCCGAGGAGCCAGGCATAGCTGAGGTTATGTTTAATACTTAGAAAAATGATTGTAAGATATCAATTTACCCAAGGTATGTGGTCCGAGGAGCCAGACATAACTAAGGTTCTATTTGATACTTAGACAGATAGTAGAACGCATGACACGCAATATAACAAACCCAAATATGGTGAAGAAAGCTTTCATTAATAATAATACATTCTCAGGTTATTTACATTCCAAGGGCATGGTACAGCCTTTTCCTCTAGATCTTCAAGATAATATGCACCTATTCCAGCCACTAACGTGATATGATATGGCCCTTCCTAGTTGGGTCTCAATTTTCCCCATGCTGGGCTCTTTGCAGCTCCTAAAACCTTTCTTAAGACTAAGTCTCTAGGTGCCAGTGGCTTTAGCTTTACGTTGGTATCATACTCTTGCTTGAGCTTGTGTTAATAGTAGGCTAATTGGACCACGACATTTTCTCTTCGTTCTTCAATTAAGTCTAAGCTCTTCTCCAATAGCCCATCATTGCTGTTCGGGGTGAAAAAACTTGTTCTCAGCGTGGGGAATCTAGTCTTTAGAGGAATAATAGCCTCGGCCCCATAAGTCATTGAAAAGGGCGTCTCCCTAGTGGACCTACAGTGTATAATGCGGTATGTCCAAAGGATGTGTGACAATTCTTCTACACATTTTCCTTTTGCGTCATCTAGCTTCTTTTTAAGCCCATTCACTATGGCCTTGTTAACAGCTTTAGCCTGTCTATTCCCTTATGTTTATGCCGGGATTGAATATATATTTGTTATGCCTAGGTCACAGCAATACCTTTTGAAAGCCTTGCTATCAAACTGCAATCTGTTGTCCGAGATGAGAGTACGAGGGATTCCAAACCGAGTGACAATATTCTTCCAAACAAATTTCTTGGCATCTGCATCCCTAATATTTGCCAATGGTTCAGCTTCAATCCACTTGGTGAAGTAATCTGTGCCAACCAACAGATATCTTTTATTCCCTACTGCTTTAGGGAAATGACCTACAATATCCAATCCCCATTAAGCAAAAGGTTAAGGGCTGGACAATGGATTAAGGACTCCTCCAAGTTGATGAATGTTTGGTGCAAATTTTTGGCATTGGTCACACTTCTTCACATATTCTTGTGCGTCCTGCATATTTGACCACCAATAGCCTTATGTAAGGGCTCTATGAATTGCTTCAGGGTGTATGCATAGCAGATATAGGCCAAAAAAGGATCTCTTGTACAACTTTTGGTCCTCGGACAGCCAAAATCGAGGAGCTTTCCTTTGGATTTTGTCGGCCTCAGACTTGCCCTTGGGTAAGACATCCTCCCTAAGGAATAGTACAATAGAATCCATCCAGTTAGGACCCACCCTTATTTGATGAACATGAACCACATTCCTTTCCACCTCGGTGGGTTTATACAAGTTCTCTACAAGGATCACCCGAGGTAAACCTTGTGCCGATGAGGTTGCCAGCGTGGCAAGAGAGTCAGCATGTGTATTTCTATTTCTAGGGATTTGTGACAACTGAAAAGACTCAAATCCAGACTGTAAATGTCTAACTTAATTCAAAAATTCCTGCATTCTGAGATCTCTGGCTTCCAACTCTCCTTGAACTTGGTCTACAACCAACCTTGAATCAGAGAATATTTCCACTACTTTTCCACCCATTTTTTGAACCATGGTCATCTCTACCAGAAGAGTTTCATACTAAGCTTCATTGTTTGTGGCTAAGAAGCCTAATCTCAAGGATTTCTCAATCGTAATCTTCTCAGAAGATACCAAAACTAGCCCCATTACAGATCATCTGTGGTTCGCTGTACCATCAACATAGACCTTCCAGGACAAAGGTTCTTGTAGGGAGATTGCACCAACTGATTTTTCATCCATGTTCTACTCCTCTACTCTCTCTTCTAACGGGGTTTCACCAAACTCAGCTACCAGATCGGCAAGGACCTGACCCTTGATAGAAGTGCGAGGCATGTACTTGATATCAAAAGGCCCTACGATCATACTACACTTTACAATCCTCCTTGTGTAGTCAGCGCTCCGAAGTAGAGATTTGAGTAGGAGTTGGGTTAAGACAACAACCGTGTGTGATTGGAAATAGTGGGGGAGCTTACGTGTAGCATGCACCACTACTAGAATGGCCCTCTCAAGTGGTAGGTTGTTAGGACATATGTGGTTCACTTGTTAAGAACATATGTCATTCGTTTATGTAATTGGCTAATCCTTTGACAAAACGCACTCAACTTGTAATTGGGTAGTTCTATGTGTTTTTAATACTTCAAGAAACAAGGTTTCAAGATCAAGTGTTGAAGTCATCAAGTCTGTCCAAGAATCAAGCTGAAGAAGTGCACATTTATTAAAGCTCGATAGCATCTCAACAGCTGCATGTGTCGAGGTTTAAGAAGCTGTCTCAAGCCCGTGGCTTGACACCTGCTCGACACCTTCTATCTGTCGAGGTTTATGAATTTCAGAATTTCTGATATGATTTTCTTGGGATCTGTGAATGTGTCTTTGGGCCTTCTTTTCTCCTAACCCTAGACATATAAAAGGATTGTTTTAAGGGCCGTCAAACAAGTTCACAAGTTGCACAAGCATTGAGAAAACTTTGTTCAAGTAAATTGTGACCGAAGACAAAGTTATGCCCTAGTTCATCTCTTCTGAAGAAGTTGCTGTGTATGTGCACCTTTGGGTTTTGTGATCAAGCATCTTCTTGATATTCATCGTGGATGAACTGAAGAACTTTGCAGCTAACAACTCTTTCTAGTTGGTGATTGAAGTCGCATACTGGGATCCGCGCATTGGTTAGTCACGTACTTGGGAGCCGTGCATAAAAAGGGGAAACAATCACTACAGAACAAGTCCAATTGGGTATTGGGGTAAGGGTTCAACTATAGGTTGGTAAGGTACTTGGGATTCCTTTACTTGTAACCACTTGTTGTGATAATAGTGGAGTTTTGGGAGTGGTGACCTGAAAATCATCCAGTGGGGTTTTTGTCGTCAGGTTTTCCCCATTCGTAAACAAATCACTGTGTTATTTATTTTCCGCTGCATAATTAGTTTATTGGTGATTTGTTTGTGCTACCACGCGTTTGCATGTTAAATTGATTAATTAATAACTTGGCTAATTAATCAATTAATTTAATCACAAGGGGTCTTTATCATGGCTATAACTGGCTTGAAGAGGTCTTTGTTTTCAAATATATCTTGTTTGTTCTAATCACTATTTGTTTGAGTGTCTTAGAAAATACTAGTCTAAAAGTTATTTGAATTCTCTTATGATGACTTTTGAAAAAGATCTTAGTTTGGCTAAGAAGAAACTAGACTGTCTCAGAATGAAAATGTGCAAAGGAGTTCGTCTGAGAAGAGTGAAAGTTAAAGGCTTAGCTCATAAAAGGCAGATGAGAGAAAGTACCATTCCCACTGATTTGTCATCTAAGCACGAAGTGTGTTTCATGATGAAGTCTGCATTCAAAGTGATGGACACATGTTTGTGGTACCTTGACAGTGGTTGCTCAAGACACATGACTGGAGACCGATCTTTCTTTAAGGTTTTCAAGTCTAAGAAAGGTGGCAATGTCACTTTTGGTGATGGGAGCAAGTCACAGATTAAAGGGAAAGGAATCATATCTCTACCAGGACTGCCGAACATTGCAAATGTTCTTTATGTAGAAGGTCTAAGGGTGAACCTATTGAGCATAAGTCAGATATGTGATCAAGACTTCATGGTACTATTCTCAAAGGGAAAGTGTCTTGTCATGGATGAGTCTGGAAAGAAGCTCATTAGTGGTGTTCGCACTTTAGACAACTGTTATGGATTGGTTCTTGATGCTGATATTGTGTGTAACAGCATTCATTTTGCCTAATGAAGATCTATGACATCAACGAATGGGACATGCTAGTTACAAGCATCTTTTTATTGTATCTAAGCATGAATCAGTCTTGGGGATACCAAAGCTTAGTAGAATGCGCAATGTGGTGTGTGGACCATGTCAGCTTGGAAAACAGTCGAAACCTAAGCATCCAGGTACTCAGACATCAGCTACATCTAGGCCATTGGAGCTTCTACATTTAGATCTTATGGGTCCAACCAGAACCGAGTCTCTTGGTAGTAAGAGATACATCATGGTTGTGGTAGACGACTTCACTAGATACACTTGGGTCATTCTACTACGATCCAAGTCTGATGCTCCTGAGCACATTGAGGCTTTGTGCACAAGACTGCAGAATGAAAAGAGCCTAAAGATTGATCGAATTCGAAATGACCATGGTAAAGAATTCGAGAACTCATATATGGAGTCCTTCTGCACAAGATCAGGTCTATCTCAAGAATTCTCTGCTCCTATTACGCCTCAGCAGAATGGTGTGATAGAAAGGAAGAATAGGGTTATTCAAGAGATGGCCAGAGCAATGTTGCATAACAAAGATGTGGCTAGAAACTTGTGGGGAGAAGCCGTGAACACTGCATGTCATACGGTTAATAGGGTGTACTTTAGACCCGATACCAAAAAGACTCCCTATGAGTTATGGAAAGGAAGGAAGCCAAATGTGAAGTATTTCAGAATCTTTGGAAGTACTTGTTTCATTCTCAAGGATAGAGAGAATGTGGGAAAGTTTGACTCTCGGAGCGATGAAGGCATATTTCTGGGTTACTTTTCTACAAGCAAGGCTTATCGGGTATACAACAAAAGAATTGTGAAGGTAATGGAGACAGTAAATGTTGTCATTGATGAGTCTTCAGATTCCAGTTCTGAGAAAGGCATTGAGGAACTCCCCAAAGAAATTCTTCCTCTTGAGCCTAGGGAAGTTCAAGACATTGTTGAACAAGAACCTGCATCTCCAAGTACTCCCGGTACTCCTAGTGTTGTGGAAGACTCTGCAGACATACCCACTTCACCAGATTTTAAATCTCATGAAGAGAAAGGACCTTCCTCTAGAATTAAATTAAATCATCCTTTAGATGTTATTGTGGGAAACATGAATGAACTCACATTAAGGAAATGTATAGTTAATAAATGTGTTGCTAACTTTATGTCTTATTCTTGTTATTTGTCACAAGTTGAACCCAAGAAATTTGATGAAGCACTACAAGATGAAAGTTGGGTCGAAGCAATGCATGATGAACTACTTCAGTTTCAGAGGAATGATGTTTGGACTCTAGTACCTAGACCGGAGAGTGAGCACATCATCGGTACAAAGTGGATATTCCGCAATAAGACTGATGAAGAAGGCAATGTGATTCGCAACAAGGCTCGACTTGTAGCTCAAGGATACTCTCAAATGGAAGGAGTAGACTATGATGAAACATTTGCCCCAGTTGCCCGTATGGAGTCCATCAGAATTCTCCTTGCACTAGCATGTCATCTGAAGTTCAAACTCTATCAGATGGATGTCAAGACTGCTTTCTTGAATGGGCTGCTTAAAGAGGATGTCTATATGGCTCAACCAAAAGGATTCATTGATCCACACTTTCCAGATCATGTGTTGTACCTCAAGAAGGCACTTTATGGGTTGAAGCAAGCCCCTAGAGTTTGGTATGATAGACTTACACAATATCTCGTGTCACATGGGTTCACAAGAGGAAAGGCTGATCAAACACTCTTCATCAAGAAGGAAGATGGTGAGTTAATTGTTGCACAAGTCTATGTTGATGATATCATCTTTGGTTCAACTAAGGATGAACTCGCTCATGGCTTTTCAAAACTCATGTAAGCCGAGTTCGAGATGAGCATGATTGGAGAGCTGACTCACTTCCTTGGACTACAGATACGTCAATAGGATTCAGGTATATTTCTATCTCAATATAAATATGCCAAGAATCTTGTGAAAAATTTTGGTTTGGAATCTACTAGTTCTGTTAGAACCCCTATGAGCCCAAATGTTAAACTCACTGTAGACTTGTTAGGCAAGAGTGTTGATCCTTCTCTTTATAGAAGCATGATAGGTAGTCTTCTTTACCTTACTGCTAGTAACCTGACATTAGTTACAGTGTTGAAGTGTGTGCTAGATATCAGGCTAACCCCAAAGAATCACACATGACTGCTTTAAAAAGAATTATAAAGTATTTCAAAACCACTGCTGAGTTTGGTGTGTGGTATAGCAAGGACACAAATGATGTCTTAGTTGGGTACTCTGATGCTGATTGGGCTGGCAATGCTGATGATAGAAAGAGTACTTCGGGGGGTTGTTCTTATGTGGGTAACAATCTTGTCTCCTGGATGAGCAAAAAGCAGAACTCCATCTCCTTATCCACTGCAGAAGCTGAGTACATTGCTGCCGGTAGCTATTGCACCCAACTTCTCTGGATGTAAAAACTCCTTCATGATTATGGTATTTGTCAAGAGCATCTCACTATTTACTGTGACAATACCAGTGCCATCAATATCTCTAAGAACCCGGTTCAACATTCTTGAACCAAACACATAGAGATTCGACATCACTTCATTAGGGAGCTTGTCGAAGATGGTACTCTCACTCTTGAGTTTATCCATACTGATGATCAAAAGGCTGACTTGTTCACCAAACCTCTTGACAGCAAACGTTTTGAATTCCTTGGTCAAAACATTGGTGTCATCTCCATGGATTGATCTCCTTCTCTTGTCCTTCTCCCTCATGCATTTGCATCTAGTTTTATGCTTTGTTTTGTTTAACATGTTTTTGTTTGTTTGTTTTCAGTTTTGTTTGTTTTGTTTTTATAATAAAAAAAAATTGAAAAATAAGAAAAATACAAAAACAGTGTGTGTTTTGTGTACTTTGGTACTTGTGTACCTTGGATGGCCATTGGAACAGAGTTTCTAAACTTTGTATCTTCTGTAGCTTAGATGAGCATTCTTGTGCACAACTAAGCAAGTGAGCTTTGTGGCTCTTGTTTGTGATAAGTAAGATTAAGTTATCTCTTGAACTTAACACTCGTATCACTCTTTTTGACGGGAAAGGACTAGAAAATCCTAAGAGAAATGCATAAATAACTATCTCACCACTGTTGCCCGCCAATCATAATATGACACATGTATGCTTCGGCATAGCAAAAGTGCAGTGTCAAATGCTTAACATCTTGGGTATTTCTTTTCTCTCTCTTATATGCCCATGCATGATATGCTAAATAAAAGAAAAAAAATATGCAAAGAAAATAAAAAGCAAAAAGATCAAAAATGCTTTAAATATGATTGCAAGAGTGTATTCTAGGAGATGTGGGAGTTATAGGATGTACCTCGAAGGTGATAGTCCCCATCAAACAATTATGATTATGTGTGAGTTAAAGTGATTTTCTCATATCTCAAATCAGCATAACATGTATACACTTATGCAATCTTGCGATGTTTTTCACACACAACACGTATATTCTTTGCTACTCTTGATACATGTGCAGGTACAATGTGATTTGGCCATCACAAGGTTTTACATGTGCTAATGTATACTCACTAAACTGTCTTGACTTGTTTTTGAAACATAAAATTGGTTAGACTTGTTTAGTGTGTGTGTGTGTGTGTGTTTCTAAGGATCCATGTGCTTAAAATTTTTGTTGAGAGATGATTTTGAGAGCCTAATATGTTGATTGGATCATTGGTTGAGTTGCTTGTTGGATTGCATTCATGTCTGTGTTTTTCACTTCTCGAAAAACTGTTTTCAAAAGCAAGCTCGACACCTCCTCGACACCTAGCTATCTGTCGAGTTTCTCAAGCTTTTTCTTATCGCAATGTTGACACCTCCTCGACACCTGATGGATCGATCGAGAAAGTTTCTGTCTCCTTGATAGCTTCTCGACACCTGGTGGATCGATCGAGTTTCTCTTCTTGTGTCTAATGTTTTGTTCCTTGACACCTCCCTCGACACCTAAATCTGTCGAAGGCCTTTTTCTCAACACCTACCTCGATAGATGGCTCGACACCTCTCCATACCTCATCTGTTGAGATTTACTGAGGATGCTATATATACCCCTCGTGCGATTCAGTATTCATTTCTCTCGATCTCTCTCTCGATAGCTCTCTGTTTTCTCTCCCAAACACTCTCATCTCACTCCAATCTTGTTCCTTAAGGTTTCTTCAAGCTTCCTCAAGTTTTTCTACACTTGGTAAGCTTCTAATCTCTTCATTCTTCATGCATTTCATGTTTGAAACCTAAGTTTTGGGGTTTTTGAAAATTTTTGGGGTTTTTCAAAATTGATGAGTTTTTGTTGAAATTTTGGATTGGGTTTTCATTTAAATGTGTTTAAAACCTCATACATTGCATCACATTTGCATTATAACAGTATTTTCATGCATTTAGATGTGTGCAATCTGTTTGTGTGCTGGTAGGATTAGATTGGACTGAGCCCATGATGTATTTTCTTTTGCATGTCACATGTTCATGCATTTCCCATGCATACGTACTCTCTTTTCAATATATTTTGATATATTTGAACTGCTTGGGACTTTTCTGATTGTCTTCTTTCTTTCCCTCTCTTTCTGTTTATGTTAGTCGTGTCTATGGCACCTAAACGTAAGTCTAATCCGTCCCAAAACCCTCTGCGTTCTAGGACATCTTCATCTTCTGATCCTACTCCATCTAACATTCGGTTCCGTGATAAGGATGCCCGAAAGGCATACTTGGAGAACTTCTCTAGACGAGGTGTTCATTCGGAACGCCAAGTCATTTTGGCGGACTTCGCCGACACTGACCTTCCCTCTGTCATTCACAGTTGGGGATGGGAGTCACTATGTGACATCTCGGTCACTTGTCCTATCATGCTTATTCAGGAGTTTTACTCCAACATGTACGGGATTGATCGTTCAGTACCTCTTTTCTTCACTCGCGTTCGAGGTACGCGCATTCCTATCACACCGCAGCTTGTTGTGGATGTGCTTGGGGTTCCTAAGGTAGAGTTTCTTGACTATCCTAGTTGTGAGCGTCTGAGGACTGTGTCCAAAGATGAGCTCATGGCTGCTTTTTGTGAGCGCCCTGTTGATTGGGGTGTGCGTCAGTATACACCATGTAAGCCTTTTGCTAAAGGCCCTCGCTTCATGAACATGGTGATGACTTTTGTACTCCATCCTCTCTCTCACTACAACTCCATCACAGAGCCTTGAGCTCGGTTTTTGTTATCTCTTCTGAGCATCTTACCATAGACTCCCCTTCTCATTTCATTCTCTCTATTATAGATGTTCATTTAGATTCGGCGTCCCGTGATAAGCTCATCTTTCCTTCCGCTATCATGAGGATCTTACGCCATTTTTATGTCCCTTTTCCTGTGTCCGACCACTTCACACACATTTGTACCATAGACGCCGCTACCGTAAAACGTAGTGAGGCGCAGTTTAAGTCGTGACAGCCGAATTCCACTCCTCCCTCCCATACGGCTCCATCTCATTCAGCTCCATCCACATCTGCTCCATCCACTTCCATGGGCGATGTATCCCTTGGAGACATCATGGCGCAGCTGCAGCGCATGGATGCTCGACTTGATACACTCTCTACTGAGTTGTATCAAGTGAACGTTCGTGTCAGTCGTATTGCACGACGGCAGGCGACTATGGGTGGCTTTGCTCCTGAGGCTTCTCCTCCACCATCTCCTCTAGTGGCTTCTGATTCTGATGCTAAGGATGATGATAATGATGGTGATGACGATGACGCTTCGGATGATGATGGAGATGCTAGCTCTACCAATGAGATGTCTACTTGACACTCTTACCCTTTGTCACTCGTGACAAAAAGGGGGAGTAGTTTTGGATATTGAGAGTAGTCATTCTTAGGGGGAGAGTTAGTGTAGGACATTTTTGTTAGGGGGAGAGTGCTGATATGAGGGATGTAGTTAGGATATGATGTATCTTGTTCTTTTCCTCTTTATTAGATACATTGTTCTTGTACATTAGGTCTTGTGACCAGTTTTTCATACATTGTACTTATTTTCTATATATGTGGATGTATGTTTCTTTCACCTACCTCTACATGTGTTGTTTCTTTTCTATCTTTATACACATGTTTCTTATACTTGTATGCAATCTATTATTTCTGTTTCACACTAAGATGTCTTGATAAGTTTTGTTTAAAGTGTTTCAGAAATACAGGTTGTCAAAGTCTACTTGTCATAAACTCTCTTCTTGCAAAGTTTTTCAAGAGTTTGTGTTAGGATAGATTTTATTGTATTCAACAAGTGAATATGAGTTGAGTGATTTATGACTTCTCTCACATCTCATTTGTTTGTTGTGGTTTTGTCACGGATTGCCAAAGGGGGAGATTGTTAGGACATATGTAGTTCACTTGTTAAGAACATATGTCATTCGTTTATGTAATTGGCTAATCCTTTGACAAAACGCACTCAACTTGTAATTGGGCAGTTCTAGGTGTTTTTAATACTGCAAGAAACAAGGTTTCAAGATCAAGTGTTGAAGTCATCAAGTCTGTCCAAGAATCAAGCTGAAGAAGTGCACATTTATTAAAGCTCGACAGCATCTCGACAACTAGCTCAACAGCTGCATGTATCGAGGTTTAAGAAGCTGTCTCAAGCCTGTGGCTTGACACCTGCTCAACACCTTCTATCTGTCGAGGTTTATGAATTTCAGAATTTTTGATCTGATTTTCTTGGGATCCGTGAATGTGTCTTTGGGCCTTCTTTTCTCCTAACCCTAGACATATAAAAGGATTGTTTTAAGGGTCGTCAAACAAGTTCACAAGTTCCACAAGCATTGAGAAAACTTTGTTCAAACAAATTGTGACCGAAGACAAAGTTATGCCTTAGTTCATCTCTTCTGAAGAAGTTGCTGTGTATGTGCACCTTTGGGTTTTGTGACCAAGCATCTTCTTGATATTCGTCGTGGATGAACTAAAGAACTTTGCAGCCAACAACTCTTTCTAGTTGGTGATTGAAGTCGCGTACTGGGATCCGCGCATTGGTTAGTCACGTACTTGGGAGCCGTGCATAAAAAGGGGAAACTGTCACTACCGAACAAGTCCAATTGGGTATTGGGGTAAGGGTTCAACTGTAGGTTGGTAAGATACTTGGGATTCCTTTACTTGTAACCGCTTGTTGTGATAATAGTGGAGTTTCGGGAGTGGTAACGTGAAAATCACCCGGTGGGGTTTTTGCCATCAGGTTTTTCCCATTCGTAAACAAAGCACCGTGTTATTTATTTTCCGCTGCATAATTAGTTTATTAGTGATTTTTTTGTGCTACCACGTGTTTGCATGTTAAATTGATTAATTAATAACTTGGCTAATTAATCAATTAATTTAATCACAAGGGGTCAATACGTTTTTGGCCTATCATAGGTAATGTACATCAGCCTTATGTAGTGACTTGCTCACATAATAAACTGGCCTCTGTACACCACTATCAACCCGTATCAGCACCAAACTCACCGCATGGAAGGCCACTGCAATGTAGGCAAACAAAACCTCATCCACCTCGGGCCTGGACATAATGGGTGTTCGAGAAAGATACTCTTTCAACTGCTGGATAGCCAGGACACACTCCTCGGTCCATTCAAATCCCTTCCATTTGTTTAACAACTGAAAGAAAGGCCTACACCTGTCTGCTAACCAAGAGATGAATCGGTTTAGAGCAGCTGTCATCCCCGTTAGTTTCTGGACCTCTTTGGGATTCCGAGGTGGTTGCAGATTGTTGATTGCCTTTATCTGGTCAGGGTTAACTTCAATTCCATGGTGTGTAACCATGTACCCCAAGAACTTTCCCAATCCAACACCAAAAGAACACTTAGAAGCGTTAAGGCGCAACTTGTGTTTCCTTAATATCCTAAAGATATTCTCGAGGTCATTAACATGCTCGAATTATGCCCTACTCTTTACCACCATATCATCTATATAAATCTCGATATTTTTTCCTAACTGTGACTCAAACATCCTGGTCATCATCCTCTGATAGGTAGCCCTTGCATTTTTCAAGTTAAAGGGCATCACTTTATAGTGGTAATTCCTAATAGGAGTGACAAAAGTTTTCCTCTCTTGATCGTCCAAAGCCAAAGGTATTTGGTGGTAGCCTTGAAAAGCGTCCAAAAAACTCATCCGAGGATGACCTACTGTGGCATCCACTAGCTGGTCGATCCGATGGGGAAAGGGTCTTTTGGGCAAGTTTTGTTCAAATCTATGAAGTCCACACATACCCGCCACTTTCCATTTTTCTTCTTCATAACCACAATGTTGGCCAACCATTTAGGGTAGAACACTTCTTTAAAAGATCCAGCCTACTTAAGCTTCATCACCTCGTCTTTGACAGCATTAGAATAATACTTAGATGAGCACCAAGGTGGCTACTTTCTGGAGATGACAGATGGATTGACGTTCAAATTATGGCAGATGAAGCTCAGATCCACCCTCGGAGCTTCGTAGGCATTCCCAACGAACACATCAACGTTCCTTTTAAGAAACTTTACCAGCTCTTCCTTCTCCTAAAGCAGTAGCTGAGCCCCAATTTGAAAAAACTTCTCCAGGTCATCACCTATAGCAAATTTCTCTAAATCCTCACATTTCACCTTCTCAGCTGGCCCATCTACAGGTAACACTGGAGACTTTGACTGCTATAAGCCTCCCTCAACAGAGGCCGAGGACTCAGCTGCAGGTTAATGCATAATTGCAAACACGAGGCACTACCTAGCCATTGACTGACTCCTTACCAGCTCCTCAATCTGGTCCCCTAATGGATACTTTACTTTCTAATGCAAAGTTGAAGAAATGGCCCCTCAGGGCATGAAGCCAGGGTCTGGCCACAATGGCCGTGTAGGGAGAGTATGCGTCTACTACGATGAAGTCCACTTCAACCACTTCTAAACCCACCTGCACGGGCAGTCTAATCTAACCCTTTGGAATGATAACCTTCCCATCAAAGCTTACTAAAGGTGAATCATAGGCTGTCAAATCCTAGGGCCTCAAGCCTAGTCTGCCGTACAAGTCAGGGTACATAATCTCTGCCCCACTATCTTGATCCACCATCACTCTCTGAACATCATATCCTCATATTCTAAGGGTAACCACCAAATCATCATCATGTGGCTGGATGGTTCCAATCTCCACTCTAACCCTCTTTAGCTCAGAATTAGAGTCCTCGGCTTGTAGTCGAGCCACAAACATCACCCTGGAAGGATGAAAACTAGCTCTCCTAAGTGCAACAAAGATGATATTAATTGTGCCTAATGGGGGCCTTGAAGAAGCTTTCCCCTAAGCCCTTGGCCTTAATGGATCTCCTTACCCGTTGGGACGATACAAAAACTGCTGTAACCTTCCCTCTCTAACTAGTTGCTCCAGATGGTTCCAAAGAGTTCTGCAGTCTTTAGTGGTATGCCCCCGCTCTTGGTGATATTGGAAATGAAGGCTCTGATTACGCCTCAAGGGGTCTCCACTCATTTTGTTTGGCCATTTGAAGTATGGCTCGTTCTTAATCTTCTCCAAGACTTGATGCACTAGTTCTCGGAACACAGTGCTAACCACTTGAGGAGCTGTAGAACCAGATTGTCCGTTAAAATCCCTTCGTGGTCTATTATTGTTATAGCGATCCAACCTGAAATTCCTTCTCTCCTGAGGGATAACCTTAACCTTTCCCTTACCTTGCTGTTGGTCCTCCTCAACCCTCTTATACTTATCAATCTGATCCATGAGTTGGCGTATACTGGTAACAGGTTTCCCAGTCAGAGACTTCCTTAAGCCATGCTCGGCAGGTAGGCCAACCTTGAAAGTCCTGATGGCTACCTCGTTAAAGTCACCATCTATCTCATTGAACATCTCCCAGTATCTGTCCGAATACGTTTTCAGGGTCTCTCCTTTTCTCATGGACAGGGACAACAAGGAATCTAACGGCCGAGGAACCCTGTTGCACGTAATAAAGCGGGATCCAAATGCCTGAGTGAGTTCTTTAATAGAATCAATGGAACCTGCACACAGACCATCAAACCACCTCATCGCCACAGGCCCCAAGCTGGATGGGAATACCTTACACATCAAGGCCTCGTTCTTGGAGTGCACAGCCATTCTCTGATTAAAGTGGCTAACATGCTTCACAGGGTCTGTTCGACCATTATACATGGTGAATGTGGACTAAGTGAACCGCCTAGGAAGTCTTCCTCCCTCAATCCTGTGCGTGAAAAGTGATCTGAAAATTTGGTTGAGTGCTCTACTCATAGCATCATTTCCAAGGCCTCTCGAAGATGAATTTCTATTTCTACGCTTATGATGGTAGTCCTCATCATATGAGAAAGTCTCGCTATGAGGGGTCCTTGATCTGCGCCTATAGCTACTATACGGCATTATGGTGCCCAACCCATTTGGGCCTTGGATTCTAATTCAACAGTGTGGCCCATGAGCCCAACCTCTTTCCACCCAAGACTCCAGCCTGAACCCACAAATGCCATGGACCTAAGCCTCGTGTTGCTCAAAAGCCTAAGTAGACAATCTACATTAGCACATGCTTTATTTCACTACTTAGTCCTTGTTCGGTGAACCACCCCGAGCAAGAAGAAAGGTATTCGGATACACTATCCCTCGTATGTACGGCAGTGCTCTCGGGAATATCGCTACCGAGCATATTCACTGGAGTGGGAACCAATTCCAAAGCCACTCCCACCTAAACACCCACCTACAATTGACGACATTGGACCTCCTATTGCACTAATTTTGAAAGCAATCATAATCCCTCCACTCACGCTTGGCTATAAATATGAGAAGCTAAGGAAGGGAAAGGGGTTGGTGGGGAAGGCTCTAAAGAAAGTTGAGAGTTGAGAGCAATAAAGTCATACAAGTGAGAGGGAAGCAATACAGAAGCTAGAGAGAAATCGTTGGGTCTCTTGACTAAAATCACCCAAAGTAGGAAATCCAAAACCCACATTATAAATATATTGTGAGCCCAAGAGTGAGCTAGTCCTTTAAGCCCGTTCTGGGTGTGCACAATTGGCGTCGTCTATGGGAATCTCCTACAAAGCCGGGTTCAACCGAGACTCACGCGCGGGAAAATGTCTAGAAGACGTTCTGGGAGTGGCGCTGAAAGCAGTTCAGTGGGATCTTCTCAGGGATCCACCCGGCGAGAACGGAGGCAAAAGATAAGGATCATGAATGAGAGGAAGAACGGTCCAGCCTTGGAGAGGGGTCGTACCAAACACAACAGACGATATCAGGTGCTTCAGAGCACGGGCAATTTGACGAGAGAGATGAGGAACTTGAGTGGTTATGTAGGCTGGTGAGAGATCTGGAGTTGGAATCAGGGGATAGACACCGGAGAAAGGACCGAGACAACCGAGAAGGGAAATCTGATACGGGGGAAGATCGTTATGGGACGGGGTCCAATCAATCTGGTTCCCGTCAACGCCGAGAACATTCACATTCACAAGAGTCCCATTGACGCCGAGACCGTTCGCATTCATGGGAATCCCATCAACGCCGGGATCGTTCACGTTCATGGGAATATGCAGACCGGGGTTCAAATTCCTAGAAGAACGACGGCCCCATAATGCTGCCATGGATGCAATGAGCCGTGCACTACGCAGAGCTGTTCGGTCACCGTTCTCAGACGACATTGAGCGGGCCTCAATGCCAAACAGATTTACATGCCCTCAATTCAATTCCTACGATGGAAAACGAATCTGGTAAAGTATGTTAGCCATTATATCCAGATGATGTCTCTGCACACTCATAATGATGCGCTAATGTGCAAGGTATTTCCCACAAGCCTCGGCCCCATCGCTTTGAGATGGTTTAATGGGTTGCGAAAGGGCTCCATCTACAATTTCGCCGAGTTGATATAGGAGTTTGGTGTTCGGTTTGTAACCTACAGCCAGGTACCACAACCGGTAGATGTGTTGCTATCCATGAAAATGAGGGTAGGAGAAACCCTTCGTAGTTATGCTAGCCGGTACTGGGAACTTTACAGCGAGATCGGCGGGGCAACGAGAAGATTGTGGCAAGCACTTTTAGGATGGGATTGCCCAAGAATTCCGAACTACGGGAATCATTGACTAAGAAGCCTCCCGAGGACATGAGGCAGCTGATGAGGCGTATCGAAGAGTACAAACGACTGGAGGATGATCGGCTGTAAAGCAAGGGTAAAGCACTAATGATAAATCGTCCTCGGTAAGGTGGTTTTCCACCCAGGACCCGGGGGGGTTTGAGGATTCAAGAGCCAGAAGCACAAGTAGGGGAGGTAAATGTAACATTTAAGGAGCCGGTGCATAGGATTGTAGACAAGATTAAGAACGAACCATACTTTAGATGGCCGAACAAGATGGGAGGTGACCCATCTAGGAGGAGTCAAAACTTGTACTGCACTTACTACAAAGATAAGGGTCATACTACCGAGCAGTGCCGAGTGTTGAGGGATCATCTCGGGCAGATGGCAAAGGTCGGGTATTTAAAGGAGTTTGTGATGGACACAAGAGACTAAGGAACATGGCAAGGTGCTCCGCAAAGGGGGAACCCCTTTCCACCCCCTCTAGGAATAATTGAGGTCATCCATGTTGCCCCGGGGGTCCTTACTGTAGCAAGAAGGAAAGGAGTATTGATTGTAGTACCAGTGGAAGGCAGCTTGGGCATACAGCCATCCGGAAAGAAGATAAAGCTTGCCCGGGAGCCTATCACTTTTGATGACAATGATTTTGAAGGAATAGTTCAACCGCACGATGATGCATTAGTGGTCACGGCCCGGATAAGTGGCTTCTTAGTGAAAAGGGTGATGGTAGACTAGGGAAGCGAGGCCGATGTGATGTATCCAAACCTGTTCAAGGGGCTCGGATTGAGGAATGAGGACCTTTCGAAGTATAGTACGCCCTTGGTCAGGTTTGATGGCAAAGTGATAGTTCCCAAGGGGCAAATTTCTCTGCCCGTGAATATGGAAGGCAAGGAGGTGATAGTAACGTTTATAGTGGTTGATTCGTTCTCCCCATACACGGCAATACTAGGAGGGTCGTGGATCCACGCAATGGGGGCTGTTCCGTCCACCCTGCATGTAAAAGTCAAGTTTCCTACCAAGCAGGGTATTGCTGTAGTAAGGGGAAGCCAGCAGACGGCTAGATAATGCCTAGTTGCCATAGTCAATTGGAAGAAAGAGCGAGCCGACCAAAAGGAGCAGGTCGAGCAAAAGAACCTGCCACAGGGGGGTCCCTTTATAGCAATTACAGGATCCACAAGAAAAGAAGGGGACTGGCTGTGCTGAGGAAATAATGAGAGTAAGGATATTGTCGGATGTTGACAAGTGCTTCCAAGTAGGAGAAAGCATGAAGGACCAGGGTAAGGTAGAGATGTTGTTATTCCTTATACAGAACGTGGATGTGTTTGCATGGAGTCCATATGAGGTACTCGGAGTGGATCCCGAATTCATTGTCTATACACTTAACGTAGACCCCTCATTCCCTCCTAAGAAGCAGAAGCCGAGGAGATCAACCAAGGAGCATGTTGTGGCAGTAAAGGCGGAAGTTCAAAGGTTGAAGGAGGCTGGGGCGATAAGGGAAATCTTCTTCCTAGAATGGTTAGCAAATACCGTGGTAGTGAAGAAGAAGAATGGCAAGTGGAGGGTTTGCATAGATTTTACGGATTTGAACCAAGCATGCCCAAAAGATCCATTTCCCATGCCAAAGATCGACCAATTGGTAGATGCCACGTACGGACACCTAAGGATAAGCTTTTTGGACGCCTTTCAAGGGTATCATCAAATCACCCTGGCGCCCGAGGATCAAGAAAAGACAGCATTCATCTCCCCGGATGCCAATTATCATTATACTGTGATGCCTTTTGGGTTGAAAAATGCTGGGGCCACGTACCAACAGATGATGATGAGGATGTTCCGGGATAGAATAGGGCATACGATCGAAGTATACATTGATGACATGGTGGTGAAAAGTAAACAGGAGGTGCAGCATGTAAAGGATCTCCAGGGGGTGTTTGAGGTGCTTCGGCAACATAAGTTACGCCTTAATGCTGAGAAGTGCGCTTTTGGTGTGGGGGCTGGTAAATTCTTGGGATATTTGATCACTAATCGGGGAATAGAGGTCAACCCCAACCAAATCGAAGCCGTGAAGCGCCTCAAGCCGCCGAGCAGTACGAAAGAAGTACAAGTATTGACCGGGATGTGGAATGTGACAGAGCTTTTTGGGATTTGAAGGATTATTTTATGCAAGTGCCCATGCTAACGGCCCCGGAGCCCGGGGATGATTTATTCATGTACCTGTCAGTGTCCGATCACGTTGTGAGTGCTGTGCTACTAAGGGACCAAGGAGTGCAGCAACCCGTGTATTACATCAGTAAGACATTGGTTGATGCCGAAACAAGGTATTTACCTTTGGAGAAGTTGGTGTTAGCCCTAATGCATGATACAAGAAAGTTGTCACATTATTTTCAGGCTCATACTGTATATGTACTGACTGAGTATCCCTTACAGTCGTTGTTGAAGAGATCAGACTTCACGGGCCGAATAGCTAAGTAGGGGACTCGGCTAGGTTCTTTTGACATACAGTACAGGTCGCGAAGTTCGGTGAAGGGCCAAGTCCTTGTTGATTTTGTTGCGGAGTTTTCTCTTAAGAACAACAGGGAAATGGTTTGTCATGTGGAAAGTCACCCATGGAAGGTATTTGTGGACGGAGCGTCAAGTGCCCTGGGGGCCGGTGCCGGAATCGTCATTATTACCCCTGAAGGAATACAGTTGGAGCATTCTTTTAGGCTGAGGTTTAGGGCCTCTAATAATGAGGCCAAGTGCGAGGCCTTACTCGCCAGATTGAGAGCTGTTTTAGGAATGGGAGCCCGAGATATGGAGATATACTCAGATTCTCGGCTGGTTGTTAACCAAGTCCAGGGTAACTTTGAAGCCCGGGATTCCTAAATGAAAGCATACTTGCAAGTGGTAAGGCAAATCATGAACCAATTTGGTACGGTGAAGGTGGCCCAAGTGGGTCGGGCGCAGAACAAACACGCTAACTCCCTAGCTACATTAGCGTCATTAATGATCGAGGAGGTGCCTCGGTTAATCAAAATGGAGCTTATAGCGGAGCTGAGTATTAGTGCAGCGAATATCGTTAGTATTGCTGGGGTTGGTGTTGCCGTGATTTCAGTGACCGGGCCGTGTTGGATGGACTCAATCGTTGACTTCTTAGCCGAAGATCGAGCTCCGAGCGATGAAAAGGAGGCTAACAGGATTCGCTGGGTGGCTACTCAGTATTGGTTGTAGGTAGATCGCAAGTTATACCGTAGGTCTTTTGGGGGGCTGTACCTTTTGTGCTTGCACCTCGAGAAAGTGCGTGAGCTTTTAACCGAGCTGCATGACTGAGTGTGTGGCAGTCATGTGGAGGGCGATGACTCAGGGATTTTGGTGGCCACAGATGCAGAAGGATGTCGCCGAATATGTGCGTAAGTGTGAACAATGCCAAAAGCATGCCCCTTTGATCCATCAGCCAACAGGTCATCTGAATCCCATTAACAGCCCATGGCCCTTCGTACAATGGGGACTAGATATCCTCGGCCCTTTTCCCCAGGCAACAGGCAATCGCAGGTTTGTGTTAGTGGCTGTTGATTATTTTACCAAATGGGCAGAGGCCGAGGCTTTAGCCAATATCTGGGATATGGACGTTAAGAAGTTTGTGTGGAAAAACATAGTCACAAGATTTGGGGTGCCGGACTCTCTGGTATCCAATAATGGACTGCAATTTGATAGTAAGGCCTTTCGTGTGTTTTATAGTGATCTCGGCATCAAAAACAAGTATTCTACTCCAGCATATCCACAAAGCAATGGTCAAGCTGAAACCACCAACAAGGCAATCCTAAACGAGTTGAAGAAAAGATTGGACGATGCAAAAGGTAGGTGGGCTGAGGAGCTACCTAACATTTTGTGGGCATACCAAACAACCCCCAGGAGATCCACGGGGGAGACTCCGTTTTCCTTAACATACGAGGCAGAAGTCGTGATACCAGTCGAGGTGAACCTATGTAGTGCACGAGTTGTAGGATTCGACCCCGCCCAAAATGATGAGCTAATGGTGGAACGTTTGAATGGGTTGGAAGAGTGCCCAAAAGCGACAACTCTACGGCTGGCAGAGTATCAGCAAAAACTTGCCCAGCGCTATAACTGAGATGTAAAGACAAGGGAATTTGGTGCTGGAGATTTAGTATTGAGGAAAGTCATAGGGAATATGCGAGATACAAATGCCGGGAAGTTAGCCCAAACTTAGGAAGGGCCCTACAGAATTACTGCCATCGCAGGCGCGAGAGCGTACTATTTGGAGGACCTAAACGAGAGACCACTACCTCGGCCATGGAATGTCCATAATCTTAAGAAGTTTTATCACTGATCGGTTGTGTGCTTAGTTGTAAATTGAATGTAATCGCGTGTACATGTTTTACTAATGAATATGGTGATATTTACCCGTGCAGGCGCATTTAATTCTATTATTGATTTGTTAGCACCGGTCAACAAATACAAAAAAGGGGGGGGGGGGACATGAAGACCAAGGCAACGTATTTTACTCTAAGGAAAGAAACCTGCTTCTCGGTTCGATTGTTATCGCTGAGCAGGTGGAAACCTTACAATAACTCTAAGGACAGAAACCTGCTTCTCGGTTCAATTGATATCGCCGAGCAAGTGGAAACCTTAAAATAACTCTAAGGATAGGAATCTGCTTCTCGATTCAACTATTATCACCGAGCAGGTGGAAACCTTACAATAACTCTAAGGACAGAAACCTGCTTCTCGGTTTGATTGTTATCACCGAGCAGGTGGAAACCTTATAATAACTCTAAGGACAGAAACCTGCTTCTCGTTTCGATTATTATCACTGAGCAGGTGGAAACCTTTAACTCTCCAAAAAAAAAAAACCTATCCTAGGTTCAATTCTCTTCACCGAACAAGAAAAAGCCTATTCTCAAAGTTCATCTAAGTATAGCGGGATCAACACATATCAAGTTTTGTTATTACCGCCGAGGAGCCAATTCTTTCTAGATGTAGGTGACCCCATTCAGAGTAATCCAATCTCCCATCTTATGACGAATCGGGGTTAGATTACCCAGCCATCTGGAACACATGCATCAAACAGTCAAAGAGCACGGTAAGAAAAATAATGGCGAACATTCATAAACGAAATTAAAGTCGTCATATTAAAACTTAACCAATGTCTTGTCACCAAAACCTGGCGACCACATAAAAATCAAACCCGGCAAAGAAATAATTGTTCAGTCACCACAACCCGGTGACATAGGCAAATTAACTAAAAAAGAGAGTACTTCAGTAAAAGAAAAGCCAAGGTAAACGACAGGGATCTGGTTCGGCAACTAGGTCATAGGATCTACAAGCTGTATTTGGGCGACGGTCTCAGTCGACTGCTGGTTTGTTGGGGGCTGTAGAATGTCCTCACCGAGTTGGTCACCTGCACAGGGGTTACTGATGGCTTCCATATCATCCAACTCTACGTGAAAGTCAATCTGCCCCATCAGCTCCTTCATACTTGTCGTCTCTTCTTCGTCAGCGGGCCCCGGAGGATTCTGCACGGCTGGAGCAGGATTCGGGAAGGGGATCTGGCCGGGATCCCTCAGAGGGGAGTCCTCCGGACCCCCAAGGCCAGCCAACCTTCCTCAAATCCCAGCTTCCGAGCCTTCCGGATGACGAGCTCTGCAGAGTTCTCCGCATCGGTGAATCTCTCATTATACCATTTGTTCTCGCATGCCTCCAAAGCTGCCCTTAAGTCAGCCAACTCCTCAGCCCGTGCAGTATTCAAACTCGTAGCCTCCACTAATTTTAGCTCAGTCTCCCCCAACTTAACCTCCAGCTCCAAAGATCTCTTTTTCGCAGCCACACTGGCCTTCTTGGACGCGGCAACCTTCTTCTTCGCAGTTGCAGCAACCTTGGTTTTCTCTTTTGCAATCACCTCGGCCACGTCCTTAAGGGCGTTCTCCCTATCGACGTCCTCGGTTAACTCCTTCACCCACCCATTAAGTATGTGAGCCAGTTGAGTGGCCTAATGAGGTAACAATGATAAATAAAAATAATAATAAAAAAAAGGGTGTACAAGAGTTAGTAGTAAACCGAGAAATAAAGAATTACCACAATAGTATGCCATTGCAACCTCCCCCCCATGGACTCGTCTGTGCCCTCCTCAAAAGCTTGCACGTCCTCGGGCAAAATAAGGCCATGCGCCAGACTTTGGGCAACACAACCTCCCTCACCTTTTTCCCACATCTGCACACTTACTGTCGCAGGAAGAGGCTTGCCGTTCAGTTGGAATGTAGGCTGCCACTCTAACGTAGCTCGGGAAGAGGACGCCACATGCGTTCTAGTTTGAACCGTAGGCTCCTGGATGACGATGCCTCTTGATGGCTAGGGATGGGTCCTAATAGGCGCATCACTCGGGCCGATGGGGGTTTTCTCAGCAGTACGTTGTCTCTTCCGCAATCGGTTGGGAGCAAGAGGCAGAGGAGGGGGAGTTTGGCCACGACCCTAGGGCGGTTGCTGCTGCGCGGCTGGCCTGGAGCCGGGCACGAAACAACAAATCATCATCGTCCTTCGCGCCACCAGTGTCTTCACCTTGATCAAGTTTGGTTTTAGAGTGGCTGATAGGTTCGGCAATTGCTTCCTCGGCTTCTTGAACGGGAGCTTCGAGTTCAACAGAGGTTCCAGGTTGAACAGGGGCTTCCAGCTGAACGGGTTCGTGCGCCAGTTCTTGGCGGCGTCTAGACACTTGCTCGGCCAACTTGTTCTGCACTGGTGCAAGTTCGTCAGAACAGATGTACTGCGGACCAATGTCACGAGCCTCGCCTACAGTGACTTTCGAAGGAAGGAAGTTCGAATGCCGTACATCGATGTAGGATAAGAGAGGACTGTCAACTAATAAAGCTTAGCTGAAGGCTTTCCATGTAGAATACACGGGATCAACGCTGAGAATTAAATGGGACGCTCAGAGCTGTCCGTCCCAATGAACAAAAATTTCAAATATGAGCACAAAATTCAAATCCCTTACATGCACTACCCTAAGATTCGGGGTAAACACTCTACCGTCTGCAACGAAGAATACAGCGAGTTAGCATCCAAATGAACGAAACAATTATGACCAAAAAAGGAAAAGCAAGTTAGTGATTGGTACGAACCCACTTCGCACCTTGAGAGGGGGGGAGGGATTTCACCAGCAAACCAATTGTCGCACACCCAAACAAACTCACCGGCAGAATTTCTATTGGAATCAGGTAGGCAGGAAATCAGTCGTACCCTCATATCTCTAACTTTTAAGTAATAGTTGGTTTTGTTATTCCCACACAAACTGTACACGTGGTTCATGTCGTGATGGTCTAATTGCAAACCGAACATTTGATTCAACCTACTGACACAACTAACTACCCGATAAAAGTTGGGCGGAAGTTGGTCGGGACTCAGCCTATAATACCTAAGGGTATTAAGTAAGAGAGGGTCCACAGGAAATCTAACCCCACCCTCCAGAATTGCCATTAAAGGGAAAAAAGCGGTATTGGCCCCTCTGTGAAGAGCAATTTCACTCTCGTGGCAGTACGCCACATCCACATCATCAGGGATGTTAAAACTTTGCCTGAAAGTGGCTAAGGACGCCTCAGTGTTTAGAAGGAAAGCGAACCCCATCTTAAACGCTAAAAACTAAAGGGAGAGATTGAAATAAAGGAAAGAGGTAGAAAACTTACTTTGGGCTCTAGGAAAGAAAAAGAATTCTAGGCTAGAGGACAAACGTGCAGATGAATGCATGGCAGAGAGAAAACTCAAGGAATGGAGAGTGAAAAAGTGAAGGAATGATTTGGGATGGGCTATTTATAGGAGCCAAAGGGTAGTGAGCAAAGATTAGTCAACAATAATGAGGATTAATTAGCAATAATGAAACAAACCCTACGGATACCAATGCCAACTGACGCGAGCGTGCCACCTCAGTTCACGAACCGTTAGGTAATGATGATGATTGAACCGAACGGCCAGATATAACACACCTTTTAAGAGCTCATTTATGAGTTTCTGGAATCGCCCAACTGTACCCATTGAGCTTCTCGGATAGCGAGGGCCTTTTTGGGTTCCTTGATTCTTCCCAAGAGCCGAGCATGAATCAAGGAAGGGCTAATGGACAACACTATGGTGCCCAACCCATTTGGGCCTTAGATTCTAATTCAACAGTGTGGCCCATAAGCCCAACCTTTTTGTACCCAAGACTCCAGCCTAAACCCACAAATGCCACGGACCCAAGCCTCGTGTTGCTCAAAAGCCTGAGTAGACAATCTACATTAGCACACGCTTTATTTCACTACCTGGTCCTTGTTCAGTGAACCACCCCGAGCAAGAAGAAAGGTATTCATATATACTATCCCTTGTATGTACGGCAGTGCCCTGGGGAATATCGCTGCCGAGCATATTCACTGGAGTGGGAACCAGTTCCAAAGCCACTCCCACCTAAACACCCACCTACAATTGACGACATTGGACCTTCTATTGCACTAATTTTGAAAGCAATCATAATCCCCCCACTCACGCTTAGCTATAAATATGAGAAGCTAAGGAAGGGAAAGGGGTTGGTGGGGAAGGCTCTGAAGAAAGTTAAGAGTTAAGAGCAATAGAGTCATACAAGTGAGAGGGAAGCAATACAGAAGCTGGAGAGAAATTGTTGGGTCTCTTGACTAGAATCACCCAAAGTAGGAAATCCAAAGCCCACATTATAAATATATTGTGAGCCCAAGAGTGAGCTAGCCCTTTAAGCTCGTTCTGGGTGCGCACAACTACCATCCTTTTCATCGTCAGAAGAGAAGTCAAAATTGGAAGGAGCTCGCTTTCGCCGTTCGTGGCATAAGCTTCTCTTAAGTGATCAATCTCCAACTACATGGCTTTGGTATTCTTCTCATGAGAGAGATGGCTACCACCCCGAGAATGGCTCCTATTGGTATGGGTAGTGTGTACACTCCCCTCTCGGTCCCTCATTTGTTCAAGATCACGAAAGTGATCTTGATATTGAGACCCCATGGATTCTGCCTAGTTTGAACCTGAATCTACCATCGTTAAACGTTGGACTCACTATAACACTAGTAATTTCCCACAGGTGGCGCCAATTGTAAGGACCAGATTTGAGTCCCTAACCCAAAAGGTGGATGGACTTCTGCCCAAAAAGGCCAAAACAATGAATTTGTAGGGAGTGGGTTGGAAAACTACGCCTTAATGAATCAGAAAATCACTAAAGTAGATTCAGATGACAAGAGAATGAAGATAGACAAGTTTATGCTGAAGAAAATCGTCCTCGGCAAAGTCCGAGGAGATCTGTTCTTATATATTTCTCTCAAGTTTGGTTACAAATGCAATTCTTGATTACTACAGTCTTTTTCTCCTAATTTCTCGATCCCCCTCTCCCATTGCTTCCTTCTTCTTTTATACTCTCTTTCCCTTTCATTTCTACCCTCCACGTGCAGGCCAGATGGTTGGTGTTGATACTTATCCCATCAGCACCTTCCTAAAATCTTTATGTAGTAGCTGTAAGGTTGAAAGTCACTGTTCAGGTATCGCCTCCACATTAATGCGGTCAAAGAGTTAGCTATAGAGCATTTAATGCGGTGGTAGCAGCTTTCTCCTTAGATATTTTAGGACTCCCCCCTGTCCTATGTGTCTGCAATGCTTATCTGTACCAACAGAACTCCCTAGAACGTTCCCCTAGATGGCAAACCGCCTATTTGGACCTCAGCCTTGGTTAGCCGAGGAGACATTAGGCCTTGACCCACTCTCTTGGGCCATTATGACCAAAACAAACTTCTTCATCTACTAACACGGACTCCCTTGACAATGTTTACTCCTCCTTGGACGACCTCTAGTCCTCGACTTAAGCCTTAGGCCCCATATATACATAGACAATGAGCTCCTGGGCCCAATACCCCTACAGGTATATACAAGGATAGGTTGTAATAATGATGTTTGAGTTTGGAGAATGTGGTTTCATAAAGTGAAAATTCAAGTTCTAGAATTTTCTAAGTGAAAATTCGAAAATCTGAATTTTCTAGAATTTTTTGCAGAATTTTCTAGTGACTGTTTAGAAAAGTTGAAGATGTTTTAATCTTTGTTAACCGTTTTATGAAAAAAAATAACTAACTCTCCATACATGCCTTTTTATGAAACATAACCCTATGGGTATGAATAGAGGCTTATATTCACTTGAAAAATAACTAACTCTCTATATGTGTCTTTTCATTAAACATAACTCTATGGGTATAAATAGAAGCTTATGTTCACATGAAAATAACTAACTCCAAAAATTAGTAAAATTGGAGAGAAACACAAGAAATCCTATGGTCATTCTCCAGAATTGCTATCTGTAGAACCCAACATCTTGGTTGTATTCTGTAGACAAATTTGCAACATTCCTTTAGCAACAAAAGTGTGGGAGGCAAATATTGTCTAAGGAAAATGATATAGTGCCTCCAAGTTATCTATTTTTTGTTTATCTTTTGTGTTAACCTTGTTCTTCCATTATTACTTTGTATAATATCCTCAACAATCTTAGACAATATTTCCTACGATGGAAGGAACAAGAGATAATTCAACGTTAAAGATGTTGAATCATGAGTTGGTGAAATTGGATCGCTTTGATGGAACCAATTTCTCTCGATGGAAAGACAAGATGAAATTCCTACTTACTGCATTGAAACTTTTCTATGTCTTGGACCCGAATTTGATGCATTTTCCTACTGAAAGTGATGATTCTTTCACATTGTGAATGCATTAAAAGCCATGTTCATAGTTTGAACATTGAAGGTACAAATTTCTTGTTCATGGGCAATTTGAATTTCAAATTGATTGATGAGTCTCTTTGTTAGAATATTTGCATGTGTTGCGAATTTATTTGAATTGAGATATAAGAATGAAATTTTAACATGTTTAAATGTTCTAAAATGAAGCAGAAAACCTATAGGATGAGAATTTAAACTCTTGAAGTGATAAAGTATATGAATATTTTCCTAAGTGATTTTCTAAATTATGTGAAGACATTAAGGAACATGTCAGAAGATCTCACTTTAGATCAATTTAGATAACATCACTGAATTGAAGAGGAAAGTCTGGTTAGAGGTGTATCTAACACCGATTCTAAAGTGAATGTAAACAATGTTAAAATTGGAAGTTCTAGTAAGAACAATAAACACTTGAATATGAATAAGAGTGTGAATGATTTTAGAAGAACAACTCTAAGGATTCCCACAATGACAAGTAGAATGTCATGTTTCCTTTGTGGAAAGAAAGACCATTACATTTGAGAATGTAAGTTCTTAAAGAATAAGAAGGATGAAGATGGAAGTGCCAATGAAGCAATTGTCATTAAGGACATTATTGCTATGGTGAGTGATGTATGTTGTACGGGGCCCAACTCCCCCTCTGACCCATTGTACATTAAAGCCCATCACCATAATACCACGAGTACAAAGCCTTACGCTTGTTGGGGCTTGGGCCTTTGGTCTCGAGGCATGGAGCGAGAACATGTGTTTTATCATTTATGTGGGCCTATGACTTGGGCCCGGACAAGCCTTGATACCCAATCTAAGACCAAAGAAGCATAACAGGACCATTATGACAAGGACAGCAAGGGCGAAACCCTACCAGTCAACTTTGACCTGGTCAGGGCAACAAATACCCGGGAACGAGAGACCCTAAATGCCCGGTATTGCCTTGGGGAGTATCGCTGCCGAACAGCTCTTCTGAGGTAGGAACTAGTTCCAATGACACTCTTACCACGCCCATTCCCAACTAAACACCCACTTAAGGATGATGGCATTGGACCTCCTTTTCCACTGATAATCCAGAGTAATCATAATCGCCCACTAATCTTGAGCTATAAATAGGGAAAGTATGAGTAACTAGGGGTTGGCAATTCTAGGGAGAATATGGAGAGAATAGAGCAACTATTCTAAGAAAGAAAGATAGTGATTTTGTGAGGTAAAGGGAGGGATTTGTGGAAACATGAGTGTCCCTGGGCTTCCGAGTATAGGACCACCCTCAGTAGGAAACCCAAAGCCCACAATACAAATAGATTGTGAGCCCAAGTAGAGGTTGAGCCCAACAACTATATATTGGGTACGTACATATGTAATAAAGATCACTATATTTCATATGGCTGTAATTACAAATCCTTCCGATTGGTGTCTTGATTCAGGTGCAATGTTGCATGTGTGCAACTACAAGGCACAATTCAAGACTTATGAAGAGTCTTCCATAGAACTAGAGGTACTTGTGGACATCCACAGTAAGGCAAAAGTTTATGGAAAGTGCATTGTTGAAGTGAAATTGAGTTTTGGCAAAAAGTTCTCTTGACCAATGCTATATTTTTCATGTACCTAATATCAAGAAAAGCCAATTTGTTATTTAAGAATGGTCTTGTCCAAGAATGGGATATTAGTAGACAATGGATATGCTACTGTCTAAGTGTTATTTATCAATATGTTTTGGTTGTGCTTATATTGTTGATTCTTTATTTCTGGCATGCTAGATTAAGACTTTCAAATTTCAAATTCTTGAAATTTATGTCAAAGAATGATATAATTTATATCAACATGATGATTTGAATTGAATGGTGTATTAACTAGAAATGATGAATATTTTTAAATGTATATTATTTTTTGTGAGGAACATGTCATAATACACCAAAGTGCAGTCCCTTATACACCCTAATAAAATGGTTTGGTCAAAAGAGAACTCTACTTGATATGGTGAATGCAATAAACTTGAGTGCAATCAGCTAAGTTCCTATCTGATCAATGGGAAGAAAATTTGCTTAGTATATGCTATGTGCATAATAGAATTCCATCTCGAAGGTATTTCATATGTGTTATGAAATGAGAATGTGACCAAATGCTTATCATTTTAAACTGTAGGGGTGTTTAACCTTTTGTAAATGATAAAACAAAGAGGACTAAGGCTGTGTTTGGTTCATGTAAAATATTTTCCGGAAAATAAATATTTTCTGGAAATGCTATTTTCGGGAAAGGAAAATGTATTCAAGTTTTTGGTTGCATTATGAAAATTGTTTTAGAAAATGTTTTCATGTGTTTGGTTACATTCTGAAAATGCTATTTTTCTACTAGTTTCTCACATTATCTCAGCCATTTTCTTAGCATCCAAACAAATTTTATAATAGAAAATTTCAAATATAAACTTAAAAAAACAAAAATCAAAACAAACCCATTTGTTAAACTCAAACAATTCGGTCAAACTGAGAGAGGGAGGAAGAAAAAGTGATCAAAAATTGAGGGGTGATCTCGGACCGAGGTGGGTCATGGGCGACGATCTCGGCGTGATCTCGGACCGGCGTCTGCATGAGAGAAGAGAAGAAAAGGGAGATGGGTTTGAAGGGATATGGATCAGGTATTGTAGAGGTGAGATGGGCTTCGTCGACGTGAGGGGGGACCTCGAATCGGCGTCTACGTGTGGAGCGCCGAGATTGAGACGATGAGAGTTCAATCTAGAGGGCGGCGGCGGCGGCGCGATCTTGGCGATGCGATCTGGAGTGCGATCTCAGCAGCGCGATCTCGCAATGCGATCTGGGGTGCGATCTCAGCGGCACGATCTCGGCAGTGGTGCGATCTGGGGTTGGGGCGGTGGTGTGATCTGGCGCGAGCTCGCCAATGCTGGTGTGCGATCTCTCTTCCTTGCTGTTTCTCTCTCTCTTCTGTTTTCCTGGGGACGGAATTGATTTGAAGGTAAAATACAAACGGAAATGGTTTTACAGGGTCAGAAGGCATATTTTACGATCAACGGAAATGATTTTCCGTTTGACCCAATTTTCCTTGCGCACCCAAACACCCTCAAGGATGTAAAACGTTTTCCTGATTTCCTTTACCACCGAAACAAACGCAGCCTAATTAGTCAAAACTATATAAAGTGTATATGTAGGTTTTGAGTAAATTTGAGGATATTTATTTTATTAGACTTAATGTCTAATATAAGATTGAAATCAAAGGATATTGAATTTATTGAGTTTAAATTCAAAGATGATTTCAAGGATACCCCAATACCTACTTCAACACGAGTAAATGACTTCAATCTTAAATATCACATTAAGTGATATTAAAGATTTAAATGTGGTTCACCAAGTGAACAAATGTGGAGTCAAAGTGTGAGAAATAAAAAGGATTTTAATCCAAATTTTTATTTCATGTGAAACTCTTGTTTACCTTGTTAAAGGTAATAAAAGTGTAGTCCTAATTAAATACCCATAGTATTTTTGAGGGAAGTGATCCTAAAGTTTGAGAAAGTTTTGTACTTCTAAAAGATGTAGCTTTCTATTGTAAAAGCTATTAATGTTGAGATAGACTCGATATTATTTAATAATAATTGGGTCTTAATGGATCTACCTCTAGTTTATAAACCAATCGGTTGTGAGTGGATATTAGAATAAAATATAAAAAAATTTGGTCTAAGGTTAATAGTAAAAGGTTTGAAACAAAGGGAAAATATAAATTTTGATATCTATATACTAGTAACTATATGTGTTATTAGTTTGATATCTTTAAAACCATTCATATAATTTTAAATAAATTCACTATATTCTATTATTACATTTTTGTTATATGTAATTACAGTGTGTGTATATATGTGAATTTTGGAATGGTTGAGAACCCAAATTGTGGGGTTTAGAAACTCAAATTGTGGAATTATGATATCCAAGAAGTGTGGGGGTATAACCCTTAAACGAGTCATAGACTCATAAGAATGCTAATGTGCATCAAAGATGTGCTTGTTAAAGGTATTGAGAATTAATATCGAGGGATGTTAAACAAGCACATATTGTGATCCTATTTTGGAAGTACCTCTTTGAGAAATAAAGAGAGTACAAGTGAGTTCATTAATTGAACATTCAAGGATCAATAATGAAATATTGGATTGTGTCTCCACATATAATTTGAGTATGCATCATATAGATGTGAAGTGACTTTCTTAAAAAAATTAAAAAAAAAAAAAAAAAAAAAAAAAAGTGATCTTGGTAAGGAAGTTTGCTTGAAAGACCTGTGGGTTTGTACTTCCTTAATTAATTTAATGAAAGTCTTTATGAATGAGAATCAAGTAAAGAAATATAGTGGAGATGTGCACTATATTAATCTCATTTTGAGATTTATGTTATCTCATTTTGTTGAGATTAGTGATTTCTCATTCTATTGGGAATTGTGTTATTTCATTGTGTTGAGATTAGTGTTGAGAACTTGCTTCTTAGATTTTAATATCTTTAAAGGGGCAAAGACATTTTGATTCCAATAATAAATAAAGAAATTACTAGAAGGAATGATGTACAACTCGAATTTGCTAGTGAATTAAGTACATGTTGCGCATCATGTATGGAACTAAACTAGACATTGCCTTCATAGTATATAGACTTTCAAAATTTCTAAAACTTGAGGTTGATCACTAGAAAGTACTTAATTGTGATGAATATCTATTATATAGAATATTCAAGTTTAATTCTATTATTGATGTGAGTGATAATATCTATGTTTAGTTAGATAATCACTACATGTGGGGGTGCTATGTGTAAGCATTAAAGAAATAAGGTGTATTTCTTACTCTACTATAGAATTAAATTGAGAACATTGATTATAATGGTAATGGGCAAGGAAAGAAAATGGCTAAAGTTTTGATAAAGTGTCGTGGCCACGACCATAGTAAGCCATTCCTTGTATTGTAATTGTGAAACCACAATGCATATGGTATACATTAGTTGTATACAATGTGAACTTAGACTTAAAAGTCTAAGACAAGAATACGTAAGGCAAGTCAATTGTGGTTGGACTAGTCTATTGCCTATGTAATTCTATATATAAAATAGGTCCTGATGTAGGACACAATTTACTATTTAATTATTGTAACTTATTATTTTTGGTATTTTTATGTAAAAAAACGTTATTTTAGGTTTAGGTGATTAATTTCCTTGTTTTTAGGTGCATGTAATGCTTTTTAGGTCAAATTTGATTCCTGTTATGGTTAGGTATCAATTAGGAGTTATTTTAGATTATATTTTCTTGTCTGTCAAGTTTTAAGGAGCCCTTAAATAGGCCCCTAAATCTGTAAACGTTTTTCATAGACTATTATCAATAAACACAGACGTTTTGTCAAATTTTCTTCTAGTGGATTCCAGTTTTATCTCCTTGTGAATTTAGGAAAACCCCTCGTGGATTCGAGGTTTACTACCAGGAACTAACAGTTTAGTTTCTGTCCATCAAAGAGAGCATCGTGTGTGCTTATCTTCAGGCTTCCGCGACATCAGTTGGTATCAGAGCCTTGACTTACTCTGGTCTGATGGCTAACCGGCGAGACGGTAACCACCACCACAACAACGACGAATAACTTAGCGAGTATTACGTGACGTACAACAAGCACTCACAAATATCTATGCTAGGATGGCGTCATTGAAGAATGGAAACAATAGGGATAACTGCAGCGGAGACATAACTCACGGGCAACCTGGTGACTGTTTAGCGGAGACATAACACACTTCGAGACACACCACTGGTGACTGTTTAGAAAGGTTGAAGAGGTTTCTCCACAAATTAGTAAAATTGGAGAGAAACACAAGAAATCCTGTGGTCATTCTCTAGAATTGCTATCTGTAGAACCCAACATCTTGGTTGTATCCTAGGGACAAATTTGCGATAACCCTTTAGCAACGAAAGTTGGGAGGGGGGGGCAAATATTGTCTAAGGAAAACAATATAGTGTCTCTAAGTTATTTATTTTCTGTTTGTCTTTTGTGTTAACCTTATTATTCCATTATTACTTTGTGTAATATCCCCAACACTTAGGAATCAGAGTGATTAAATCAGTACCACATCGTTAGCATTCCATTTTTTTTCACTATTGAGGATGTTGGATTGGCAACATCTAATCAATAATTCAAAAGGTTTTATGATAAAAATAGGGTTGTCCAAGTTAGACCCAAACCCAACAAAATCGCTCGATCTAAAGTCATCTAAACCAAGAACCACTTGATCAGAGAGGTGTGGTGGTCAACTGCGGGTGCAGATTGTCCTAACTGATTAAGATCAGTTTGAGTGGCGATTCTCCCCTCCTAGAGTTTCAACTCTGATCAAAGAGGTGTGGCGGTCGACTACTAGTGCAGATTGTCCAAACTGATTGAGATCGGTTTGAGTGGCGATGCTCCCTTCCTAGAGTTTCAACTGTAACTAGTCCGCCATATACTACCTTCATTTTTTCTTCTTTGGCAGGTCACTACTCTAGATCTCCACTTTGATTATAGTGCAAGATTTAGTAACGATCTCACTATAATTGACGAGATCTTTGCTAGATCTAGTGAGATCTCCATTAAATCTAACGGAGATTTCAAGATCTTTGCCATGAGCCACCATCGACAAGGAGGGCGGCAACTTTGATTGATCTAACCATCGAAAATCAAATGGTTTTTCGATCAGTGATCTATGTTCTAAAAGTCGGCAATTGGTCTAAGTTTCCAAGACCCAATACAATCAGGTCGGGTGCGAGTTGGTAGCGATCCGACTAAACCAGCTGGCTGGTAGACACCCTAAGGCACATATGAATTTTTATTTGACTTACTTTACATTTTGGATTGGAAAAACATTCCTACGAACTAATATGAAGAAAATTATGTCCTTTTCCTTTATGTTTTTTTAACCCTGGCTTAAAATACAACTCTACCACATTTAAAAATATATATGTATATAGACACACACACAACTATACAGACTACAGTCTACATAATGACATTGGCTTCTTGCCAATTGGCCTGATTAGAGGGCTAAGATTCGTCGGTCCCTGGAGTTTTCTAGCTGGTTATAAGATGTAGATTTAGAGGAATCTAGCTTACGGCTTTGGCCTTATTAGCTCGCAAAAGGTAGAATTAGTGTAAATTATTATACAATAATTGCTTTCGCTTTTGCCAATGCATTTACTGCTAGGACTTAGGAGCCACGGCACAAACAGAGAGTTGTTCGGCTTTCAAAGCTTAGGGCTGATTTGCCTTGACTAGTTGTCCAAATAGTGTGATCGATGATTAATGAAAGAGCTCCATTACGCTGCGATACACAGTGTCATTGTTCCTGTTATTGCTACTGCCGCTACTAGAGAGGAAGCAAAATATGGAATTTCAAACTAGTATAACAAAGTGGCACTGTTCTTGTTATTGTTACTAGTGCCACTGACCACACTATTGGTCTGGGGATCAGATACTAGCTAGCAACAATAAATCAATTGCTGATCTTTTACGTAAACCTCTAAACATTATTATAGGCTACTAAGCTATCACCGTTTATGAAAGGTATTGAAATTAAAAGTAGTAGTATAGTTTGGCATTATTGTAGTAGGATGAAGAATTCTAGAGGAAGAACAGATTCCAAGGACCCTACTAATACTATTAAAATTTAAACAGCTAACAAAATAAATGCTCTGATTAAAGAAAAGAGTAATAGCCGGTTTGGATAGCACTTTGTTTCACTTAAAGTCGTGTTGCGTTTTCAGTTTTTTTTTTTTTTTTTTTTTTTGCCGGATTTCTTGACTTTTTAGAGATAAAAATTACTGTGCATGAACAGTGCGTGCACTGTTTACACACTGTTTATGTACTGTTCACGATTAAAAAATATTAAAAATTGGTCCTACGGTACTATTCATACATTTAAATATTATTTTGTTACAGTATTTTCAGCAACAATCAGTTTTCAGCAGCTTTCAACAACAATAAATTGTATCCAAACGGACCCTAAGATGATAATATAGATAATAATCTGAAAAGATAATAAATCAATCATAGCCATCCATAATAACGAATCTCACAGCGCACATTGTTAAATTTTATGTACATGACCCTTCACGACATGGGGCATATACAAACAGTATAGTATTGTATTTGTTTAATGCAAACTTGTTTTCTTGGTTAGAGAAATCAAAATCAATGTGTTCAAACACGCATCTAGAGGTGTAGTGTTCTTAGAAAGTTCAAATTTCAATGAGAACTGTGTGCGTGTGTGTTTTTTTTGTTGTTGTAGAAATTTGAGGCCAAATGAGAAGTGTGTTTATGGGTGATAGTAATAGTACCCTTTTTATTTACATCATTATCGTGGTTGACCTACGTCTTTAATTAAAGAAACGAGGAAGTAGTGTTAGTGTGTGTGTGTGTGTGTATAGGAACAGGACTCACTTATTGAGTTTTCATTAGCTGGTCGTTTTCGGAGGAAAGTTAAAACGAAATTAGCCTATAAAGATAAGACTACTACATAGTAGAGAGAGAGAGAGAAATTATTGAAACGTATACATAATTTAATATAGTATAACTTAACGCCTAGGTTCGGCTCCTCTCCAACAACTTTCAGACCAATCAAATGTGTTGTCGTGGCCAGTAATGTCTTGTCAAAACTTTCCCACTAAGCATATTTCGAGTAACCCCTTCAAATTTTTATTCTATTGAGATAGTAAATAATTACTTTTACCTGTCTCAACTCTCAATAAAGTAAGAAATTAAGAATTAATGTTATTGCGGGTTTCAGTTGACTCAATTGATAAAGTTTTTAATAGTTGAATAAGAAATTTAGAGTTCAATCCCTGCCTACACCAAAATTTGATTAATGTATTGGTCTGATTATAAAGAGCAATACACTTTCCAATATTCTCTATCCATTTAAGTATTATTTCTTTATCTATTCTTTATTCTTTCTTTAATCCTTCTTTATTTATTTTTTTTCTAATAACTCTTTATTCTTCATTTATTCATTCTAAAGTCTAAACTACTATATTTTTCAAATTTGTAATAGTTTTATTTTATAAATCTCCCAATGGTATAATTTCAAATTTCCAACTATCTATTTTGTTAACGGTCTAATTTTAATTTTCATGCTTGTTAGTCTTTATCAAATTTATGTTAGTCTTGTGCAAGTCCTTTGAAAATTATATGTAATTTAGAATTTATCAAATCTATGTATATTTGGAATGAGTTTATTCATTAATTATTCCCTAAAAAATCGTTAGTTTTTATATTTTAATTATTAATATTCATTAAATTATTAGTATCCCTTTGGACTCTCTCTCTCTCTCTCTATATATATATATAATATCTTAATTTAAGGGATTATTATTCCTATTCATTAACTTCTAATTAATTTCCCGCAACCAAAAAAAAAAAAAAAAAAGTAGGAAGGCAGAAGCGGAAGGCCCGCATTTCTCCCATCAAAACATAAAAATATAAAGGCCGCACCCACACGTTTCACTTAAACAAACTAATTTGGTCCGTTCTTAGCAGACGGAGAGAGAGAGAGAGAGAGAGAGAGAGAGAGAGAGAGAGAGAGGGAAATCGTTGATGTGCTTCACCAAGGGAGAGAGAGAGTTGTGTCTTCTTTGTCCTTCATCGTTTGCACCGCCTTTACAACCGCTTGTCCTCCACAATTCCAATGACATTTAGTCCAAATGGGGCAGGTCGGTTTTTTTTCCTTTTATTTTTATAATTTAATTAGTTTTATGAGAAAATTTGTGTTTTGTGATTTCATTGAGATTTGTATTTTTTTCAGATTATGTTTTGTTGTACTTTGTAGTTATTGAGATAAAAGACTGAAATTTTAATTTGTTGTGCCAAATTTTTTATTTCAATTTATTCAGGTGTAAAATTTTTTAAGGATATAAAATTAAAATGGATTAGAGAATGAACAGTACTCTCTTGGTGAAGAGAGCTACTGTAGCAACTCTTAAAAAAGTACATTTTGGAGAGACTATTGGAGCTGATTTTTGTGGGTTTACTCTCCCAATTTTTTAGTAAAATGGCTTTAGAGAGCTTATTGGAGATGCTCTAACCCATGCACCGAATATGGACCAAATTGTCTCACAACATTTTGAATTGTACATAGCTCACGCACCACTGTAATGGGAGAACAATCCAACCATTGGAACACACTACAAGTCTACAATCTCAAGTGGCAAAAAGCTGACATCGAGGTGCCAAACCTTCCCATCAAAGTGAGTTTAAGTTTTTTTTTTTTTTTTTTTTTTGAGACAAAAGCACTTTCCCCCTTTATTTATAAGGTAGTTCACAATTGCCCCCTAAACTATAAAATTGAGTAATGTTTCCCCTCAACAATTGAAAATGAACAAATACACCTTATCGTTAGTTAAACCGTTAACACATAACGAAATCTTTTGGTTCCTATAATATTTCACAATGAAATTACTAAAATACTCTTGAGGGGGGAACTTGCAAATGACCCAATTGTTAAGGGAGAAAAAGTGTAATTTACCTTAATTTTAATACTCCTATGTAAAACTTCCTATAATATACCATTCATTACAATCTTGTCACATCTTATATTTCTTTAAATGACATAATAAAAATACATATTAATAAGTATCATTATTTTCTCCAAAAAAAAAAAAGTATCATTATTGTGGGGCCAGAAAGAGTCAGGCAACCCCGGCCCACTTCGAACCATGCCCAAAGGCCCACGCCGAGGAGGCGTCCAAGGTTCGAGGACGAAAGTATAAAGCCCAATTGCCCAAGAAGCAGTGCCGAAGACGATTCCTTCCTCGGACTGCCGAGATCATAAAGTGGACAAGCAGCACACCATCAAAGGGAGTCTTCCCGAGCATCCAAAGAGCAAATGGCAAGTACCAAGTGCCAGCAATGGAAGCATGGTGGAGGAGCAAGTCCCAGATGAACTGTCACCTCCACATTAAATGCCCTCAACTAACGCCCTGACTGCATTAATGAGGATAGGACCCCTGAACAGTACTGTCTTGGGCGTTGCAACCCACAGAAGGAATGGGAATGCGGCTGATGGGAGAGGCTCTCAAGTGGTAGTCTAGCTAATCAACAAATGTAGGGCTAGGATTAACTGAGAGGGATGTATATAATGTAAGGAGCCCCTCTTGAAAAGGGGACGGGGAAACGGAAAACCTGAATCAAGAAGTACTGTAGCGACTTGTATTCTCCCAAACCTTGTAATCAATCTTCAAAGAAATAATAAGAACTCCAAGCTCTGGAGAGCAGGTCCGAGGAGCATTATTGTGCATCCCAATTCACGTTTAAGATATTAGACTCATGTGTGACCATGCATGGCCGTTGCATTCCTCACTAGGGCCTAGTTCTTGAACCCGCTCTCTACAAATTCATTGCAGGGTTAGCTGGGCTTGGGTCCACTCTCTCAACCCGTAGAAGTGCCCAAATCCGGTCCCTACAATTATTATCATCTTTTAATTTAGAAAAAATAAAAATAAAAGGGAAATCCTAAAAATACTACAAGTTTTACTACATAAAGCTTACAAATTGATGTGGCAATAAATATGATTGGTGGTCTTCAATATCCTCATAATTGAATATTAGAATTGTCTATTTATAATTGGTGACACATCATTTTCTAAGCTCAATGTAGTAAATGACTTTAATAAATGATATACTAAATGACACATCATACATTTCTTTAAATGATATAATAAATGACTTCATAAAAAAAAAATATAATCATAATAAGTACCTGTAAGGTAAGAATTTGTTCCACCCCACATCTAATTGTTGTCCTACCGCGGTTGCAGGCGCGATGCGGTTTTTGCCTTCGCCCCGAGTGCAGGACCAAGCAAGGGCGAGTCTCCTTGTACTTGTAATCCCACATCGGTTAGAAGAGCGCCCCACTAACGCTTTATATGCTTCTGGAGCTTGCGTTAGTGTACCACTACTCACATGTGAGTAGTGGTACACTAACGCAAGCTCCAAAAGCATATAAAGCGTTAGTGGGGCGCTCTTCTAACCGATGTGGGATTACAAGTACAAGGAGACTCGCCCTTGCTTGGTCCTGCACTCGGGGCGAAGGCAAAAACCGCACCGCGGTAGGTACACAATTAGACGGGGCGGAGGCAGCTAAGGCCCATCCCAACCCCAAAAAGCGCTTTTTGTAAGGTAAGAATTTGTTCCACCCCACATCTAATTGTTGTCCTACCGCGGTGCGGTTTTTGCCTTCGCCCCGAGTGCAGGACCAAGCAAGGGCGAGTCTCCTTGTACTTGTAATCCCACATCGGTTAGAAGAGCGCCCCACTAACGCTTTATATGCTTCTGGAGCTTGCGTTAGTGTACCACTACTCACATGATGAAGAGGGAGCGCCCACTGAGTAGACCACACAAAAAAAAAAAATAAGAAACACCGCCCGAAGAATCTCGATAGTAGTTCCATGAACAATCCTTTGCGGGATTGGATTTTTTTGATATTTGACAAAAAAGAAAATCCAATACCGCCCTACCCCATTATAAGACGGATGAGCTCCACCGTATGGTCAAAGTAGAAGCTGTTAACCTGGTGGGTTAACAGATCCTGCAATATTTCCGACGCATGGGAGATGCTCCCCTGAGCATCAATAACCTCCGCAGCGAGTTCGGGCATCGTCCAGCTCTGTGGAGCTTGAAATCCCCGCATGCTGCAGAAGGTTAGAAAGGGTCTCTCCGGCACTCTCATGAATAGAGTCGAGATCTCCGTCCAGGTAGGAGTAGGAGTCCGGTGCCTGGTTCAAGCTCTGTTCACTGACTACAGGCGATCCCGAAACCGTATCGCTGCCCGGGGAAGCAATCCCCGAAGACTCGACAATCGGGGACTCAGAGAGGGTCTCGGGAGCATGATGGTGAGATGCCTGGTCCCCCTCTAGAGGAGGTGGCGCATCCAAAATGGGTTGGTTAGAGTTGTTACTCGCCGAGCTTTCCGCAGGCGGAACAACCCTACCTCCACGTTCTTATTAGCGGCACCACCACCATCGAGTTCAGCCGCAAGAGGTTGGGGCTGCAGAACAGGTGGTAGTGGCGCTTGGTTTACTCCCGAGCTTGATGCACCGGAAGCTCCTGACGCCACCATCATGTTAGCCGAAGTCATCTCAATATCAAACAAACCCCCAAGGCCCGCGTAGTGGTACACTAACGCAAGCTCCAGAAGCATATAAAGCGTTAGTGGGACGCTCTTCTAACCGATGTGGGATTACAAGTACAAGGAGACTCGCCCTTGCTTGGTCCTGCACTCGGGGCGAAGGCAAAAACCGCACCGCGCCTGGCACCGCGGTAGGACAACAATTAGATGTGGGGTGGAACAAATTCTTACCTTACAGTACCTATTAATAAGTATCATTATTATCAACTTTCAATTAAAAAAAATCCTAAAAATACTACAAGTTTTACTATATAAAACTTACAAATTGATGTGATAATGAATGTGATTAGTGGACTTCAATATCCTCATAACTGAATATTAGAATTGTCTCTTTATAATTTGTGACAAATCATTTTGTGAGCTCAAATGTAGTAAATGACTTTAATAAATGATATAATAAATGACACATCATTCCTTTAAATTATATAATAAATGACTTTAAATGAAATAATAATGTCTTCATAAACAAAAACAATCATAATAAATACCTATTAATAAGTATCATTATTATTAACTTTCAATTTAGAAAAAAATAAAAGGAAAATTCTAAAAATACTACAAGTTTTTCTACATAAAACTTACAAATTAATGTGACAATGATTGTGATTGCTAGACTTCAATATTCTCATAACAGAAAATTAGAATTGTCTCTTTATAATTGGTAACACGTCATTTTGTAAGCTCAATGAAATAAATTACTCTAATAAATGACACATCATTTCTTTAAATGATATAATAAATGACTTCATAGAAAAATACAATCATAATAAATATCTATTAATAAGTATCATTATTATCAACTTTCAATTTAGAAAAAAAAATTAAAATAAAAGGAAAATCCTAAAAATATTACAAGTTTTACTATATAAAGTTTACAAATTGATGTGACAATGAATTTAATTGGTGGACTTCAATATCCTCATAACTTAATATTATAACTGTCTCTTTATAATTGGTGACACATCATTTTGTAAGCTCAATGTAATAAATGACTTTAATAAATGACTTCATAAACAAATACAATCATAATAAATACCTATTAATAAATATCATTATTATCAACTTTCAATTTTGAAAAAAATAAAAGGAAAATCCTAAAAATACTACAAGTTTTATTACATAAAACTTATAAATTGATGTGACAATAAATGTGATTGATAGACTTCAATATCCTCGAAAATTAGAATTGTCTCTTTATGATTGGTAACACGTCATTTTGTAAACTCAATATATTAAATGACTTTGATAAATGACACATCATTTCTCTAAATGATATAATAAATGGCTTTAAATGATATGATAAATGACTTCATAAACAAATACAATAATAATAAATTCTAAATAATAAATATCATTATTATCAACTTTCAATTTAGAAAAAATAAAAATAAAAGGAAAATCCTAAAAATATTACAAGTTTTACTATATAAAGCGTACAAATTGATGTAACAATGAATGTGATTGGTGGACGTTAATATTCTCATAACTTAATATTAGAATTGTCTATTTATGATTTGTGACAAATCATTTTGTGAGCTCAATGCAGTAAATGACTGTAATAAATGATATAATAAATGACACATCTTTTCTTTAAATGATATAATAAATGGCTTTAAATGATATAATAAATGACTTCATAAACAAATACAATAATAATAAATACCAATTAATAAATATCATTATTATCAACTTTCAATTTAGAAAAAATTAAAAATAAAAGGAAAATCCTAAAAATATTACAAGTTTTACTATATAAAGCTTACAAATTGATGTGACAATGAATTTGATTAGTGGACTTCAATATCCTCTCGATCATAACTAAATATTAGAGTTGGTTTCTTTATGATAGGTGACACATCATTTTGCAAGTTTTATGTAATAAAACTTGTAGTGTTTTTAGGATTTTCCTTTTATTTATTTTTTAAATAGAAAGTTGATAATAATGATACTTATTAATAGATACTTATTATTATTGTATTTGTTTATGAAGCCATTTATTATATCATTTAAAGTCATTTATTATGTCATTTAAAGAAATGATGTATCATTTATTATATCATTTAGTGACATATCATTTTTTTTTTTTTTTTGGTAAGCTCAATGTAGTAATTTTTTTTATAAAGAAAACAATGTAGTAAAACTTTTAGTACCTATAGCATTGCACAAAATAAAAACATTTAGAAAATTATATTTTTGTTGAACTTTCGGGCATATTGCACGAGTCTAACTAGTTAATAATAATACTACTAAGCGAACATTCTAAACCAGAAAAGAACGTATATTTATAAATAAATAAATAAAACTATTGATAATTATGATAGCTATTAATCAATCATGAAAACCTATTAATATCAATCACAATAACTCATGCAATATACACAAAACTTCATTAAAAATATAATATTCTCTATGTTTTATTTATTTTTAAATATGAAAGTTGATAATTATGATAGTTATTAATAAGTATATATTATAATTGTATTTGTTTATGAAGTTATTAATTAGTATATTACTCAAATAAAATATTATGTGGCAAGATTCTAATGGAGTGTGTAGATATAATAAGTTTTGTGAGAAGGGAAAAACTTAAGTACAAAATATTAAATGCAATACATTAGATTCGCTAATTTTATTGAAACTCCTAATTCCATTTAATTTAATTGTCTTTGAAAAAATAACACTATTTGTAAGTATTTCATTGATGAATGCAACTATATGTTTGAATTTAATTGGAGAACCTAATATACTACACCAAAAGTATTGTACCTAAATTTTTTCACCCTTATAAGAAATACCTCTAGTATTTAAACATATTAAAAATATAGTTGTGGGGGGTGAAAAGCCCAACCTAACGTATTAGGCCCAAAGCCCTATTTGAAGACTACTGTTTGTCCGAAGAGATGAAAACACTTGAGAAGAAGCCCATGTAAAAGAAACATGTCTGGAGAGGAGCATGGTCATAGTCCGAGGAGACATTCAGTTGTCCGAGGAGGCCATTATCCTCGGGTCTGAAGAAGCTTGGTCCAACAGGCGTCTGGGAAGCTCAAATGATCCTCCTGACAAGTGTAATGAGATGAACCTCAGGCGTGCATGAAGATAGCAGGAACGGAGAAATATCTAGAGGACAAACTTCAACCACCACATTAAATGCATTGCACCTATTTTTCTGGCCGCATTAAAGTGGAGAAGACCCCTGAACAGTGCACTCTCAACTACCGCCACTCACACAAGGCTAAAGAGGATACATGATGGGACATGCACTCAAGTGGGCGTCTAGATCATGAACAAGTGGACGATGAAGATGAAGGGAGAGGGTACTATATAAGGGGGAGAGGCCTCTGATAAGAGGGGATTGAAGAAAGAAAGAAAGAAAGAAGTAAACACCATTACTGTAGCTCTAAGAACTGTAACAAACGTTCATTCAATATATTTCCTCTTCGGACGTCTATGTTTGCATCTATCCGAACACGATTGAATGTTAATTTACTCACAAGCACTATAGTCCAATACTGTTTAATTCACTACTAGCCCAGCTCTTTCACCCACTCTCTACAAATTCATTGTCTTGGGTTCATTGGGCTCACAATCCATACCTTTTGGGCTTGGGCTACAAAAATTGACCCTACAATTGGCGCCGTCTGTGGGAAGAGCTTGTGCAAGGGTGAAAACAACAGTTGATGATGGCAGGACGAGGTCAACAACAAGCAGAATTCAGGGCATCCCAACACGTGGACCCTTTTGTTAACTTAGAAAGGAGACAAGATCGTGAGGGCAGTGCACACACTGTGCATGTTGGCCAAAGCCAGTCACAGGGCGGAAGTCACATGTCCCATGCAGAGAAGAACCGGGATTTGCAACTGGAAGTAGAAAAACTAAAAAGGGAGTTGCACCATGCAAAGAGGAAACGGGCTTCCTCGTATTCTGATGAGGACCCTGATGACGAGCAGGATGTCACTTATCAACATAAATCTAGGACACCAGCCAGCGAGTCCTATACCTATGAAGAGGAGTCCCATCGCAGGAGGCAACATAGAAGCCCATCACGTGGAGACGTGGGGAACGATGCCATGAGCAGGGCTCTGAATCAGATTTCTAGGTCACCCTTTACACACAGGATTGAGGAAGCGAGACTTCCTCGGCGCTTTAACCAACCAACGTTCACCATCTACAATGGTAAACAGACCCCGTGGAACACGTGAGCCATTTTAACCAAAGGATGGCTGTCTACTCTAGAGATGAAGCTCTGATGTGTAAGGTTTTCCCTTCCAGTCTTGGGCCAGTTGCCATGAGGTGGTTTGACGGTCTGAAGGCAGACTCCATCAACTCCATCAACTCCTTCAAAGAGCTCACTCAAGCATTCGGCTCCCGTTTTGTCACGTGCCGAAGAGTGGCCAGGCCCTTGTCTTCACTGCTATCCTTAACCATGCAGGAGGGTGAGACCGTCAAGGCATATTCAGATAGATACTGGGAGATGTTCAATGATATGGAATGCAACTCTGATGCAATGGTCCTCAGCACATTCAAGCTCGGCCTCCCTACTGACCATGGTTTGAGGACGTCCTTATCTGGCAAACCGGTCACAAACATGCGTCAACTTATGGACTGCATAGAAAAGTACAAAAGAGTTGAAAAGGATCAGCAGCAAGGAAAGGGTAAGGACAAGGTTATCCCCCAGGAGAGGAGGGATTTCAGGTCGGACCGTTATAACCACAGTAAACCGCGGAGAGATTTTGCTGGGCAATCAGGATCGACAAATCCTCAAGTAGTCAACACTGTGTTCAAAGAGCCAGTGCACCAGGTCTTGGAAAAAATCAAGAATGAATCATTCTTCAGGTGGCCGAACAAGATGGTAGGAAACCCTGAGAGGCGCAATCATAATCTCTACTGCCAGTACCATCAAGATCATAGGCATACCACGGAGGATTGTAGGAGCCTGTGGGATCACTTGGACCAACTGGTTCGTGATGGTAGACTAAGACACCTCTTGCACCCCTCCAACGGCCGAAGAGGGCAGATGGGCTCAGGGCCACGAAGAGATGACCCTTCAAAGCTGCCACTAGGAACTATTAACGTCATCTTCGTCGCACCGGGGAGAACAAGATCCTGGCCATTGAAAGTTATGTCGGTGGGCCGACCATCAGCAGGGGAATCAAGCCGAGGTCCGAAGAGAGTTAAGTCCGGTGCCCCACTGGTGATAGGGTTCTCAGACGAAGACATGGTTGGCACCATCCAACTCCATGATGATGCATTAGTCATCACCCTCAAAATAGGAGGGTACGATGTGAAGAGGGTGATAGTAGACCAGGGTAGTGCTGTGGAGATAATGTACCCAGATCTCTACAAGGGGCTAGGCCTAAAACCCCAAGACCTGACACCATACAATTCCCCCCTCATAAGCTTTGAAGGAAGGGCTGTCACCCCAAAGGGCTGGATACGCTTACCTGTGCAAGCCGGCTCCGAAGTGATAGAGGTGGACTTTATAGTTGTGGACATATATTCACCCTATACGGCAATCGTAGCCAGACCTTGGCTTCATGCACTTGGGGTTGTTTCCTCTACTTTGCATCAGAAGGTCAAATACCCATCTGAAGGGCAAGTTCATGAGATCTGAGGAGACCAGTCCGTAGCCCGACAGTGCCTAGTGGCTGCCATTCAACATGAGCCCGAAGCCGAGTCCTCGTCCAGGGCCGAAAGGGGTTTATAGCAGTTAAAGTCTCGGGAATTGCCCGTCGAAGGTTCAGACGAAGGCACTCAATGTGAAGATTTAACGAAAGTGGTTATTGGAGATGATCCTGATAAGTTCTTCCAAGTCGGATCTCAGCTACCTCTTCAAGAGAGGGAAGAGCTAATAGAGTTTCTCAAGCGAAATCTTGATGTATTTGCCTGGAGTGCTTACGAAGCCCTAGGGGTAGACCCGGAGTTCATATGTCACCACTTGAAGGTAAACCCACTGATCACCCCTAAGAAACAGCCTCCTCGGCACCCGTCCAAGGAACATGCTGATGCGGTAAGAGAAGAAGTAGCAAAGCTCAAACAAGCTGGAGCTATTAAGGAAGTTTTTTATCCTGAGTGGCTGGCAAATACCGTGGTGGTAAAGAAGAAGAGTGGAAAATGGCGAGTGTGCGTGGACTTCACTGATTTGAATAAGGCTTGCCCCAAAGATCCATTCCCTATGCCGAAAATTGATCAGCTGGTGGATGCCACTGTCGGCCATCCTCAGATGAGCTTCCTAGACGCCTTCCAAGGCTACCACCAGATACCACTAGCCCTGGATGACCAGGAGAAAACCGCTTTTGTCACCCCTATTGGTAATTACCACTATAAAGTGATGCCATTTGGCTTAAAGAACGCGGGGTCTACCTACCAGAGGATGATGACGAGAATGTTCGAGCCACAGCTGGGCAAAAATATCGAGGTCTACATAGATGACATGGTGGTAAAGAGCAAGGTTGTCGCCGAGCATGTGAAGGACCTTGAAAGTACCTTTGAGGTTCTAAGAAAGTACAAACTGCGACTAAATGCTTCTAAGTGCTCATTTGGGGTGGGGTCCGGCAAGTTTTTGGGATACATGGTGACTCACAGAGGGATTGAGGTTAACCCCGACTAGATAAAGGCCATCAACGATTTACGAGCTCCTCGGAATCCCAAGGAGGTTCAGAAACTGACCGGAATGGCTGCTGCCCTGAATCGATTCATCTCTAGATCAGCAGACAGGTGTTGGCCCTTCTTCTCTCTACTCAACAAGTGGAAGGGATTCGAATGGAGTGAAGAATGTGCTTTGCCCTTTCAGCAACTCAAAGATTATCTAGCTCGGCCACCAATCATGTCCAGTCCTGAGCCAGATGAGGTATTGTTCGCCTACATCGTTGTAGCTCCCTATGCGGTGAGCCTGGTGTTGATACGGTCAGACAGTGGTGTGCAAAGACCAGTTTATTACGTAAGCAAGTCGCTGCATGAGGCCGAGACTCGTTACTTGCCTCTGGAGAAGGCTATCCTAGCAGTGGTGCTCGGTACACGGAAGCTACCTCACTACTTCCAGGCCCATACGGTCATTGTCCTCACTCAACTCCCACTCAAGGCTGTACTCCAAAGCGCTGATTACACTGGACGGATTGCCAAATGGGGTACGATCTTAGGGGCTTTCGATATAAGATATATGCCCCGTACATCGATCAAGGGTCAGGTCCTTGCGGATTTGGTGGCTGAGTTCACGGAGCCCCAACTAGAAGAAGTAAAGCCTACGACAGACATGGATGAAAAATCAGTTGGCATGATCTCCCAACAGAGTCCCTCCCATTGGGAAGTGTACGTTGATGGCGCGGCAAACCAAAGAGGTTCTGGAGTTGGGCTAGTGTTGATATCCCCCGAAAGAATCATTATCGAGAAGTTGTTAAGGCTGGACTTCTCGGCAACGAATAATGAGGCGGAGTATGAGGCCCTGCTAATGGGAATGGCTATGGTCCGAAGAATGGGAGGAAAGTCCGTGGAGTTGTTCTGGGACTCAAGGTTAGTCGTAGGTCAAGTACAAGGCGAGTTTGAGGCAAAGGATGAAAGAATGCAGGGGTACTTGAGCCGAGTTAAATGTCTGCAATCGGAGTTCGACTCTTTCAGTTTGCTACACATCCCCAGAGGTGGTAACTCACATGCTGATTCCTTGGCCACGCTTGCTACCTCCTCGGCGCAAAACCTGCCGAGAACCATCCTCGTCGAGGACTTGCATGGGCCTACAGAGGCAAAAAGAGAGGTAATCCAGGTTCACCAAGTCAGGGCCGGGCCCTGCTGGATGGACCCTATAATTAAATTCCTAAAAGAAGATATATTGCCAGAAGAGAAGGGGGAAGCTGACAAAGTTCGGAGGAAAGCGACCAGATTTTGGTTATCCGAGGACCAGAAATTATACAGACGCTCCTATTCGGGACCATACTTGTTGTGCATGCATCCTGAATCGTCTGAGCTATTACTAGAAGAGCTACACGAAGGAATCTGTGGGAGCCACACTGGAGGCAGATCTTTGGCTCACCGAGCCCTCACCCAAGGCTATTGGTGGCCTAACATGCAAAAAGAAGCCCACGAGTATGTTAAAAAGTGTGATTAGTGTCAACGCTTCGCCCCAAACATTCACCAGCCAGGGGGAACTCTTAATCCGCTATCTAGCCCATGGCCTTCGCCCAATGGGGCTTGGATATCGTGGGACCCGTCCCTAAAGCTGCAGGAAACAAAAAGTACCTTCTGGTCGGCACAGACTATTTCACCAAGTGGGTCGAAGCCGAGCTGCTAGCCAATATCAGAGACGTTAATGTGCAAAAGTTTGTGTGGAAGAATATTGTCACTCGGTTTGGGGTTCCTCACACTCTCATCTCGGACAATGGCCTACAGTTCGATAGCAAGGCATTCAGGAATTATTGCAGCGAGCTGGGAATTATAAATAGATACTCCACTCCTGCCTATCCCCAGGGTAATGGGCAAGCAGAAGCTGTTAACAAGGTCATAGTGAATGGCTTGAAGAAGAGGCTAGATGACGCGAAGGGCAAATGGGTAGAAGAATTACCACATGTACTTTGGGCTTACAGAACTACGCCTCGCAGGTCTACTGGAGAGACCCCCTTCTCAATGACCTATGGGGCTGAAGCTGTCATTCCTTTGGAAATCGGGTTCCCAACATTAAAAACTAGCTCGTTCAGTCCGACCGGCTACAATGAGCAGCTAGAGAAGAGTTTGGATCTGATTGAGGAAAGGAGGGAAACTGCAATGGTTCGGCTGGCACATTACCAACAAAAGCTCAGGCAGGGCTACGATGCTAACGTAAAGCTAAGACCTCTAACACCTGGTGATCTGGTGCTGAGGAAAGTTGTGGGCACTGCAAAGAACCCAGCTTGGGAAAAATTAGGACCCAATTGGGAAGGGCCATATCGCATCACTTCAGGAGCTGGCATTGGGGCTTATTTCTTGGAAGACCTGGATGGTCATGTAATACCACGTCCTTGGAATGTAAATAACCTCAAGAGGTACTTTTATTAATCGAATCTTCTCTTCAGCCGATATGCCAATTCGCTACGTAAAGTGTTCTCTCAAGTGTTTAAACTTAAATCCAATCATGCCTGTAGTCCTCGGACCAGATGATTCGGGTTAGTTAACACTCATTCACCGCTTTCTCTAAGTGTTTAAACTTAAATCCAATCATGCCTGTAGTCCTCGGACCAGATGATTTGGGTTAGTTAACACTCCGTTACAGTTCTCTAAGTGTTTAAACTTAAATCCAATCATGCCTGTAGTCCTCAGACCAGATGATTTGGGTTAGTTAACACTCCGTTACATTTCTCTAAGTGTTTAAACTTAAATTCAATCATGTCTGTAGTCCTCGGACCAGATGATTTGGGTTAGTTAACACTCTGTTACAATTCTCTAAGTGTTTAAACTTAAATCCAATCATGCCTATAGTCCTCGGACCAGATGATTTGGGTTAGTTAACACTCTGTTACAGTTCTCTAAGTGTTTAAACTTAAATCCAATCATGCCTGTAGTCCTCGGACCAGATGATTTGGGTTAGTTAACACTCCGTTACAGTTCTTTAAGTGTTTAAACTTAAATCCAATCATGCCTGTAGTCCTCGGACCAGATGATTTGGGTTAGTTAACACTCCGTTGCAGTCCTCCAAGTGTTTAAACTTAAATCCAATCATGCCTATAGTCCTCGGACCAGATGATTTGGGTTAGTTAACACTCCGTTACAGTTCTCTAAGTGTTTAAACTTAAATCCAATCATGCATGTAGTCCTCGGACCAGATGATTTGGGTTAGTTAACACTCCGTTGCAGTTCTCTAAGTGTTTAAACTTAAATCCAATCATGCCTGTAGTCCTCGGACCAGATGATTTGGGTTAGTTAACACTCCGTTGCAGTTCTCTAAGTGTTTAAACTTAAATCCAATCATGCCTGTAGTCCTCGGACCAGATGATTCGGGTTAGTTAACACTCATTCACCGCTTTCTCTTAAGTGTTTAAACTTAAATCCAATCATGCCTGTAGTCCTCGGACCAGATGATTTGGGTTAGTTAACACTCCGTTACAGTTCTCTAAGTGTTTAAACTTAAATCCAATCATGTATGTAGTCCTCGGACCAGATGATTTGGGTTAGTTAACACTCTGTTATAGTTCTCTAAGTGTTTAAACTTAAATCCAATTATGCCTGTAGTCCTCGGACCAGATGATTTGGGTTAGTTAACACTCAAATATGTTCGTTCCCTGTGGTCCTTGAACCAAATAGCACAGGTTAGTCAACACCCCCACACAGCTATTGACACTGGGGCTTAGTGCTAAAATTCTTGATTGTGTTTAAATTGATTCTAACTTATGATTGGCTTCCTTAGTTATGTTTAGTTCAAAGCCGAGGGGTAATAACACTCTTTGTATATTTGGAAAGACATGTGAAACTTCCATAATTACTCGCTGCAATCATTACTTATTGATAACTCTTATACGAACTGTTCTTTTCAGTACCAATTTCGATTATTCATACCATCAGTATGATATAGTGATCAAGTTTATTCGCATTGTTATAATTGCAAAGTACAGTTATATGCAGCAATAATAAGTCATAAGACATATAACGAAAACACTAGAAACAAAAGAAAAACTGTTTCATTGATCAAAAGAAAAGGGTTTACAATTCCTTACATAAAAACAAAATTAATACAAGTACAAAATAAAAGCCCCTATGTCTAAGTCTTCGGTTGAGGGACCACAGATTTGGCAGCCTGTTCTGTCCGAGTAGCAGCAGCTTCTGGGGCCTGGTACTTGGGCTCAGAAGAGGTCTTCCCCTTTTCCAGCCCTTTGCCCTTATCCTTGGGTGGCTCAGCTTGTTTGCCCTTGTCACCTGGCTGGTCAGACTCCTTGGAGGCCTCAAGGTTGGCAGGAGGGACTTGGCTGGCCAGGGGTTGATCTGAGGCCTCTAGGAGCTGTGTAGGAGGAAGATCAGCCACCGGGATCTCTCGGATCTCAGGATCGTAGTATATGCTCCCAAGCAGTCTCAGCTCCGAGTCAGCAGGGACTCTAGCAGCGTCCAGTGCCTTGTTCCAAGTTATGTCGCAATAGTCTCGACTAACCGAGGCAAATTGCTCCGTAAGCTGGGATCCGGTCTCGTCCACCCCCAGCTAGTATACTACTTTTCTCTCAGCCTCGATTGCCTCCTTGGCCAGTTGAGCATTCTGCTCGGCTAATCGGGCGCTCTCCTTGGCTTTCCTAAGTTCATCTTTAAGCCCTTTCACCAACTCCTTCTCGGTTGCCAAGTTGATCTCGGCCATATTCAGCAGCTTGCATTGCTCTTCGGCCTGTTTTTCAACATTTTTAGTACCAGCATCGAGGCTATTCTTCTGGTTGGTCATCTCTTTGAACTGCTCAGATAGATGGGCATATTCCTCCTTCAGCTGGGCCAGAGATTTTTCCACCTCGGCCCGAGAGTAGACCGCTGCCTGGGCCTCAAGATGGGACTTTTTATTCCACTCCTCGGCCATAAAGATCTGCTAGGTGACCTACGTAATGGAAATTCCGAATATAAAGCACAGAAAAAGGGAAAAAGCAAAAGTTTCAGTAATTCAACTAAGTTGACTGAGCTCGCTTACCATGGCCATATCCCTCTTAAGGGATTGAAAGAGCTCCTGTTGGTTGAAACGCCTGTAGGAGTCCATGTCATGGGGGAGGAGGAGTGGCTGCTGCAAGGCTTCAGCAACATAACCTGCCCTTCCCCCATCATAATTCCTGAGGGAGGTGTCCCAGGAGATTGGAGCGCCATCCAACTCCAACCTTGGAGACCAGATACGAGGTCCTCCTCCTCGGCAGACATCAGCCACTATGACCTCATCTCGGCTTTCAGTGGACGAGGCCCTATGGTTCCGGTGGTCCTTCACCACCTTTTGCTGCTTGGTCCCTTTGGGTGGCAGCGCTTGCCTTTCCTCAGTATCAAGGAGGGGCCTCTTCTTCTTCAGATCCTGCATGGGCTTCAGGCCGGGATCAGGAACCTGGGGAGGCGCTGGGGGAAGACTCGCAGGCAGTTGGGACGTACTGGTCCCTTTGGACTCAACTTTTTTCCCCCTGTTCCTCATCAAATTCCTTAAGTCAGCCATGCCTTCCTCTTCCGAAGAGCTTCCTGGGAGAGCAGCTACTAAAACGGGACGGGCACTAGAATGCCTATCAGTTTCCTCCTCGGTGTCGGAAACTTGTATCACCTGAACCCTTCCTGAAGCTTCCTCTTCAAACTTGAACTCGTCAATCTGCTCGTCAAGTGAGGGGGTTGAAGAAGCGACTCTTTCCTCGGCTACAATGGATTCAAGAGGAACCTGTTGAATCGGCTGAAGGAGCTGGGCTACACCCTGTGGATTGGGATGTGGCACGGGCAGAAGATCGTATTGAGCCAAGAAGCCTTTCTGAGCTACGTCTATACGGCTGAGACGATAATCTCCCTGTGTTATCGCGTTGCCGACCGGCTGAAAATCCTTCTTGCATGCCTTGTAACCAAGAATAAGGGGGACCGACCGAAGTTGCCCGTCCTCACTTACAAAGATCTCTGATCTTAGCAAGTAGTTGAGCGCAGCAGTGTTGGTGAGACTCAGCCAAGGAGAAACGTGGTCTCTATCTGTTAAACATCACAACAAAGCGCAGTCAGAAACTTGAAAATAGTGACAAAAAAGTAAAAACATATCTGTTAGAACAAGGAAATCCTAAACCCACTGTTAGTAAACCTAAGTCTAATATATCCCACCTGGCTCTCTTGGCTTGGTTCGGCAATGAGAACCATCATACCACGCGCCCGAGACGATCACGTAGTCGTCCTTCATCCCTTTATTAGATTTGGGAAGGCAGGAAAGTAGCCTAACGGTATCGGACCGGGATTTAAGATAATACCCCGCCCCTTACTGGCTATGACACTCGTACATGTGTACCACGTCACGCCAGGTGAGTCCTAATCCGAAGAGACGGTTCAGATCATCAATGGCTCCTAAAATTCTAAAGACATTGGGCGCACACTGGTCGGGACTAAGCCTATGGTTTCGAAGGTAATTATTGGTGATAGGACCCATAGGGATAGTCATCCCACCTTCTAAAAAGGCGATGATGGGGATTACGACCTCGCCCGTCTTACGATCTGTTAGTATTCTCTCTGGAGGACAATACCTCAAACCCACATTTTGAGGTATGCGGTATGTTCTCCTAAACTCCTCTATTTGGGCAGGGCTATCTACCAGATACTCAAATTTACCCATCTTCACTAACTGGGAAGAAGGAAACGCTAAGCGTAGTGATTCAAAGGTGACGGTTTAAAGGCCGAGGAGGCTGGCCGAAGAGAAAGCAGAACGTTTTAGTGGAGAAGAACTTACTCGAACTAAACTGGAGACTGATCCTCGAACTCGCTGAGAAATTCTTATGGATTCTGAGAAAGACTGTAACCGGTGGCAGGGAGAACTTGGAAAATTCGAATGCTGGAGTTTGCTGGGCGCTCTGAGGATTTGCAAAGTAAAGAAGAACTAACCTCCCTTGAGGCTTTATATGGGAACAAGCGAAGGGTCAGGGGCCATCCCGCCCAATTTTTGAGGAAAAAATCACGTCCGTTGGATCTATAGCCCACCGTTGGATGCCAAAGACAAAGCGCCGCCTAGAGTAAATGGTAGTGCCTTAGGGAGACTGAAACGATAGCAGCATTTATGAGGCGCCTACTTCTATGCCCACACGCGTGTAAGTTCCGATATTTTTGTCGTTTCAAACTTCCATTTCGTGACAAGTCAAAATCCTATTTTTTCTCCTCGGATGCGAGGGAAAAACTAAAATTTTGAGGGGCTATTGTGGGGGGTGAAAAGCCCAACCTAACGTATTGGGCCCAAGGCCCTATTTGAAGACTACTGTTTGTCTGAAGAGATGAAAACACTTGAGAAGAAGCCCATGTAAAAGAAACATGTCTGGAGAGGAGCATGGTCACAGTCCGAGGAGACATTCAGTTGTCCGAGGAGGCCATTATCCTCGGATCCGAAGAAACTTGGTCCAACAGGCGTCTGGGAAGCTCAAATGATCCTCCTGACAAGTGTAATGATAGAGATGAACCTCAGGCGCGCATGAAGATAGCAGGAACGGAGAAATATCTAGAGGACAAACTTCAACCACCACATTAGAATGCACTGCACCTACTTTTTTGGCCGCATTAATGTGGAGAAGACCCCTGAACAGTGCACTCTCAACTACCGCCACTCACACAAGGCTAAAGAGGATACATGATGGGACATGCACTCAAGTGGGCGTCTAGATGATGAACAAGTGGACGATGAAGATGAAGGGAGAGAGTACTATATAAGGGGGAGAGGCCTCTGATAAGAGGGGATCGAAGAAAGAAAGAAAGAAAGAAGTAAACACCATTACTGTAGCTCTAAGAACTGTAACAACCGTTCATTCAATATATTTCCTCTTCGGACGTCTATGTTTGCATCTGTCCGAGCACGATTGAATGTTAATTTACTCACAAGCACTACAGTCCAATACTGTTTAATTCACTACTAGCCCAGCTCTTTCATCCACTCTCTACAAATTCATTGTCTTGGGTTCATTGGGCTCACAATCCATACCTTTTGGGCTTGGGCTACAAAAATTGACCCTACAATAGTAAATTACACTTATCCTGCAAACTATTTGATCATGAGCACTTTTACTCCCTTGACTATGGGGTTATTTGCAACTCTCCCCTTAAAGTATTTTAGTAATTTCGTTATTCCTTACAACTTACATTTAAACAGTTTTTCTTATATAAATAATTCGATAGGGACAATAATAGAGGATGGAGAATTTAAACCCTTAACATCTTCATTATAATAAATCCTGTAATTGAATGTTTATTCATGTGGAATAGGGTTTGGTTGAGTTTTCCTTACATGGAATAGTTATTCATAATTATTATTATGTAAATTGATAAATAACTATTCATTTTTAGAAGTGAAGTAATGAGTAATTCTAATTCATGGTAGGGTCCACCATGAATGTAAGAGAAGTGAACACTATTTCACTATACTCTAGGAGTACCTAAGAATTTTCCATGATGTAATAGTTATTCCTTAATATACGTAATAACCTTAGAAATTATTATATTTCCAAAAATTCACACTATCCCTATATGCACAATAATTATAATAACTTGCATGTAACCCATGCAAACGCATAGATGCATTTAAAATTAACCACAATTTTTATTATAAAAATATAAATAATTAGTCAAATTATTTTTAAAAAAAATATATCATGTAACACATGCATACATATAGATACATTTAAAATTAAACACAATTTTTATCATAAAAATATAAATAATTAGTCAAATTTATTTTTTTAAAAGCAAACGTAATTACTCACATATTAAAATTCTTACCTAAATTTAATACTACTTATGATCATTTTTTTTTTCTAATTTTTAATAGATAGAACGTGTAGTGATCTTTGTTGTATGGTGATTTTTATTGAGTATATGTGATTGGTTTTTTTTTTTTTTTTTTTAATTTTACAATTCATTAATATTAGATTCTTAGTATTTTGCATTCATTAACTCACTTAGCACAAAGATTAAAAAACTTAAGTGGATAATTATGGTGTGATCCTCACATAAACTTAGACACATGGCAAAAAATTAGATTCTAATTTCAAATTCTAATTGAATTTTATCTAAGTTTTATCTATTAATATATATAAATATATATTATAAAATTATTATGTTTCCAAAAATATAGATATATGGTTTTATTCCTTTATTCCTATTTTACAACCAAATGTATTGATAATGGATTATTATTCCATGACATTACATTCTATTCCTTGTAATACAAATTACACTTCCTAACGTAATTATCATTCAACGTACCAAATGTACCCTAAAAAGTGTTAGTTGAACTACCAAATCTAATGGGTAAAATATGTAACACCCTTAAGGTTTGGGCTAATACCAAATATAACAAAGGCTTTTAAAAAATATCCAATTTGCTCTCTAAGCATAAACGACATTTAAAACCGTTTGAGAATTCCTTACTCCTCCAAGTCCTCTATTTCCTTCCAACAACTTGTCCTAACTGCAAAGGTCTCATAACGACTACATTATTGCAATTAAATGCGCGCGAGAGTGCATGAGTAACTTATGATATATAAATAACATCTAGATATGGATAAGGAAGCAAAAGGAGCAACAAATTTTATAACGGTATTAAGTGATGTTTGTGCTTATGAAACAAATCGGATATTTTTGAAAAATTTTGGCTGTGTTTGGTTCCTGTAAAATATTTTCCAAAAAATAGCCTATTTTCCGGAAATACTATTTTCCGGAAAGGAAAATATTTTTAAGTGTTTGATTGCATAATGAAAATTGTTGTAGAAAATATTTTCATGTGTTTGGTTCTATTCTGAAAATGCTATTTTCCTACACATTTTTCACATTTTCTCAGCTATTTTCTCAGCATCCAATCAAATTTTATTACAAAAAATTTCAAAATCACAGCAAACTCCGGCGATTAAAAGCAGAAACAAAACCAACGAAAAAAAATATCAAATCTGGTCAGATCGTGGGCTCTGGGTTCGCGAGTCGCACCGGCGATCGACGATCGACGATGGGTTCGTGGCGATCGACGATCGATGATGGGTTCTGGGTTCTGGAAGTGCGATCGTGGGTTCTGGGTTCGCGAGTCGCACCGATGATCGACGATCGTGGCGATCGACGATCAACAATGGGTTCGTGGCGATCTGGGCTCTCTCTTTGCGTGGCGATCGTGGGTTTCGTGGCGATCGTGACGATGGGTTCGTGGCGATCGACGATGGGTTCGCCGGCGAAGTCGCACTGTGATCTGGGCTCTCTCCTTTTCTTCCTCTCTCTCTCTCTCTCTCTCTCTCTCTCTCTCTCTCTCCGAAAATACTTTGAAGTGAAAATAGGAACTGAAAACCATTTCTGTTGTCTAAGGGAAAATAGGAAGTGATTTTCCGAAAAATTTTATTTTCCGTAACTGCCAAACACGCAGAAAATGTGGAAAATGATTTCCTGAAATTGTTTACCACCAATTCAAACGCAGCCTTTGTTAATACATGTCATCTGCCCAAATCTTAAGGATAATTTTGCATTTTACCTAAAAATCAAAAATCAAACAAAGATACAAGTAAAAAAATTTTAAAAATTTTTTGAAATTCAGGGTCAGCTAAAACGTGTCATACATGGGGCTCACTGTACAAGGGGACATGCTCCTTGACCGAAAGCAGGGGTAAGTAGTAGCCGTTTTTGTGAAGTCCCAAACACGTTTGTTAAAAAAACAGCCCCCGTCAAAGAAAAGCAATTTCCACATCCAAAGTCAAGGTTTCCGAGTTGGAATTGGAATTGGAATTTCCTCTCACAAAACTCTATATATAAGACAACCTTGTCTTTTCCCATTTTACAGACCAGCAAGGCCAGCCACACGTCTACCTTGCCTTTTCTTTCCTAAAACTTCTCTCTGTCTCAGTTGTTTGCATAACATTATGGTTTGCTTTCCTTCTTTCTAGCTCAACTTGGTTGAGATTACAACTAAATTAGATTATTTATAAATAAAAAAAAAGTTTAGAGGAGCTGTGGTGTGGATAATATTGGACATGGATCAGAGACCAAACTTTGTCATCCAAGGAGGGTTCAAATTGCCCATTGGGTACAGGTTCCATCCCACAGATGAAGAGCTTGTTGTTCACTATTTGAAGCGCAAGGTTTTTTCTATCCCATTCCCAGCTTCAGTCATTCCTGAGTTTGATGTTTTCCAGACAGATCCTTGGGGCTTGCCAGGTTTGTGAAAATCTCATTTGGTTTCAATTTTTTTCAATATCCTTAATTTTTTGTAGTTCCTAGCGTTGTTTGGCTCAGAAATATGAAAGATTCTGAGACTAAATTCACATGCCATATTACTGTATTTCATACAGTCACATTTTATGCTATAAAGGGTTTTGAAGTTTACATGCTTGTGATTTAAAGCTTATGATTTTATGACCATGGTTTTAGAAATGTTGGTCGAAAATTGAAAAAAGGGTTATCATTTTTTTTTTCTTCCCTTTTCAATGGTTTAGGTGATTTAAATGAAAAAAGGTACTTCTTTAGCAGTAGAAAGAGTGTCAATGAAAACAAGAGCAAGAGAGCTGCTGGTTCTGGTTACTGGAAGCCTATTGGCAAAGACAAGCAAATATTAGCTTCTGGGAGCAACCAAGCAGTTGGGATGAGAAAAGCTCTAATTTTTTGTGAAGGGAAGCGATCCTATGGAACTAAAACAAGATGGGTCATGCATGAATATCGTCTTGTGGACTATGAGACAAACGCCTATTCGACCCAGGTATAAACATAGATGTAATTAGAATAGCTATATCAGATGGATTTGAGGGAAAATTATTACAATTTGAATGAAATTGTGAGGGTAGTACTAACCCCAGTTGCAAATATTACTCTAAGCTTAAGTTTTGTGAGCTTAATGATTTTGGTTTTGATTCCATATCCAGGTATCTGAGATTGAAAAGGAAGATTGGGTTATCTATTGTGTCCTTAAAAGAAAGAAGAGAAATGAAAAACGAGGGGCTATTTCTCAGCCCTCTAAGAGAAAGAAAGTTCAGAGCTTGGAGGTGATTAGGCCAAGTTTTATGAATTGCAAGGTGGAAGAGAGCTCTGATTTAGGTCCTCCTCAACCTTCTTCATCTTGTTCAAGTGAAATCACTGATGTCTGTCCTAATGAGTTAGATCAGGAAGAAACAAGTTCCCATATTAGTTTTTCTTCATTTTCATGTATGAGAGAGGCTTAAAAACCTCATATAGAGAGAGGTCTGTATCGGGTATTCAACAGTTGACAGTTGTGCAACAAATGAGAATGGCCTAAAAGAAAAGAATTAGCATTTTAACTGTGTTTCAAAGGCTCAAGAGATTGTGTTCTGCAAGCAAATCCTTAATTATCAATTTAATAATGTTCCCTTCCATTATCTTTATTAATTTAATGAAATTCAAAGCAATCATAGTGAGTGGAAAAGTGGTGGCACTGATGGTTGCTCAGAATCTAAGGTTTTATTATCAAAAGGCAAATGATTTTTGAGGCAAAAGATGATCCAAAGTAATAAAAATAATGAAAGGAATAGATACAATAGGCATCCAAAGAAAAGTAAACAGGTTCTGTATTTTTCTAATCATGACTTTGTGAAAAGAAGCATGAACACATACCAGAACACTAAGATGGTACTGCAAAAAAGCATCTGCACTGCACATGGGGGGTGCCTGATTCAAATCCATCTTTTCTTTTTGTTATTTGTTTTGTTCAATTATAAGAGCATCTGACAAATTCATCAGGAACAGCATACATCTTTCAATATAAGAAGAACTCAATACCCCATTAACAAATACTTTCCCCCTGACGAATCTTTATGACTTTTTTCGTTTAATGAATTAGTTTAAGCAACATAAAAAAAAGCAAAGAGATTCTCAATGCGTTTCCAGTTGCTGTTAATTTCAAATCATTCTATATAAACAATGTGTTTTCTCCTAAAGAATGGTGTTGGTTGTGTTGGAGAAGGTAAAGATTTTTCTATGTACTTAGCTTGGACAACGCAATCCCTCGTGAAGGTTGAATAAGATTCCTTTTGTCAACCAATGGAACCTAAGAGGAGAAACATCCATGGTTATTTTAGTGATCCAGCTAAGCTAAGTGAAGCAACATGAAAAATTCTTTTTGTAGGTCAAAATATTGTGAAAAGAAACTGTATTGATCAGAATATTAGAAGCGTGCAATCTCCTGAAAGACCTCAACTTTATGTATGGACCCATTGCAAGTTGGATGACAAATACCACACATGTATACAGTATATACTGCTGGATAGCATTTAGATTATATTCTAAACTTAAAAGGGATGAGTTATTATCATACGTCAAATTAAATCTTAAGATTCTTTTTAGTCTATGCAATCACGTGATTAAATTTAATTAAAAACTTATGCCTTAGCACTTAAGAAATAATATCTAAGTTTTTCCTTATATGTAAGCTATATTTTAAAGAACGATAATGCTACTGACAACTTTTTTCACATGTTTCACAATTGCTAAAGGATTCCATTCTGAATTGTGAATTCATATAAATCATGTGTCCACCATTCACAGTACCACTTCAACAATGTAAAAAATAGTGTGAAAAAAGCTGTGTTTTACTGTTCAAGTAGGGATTCATCAACTTATAGGATATCACAAACTTGTAACAAACCCACTTAATTTGGAAAATCTGGGAGTCGATGAACATTTATGTATTTGTCTCGCTGAGCTATTTAGTAGCTTCGAGTGTGGAAGCCAAAGAAACTAACATTAAAAAAAAATACATTGTTAACATAAAAAGGGTTATGTGTTTAGAAAGAGAGGTTGATGTTTCGGTCATGAAGACTACAACATTAGAATATTGTTTGTATACTTGATGAAGTTGATGTTTCTTTCATGAAGATAGCCACATTTTGCAAGTTGCCACAACAGAAAGAAAGAAAGGGAGGTTCTTGTGCGTGTGTGGTTGGGCTAGAGGCAGAAAAACGGTGACCATGGTTTCTTGAAGCAGTGGTTTTAGCATCTTTGTTAAGGACTATCTAAGGTATTACAATTCTGTACGTCACCTTTAGAGACGCAAAGAGGTAGATAAAAAGAACTGGATTGTGAGTTTTGGCGTAAATTGCTGACTTTTCTGGCTTAAACTTTTGTCAATGAAATGGACCTCGTATCGAATCATTGAAAGACGTCACAACCAAATTAGTTAAAAGGTGTGAATCAGTTTTTTTTTTTTTTTTTTTTTTTATAGAAATTTTTCCATGTCTTGTATGGATCCTAGTATATATGAACACTTTAATAAAATATAACACAGAACTCTCACTTTTGTGTGGTTTAAGAGAGGTCGTTGGTAAGCAGCCTTAATCTTAACACCTGATTAAAAAAATGACAAAAGAAGAGAGACAAAACAAAATAGAAACTTTAGGAGTTATAGTAACCGATATAAAGATAATAAAATTTGAAATTGAAAAGTTTGTGTGGTCCAAGAAGTAGATAGGAGTCATGGACATAGTTATTTTATTGGGCTCAACAAGTACCACGAGAAACTCGTGTTAAAATAAGTACAACTTATTGAACTCCATTCAAATCTCAAATATTAGCAAAAGTACAATATAAGAAAAATTATCCGAGTCACTAATTTGATACAAGTCATACAATATATATATGTGTGTACGATTCATGAACCTGCCTAATACACAACTACAATATGACACTTTTTTGCTTCGATTCGTCAAGACATATTGGACAATATGTATCACATATCATTCAATGCCAAATACCATGGTCACAATCATACCCAAAGGTATCTTTTTGTAGCTTTCTTCCACTCTACCAATCATCACAAGAAGAAACTTACTACCAGATTGTTGAATTCCCCCATTCTGTTAGTAAAGTCGGTTATATTGGTACACAACTGTGTGAATTGCAGCTATCAGGTTCGTTCTGTAGTTGTAATGGTTGACTAAGAATTGCTACAACAGTAATGGGGAGAATTGCTCTATCTAAAAGCTGGACAAGATAAAAGACTTTAAAAAGTGAACACAACGTAATCACAGTATATTTTTACATTAAGCAGCTCTTACCAATTTACAATAAGTAGCTAGATGATTTTTCACTGCTAGCCATCAAACATTTCAACAATCAGACATTAGAAATCCAATCTGCAAATTGAGGAACTTTTGGTTCCTTCAAAATTCACATCATTGTCATATGGTAACTTCATCCAGAAGTAATCACTAACTCCTTTTTGACATTTCCCTAGCAAGCCCTAAGCTGCCTGGTCTATTTTTCAATTTTTTGTGCTTTATGTCAAAAAGTGGGAGACAATGAAGTCTTGTACAGAGTGACTAATTCTTTATACTTTCTAGAGATAATATGGATCTAGCTGCACAAAACTTGAAATCAAAGGGCATTCTTTGTACTTATCTCGTGTACTCACTCACTTTGCAGGTTAAGACTGGGTGCTAATGCCATTTCTCTTTAATTCCAGCAGCACCAAAAACTGCAGTTTTCAATAGCAGTGGTTCTCCACATGCCCTCAGGACTGCTTCATTCTGTACAAGCATTATTAAGATATACGATGAAACACCTTCTAATAAAGAGACAATCATATACTGGAAAAAACACAAATGTTAAATAAAAGCAACTGAGCATTAAACAATTGATCATGTGTTATTCTGCACACTTATCCATGGGAACCCCACATGTCCACACCTCCAGGGAACCTCGTGTTGTGTTGTTATTTGATCTAGCACCTTGGCAAAATACTACTTTGTTGGACATTTTTTCTAAAGTTGTGTGGGTTTCGTGGGCTTGTCTTGTGCGATATACATTTATCCTAGCTCCAAATTACACACACATTGTCCCTGCTCCAACTGTGAAGGAACCCAAATGCCTTACCATTTTTGGGGAGACTCTAATTAATACCTTAATATAACATATAGGGACACTAATCAACAAAAAATCTTAAGGTTTATTTTTCCTAAGGGTTTGGCTCCAATTTTGATATTTAATTCCTCAAGTTCTTTACTTTTCTTTCAAGTGATACCTCCACTAACACGTGTATAACCAAGAACAAGTAGTATACAAACCCATCAAAAAGAATGCCCTAAGCAAGTACACAAAACTCAGAGCATAAATTGAAATAAGATGACCTCAATGCAAGTATGCAACTGCAGGCATATCAAATTTAAGAATAATAATGAGAGTATACAACTAAATGAAGTGAAAAAAGTTAAGATTTAGATGCCACAGGATGGTTGAAGCAATGCATGTAAAGCTACAATATAAGATCTACTGCATAAGGTTTTTTAATCTTGATACAAGATTTGTTTCTGATGTTTTGGTTGATGGTCAGTGGCATTGGCCTCCTACCAAATCAGATAGCATGGTTTCAAATCAATCAGGGCTTTTTACCAAATTACTTTGAAACATGAAGATTCTGTCAGGTGATTTGCCTTCCACTTCAAGCCGGTAAACCCGGTAAACCTGCAACTCAGCTTGGAATGACATTAAGGGCAAGCATCAGCAAGTGAATTGGTACAGGTTGATTTGATTTAGTGCTAGAATCCCTATGCATTCCTTCATATTATGGCTTGCTATCAAGGATAGACTTTGTACTTGAGATAGACTAACCAACTGGGGAATATAATTGTGCAGATACTGCAGAAGTTACTTGGAGTGCAGAGAACAGGATATTCTTTGAGTGCTTCTTCATTAATAGACATCTCTGTTAAAAGCTTTGAATGCTAAATAAAATCTTCTTCATTAGTATAGTGTGGAAAAAAGTTCTCTCTTTATGTCTTGCTAATAGACATCTCTGTTCTTAGCCTGACATTATGCCTTGAAGTGCCCAAGAATTATAAGGAAAAAGCTTTAGAGTGCTGGTATGTAAATTTGCCTTTGCAACACTGTTTACCATATTTGGCTTCAAAGATGCGCAAGGGTCTATAACAAATAGGTGAAAATTGAGCAAAAGTTATTGAAGGAGATCAAGATGATTTTTGAGCTCAAATTGGCGATTCAAGAATGTTCACAAATTCTATTAGTAATAGAATCATCTTTTGTAATTCGAGAGTAGCTATGACTGTACTTAGCTAGCAGCTTTCTAGTGGTTTTTGTTGTTGTAGCCTTACTTCTTGCTTGTTTTCCATGAGCCTTTATACTAAATGTTACTATATTCTTTTTTGCAATAATAATCTCTCAGTTTTATAAATAAATAAATAAAAATCCAATATCGAATCATTTGAAGTAAAACATTCAAAGTTTCAAACCAATGCAGCATCTTCACCCTCAAACTAAAAGAGTGAAAAATCATACTATTTAACTATCTGAATCTGCTATTAACAGTAGAAAATAAGAGCTAAAATCTCCTCAGCAAGCCACATTTATGACTATTAAATGAACATGCACAATAAAAACATAAAATTGTATGGTCCATCTCCAATTACCCATCAAGGCAATTGCAGTGTGACTTAACATATAACACTTCATTCAGTGTTCTTGCATAACGCATCCTCTGTATCAACTACTATGAATGGAAAACCTTAAAGTTCACCAAAATTAACGAAAACAAAGACCAAGTCTTACATTAACAATATATTACACACACACACACACACCTAAAATAAACAATGTCAACTACAATGCCCTACTTATTTTTATCAAAGTTCCAACTTTTGACATAAAACTCCAGACTATCCAAATTTGTAAATATAGGTAATTGATTTTTCAAGCAAACTATCTATTGGTAAAAATCCTAGTTAATAAGTTTGCTCCCACATAAGCCAATGCTCTTCTACTCAGGAATTGGAATTCATGAATAACAGAATTTCTAGAGTTCACAATTTAACAAACACAATTCCCCCACTGTTTATATTATAATATATATAGAGAGAGAGAGAGAGAGAGAAATAACAAGTGAGAGAGAAGACTGGCAAGCCCTGAGAAGCTTGTTGGTCACTTCTAATTTTGATTAGATAATTACAGTTATATAAAATACGGACCAATGGCAAGAAAATCTCCTCAAAACTCAATTGTTGTAGATTCCAATGAGATGTTGCACTTATATTCTACAAAATCCAACTTGAAAAAATCAATCTGAGAAGCTTAGTTCATGACAGCAAAAGTTTATCAAATCATGCTTTGTATTCAATAACTTCCAAAACAAATTGATCAATACTGGACCGAAACCATGAAGACTTTTAATTTTTTCTTTAATATGGATGCTTGTTGAATGATAATTATATAAATTTTTTTCAGTTGAATTTGTTACGGATGTATTTTATAATGGCAAAGCCAAAGATTTATGTGTGCATTATTTGCTTGGTAATATTGAGCATCTTATGTGGTACAGGGTGCTATATCATAGACAAATGCAAAATCTTTTCAAATGACAGCAATTTCCAAAGATTTCATCAATCACCACACAACACCATGAACGGCCTAAAAAACAACTTTAACCAAACATAAGTTCAAAGTACACGCATAAAGAACAACTTAAATCAAAGGAAATAAGTATTTACAAAAGTAATAATTTATAATATATAAAAAAAAAAATCAAAAGTAATAGAAGTATTAAAAAAGTAAGAACAACTTCAACCAAACATTTAAGGAGAAAAGCTACCAAATATATAATGGTACACAATTTTTTTTTGTTGTTTTTGCAGAGTAATGGAACACGATTCAGTGGCGAGACTTGCACCTTCAAACCTCTCGGTAGGACTCACTGACCGGCGTTTCAATATTTCTTTAAGTGTCCATGTTGCTGTGATGGTGGTGGACGCAGCAGGCAATTTCTTTGAGTGTTGAGTAAATACCTTCTGAATCTTGTTTTGAGTGTCTGTCACCTGTTACCAAAATGCAAAAATGGTGGTTGCTCTTGGTATATATAAAATTAAAAAAAATTTTAAAAAAAAAGGACTTGAGGATAGGGATGAGGATTGGATAGTTGTAGGGCCTATTTTTGAGGGTGAGGGAGGAGAATGAACGTGAACATAAACAATTAACTGGGAGCAGTTTTTTTTTTCATAAAAAAATTTAAAAGTAACGTGAGATTAGAGTAAGAAACTGCAAATTAAAAAAAATGGATTTTTTTTTTTAATGTTAAAACAGTTAAGCCTTGATAAGGGTAAATAAAAAAATTTTTGCAATCGTGAGTTTATTGACGGAAGGAACATGGGTAGTTGGAGCATTTCAAATACCTGAACAGATAATGGTCCTATTTTGTAGGCAATGTTTATGCAAGAGTAAAAAGATATAGTTTTACCAAATTATCTTTTAATTTTGTCTCTACTTAAACATAGGGATGTGTGGGTATTTTGGAACAAAAAAAAAATCCAGCCCAAACAGGTGCAGGCCTTTAAATAGTAGTATAGATGACTCTATTCTTATCTATACTACTATTTAAGAAGCTGCCCCTGTTTGAACCAGATTTTTTTTGTTCAAAAATACCCCTACACTCTTAGGTTCAAGTAGAGACAAAACTAAATGATAGTTCGGTAAAAATACATGTCTAACTTGCACTAAAACATTGCTTACAAAATAGGAACACTTTTCTACTAACTCACATCTTCAAAACAACTATACGTTTATTTTTTTATAAAAAAAGAAAAAGAAAAATAGATTATGAATTATCAAATCAATTAAATAGGTTTAACTATAAAAAAATTTTAAAAATCCCCATCCGTTCACTTTTTCTTTTTCTTTTTTTAATTCTTAGAAAAAACACTCCCATCTTTTGTGCAAATTAAAAACAAAAAACAAAAACCTACATGGATAAACACATACATATACAAATCCCAAAAATCTAAAACTCCCTCTAACCCACATACTGATACAGTTCATCCGTTTCCTATGCACACACTACACACCAAAACTGCCTCCTCGCTCTTCTTCTTCCATTCCATCTCCTTCCCAACAAGGCAACAACTACAAACTAACCGCAAAACCAGACCACTACAACGTGACTGCAGTAGCCATGGCAGATAGGCAGAGTCTTCATAGATGCACCATCCTCAACTTTCAACATTGAACCCCTTAAAGAATATTGCTAGCCAAATCAAAGTGAGCAGCATTTAAATTAATATTGCGTTATAATTTTCATTGGATACCAATTGAGTAAATAAACACTCTCACTTTTGGTCATTGTTCAATTAAAGAAAAATTGTTTTTTTGGATGCTAAGGAACCGTAAACATTTTTTTATACACGTTGATGCTTTAGAAATTTCATGCTTTAAGACTTACTCTTCATGAATCTATTCTTTTTTTAGCATTCTTTGAACCTATTATTTTACATTTTACTTTTCCATGAAATCTAATTGACATTTTTAGGTAATGCCTTGATTTCTATGAATTCTCTAATTTTTTTTTCTTTTTCTTTCTATCTATCTTAGGAGCTGGGAGGTTTGCCCTAGATGATGATAGTAGGAAAAACTATTTGCCCAGAATTCATAAGTCAGTTTGATTTGCACCAAGGCATTGGTATTTGTTTCTATCACCATTTTAGGAGGAATATGAGATTAGGAAGGGGATTAGGGGATAAAAAAAGGGCAAGGGAAGTTTAGAAAATTGCGTAAATATGAAATATGTGGTTATAGGCTTAGTAATTTCATAAAACTTGATATTTGAATAAACACAAATTTATCATATACTGCTTTCGATGAAACAGCCTTTCTCTCTCTCTCTTTAGTATGCCCCATCCTCTTAATGTAAGTTCATATAATTTATCAAATGCTTAAAGTCATATCCATATGAATGGATTTGGAAATGCTTTATAGTGGCTTCATCTTTGTCTTCTCAAAAAAAATAAAATAAAATAAAGTTCTGTTCTGTTTTGTTTTGTTTTTGTTTAGTTTTCGTGTGAGGACTATTCAGTGAAATTTCATAAATTTTTCATGTTTAGGAAAAATAATGTGAAAAAAAAAAACTAAAAATTAATCACAATTACAATGGGAAGATATATATTGCGTAGACTATTTTTCCCTTTTTTATAATCAAAATGGGGAGTGTATTTGGATTTTTCTTTTTTGGTAATGGACATTCACACAACAATTTTTTGTAATGGATATTCCCACAACAATTTTAAGTATTGTGTCTCATGATTTTAGACTCTTTTTTTTTTTTTTTTTTTTTTTACTCCTGTAGAAAAGAATGGGATACAAGGATCCTTAACTCCAAACTAGCTTCTTCTTCTTCTTTTGTAAAGGTTAATAATTTTCAATTATCATAATTCAGAGTTGCTACATTCTTCAATCACAAAAAGATTTAGAGGTGTGATGAGATTTATGCGTTTGTGAGTGAAATAATTTTTTTGTATATAATTTCATAATACTATTTAAGGGGTTTCTTCTATTTGGACCGAATTTTTTTTGTTCCAAAATACCCCTACACCTCTTAGTTCAAGTAGAGATAAAACAGAGGATAGTCTTCCTAGATGCACCATCCTTAACTTTCAACATTGAACCCCTTAAAGAATATTGCTAGCCAAATCAAAGTGAGTAGTATTTAAATGAATATTGCGTTATACTTTTCATTGGATACCGATTGAGTAAATAAATACTCTCTCTTTTGGTCATTGATCATTTAAAGAAAAATTGTTTCTTTTGCTTGAACGGGCTACTTGAGAAAGAATATTGGTAAGAGCTCTCTCTTTGTTTTTGCTTGCAATCAAACACAAACTCTTTTTTTGTTCTTTTTTTTTTTTTTTTAGGAACTTATGTTATTTTGTTTAGGGATTACGCTGCTACTTGGTTTCCTAATCAAACACAAACTCTAATAAAGTATCTCAGAATCATTGACGGTGGATAAGTTTTGACCAAGGCCATCACTACTTTCTCTGGTAAATTCTTCCAAAAACCTAAATCAAAATGAATTATAGACACATTGTATTTGTTTTGCCTTTGAATTGTTTTTTTAGTTTTAAATTGCATTCCCAATATATGGAATACTCAAATGCACATTAATGACACGCACATTAAGTTGATAGAAAAAGAGTACGCTAGGTACTTCGTTTCTTGATTAAAGTTTCCTTCTTCTTTTTTTAATACTTGGTTTAACGGTAAATTTTTTTTTTGTTAAGTTGATGTACACAAAAATTTATTGGATTTCATTGACAAGGCATTGAAATGGAACATTAGCATTGAGGAGGCATTGGAATGGAATATTAGATAAGTTCAGGTGAGAGAATTTATTAGAATTGTTGATTTGTTGTATGATTCAACCTCACATGAATGAAGTGATTGTAATCTAAGAAATTGTAAAATTTCTTTTGTAACAGAAACTATATTTATCATTTGTACAAGGCATTGAGTATTATGTGTGGTGAAATAATTTTTTCATCACACCTTTAAGCTTTTTTTTGTGATTGAAAAATGTAGTAATCTCAAATCATAATAAATGCTCTAAATTTACCCTTATCCAAAAAATAGAAAAGCCTCTGAGCACGCGCGTGAGCGCGTGCTCAGAGGCTAGTCAAGTATTATGGTCCAAGGTTCATTAGTCTAATAATTTCACAAAAAATAAAGAAAATTTAGAAGTGATAGACCAACTTTCAACTTCCAATGCACTTGTTTAATGCAATAGTAATCCATGGAAATAAAATCTAATCACCTAATCAAACTAAATGTACAGAGTTTTATGAATAAAATGTGAAAATCTATAATAAATTTATGAAAACTACTCAATCTACTTATTAATGCTAGTAGTAGATCCAACGTTGAAAATATTACTATTTGAGAATTACACCTCAAGTTGTCTAGTAAGTTTGTCAGTATTTTTGTCTACAATAAAGAAATTTAATACTATGATTTTAGTATACAATATAATTGGATCCATAAAAAATTAACTTTTGAATTTTATAAGTATAATTATTTATTAAAAAAAAAGGATTAACTTTTCAAACCCGACGCCTTCTTTGATGGTTTTGATGATTTTTGGGGTTTTGATGGTTTTTATTCTTTGTTTGATCAGCAGGTTAAGGGAGAGTTTGATGATGGTGCTTGATGATCTGGGTTTTGATTAGTGGCTGATGATGGTGCACGGTCTGCAGTGGCTATGCTTGATGATGGTGGATTGATCGTTGATAGGAATTTAAAATATCAGATTTGTTTTTAATCCAGTCAATATGATTTTTCAATTTCATCTAACATGGAAACTTTTTTTTTAATTTTTAATTAAAAACATGCCACATCATTTAAAAAAATGTCAAGTCATTGTTCTGTTAGCCACGTAAGTAACACCGCTAACAACAGTTAATAAAAAGACCAATACAACTCAATTTTAAAACTTAATGGACTAATTGTGCTCGCTTCAAACTTGAGAGACCAATTGCGCACACAGGGTAAACTTCAGGGACCAATAGTATAGTTTCGCCAAAAATAAAATTACAATAAACAAAATCAAACAAGTTGGGATAAATCAAAATCAAACAAATATGGAAATACAACAACTAAATAACCCAGAAAGAGGAAAAGATGTGAGATTAATATTCTAAGAAAAATATTGAGAATTAAAGAGAACATTCATAATAATAATAAAAAGATAACAATCCATGTCTATGTGAGACAAAGAGCAAGATTTGAGAGGATGAAAAAAATACAAATAGAAAAAGGAGAATTTTCCCCCAAAAAATACAAGTCAATCCATGTGACTCGTGGGTCAAGTCAACTTGCCCTGACTCGCCATTTTAGTGGTTCAAGTATGAGTTGACCCATTTTCCATGGATTCAAAAATTTCTACTTGAAGATTTGATCTAAAATACTCTGCTTGAAGATGATAAAGAAGTGTGACCAAAAAGAAAGGTGATAAAGGTTACTGATTAGAGACGTGGTTCAAGTAACATGAATTGAAGATTATATAGAACTATGACCAAAGAGAAAGCCAACAAAGGAGGCTATTGATCATTATGGTTCATGATACTCAACCAAGATGGTTGAGGATGCCTGATTAGAAGGAAAGCTCAAGGTTAAATGTATAATAAAGAGGGACATGCCCATTGAATGTAGTTGAAATCGACAATATTGTCTTATCATAATATATCAAATTTTAGAAAGACACATATAAGGTTGTCAGGATCCTACTCACAAAACTGAATAAATCAAATTGAACATGAAGAATTGCTTATAGCAATGGTGAAAGAGATAATCTTGATCTACCAGTTAAAGATATGAACTAATAAAGGCCAAATAAGTCTACTACGATATTTAATGGAGATCATATAGGGCTAACTTTTAAATTTTTAACATCGTATTAGAAAAGATTAAAAAAAAAAAATTAGGTTACGTTTGGATCCGGAGTTTGCTGGGCATTTCACGTTTGCTTTTTGATGGGCGTGGGACCCATGGCTAAAGTGGCAGCAAGTAAAACGCGCAAAAAATCTTAGCTGAAACGCAAAAACGCCCATCAATTCGCACCATTTCATTAAAAAGTTTGTGTGTGTGCAGGGGAAAACACGAACTTGAGCATAAACACAAAACGCGTTGCATTGTACTGTACTATTCACAAATCTCTGACCTATGAAGCAGAAACACAAAACGGTGCGTTCTCTCCAACGGCTAATTTTTGCATTCTACCCTTTCTTCCTCCCAACTACCGTGCAGAGATGTCTTCAATTTTCATCAATGCTCCTTCCTCTTCCTCTTCAATGAAATGCACCTACCCACCAACCAATAAACCATCACGGAACAAACGAACCCATCCCTTCGTGCTTCACTCGAGCTCACCTTCTCTTCGCTTGGGACGTCGTGGCCGCCACTGTTTGGATGTCTTTCTTTCTTGGAAAAAAAAAATGGAGGACTTCTGATTGGTTATACCATAAGTATATGTATAAATTGACTATACATCAATAAGCTTTTGTTCTTATATTTTCTCTAGGTGGGTGCTTGATAAATTTCACTTTCTCAAAAATCTTTGTACAAAGTGGAGATAGAAATGGATGACATAAATATTGACATTGTGTGGTGTTTTTTAGTTATAAGTTTTGCCTAGTTTTGTTGGAACTCAGTTGTCAACTACAAACTTAAAGAAAAGACTAGTTGTTGAAGCAGTAATTTAAAGTGTACTCTTTGGGATGAAGGAAAGGTTTTGTGGGTAAATTTTTTTATTTCTTTTGGTGACAATTTATGGACTTGTGAATGTTTTTGAGAGCTTGGTAATTTACCTCACTAGTTGAGTTAAGGAATTTTTGATTGAGAGCCAAGAATAGTGTAGTTTAATGGCTGAGGATTCTAATTGGTTTACTGCATTTGTTCCTAAGAAAATCATGGGGTTTTGTTTTGTAATTCCTTCTTGAAGATAATTATAATGAATTAGGCAGATTGAAATACATAAAAAGGAAGGACTATGTGCTATCAATATAATACTACTGACTTATTAGCACAGGCCAATCCTGAAATAATGTTTTAAGATCGAATGTAAGGTTTAATTGACTGTTTTCAATATAATACTACTGATTATTATTATTTGTATGGTCAATATAATACTATTCCAACCAAAGTTATATATATTAACAGAGGTCTCCTATTCATGAGAAAGCTTTTATCATTTGTGCTTTAGCTTTAAACTTGCATTATGTTTCTTGGAAGATAGCTAAAGGAGGAGTTGGTTGTTGAGGAGTATGTTAGGATTGAAAGGAAAGGAATTCTGCCACTAGTATTGGTGGAAGATTAGATGGGCTGCATGTTTCTTAAATAGAAGAGGAAATGGTCATAGTGTGTGCTCTTTCTTGAATGGGGACCATATTAATTGCAAAGGAGAAGGTCCCTGTTTTACCTCATTTAGATGAACATTGCATTTTTTTTTTATTGTAGAACAATGGCAACATGACCTTCAATTACTTGTTATGAACATTCGTGGATCTAGAATGAAATTATTCCTTTTCCCTAAAAAAATTACTTACAGATGCCAAACCTGGACCAATTTGGACAACTGAACCACTGGAACCATGTGTGTGTCTCGTGGAGGCCTCTACTGTTCTGGCCTACCAAGCAGCCAAATTTTTGTTAGATAAGGTAGGCCAGAACAGTAGAGGCCTCTGCAAGACACATGCAGCCATATAAAAACTAATTTTGTATGATGTTAAAGCTTCAATCCTACTTATCTCTGTATATATATGCATCATGGATTTCCCATAGGTTTTACTGGCTAGAGGTGAGTCCAAATGGCTCTTCTTTAGAAAGGTCCCCTATGTTGTCAATATATATATATATATATATATATATATAGCTGGGCAAGAGTGTATTTTCTAGTAGAAAATAAGGACGTTACTTCAATACATTCTAAGGACTTAAATTTCTTTTGTGTCTCAGTCTATCTTTGAAATTCAATATTGTGCCTTCAAGACAACTTTGCATTTATGAGAAATAAGATTGCAGGTGGTGAAGAAGTTTCAGAGAAACAATGAGAAAGCTTATGCAGGTAGAGACATGATTGGGGTGGTTTAGTAATCTTAATAGAAAATTTTAGGTGTCACTAATGAGGGGTGCTATGGCCCATGGTATTGGTGAAAACTTCTGATAAGGCATTAGCGAGTTTGAATATGATGATTGTAATGGAGAGTCTTTTGGAATCAAGAGGCATTGACCCCCCTGTAGTACTGTGTAGTTGGCAAATAAGAATGAAGATTTGACAGTAATCTCCACATCAGTATTGTCAGTTATAGTAAAAATACTCAAGCTCACAACTGTTGTGCACTAGAGATCTTCTCGAGTACTGTTCACACAGCCCCTGAACAGTGAATGTTGCCACTAGATGATGAATGTTGGCCCAGCAAAAGCTTAATAGTGGTTTTATGTAGTATTAAGTTCCTTCAGTCTTTTAAGTTCCTTCTTTTTTGTAATTATTGGTGTGCCCTGTGGTATTGCTGTGGTATTGTTTTATATCCAATTGACTGCTAAATATGTGTGTATTGTCTTTCCATAGACATAAAAAGAAAGAAGGCTCAAAGTGTACAAAAGGATGGATTTGCTAAAGGACTCATCTGATTCCCAGCACCAGTAAGTTTCTATACTAATAACTTGTTTTTAGCGTTCATATTATAGTATCACTCCAGATTTTGTATATGCAATTAAAGTTGGTAACATATGCAGGGACGCAGACTTTGAGATTAGCGACGACATTGTACTCGTAGCATATATAGCTGGGTGTGCAAGTGTCTTAGCTTACGTGGAGACCTACATGAACAAAGTACCAATGCATACGAATATACAAATAGGGTATGAATGGGTACAATATACATTAAATGGAAATGCGAAGAAATGTCACAATGTGTATAGAATGTCAAGCCATGTGTTTCGACAATTGTGTAATACATTGCACACTCAGTATGGATATAACGGTACCAAAAGAGTTTGCTTGGAGGAGTCAGTGGTAATGACATTGGTGGTACTTGGTAATGCCATGGGTAACAGAATGATGCAAGATAGATTTCAGCATTTTGGTGAGACAGTGCATCGACACATGGCCATGGTAGTTACCTTGTTAGCCACGGTTATGGCACCAGACATTATCAAGCCTGTTGATCCTACATTTCGTACCGTGCCATCACATATTCAAGGGTCAGATCGATATTGGCCACATTTCAAGATACTTTGTGAATTTGGTATCTTGACTTGATTTTATTCAAATTATCTTTATAGTCATACCATGTATTTCATTTTCACATGGCATTTTTCTGGCAATGGTTAGGGTTGCATTGGTGTGATTGATGGGGTTCACGTCCCCGTGGTCTTACCACTTGAGGAGCAACACCCATATAGAGGAAGGAAAGGGGCCACAACAGTAAACTGCATGTGCGCGTGTGATTTTGACATAAAATTCACATTCACATGTGTGGGATGGGAAGGGTCAGTGCACGACACAAGGATCTTTTTAAATTGCCTCAATAATGAGAGTGACAACTTCCCAAAACCTCCACCTGGTTTGTAAATATGCAGTTTAATTACAGTATTAATGTATGTATTATGTAGTGAAAATGCTAATATAATAAACGTGTTCGTTTGCAGGAAAGTATTATCTTGTTGATTTAGGGTATCTTATGAAAACAGGGTTCCTTGCACCATATAAGGGGGAGAGGTACCACATCTCCAATTTTCAAAGAGGTTTACAACTGCATCGTCCAGAGGAGATATTTAATTATCTCAATTCCTCACTTCGTTCGGTCATAGAACGAACTTTTGGAGTTTAGAAGAATAGATGGAGAATTTTGAGAAGTATGCCAGCCTTTCATATACGCACTCAAAATTACTTCATTGTTGCTACAATGATTCTTCACAACTTTATTAGAGCACATGACCACAATGACATTCAACATTCACATTCTGCACGGGGCATATATGGAGGTAGTGAGGGAGGTCATTACGATGGAGTGGCAGATGTGGTCTCTTACTTGGACGAAGATGAGATGAAAGAGGTTCGGAACAATATCACAGCATCGATATGTATGGACCATAACTGATGGTTCACAAACTTCAATATAATACCATTTTGTATTATGGTTCTTTTTTTGTTGGTAACAGAACTAATGGCTCACAATACTCGATTGTAATACCTTCGATTTATGAAGTTGTATATATCGTTACATGTAAAACTCATCAGTATTGCAACAGTAGATTTCTTGGTTACAAGGGACTTCTTAATAGAGTCCAATCTAATCTGAATATTACAGTAAACTCAATGGATTTTAAGATTGCAACAGTAAACTACGAGGAATTTATACAAAAAAAAAAAAACACAAAATCTGCTCTCAATTTTTTTTAAAGACACCAAGAACCCAATCTATCAATGGCTGGCAAATAGTGTGTGTGTATATATATATATATAGACACACATATACAACAACAGAATTTATAATCTCCATCAACTTGGCCATTAACATTATCTCCATCAAACGTCTCCACATTGTTTTAAAAAGTACAACTACATACATATCATAAACTGACTTGCAATAGTACGATTAACATACAAAACAAATGTAATAATACAACTTGCAGTTATTACATACATACACATCTCATTATGGCAGACACATCTGCCTGATTTTGACTTCCCTAAACTTAGTAGACAAGATAAGCAATACTAGAAACATGACCCCCAAGACTATTAAAGCTATTGTCAACTTCTTTGCTTTCTCTTCAGAGATCATGCGTGCAGCCTTGACTCTTTCAAACTTTCGTTTTGCAACTCGCTCCCTTTCTAATGCTGCGGCTGTCAGGGCGTGTGCTTGCTTCAACTCTTCATTGGCAACTTCCACCACATGCTCCAATCGGTTGAATTTGGCAATAACTATAGGTGTTGTTGCTGCACCACGCGTACAACAAATGCTGGTGTCTAACCACTTGAAAAACTTGCATGCACGATCATCATCCTGCACAATACAATACAACACATCAACAGGAATACAACGAATTGGTTCTTTAACGCACAACACAAATATTTTGCCAATACTTGGATATGGTACTTACTAGTGACCAATAGCAACAACTATAAAACCTCCTACCAAATGTATGAAGTTTCAGGGACGTCCTAATTTTGCAATTCTCAACGTCACAAAAATGGCCATCAGAACTGGAGAGATAGTTACTTGTTTCCGACATTCGTAGTTCTTGGCAGTAGATATTACGTTGGCTTGGAATAGTGAACAGTACACCAAACTCACTCTACACCATCATTTAAACAAGTCTACATGACCCCCAAGAATTACACATTAGATAATTATCATAAGTTGAGCATGTTTACATAGTAACGACCTATGAAACACCAATATATTTACTGATCTCTACACATTTGAAAACAAAAATCTTCTTTAAACTATAGTGCAAGAGGCATATATATTTAAGACTTGAAACTATAGAAACTATCTCCCCACATGTAACTCAAAATTTTTTATGTAGACATGTTGGTGTAACTAGATTTATAGAAACAAAATGCAAATGATGTAAAAAGCCAGAGGGTGCATCACCAGTTGCTACACCAGTGCAGCTCAGCTTGCCTCATAGTGCAGCAACTAGTGCACCAGGTGATGCAGCATCAGCTGCCACACTAGTGCAGCATAGCATGCCACCCAGTGCAGTAGCTCATGCATCAGAGCTGCCCAGGCATGCACTGGACCAAGCCAGGTATCAGAAAATCAGTTGCCTTCATGGCAAGCTATTATCATTGAGAATGCATTGACATACACAAAACATTATGGTGAACATTATGATACTTGTACTCTTGTAGTGCCAAATATACATTTAATCCTAAATAAAACATGTTTCTTTTCTTCTTCTTTTTCTTCTTTTTTTCACAAGCAATTCCAACTACAAGATTAATTAATCAGTATTTCCCAAACCACACACACTAGAGATACACAAGCAGAGAAGAATTCCTAAAATAACTAAAATAAGATTAGATGAGTACCTGCAATTGTTCAGCATAAGATAGGTAATTGAATGGTAGACTGGAATCATCGGCCAGGTGAAGGGCTAGAAGACCCCAAATTCCTGCAACTAAAACAACATAAAACAGATATCGCATCATCTTGAAGAGGCTTAATATTTGTTAAGACAAACTGTAGTGCCAATCCATTTATGGACAAATGCTAATTAAAAAGAGAGCTAACCAGGCACATTCCGATAAAACAACGGATCTCCATTATTTGTGATCCACTCATAGGAGTCAAAAGCAGTGTGATAGACATGAAAATCTGAATAGGAATGAAGATTCATTACTTCACCAAACTGTTTAGCATCAAAATTCAATTTGCTAATATTATATTTAATTGAGGTTCAGATTATTACAACAAGTAATGTTAACTTTATAACTCATTAGGGATAAGCAATTTCAAGAAATAATACAAGTCATTTTCTCCAGATAGTAATGTTATTATTTAAACAGCTTACAGAAGTTGATAAATGCAAATCTGATTCCCACAGAGAACACAGACACAACCTCTGCAATGGCTTCAGTATATATAGGAGCAAGAATCTGATTTAACATTTCATAAGCTCTAAGCCATTCATTCTTTTTAAAAACTCTCAAACATAGTATAAGAGTCAAAGAGGAAAAATAATAGAAATATGGAACTCATAGTTTTGCACACAGACATACACAAGAGTGTACCTGCACCTACAACTAGATTTCTTCACAACTTTACAAACAGAGTTTTTGAGTACACAAACAATAAACAAAACAGTTTGTTATGGATGCCCATAAAAAATGGAAAATGATGTCGCGGAAGCCTGAAGAGAAGCACACACGATGCTCTCTTTGATGGACAGAAACTAAACTGTTAGTTCCTAGGTAGTAAACCTCGAATCCACGAGGGATTCCTTGAATCCATAAGGTGATAGGTCTGGAATCCACCAGAGAACACAATAGACACAAGTCTAAATTTTTATTGATCATAAACTATGAAAAACGTTTACAGACTTAGGAGCCTATTTAAGGGCTCCTTAAAACTTGACTGACAAGAAAATATAATCTAAAATAACTTCTAATTGATACCTAACCTTAACAGGAATCAAATTTGACCTAAAAAACATTAAATGCACCTAAAAATAAGGAAATAAATCACCTAAACCTAAAATAACGTTTTTTTACATAAAAATACCAAAAATAATAAATTACAATAATTAAATAGTAAATTGTGTCCTACATCAAACCCTTCCACTTGAAACAAACTCGTCCTCGAGTTCATCTTTGAAATCTGAAATCTCCCATGCCAAGAGAACAAATACTTTGAATACTTCATCTTCTTTGTCTTCTTGCCAAACTTGAAAGTCATTAATTGGGCAACTTGAACTTCTTCTCCCTTGATCTTCATGTAATTGACAATATTCACCAAATAAGAGTCAATAATCAAATCAAATCTTTCCACCCCAATAAAATCAATAAACTTTGTTTTGGTGTCTCCCAATAAAATAATAGGAGTTTGAATGTTGCAATCATCTAACTTGATTTCATCGAGATCGTTGACAACTTTCTCTATAATTTCTTCTTTAATGGTCTCTACTATCTCAACCTCAAGATCTTTCTCTATAATAGGGTCTTCATTAATCTCCTCCACAATCTTGATTTTAGGTTCTTTTTCTATAACAAGGCCTTCATTAATTTCCTTAGAAATCTCGATATTTTCTTCTTTGACTTCTCCATATTCTTCAAGAACGATATTTTCTTTAACATGTAATTCTTCCTTTAATGGTGGAATATTTGGCTCTTCAAAATAATTCAAGTATGAACTTCTTGGCCAATAATAATCTTGTATTGTATACGACAAGATTTCTTCACAATCCAAAGGATAAAATTTGATAGCAAACATCTTTTTCATCCTTGACCATGATCGAATTTTGTCTTTACCTTGTCGAATTCTATTAGATTGTACTCGTTCCCACCAACATAAGGCATACTTACTAAGTTTATACAAAGCAAGTCCAACTTTTCTCTCATAACAAATATTCTCATAGTCAAATAAATCCTCTAGATCAAGTAACCAATCAAGAAAATCTTCTTTTAAAAAATAACCATTGAAACTTGCAATTCTCTTATAAGGTCTATATGAAATTTGCTTACCAATAGGATGCCTGTGAGTTATGTCTCCGCTGCAGTTATCCCTATTGTTTCCATTCTTCAACGGCGCCATTCTAGCATAGATATTTGTGAGTGCTTGTTGTACGTCACGTAATACTCGCCAAGTTATTCGTCGTTGTTGTGGTGATGGTTACCGTTTCGCCGGTTAGCAATCAGACCAGGATAAGTCAAGGCTCTGATACCAACTGATGTCGCGGAAGCCTGAAGAAAAGCACACACGATACTCTCTTGATGGAACAGAAACTAAACTGTTAGTTCCTGGTAGTAAATCTCGAATCCACGAGTGGTTCCTTGAATCCACGAGGTGATAGGTTTGGAATCCACCAGAGAACACAATAGACACAAGTCTGAATTTTTATTGATCATAAACTATGAAAAACGTTTACAGACTTAGGAGCCTATTTAAGGGCTCCTTAAAACTTGACTGACAAGAAAATATAATCTAAAATAACTTCTAATTGATACCTAACTATAACAGGAATCGAATTTGACCTAAAAAACATTAAATGCACCTAAAAACAATGAAATAAATCACCTAAACCTAAAATAACGTTTTTTTACATAAAAATACCAAAAATAATAAATTACAATAATTAAATAGTAAATTGTGTCCTACATCAGAAAATCTCTATCAAACAATAAGCTATATAAAAGCAGCAACTGGTAATTTAAGGAAGACAATGCTTGAATCATAATTTAAGCAAGACAATGCTTAATTTTAACAGGGCCATTCCTATGTACCTGCCGGGGGAAACAAGCCTAATTTACAAATTAAGATAAAGCAAGAAGTAAAACACATTACTATTGCTGACTAACTGACTATTACCAATTCAATCAATCAAAATGTGACCTAAAGATCAAAACTTTGTAAAAAGAAATCAAATGAACCCATTAACAAGAACTGAAATTCTAGCAAATGAATAGAAAGGACTAAACTTGCACTCTATCAAATCAAATGAAGTAAATTCCAGCAAATGAAAAGAAACCCATTAACAAGAACTGAAATTCGAACAAGACAGGATAGAAAATAGTAAAAAAAAATTGAGAACACTCACCTTAGGGAAGTGGGATTCGTTTGTGTTTTGCACTTTTGCTTCTGATTTTTGATCTCAAGCTAATTCAACTTCAAGTTTTAAGGAGCACTGTCATGGGTGGGAGAGGAGTGAAATTGGGGAAGAGGGTGAAATGGGTTTATGAAAGGACTGGGTTGTCTTTGCCGGCGTCGGACTGGGTGACGTTCCTCGTGGATTTCTCTTCTGAGCTCTTCGCCGGCATCAAACCTCGTCGATTTCTCTGGTGGGCGCGGAACTCTCTTCTCTGGTGGGTGAGGAGAGAGAGAGAGAGAGAGAGAGAGAGAGAGAAAAAGTTGTTTTCAGCTGAGCTACAGTAAAACGCAACCCTTTTATATTTTCAGCTGCATTACAGTACTCGCGTTTTGCTACAGTATTTTTCAGTTTTCAGTAGTATCCAAACGGACCCTTAATACCATGTTAGAAAGTTGAGACATTTCTTTAGTACAATAACCAAGTGTATGAGATAATATGAAAGAACAAAATCAAGAAGGTAGTGAGAGTGAGTGTGTGCTAAAGTATAGTTGGGTACATCTAAATTCCAGTTAGCAGAGAATGTGCAACAAACGTTGCCGTTTTAGTTGGGGCCCAAGCCAAGTTCTAAATGATGATTCGATCTAAAAAAGGTATCGTGTATCCTCAATTATCTCAACAACTTCCCAAATGCACATTGCAAATCTTTCTGTTTAATTTTTTCCTCCTTCCAAAACTGATTTTGTGTCTCCGTCAACAAAAACTTAAGGTTGTTGTTTCTAATAGTGACAGTAATATAAATATTTGTTTCTCACCGCCAAAGGTCCTTGGTGTTATGGTTATATACATGAAATATATAGGTATGCTAGCATAGCATGGATCTTCCTTCTTAACCAAATGGAGAATCGTTATAAACCAGTAATTAAAGGTGAACAAAAAACTTATTTTTAGCTCTCATTATAACATAATGGGACTAAATTAAGTCCAGAGTTAGTGTTTGTTGACAGCTGAGACCAAATATAGTGTTTTGTTTACATGTCAAGATTTCAGTGCAGACTTTCAAAGGACAAGAGAGGAGGAGACAAATGGATAAGAGGTTGCCAATAGAAGTGTGGGGTTCTCAATGCCTCCAACTATTAATTAGCAAAGTGATTGTAAAATTGAAACATATCGCTTCCATGGCTACATATCAACCTAAATATGCAACCCTCGTCGCATCCCTGCTTATTTCTGCAGGGAAGTTTTTTTTTTTTTTTTCCCTTCTTCTACATATATATAACACTAAAAAAAGCTAGGGGACCCTTTGACTTTTATTGTCTCTGTGCAAAATATAAATGATAGCACTTTCGTCTGCTCCATCTTGATCTCTTCTTTCATGTCACTCCTCCTCAATGGGTTGCGGCATGTCAAAGTATGATCCTGAAGACTCGGTGCTCTTTTGCGAATTCAATCCGCGCCAAAATAATCTTCACCCCATTGATCAGAATGCTTGTTCTGATAATAAGGCTGATCATCATTGCCAAAACAGCATTACTTCGCCGGCAAAGGAGAATGAAAGAGGGTTGGAGACGAAAGAGTTGGAAACCGAAAAGGAGCCCAGAAAGAAGGTGTCAACAGCAAAAGCCGTGCCTGAGGAGGAGGGTCTTCACCATGAAGAGATCGAGGTGAGTAGACAGAATCATGAAGAAGAAGAAGATGAGGAAAATGAGCTTTTTACTGAGAGGGAAGATAGTATAACTGCTCCAGCATCGCCAAGTTTTAGGGACTGCATAATTGGTCCAGGATCGCCAAGTTTTAGGCTGTACTGCCGGGATTCTGACTCCAAGGGTAGCAGCAAGAATGATGGTGAGTAGTAACAATGTGTGTGTTGACAATTTCAACTAGCTAACTCCTTTGATTTCTAAGAAAACGTATAGTTTTTTGCCATTCAATAAAGAATTGATATTCAAATCTCATCTATACAAAAAATAACCTATTGGTATTTTAATCAAATAATAAAACACATTAATCTTCATAAAATGCATGCTATATGGTTTCAAATATGATTGTTTCTTTAAAAGAACAAACACACACACATATATATTTGTTCGTTCATGCATAATGTGATTCTTTTTTCCTGAAATCATGAAATAGAAAAAGAATTCATGAAAAATTAGGTAATTCTTTACAAAAAAAAAATCATTTTAATACATGATAGTTCATTGATGACACATTTTGCATTTTGTACGTGCTATATATATATATATATATATATATATATGCATGCAAAGTAAGATCGTAAGATATTCGAGAATCAATGCAATTGCCATACGTAGGCTGATAAGAGAGATTGATGATGAAATGATTAAAGAAAACGTGTTTAGAATATTTTCTTTTCTTCTATATTGTGAATTTCATATATGGAGAAATTGTTTTAGCCTGGATATTATAAGATAAAATCGACTGGAAGTATTTGCATGACGTTTACTTTTTCTCATTCAAAAAAGTCAAAAAGAAAGACCTTAAATTGCGAAGTTTTATGTTGAAAGGGAAATGGCATAAATCTTGTTGCCAATTGCATATGATAGGCCAAACCCATGCATATTATTTCTTTGCAAAGCATGCATTGATCCACCAATATAGTATAAGCTTTTACAAACCAAAATGAATACGACTAGTTACCAACCCAAAAATATATATATATATATATATTTGTTGCATGCACTTATGGTTTTTTTTTTTTTTTTTTTGAGGAAGAACATGTATTTAAGGTTTTAAAAGGCATTTTAAAGGCAAATGTTTGTGCAGATAATGGTGATGAAGCAAAAGGTGAAAGTGAGTCACGAAAGGAATCAAGTCTGGATTTTGACAGGGTAAATAAAAAATACAAGCATACAACTATGACTAATAAACTACAGGGAAAAAAAGAAGAAGAATGAAACAGAACAGAATTAAACAAATTTTAAGTAATATTTACATATTCCCATGAATATATGTTTGGGAATATATATATTCATGGGAATATGTCCATTTCATTTGTCTATACTCTATATTCATTTCTCTTAAAAGTGAAATGGACTAACTAATTCATTTTCCTTCTTAATTAATAGGATTACATATTTATCCTCATTCCTTTACAGCACAAATTAAGAAAAATGAAATGGACATTCCAGTCAATGTATATATTTGTTTTCTTTCATTCATATTCTTTTCTTTTTCTTTTTTAATTACTCTCAAACACACTAGATAGAGAAACCCCATTTCTTTATCAACTCGATTGTCTTATTTCTTTATGAAATCTCAAACGCAGCTTAAGGCTCTTCTTGGCTTCCTAATTTCTAGCAAGGCTTAAAAAATTAGAATAGACATAAAATATTGTAGAAAAATTTGCTTGTATTAAAGGAAAATAAAGTTGAACTTGGAAAAATTCAATTTGGAAGTCGATTTTTTTTTTTTTTTTCTTAATTGATGCTGCATGAGGTACAAAGTTGAGAGATTAAACTAACTTGATATTCAATTGTATACCAAAAACTATGCATTAGAAGTATGAAGAAAACATGGATTCTAGAAAAAATAGTAAAATTATATTGTTTGTTGCGAATAAAGGATTTGTAATTGAATCCTACCTACCCAAAAAGAAATGTACTGGTGTGTCTTGGTATGATGGTAAAGAACAATAATTATGGAATGAACGCTTTGAGTTTAAATTCTATCATACCTAGTGTGGGGAGAATTTGTGTTCAACCCCGCAAGCTAATTGTCCTCTTTGGGGAGCCAAGCCCGCAAGGTTTTGTTCTGGAGGGGTGGGATTGTCCCACATCGCCTAAAGATGCGCCCCACCCATGGTTTATAAGCCCTTGGAGCAACCATGAGTGTACCACTACTAACACTCAGAGTGTAGTAGTGGTAGAGGCGTGCCTTGCACTTCGGTGTTGGCAACAAAACCGTGCGGGTGCAGAAGGGTGTCAAGCCTCAAAGAGGTGAAAATCCCGAACTCGCCCCAAAGCGGACAATACTGGAGATGGGCACTGCCCTCAAAAGCGCCTTTTTGTGGGGAGAATTTGTGTTCAACCCCGCAAGCTAATTGTCCTCTTTGGGGAGCCAAGCCCGCAAGGTTTTGTTCTGAAGGGGTGAGATTGTCCCACATCGCCTAAAGATGTGCCCCACTCATGCTTTATATGCCCTTGGAGCTTGCATGAGTGTACCACTACCACACATGGTTATTGTTTGATAGAGTCTCTCCCGTGTTTATGAAGCTAAAGAAATTAAAATACGTACTATATGTGTCATGAGCTTGTACTTATAGATAAGGATCATGATTTGATTATAAAATTGTAAAATTTTTAATCAGACTACTAGCTAATAGACGCTTTTAATCCAAATTAAGGTTATGTAAGATGTTACAACATATATGAAATGATATAGTTATTCTACAATATTCGTAATCGTTGTATAGTTCATATCTAGTTAATGTCTTGTTACTTCTATTCTTTTTTATCAGGGTTCCAGAACCAAAGTGGCCAAGAAAAAGAGAAAAGGAAGAAGATTACTAAAGAATATCTTACACAAGGACCGACCAGCAGGAGCAAAATAAAATTCTTTAATGTGTCATGCCTTATGATGGTAGCAAATCAAAGACAAAGGCATTAATCTATTCCCTTCATCAGCTTAATTATATATATCTTCTTCATGAATTTCTCTGTTCTTGAAGAATAGGAAACAACTATCATTTTTATTGTTTTATTTATTTATTAGGTATAAATTTGATTACCATGTTGTTGAGACCATTCTAAATGCTTTGTATATATAGTTATATATATACTGCCATTTTGTGCTCTGTATTCCATTGCAGCTCAAGTTATATAGTTTATTTTATTTTTATTCTTTTGAAAGGGGTTATATAGTTTATTGTACCATGCAGCTTATATGATCTTAATTTCTCTCTCTTTTTTTGTCTTTTTGGGCTCAAGAAATATTAGTCTTATATATTTATCTTGATCCTAAAATTTGATCACTTCAATATAGTAGTGTCACGTCATGTGTACGTGGTCATTAGTCATCTCCTAAAGAAAATATCTTTATATAAGTACAACTGTTAAATCATAAAAATTGTGGCAAGCTTTTGCATGCGTCTTATTGTGGTTAATAGAGGAATAGTACAGAAAACGAAGACTTAAGGCAGAGAAAAAAACCCTATCTTACTGGGCACCGACTAACAATGTGTTAAGGGACATAATAGATAGCTTAGCCTATACTTCAAAAGGGCGGCTTTAATTGAAAACGGCTGCTCCTTATTGTGTCGTCATTCTTAGAATTCAAGGAAAATGCCTTTTTGACCGAACAAATTGTCTTTATTCAAACAAGAATATCTTCTAATTCAAATTATTCAATTACTCAAAAGTCTTAAAACTCATGTAGCACATAGTTGATTAAAGAAAAAAGATGAAAAGATGTCGATCTCTCATGTATCTTAAATTTCCTGGTTTCTTCACCCAACGTACACTTTTTCAAGTCTTCCACACAATGTATTACTCTTTAGGTTAAAAGGATAGAAGGACGACCAATTTGTGAAAAAATTGTGTGTGAATGTGATCATAACTAAACTTATTTATAAAAAAAATAAACCTATGTTTAAGGGATTTTGACTAGAATAGGAGTCTGCAGTCTGCATACACACCTTCAAGTGGATTTAATCATAACTTAACCTTGACCCGTAAACTAACATCATGCTTTAATGAATCAAACTTAGGACATTACTTAACCAAATTCACATTAGAATAAGCTTTTGTTGCTAAACCATCAATATTAATGGTAGCTTAAAAGTTAAACCTGCCCTAACCATCAAACTATCAATTTCAAAAATTAAGGGTTTGTTTGGATACCGCTTATTACTGAAAACTGAAAACACTGTAACAAAATAATTTTTAAATGTGTAAATAGTGTCGTGTGACCCATTTTTAATGTTTATTTTGTTGCAAAAAGAGGTATGTGGGTCCTGTGAATAGTGCCGTGTGACCTATTTTTAATGTTTATTTTGTTGAAAAAAGAGGTTTGTGGGTCCCGTGAACAGTACACAGGACCCACTAAAGAAAAAAAGTGTCGTTGGGCTCCCGTGAACAGTGCACAGGACCCACTAAAGAAAAAAACGTGTCGCTGGGAAGTGTAAAACGCGCTTCCCAAACGCACACTAAGAACAAAACAAAAGAGAGTAAATTCTCGTAACAACCATGAATGATCTTATATATTAGTCATCTCCTACTTATGTAGTAGGAAGTGTGCAACATCATCAAGGCCGGCCCTAGACATTTTGGGGCCTTAGGCGAGAACTAAAATGGGGTCTTCTTCAACTCCACTTAAAATTCTTACAAAATAGGGTACCCTCTTACTAATCCATGGTTTCAAAACAAACTTATCCATTTTTTTTAAAGGAAAATTATGATACTATACTAAAAAAAAAAAGTCTCATTGCACATGCAAAGCGCGTGTGATGAGACTAGTTTATATACATTAGAGTAATTAATATTACTTTTTACTATAATAGATAAATTGTATAGATTAATTAATATAATGTTTTAATTATATATATATATAAATAGTGTTTTAAAATATTCAAAATAAGTGGTCAAATTTTTTTTTTTAAAGAACAAATTTGGTAAATAAAACTACCTTTCTAGAACCTTCATTTCAAATCATTTTTCTCATTTCCAAGCTCCCATCCACGTGGCCACCTCTGCTCCTCAACTTTCCCATTACATTTATTCTCTCATATATTTATTTATTACTTCTTTACAGTTTAGTAAGTTTACGATTTTTTTTTTCTCAGTTCTTCAGACTCTCAACTTTGTCTTTGTCTTCTTTCTTCTCAATTCATCTTTCTTTAGAGGTTAAGGATGATTTTTTTGGGATAATTGATTTTGTTTAGACCAAAGAATTTTTTGAGGTACCAATATTTACAAGGATGTTCCAGATTTTTTGTTCTTTGGTCAAAAAAATGTCTAAGATTTTTCGGAGTTTCATCTGAAACTAATTTTATTTATTTATTTATTTTTATTTCTACTACTCCTTTTTCAAAATTTTGGGGCCCCCAAGGAGACCTTAGGCAATGGCCTAATTGGCCTAGTGGAAGGGCCGGCCTGAGCATCATGCCATCCTTTTTTCTTTTTCTTTTCTTTTTAATGAAAAGCGTCATTTTATTATTATTATTAATGTTAGATAGACAATGAATATTATTAATGTTTTCTTCAAATATTCAACAATATAATAAATAAATATTTAAATTATTTTTTTATAATTGGTAACACATTTACTTATAAACATAGTAAAATTTTTAATTTCCCTAATTTCATGTCGGATTATAATGTTGCCTGAGTTCATTAAGACTGTTTAATTTTATTTTATTTTATTTTTATTTTTTGAGAAGAAGACTGTTTAAATTTGTTGTCAAAAGACTGTTTAAATTTGGTCATTAAAGTATCAAAAAGAGGATTTATGTCAAAGATGTATGACTTTTACGTACACTCCTCAACCAATATGACAGAAAGGCAACCACCATACTTTACCACGTTGATGAACCAAAATCCTCCCAATTAGTTTGACTGAAACTAAATTTTTTTTATGATCATTTATTTTATTATTATTATTATTATTGTACCGATAGTTTGAAGAGATTTATTATGAATATTTCTATTAAAAATACCAAAAAATGTCAGTTGAGTTACAAGACTCTTGACATTATTGTTATTATTATTCTTAATAATTCGTTAATATTATTGTTTGAGTAGTGTTAAGAGTACCACAAATTTTACTACAATAAACTTACAAACTGATGTGTCACTAAGTACAAAGATTCAATTCAAATATTCATCTATAAAGTGATTGAAGTTCACCAATCACATTCATTGTCACACCAAATTGTAAAGTTTAGATGATAAAACATAAATCTTGTTATATTTTTAGCATTTTCCTTATTATTTAGTGGAATTGACAGATTCTCTTTATGAAGAGAATTAAGGTTCAAATTCCCCCTCTCCTCGCATGTTATAACAATTGAATAATCAAATAAAATCCATTAATCTTATTAAATACATAACCACTAAATCTATTTACACAATTTTTTATACATAATGTTTTACAATTTATTGAGATGATAAATTGTAATTAATGGATAAAAATATGTTAATGGTGAACCCATATATAGATAATGTTAAACTAATCATAACTTATTATCTCATTAAATTATAAATTTATTTGTGAAATCGTGTATTTTTTTTTTTTTTTTTTTTTTTGAGGAAGTGTGAAATCGTGTACCTAAGACTTAGTCTTACACACTTTACACACCTTAAAATTATATTATTCTCTGGTCTTACCGTGACATACACAAGATTGAAAATTTGATGTCAAGTCTAGGGCAATAAGCTCTATTAATAATGGTTTTAAAAAATCGCTACAGTCAAAAAATCATTTTTGATCTCAGCTTTTGTTTTGTATTGGTTTTAGAGATTTTTACCATACCGAATTAGTGCTTAGTTCCCAATTCAACTAGCCAGTTTGGTCCAGTTTTTAAAATTATCCTATTAATTAAGGGTCCGTTTGGTAAGAAATTTCTAATAACGTTATTTAAGTTTTGTAAAAATACGCGTGAGTGAAAAAATGTGTGAAAATATATGTTTACAGTGTTTAAATAACAGTTTTCATTATTTAAACACTATTACTGAACAAAGCCTAAATAACCTAATAACATAGGGTATTTCTGACAAATTACAAATATATAGGGGGTGTTTGATACATGCACTTAAAAATATGTATAAAAATACTTATAAGTAAAAAAGTGAGTAAAATATATATAATGTTATTTAAAAATTAAAAATTGTCGTTTAAAATGGTGTATCAAACACCCCATAATCTTCATCAAAAAAAAAAAATAAAGGTGAAAGTGCAAAATCTAGTAGTACAGTATAGTAGTGGTAGGTTGCAAGTCATTTCAAAATTCAAACAAAATTGGAGGGCTAAAGTGGTAAAATATGCAATATTATTATTATTATGAGCAATGAGAGCGGAAGTGGAGGTCTGACCCACCTATCAACGGTCAAAGCAAACATACAGTTTTCGTTCTGTTCTAGAACTGCTTCTTTCTTTTGCTTTCCTTGTCAGCAACATCTGACTTTGACTGTTTCATTCATTTTTTTTACAACTGGAACTTGGAACAAGGTAACTCGCTCACTCTCACTCACACAAAAGGATCTATGGTCTATCACCATCTCCACCACGTGTCTCATTCTCTACCTGCCACGTCATTCTCCATACCAGATCTGAACCGTCCGAGTCATTCCCTCCTTTTCTCGGTCTATGATTTTCACCATCTCCTATGGCCCCACATAAAATACATTATTATCCTACGACTCATATCATCAATCATCTTCATTTTTGAGTCATGTAAATAGACAGAATTAATTAGTAGAGTCATATTTATTTTTGGATCACGTTAGTAGGTGCCTTTTGGACAATTTTTAGAAATATTTTATTTAAAAAATAATAAAATAATAAATGTTGTTGACAATTTTTTATATTTTTCATGAAAGTGGTGTTGAAACTTTCTTATTATGGTTTATTAACAATTACACTAAGGACATCCGTTAACATGACTTTTGTTAATAAACCGTATTAAGAAAGTTTCAACATCACTTTTATGAAAAATATAAAAAGTTGTCAACAAAATTAATTGCTTTATCATTTTCTCATAAAATATTTCTAAAAATAGTTCTTAAATCAATACTCTTAGGCTTCGTTTGGGAGTTTATAAGGAAATTGAATAGAATGATCATAAGGGAATGAAAATGAATGAAATAAAATAGAATGTATTTAAGTAGGAGAAATAAATGGAAAAAAAATGGAATGGAATGGAATTAAGTAATTTTGATTGGATGTTTTAAAATAAATGAATGGAAGGTAAGTAACCTTGTTTAGGAGTAATATAGAGGGAATGAAATGAAATTATTTTATGATAATATTACTATTAAACCCCTATTTTAAAATAAATAGTTGAATATATAGAGATATTTTGGAAGTTTTAGTAAAAAATTCATTAAATCTAATTTCATTCCATCACATTCCTCTTAATTTTGGTTTTAAGGGAATAGAGAGAAATGAGTGTTCCTTCCTACCCATTCTATTCAATTCTCTCTCACTTAAATTCTCAAACAAGGGAATGAACTTTACATTCACTCCATTAAAACTCTCAAATAAGGGAATAGAATAATATTATAAAATTATTTTTTTCATTCATTTTCATTCTCTCCTCCCAAATGAAGGCTTAGGACATTCGTTAATATTTCCCTTTATTTTTTTAGCCAACTAAAAGCACAACAAAATTTTAGAAAGTCTATAAACAACAAATTTGACAAAACTTGTCATAAAATTTTCATAGTTGTTGACACGGCAGAATATTAGTAGTAGGAAAAAAAAGTGATATAAGTGAAAATTTTCATAACTGTTGACATAACAGACTCTTAATAGTAGCAAAATAAAGTAATGTAAGTGAAACTTTTCATAACTGTTGACGTGACAGATTGTTAGTAGTGGAAAAAAAAAATGATATGAGTGATAGGTTTATACAATAAATAGTAAAAGCTTGCTAACTTAACTATTGTAAAAAATGTTGTGAAAATATTCATGTATGAAAGAGTACTTATATCAGTGCTTATATAATAGAAAAGTACTACATTTTAGTTAATTAAGTTCAAAATTCACCCACATCAGATCATGCAAAATTTGTGAATAAATATATGGTTGCAACAGTAACGGTGTAAATTTACATTGATACTATTCATTTTGCATTTAATTTTTTTTTTATTTATTTATATATTTCAAGGATGAAAGAAGAGAATGGACGGTAATTTTTGTGTGTGAGGAAAGAGAAACAATTCATAAAATTTGATATTTTAATGAAATGTAGCGCAAAATAGATAATTTGATATGAGTTATTTTGAAAAATGAGTATGTAAATAGAAAATGTAAGTTTTTATACTAAAATAGACAAAAATATTTGCACGAACTTATACTTTTTTTTTTAAGGAAATGTAAGAACTTATACAAATACTCTAACATTGCTAAAAAAATCATAACACTTTTTACAATATTTTTTTTTGAAATTTTTTTTTTTTATAGTAATTGAGTTGGCAAACTTTTGGTGTTTCTTATTTAGGGCATTCTAGCATTTTACCCCCTTTTATTTTTTTAATTGGCAAAATGCCCCTGTTTCGAAACTATATAGGTTCGTGCCCCTGTTTCGATACTCGATTACCCTAAAATCGAGTTTCAATGAAATACTCGATTTGTAGATAATCGAGTTATGCCCGATCAAACTTAAAAAAAAAAAAAAAAAAAAAATTTGCATGTAACTCGAGCTTAGGGAAATCGAGTTCCATGCAAAAAAATTTTACAAGTGTGATCGGCCAATATTCAGGGAGACCTATAGCGGCGTTTTTAAGCCCTATAGTGACGTTTTTAAGCCCTATAGCGGCGTTTTTTAATCCCTATAGTGGCGTTTTTCTGGAAAAATTTTTTATACCAGGTTTCAGTGGCCCTATAGCGGCGTTTTTTATCCCTATAGTGACGTTTTTAAGCCCTATAGTGACGTTTTGGAACTCGATTTCCATTTAGTCGAGTTTCATGAATTTTTTTTTTTTTTTTAAGTTTGATCGGGCATAACTCGATTTTAAACCAATCGAGTACTTTAAGTAACTCGATTTTAGGGACATCGAGTATCGAAACAGGGGCACGCACCTATATAGTTTCGAAACAGGGGCATTTTGCCAATTAAAAAAATAAAAGGGGGTAAAATGCTAGAATGCCCTTCTTATTTATGCGCAAACTAACTTATAATTTGCCACGGTGTGAAATTCTTTATGCGTATACTGTGTCTGTATGTGAACTTTCCCTTTTGGTCCTCGAAATCCAGAGTGCAGAAGAAAAAATAAAACTCTCTGGCAGCGAGTCTAGTAAAATCCCTACACGCGCGCGTAACGTCACAGTTATTCAAAGTAGAGAAGCGGAGGATCTCTGACTTTATATAATGCTCCATGTGTATGTGTGAATGAACGAACGAATGTACACTAACATGTACCATAATATCAGTCTTTCCTCTTTTTTTTTCACAATCCCATACTCTCTCACTTACTTAAATACAATCCAACCTTTTCTCCACCGTGCATTTGTCAACATCTCATCCGTCAAACACTATTCACATTCCCAAATTACCCCTATAAATACACGTGTCCCATTATCAACGGTGATTTTTCATATTCCTGAATAACATAATAGAATTACCCACTATATTTTCAATTTTTTTTTTTTTTTTTTTTAATTTTCTCTTTTTCCCATTCGCTTCGTTTTCTCATTTGGCTTCATTCGTTTTCTTCTCTGATCTGTTACGAGTCGTTTTGACCCAAAAAAAAGAGAGTAGTATATATTTTATTTCGAATGCCGTTGAAATTTAAGAAATGAAATCCGAACTTTTCTGCTCGTAGATTTGGGAAGCATAAGAAGAAGACTGGGATTTTTGAATTCCAAGATAATTTGGTTTTTGTTGGAGGCTCTGTTGCTCTGTGGCTTTTTGCTTTTTGTACATCTTTAGGGTTTTTCTTGGTATAGGGGGGAAAAAAAAATGAAGTCCTCGCTTGGAAAGCTTCGGAGATTGGCACTTCACAAAAACGATGCGAAAGAGAAAAGAGAGTTTCAACCTTCGGCACACTTGGATGAGCTCGCTCAGGCTGCTCAGGTACTTACTTTCCAAACTACTCTTCAACTTTGAACTTTGCCACATCCATAACGGTATTCAATTTCAAACAATTTTTTTTTTCTTTTTTTAGTTAGGTTTTGAATTTTTGTTTGTAAATTTTGTTCATGCTTCAGAGTTAATTGAATTTTTTTAAATTTTTTTTTAATTTTTTTAATTCAAGCTTAAGCTAAGATTAGATTTGGCAGTGAATTGGACATCTTTGCCTAAAATCTCTGTCTAATTGCTGAATATTTATTTTGAATTATAGAAGAAAATTACGGTTTAATTAATATGAATTAATTCGGATTCAAATGAGGTGGTGAAGAATTAGTTTGCGTTTTTATTTTGAGAAAATATTGCAATCTGGTAATGGCTTTTGAGTGTTTTCTAGGTATGGAATAGTCAGGTTTGATTTTGGAATAGTGGTTCTCTCAAAAAAAAAAAAAATTAGAATAGTGCTAGTTGGAGCTAAAAAAAAAAATTCTATGTCATAATTATAATATGGGTTCCCAATATCCTCTTTTAAATTGTGGGTTTATATTTAATTTAGTGTAAAATATTTATAAAAAAAAAAAAAAAAAAAAGTATCCCTGCGGTTTGGGCTAATGGCGGGTAATATCATTTTTTTTCCTCAAAAGTATTCAATTTGCTCTCACAGCACAAATGTCACTTAACGCTGTTTGAAAATTCTCATGTTTGTCTTACTACCATCCCCGTCTCTGTCTCTGGCTGCTATTTGTCTACCCAGACACTCCCTTGCGTATATAATTGCTATAATGCGGTCATTGTGAGACTTTCACAAGCAAGACAAGTCTTTGGAAGGAAAAATAAAGGACTTGAGGGAGCATGGAGCTTTCAAGTGGTGTTAAGTGTCATTTGTGCTTAGGGAGAAAATTGGATATTTTTTAAAAGTCTTGGTAGTATCTGGTATTAGCTCAAACTTTAGGGGTGGTTTTTGTATTTTGTCCTATAATTTACTATTATACTCAGTGAAGTGTGAGGTTTATTCCAAAATTATGTTTGTTTGTTAAATTGTGGATTTTAATCCTTTGATAGAAATGCACGGCAAGAGATATTTTCAGGAAAAGAAACTTTATGAAAAAGCTTAATTGCATGATTAATAAGTTATTTATGCAGTACATTGCATAGGTAATTTTGAAATAATCAAGGACAAATAGATTGAACACAATTTTGAAATAATTTTGACTAAGTTTACTGAGGTCAGCGAGAGTAACGTCCCATAACACAAGTGTTTATTGACCAATGAAAACTCATTCTTATGCAGTAACTTGTGGAAAGTGAATGGTTTTTGTTTGCCATCTAGCTCCTTCATGAGATTATTTTCATCGTTGTTATATCATTCTTTCATATTTGCAGGACATGCAAGAGATGAGAAATTGCTACGATAGCTTACTTTCTGCAGCTGCTGCCACTGCAAACAGTGCATATGGTAATCATTTACTACCTTCATGTGTATCATACAGGTCATATATTATTTTTTTATTAATAAAACGAGTATTCTTTTTGATAACATCAATGTGGCTACGTTCTCTGTGGTATTTTTCTGACCAAAAAGCCGTATTTGAAATACAAACTAATTTGAAATTTCTGAGTAGCCTTGGCACCAAACAGCAATAATTCTAAATTGAATGTGTAGTTGTGTACTTATATATCACACATTTGCTCATCGTGGATCATTTTTTGACATGTTGCACCTTCTCTCATAAAACCTTCCTATTGGATCCGGTTAATGGGTGCCCTTGGGGCATTTGTTAATGGACCATTTTAAGAAAGTTTTGATACCACTTTTATGGGAAATATAAAAAGTTGTCAAAAAATCCGTTACTTTTTTCTTTTCCCATAAAAGTTTTTAAAAATTAGTTCCTAAACCAATGTCTTAGGGAATCCATTAACTTTTCCCTTTAATTATACTTGATGCATGAAGACTGCAGTGTCATATATTACTTCTTTAGCTTATCATCATTGACGTCTCCTTTTTGACTCCCAACTGCACTCTCAGAATTCTCAGAGTCACTGCGGGAAATGGGTAATTGTCTACTGGAGAAGACCACATTACATGATGATGAAGAAAGTGGTAGATAAATCAAAACTTTTATGACTTTGTTTTTCCTTTTTTGCCCCACTGTTTTTGGCGCGGGGGGGGTGGTGGGGGGGGGGGGCGGGGTGACTTTGAATTTTTGATATTCTAAGCCTTGTATGGCTTGTGCTGTAATTGTTACACATTTATCAACAGGTAAAATTTTGCTAAGGCTAGGGAAAGTGCAGTTTGAACTTCAAAAACTTGTCGATAACTATGTAAGTGCTTATTGTTATTATGTAATATGTAGCACGTGTTTTGATATCTTTTATAGTGTCTTCAATCTGATATTAACCTTTTGCCTTTTATACCACAGCGCTCTAATATATTCTTAACAATTACAAATCCATCAGAGTCTCTTCTCAATGAACTTCGGACGGTAGAGGTTTGTTCACATGGATATCTCTCTTTTGTCTGCCTTCTTAGCCAGTTTGGGACCTAATGACTTAAGCTTGCCTTTTGCCTTTGAATACAGTGTTCATATAATTTAAATCCTACCAATTAATGAGGGAGAGTGAGTTGATTGAAGTTGAGGGAACGAAAAAAAAGGTAGAGGAAGGCCAAAAATAACATTAGTAGAAGCATAGTTGTCAGTATCGTACGATATGTATAGTATCGTGTGTAAAAAGTTTCGTATCGTATCAGCATATTGTAAGTGCTCACGAATCGTACGATACAATGTGTATATCATATGAATCGTATCGTAAAATCGTATTTATCATTCGATACATAGACAAATGCTTTAAAATAAGATTTTTTGTTAAAATTTATACTTTTATTTGAATCTAACAAGTTGTAAGATTTGTTTTTAACACAAAATTATTAGGTTACTTAATTTTTCTTAATAAAATAACATATTCATAAGTTTTTTTTCCCTCTCTTTCTCCTACAAAATTTGGACTACATAGTACACACTTACACTTCACTTTAATATTTACACATTTATTTTCTATACTATGAATAAGACATTAATTGACAATATAGTTATTTTTTATTTTTGTCATTATTATTATAAATCCAAGAAACTAGAATGATTTAAAATTATTAAAATAAAAAGAACAAGAAGAGATAGTAAATGTTAATGATGAAGAAGAATATTTTAATGAAGAAATAAGTTTGCAAAATGATAAACGTGATGATAGCATTGACTTTAATGGGGTTGATTAGGCAATATGATGAAAAAAAATTATTATTTTTAGGTTATTTGTAATATATTATCACTTTTGAATTTAAGCAATTTGAATATATATGTTATAAACACATGCTAGTTTGATTTATTTAGTTAGTTTGTTAAATACTATTACATAAGTGATGAATAAATTAGTCATTAGTTGAATATATTCAAAATTTATAATGAATATATCCTTTATATATGTATATCTATAATTTTTTTTATAAATTTTATTAAATGTTTGTGTATCTTAGGATACATGATACGATACAATACATGATATGAAAAAATCAAAAATCGTTTCATGATATGATTCATGTTTTGATAACTATGAGTAGAAGTAGTAACAAGGATATGGCAAGTATGATTTTGGATAGAATGATAGAAAATAATACATATGGCCAAACTTAACTAATCTGTTGAGGTACTGTGGCCAACCCAAAAAATGTGGGATTGAGGCTTGATTGTTTTTATTGCAATTAAATGCTTTTTCTTACTTTCCTAGGAAGGTCCCCATCACCTTTACTATTTAGATACATTAAACACATTGACTATATCGATTTATCCAGCATTGGCTTGTGAATAATGCTTACTGTTCCTTCTCTTGTTTGCTGGTGCAGGATATGAAAATACAATGTGATGAGAAGAGGTCAGTATCTGTCTATTATGATCCATTTGTTAGATTTGAAGTAAATATCTTCTAAATTTGGTGCATCATCTTCAGAGATGTATACAAGTACATGATGGCACAACATAAGGAAAAAGGAAGGTCTAAAAGTGGGAAAGGTGAAACTTTTACTGTAGATCAATTGCAAACCGCTCAAGATGATTATGATGAGCATGCAACGCTATGTGTTTTCCGGTTAAAATCTCTTAAGCAAGGGCAGTCTCGAAGTCTTTTAACACAAGCAGCTCGTCACCATGCGGCTCAGGTTTTCTTTAAATCTCTAAAATTTTCAAATTTCAATTTTCAAGACCTTTGTTCTTCTCATTAGTTTAACAATGATGCATGTCTTCTTATCCCTTTTTGTTCTACTTTGAGTTCAGTTGAATTTCTTTCGGAGGGGACTCAAATCACTTGAGGCTGTTGAGCCACATGTTAGACGGGCCACAGAACAGCACCATATTGATTACCAATTCAGTGGACTCGAAGAGGATTATGGGGATGATGGTGAGAATGGCTATAATCCTAATGATGACGGGGAATTGAGTTTTAACAATAGATCAAATATACAGGGGCTTGATGGTGTTTCCATGTCAAGGAATTCAATGGAGGTTAGTGTAAATTCTGATTAAAAAAAGAGATTTGTTCATGATACAATTTAGAGCCCAAAAGTGAAGTAAATAGATTAGGAAGGGAAGGTACTTGACAAATTTGTCTTGTTGGGATCCCCGCCTGAATCCTCTAAATATCTATCTAGTTTGGTTGTGCTGGTGTTTCAATTTTAGCCCTGGGTGAGGTCGTAATCAGTGCAGACCCAGGAACAAGGGGGATTTTTTTTTTTCGTTTGGGGAGTGGAGGGGTGGGGGGAGAATGGGTGGCCCCTAGGCTTCCACAAACGTGGCTTGTGTGTGTGTGTGTGTGTGTGTGTATAGGGATAGGAAATTTCTAAAAGCCAGGGGATCAATTTCACTACCTGACGCCCCCTAGCTTCACCTCTGGTTGTATACAATATTGGCCTGGTGATCATCATGTCATGAGTGTTTATTGTGATTTGAACTTTTTATTTCATTTTAGTTCTACTATGCCTTTTTTCTGTATCAATGATTTGGTGGCCATTCCCCAGGTGGATGAAGCGGGCCTTTCACCTTCAGCAACAGAAAATGCAGAGGTATGGTCCAGCATGGCTTTAATTTGTCAACCTTTCTGGTGAATAATACTATGTCACTTAACTTTGTGCTGCCAAAGTGAAAAAACACAAATAAGTTAACCAAATCCACCAATTTTCTCAACCTCCGTTAAAACCAGCATTATGTTTGGTAGAGGCGATAAGTGTAGTAATGGGATGGTGGGGCTGGAAGAGGAATGCAGAAAAATTCTATCCAGTATTTGGTTTGAAAAGAAAATGGAAGGAAAAGTGGGATGAGATTTCCGGAATATTGTTTGTTTGTCCCTTTAGGTGACAACTAATAATGTTTTATATTTTGAGTTCACAAATGTTAACTTTTCAGCTTCTAGAATTCACGTCTTAGAGTTTCCTTGTGTAGATGAATGTTGACAAAAACCAGGACGATCTCAGAGTCTCAGGTAGAGAGCCTAGAGTGGGTAGCCATTCAGCCCCAATATTTGCAGAAAAGAAGTTTGATCCAGCAGAAAAAATAAGAAATATGCAACCGTCATCCACTCGGAAGTCTAACACATATGTGCTGCCCACACCTATTGATGCAAGGCATTCAAGTTCATCAAGAACAAGTAATTCAGTTCCCCGCTCAAGGCCAAGTGGAGTCACCCACAATTTGTGGCATTCTTCCCCGTTGGAAGATAAGAAGCATGAGAAGCATTCTGGCAATGGTAACCTGTCAGGACCCGGTATCTCAAAACCACAGTCAATAGCCAAAGAGAGTGACAGCAATGATACCTCCACCCCACTACCTCCTCCTTTGGCAGAGGGACTTTCACTTCTGCAACACGATACATTTAATGCTTCTGATACTAAAAAATTCAAACGACAAGCTTTCTCTGGTCCATTAATAAGTAAGCCAGGGTCAACAAAGCCTGCTTTATCTGCCAGTGGTCCCATTGCATCTACTGAATTGCCCCAGTTAGTTTCTGGAATGTTTTCTCGGTTGCCAATTCCTCAACCTTCTTCATCTCCAAAAGTATCTCCAAGTGCTTCACCTCCCCTTGTTTCTTCACCTAAAATAAGCGAGCTTCATGAGCTTCCTAGACCCCCAGGTAATTTTGCCCCTAAACCAGCAAAATCTCCTGATTTAATTGGTCATTCTGCTCCTTTGTCCTTCAGAAATCAGGAGCTTTCTGCAATTAATAAAATCCCTTTGGAGGCATCAAGTGTGGCATCTCCACTTCCAATTCCTCCATTAATTGTTCCTCGGAGTTTCTCCATACCCTCAAGTGGTCAGAGAGCAATGGCAATACATGTTTCAAAGTTTTTGGGTTCTCCTCAAGTTTCGCACAAGGCTGAAGAAGTTGCTTCACCTCCATTGACCCCTCTTTCTCTCTCAAACGTTAAGCCAGCTTCAACTGTTAATGAAGTGGCCTCTCAATTTGGTCAAATCCGAGGTGAGTGAGATACCATATTGTTTTGAAGTTGAAATATTAATCTAATTAGAAGAATTACATTGCATGTATGATTGATGATGGACATTGGAGGTCTTTAATGCTTCATGTATTTTCAACCCATTTTCAGTCCCTTATGATTGAGTTGGTACCATCAGGCATAATAGATGCTATATGAGTTAAATCTAGAAATTTTATGTTGCTCTACTTTGGGTTGATATCACTTTTGAGGTCATGCATAGTAGTAGCATGTTATTTATTTTTATTTTTTTCCATTAGTCATTTACCACACTAGTACTATTTCTTAATGTGAAAGTCTTCAGTAAATGCAGGTGGGAGCTGATACTAATTACTAAACATGTGAAGCCTTTTTTCCCCAGTGGTTGGCCTGGCAGAAGATTGTTTTGGGTCATTATCTTCATGTTGGGTACAGATCTGTACATATGATGTTTTGTGTCATTTAGTTTCTCATCTCAGTCTTTGTTCATTGTTTGTTAATGGATAATGATGAGAACTAAACTCTACTCACTTGTGACATTTTAATCTGTCAGGCATATCGTAAAATGAAGAATTTTGTTTACATTTACAAAGAATTGCTAGTACAGGGCGGATTGTGCTTTCTTTAGGCCAGAGCAGATCGCAAGATTATGAATGCTCGAGGGTTCTCATATTTTGTATTATAATCATTGATCTCAAAATAGCGCATTTTATGCGGTTTTTTTTTTTTTTTGGGAGTGGGGGGAGGGGGATGCTGTTTGTTGGGGAAAGTGCAAAATTTCAATGTTTGAAGGGGAAAATTATTATGAGTAAACAAATTCATTAAAAGCGCGAAGGTTGAGTATACAAAGGATCTATAGTTTTTTTTTTTTTTACTAAAAAGATCTGTAAGTTCTAACAAGTTTGAGAAAGATGAAAAACCACTAGCAACTAATCCAAACATAAACGATTTACAACTACAGTAGCTTAATTAAACTTAAACTATGTTTTTCCGACTTTTCTTACAATCTTCAAAGCTACATGTGTTGCATTCTCTCTAAATGCACCATGTGTTAGTAGTGTTATGTCCTCTCTAAATGCTCCACATTACATAAATGAATGCCCCACTCCATATGCTTGCATTGCATTACGAATCTTGCCAAATCTTCCTTTTGCAACAAGAGAATAGATCCACCAGACCACCACCCAGTTAGGCATGCATGATCCCCAGCACCCTAATTACACATAAGATTATATCTTTTACTATGAAACACCTCCAGTCATGCTCAACCTCTACGGTTCTACCACTTAGACATCAATGATTGCCGATTAGTGCTACTCTAAATCTTTCAAATAAAACTGAGATTTATTACACAAAATGAAACATTCTCTTTGCTTCCCTATGGATTATTTGGTTAGTTTGAAATGATCTAGTTTTAAGGAATGAATATCACCCTTTAACTTCATTTCGCCACTCAAATTTACATCTTGTTATTAAGTTCACTTGTCTCAATACCCAGGTCAACCTCACCCTAAAGAGCTTCCAAGTGGGTCACATGGTCCCTTGCGGAGAACAATTACATTAAAATAAAGGGTTGTGTTAACAGGCACCGTAAGGTGCTTGTTAACAACGGTTTTATGTTATTTTTTAGCAGTCTTATAGGCTATGAGGCTAACTTCATAGGGAGAAAGAAATATTAACATAGGCTGTGAGGCCAGCTTTATGTCTTTTTCTTTCATTTATCCAATTTTTTTATTAAGTGAGACCCACATTAGTCTAACCTAACAAGCATCACATAGTGCTTGTTAACATTTGCCTAAAATAAAATACTGAAGGTAGTGCAAAAGGTTATCCAAGAACAGCAGGTGCCGTAAGTACCTAATGCATCAATGAACCTAGACCATTTTTGCTTATGTTGGTTGTGCTTATGTAGTTAGCACGTTTGGATGATCAATCCCTTGTTGATTGATAATTGTGGTTATGCTTCTCTGACATTTTTTGTTATCTAAATGATCGTGTTGTACTTGATGCTTTATATCTGTCTATTTCCCATGCATTTGATGGCTCTTGTTTGAGTGTCTCTGTTAAAACCTGATGTTTGTAGAGTTAAATGAAGGGTTGTTGGTTGTATTTGAGATAACCACTCTCCTGAATGAGGAATAAGAAAGAGAATTTTGGATAATTTTTCTACTTCCTTTCATTAACACGTTCTGCCCTTTAAAATAAGGCATATGATAGTTACATCAGAAATTCAAATTACAAATACAAACAACTGCTTATCGCTTCCTACATAATAGGGACGGCTTAATAAACAACTCCTAATTTATTTAAGCTCCTAACTGCCCCCAATACATATCATTCTTAATCTTTAACTCCAACTACAACTTCTTTATCCTTATCCTAAGTCTCTGCAGAAACTGATGTGCAAGTTGAGAGTCCAAGTGCAGTTAAACGCATATGTTGGTCTGTTGCTGTTGTCTGAATCATAACATTCCCTTCCCCCTGAAGTCGAATCTTGTACTCAAGATTCAAGTGAGGAAACCGGTTCTTCAATTCTTCAAAACGTTCCCAAGTAGCATCATCAGCACTAACACCCTCCCATTCTACCAAAGCTTCCTGTATCACCTTACGCCCCTGTTTAATCCAACGAAAATCAATCAACCACCTTGGCACTAAAACAACTGCGCCATCATCAGTAATATCAGGTAATTCTGCCACAGTGCAATCAGATTGTCCAAGTTCTTTTTTTTAATTGGGAAACATGGAATACCGGGTGTAACCGAGAATGTGGCGGCAATTCCAGGCGGTAAGCCACTTTACCAACTCGTGCTAAGATACGGAAAGGGCCATAGAACTGTGGTGACAACTTCATGTTGCCTCGCACTCGGATTGACATTTGTCGAAAGGGTTGGAGCTTGAGGTATACAAAATCACCAGGTTCAAACTCCAATTCACGGCGATGACGATTGGAATTGAGCTTCATTCGATCTTGCGCTGCTTGTAAATTTTTCCGCAATGATTTCAACAAGGCATCCCTCTCAAACAGATTGTTCTCAACTTGTGCTACTGTGGTGGAGCCGCTTTCATAATAGTGTACAGTGGGTGGAGCTCTTCCATATACAACTTCAAAGGGAGTCATTTGAGTGGCTGTTTGATAAGAGGTATTATACCAATATTCAGCCCGAGGTAGCCAACGACTCCACTGTTTTTGTCGAGAGCTTGCAAAACAGCGCAGGTAAGTCTCCAAGCATCTATTGAGGACCTTGGTTTGGCCATCAGTTTGTGGGTGATAAGCCGAGCTCATCCGTAATTCAGATCCTTGAAGCCGAAAGAATTCTTCCCAAAATTGGCTGGTGAAGATCGGGTCTCTATCTGACACAATTGTCCTTGGCATGCCGTGAAGATGAGCAATTTCCTTAACAAAAATCTCAGCCACTGACTTAGCAGAATAAGGGTGTTTCAAAGCCACAAAATGTCCATATTTTGATAATCGGTCGACCACTACCAATATCGTGGAAAATCCATTAGAATTTGGCAATCCGTCAATGAAATCCATTGAGATATCTTCCCAAACTCTCTCCGGAATAGGTAACGGTTGCAATAATATAGCCAGCATCATTGTGTCATATTTATGCCGTTGACAAATGTCACATTGCTGGATGTAGTTCCAAATATCTCTCCTCATCCCAATCCAAAAGAAATTTGCTGAAATTCTTTTATATGTGCGCAATATTCCCGAATGTTCGCCCACAGGTGTATTGTGAAATTCATGTATTATCTGCTGCTTGTATTGAGAAGTGGAGGGAAGGACCAGGCATCCCTTGAACCAAAGTAGGCCATCCTTTTCAGTGAATTTTGTGGCAGTGGATTTCTTTGAGAGTAATCAGGTCTGGATGGTTGCGTGCTTCAGCGTGGATTTCTTCCAACCATGTTGGTTTGGGACATGAGATAGCAGCCAAGTCGCCATGTAACCTAGAGAGAGCATCGGCAACCTTGTTTTCTTTGCCAGGTTGGTACTCAATTCGATAATCAAAGCCTAGCAGTTTCACAATCTAGCGTTGTTGTTCCATGGTCGTAACCCGCTGCTCAAGCAAATATTTTAAACTCCTATGGTCAGTGCATATCAGAAATTTCCTCCCAAGTAGATAATTTCGCCACTTATGCACGGCATGGACGATTGCCATCAGTTCCTTCTCATAAACTGAGCGTCCTAACACACGACTAGAGATGGCCTTACTATAGAAAGCAATTGGACGCTTCTCTTGCATAAGGACTGCACCCAGGCCTCTACCCGATGCATCAGCTTCGACAATAAATTCCCTAGAGAAGTCTGGTAGAGCAAGCACCGATGAATGTATCATGGCCTGCTTTAATTGTTGAAATGCATTCTCTGCCTCTGATGACCAAGTGAACCCATCCTTTTTCAAGAGCTGTGTGAGTGGTGTTGCAATAATACCATAATCCCGAACAAATTTCCGGTAGTACCCTGTTAGGCCAAGAAAACCATGTAATGATGTGACTGTGGTTGGTGTAGGCCATGACTCCATGCATTGGATTTTATCTGGGTCTGCTGAAACTCCCTTTGGACTAATGATATGTCCCAAATAATCAACTTCTTGCTGTCCAAACAAACATTTGGATCGATTGACAAATAATTGGTTATGTAACAAGGTGTCGAACACCATTCTTAAGTGGAGCAAATGATCATTCCAAGATTTACTATAAATTAATATGTCATCAAAAAACACCAAGACATACCTTCGTAATGCAGGTCGAAAAATATCATTCATCAAAGATTGGAATGTGGCTGGAGCATTGGTGAGCCCAAATGGCATCACCAAAAATTCATAATGTCCATCATGGGTGCGAAATGCCGTCTTGTGAATGTCCTCAGATTGTACTTGAATTTGATGATATCCGAATTTGAGATCCAATTTGGTGAAATATGATGCTCCATGTAATTCATCTAAAAATTCATCTATCACCGGAATTGGATACCGATCTTTAACTATAACTTTGTTCAAGGCCCGATAATCAACACAGAAATGCCATGAGCCATCCTTCTTTTTCACTAGTAGTACTGGTGAAGAAAATGAACTAGAACTTGGTCTAATGATACCAGTCTCAAGCATCTCCTTTACTGCCCTTTCAATCTCATTTTTTTGAATGTGTGGGTAGCAATATGGTCGCACATTAACAGGTCTAACACCTGGCTCCAATGGAATGTGATGATCATGCACTCTTGGCGGTGGTAGTGCGGTGGGTACTTGGAAGATAGTGTTGTAGTGGAACAAAAGTTGTTCCATTTCGTGTGCTGCAACATTGGTCAAGGAAGTCCCTCCTTTTTGTTTTGACGTACTCACCATTTGCATGAGAAACATATCTGACCCATTAGCCACCAAATGTTGCATTGATTGGATTGACTCTTGTACTACTCCTTTAGTGGTCTCACCTTGAATAAAGAAATTCTTCTCCTTCACACAAAATTCCATTGTTAAATTTTCCCAATCATGCAACACCTTACCGAGGCTTCGTAACCATTGCATTCCCAAAACAATATCGGAACCTTGTAAATCCAAGGGGTAAACATTGGTTTGAAATTGGTAACCTTGTATTTCCATAGGTACAGATAAATAAATTTCATCACATTGTAACTGTTCTCCGTTAGCCACCATAACTTGAAATGACGGGGCTGGCACCTTGCAACAACCCATCTTCCTTGCAAATTTGAAATTGACGAAGTTGTGGGTGCTGCCACTATCAATAAGAATCTGTAGGGGTTTACCCTGGATCATACCACGCACACGCATGGTTTGGGGAGTATCAACTCCGGAAAGTGCATGTAAAGAGATCTCTGGAACAGTTTCTTGTGTTTCCCTTGTTGCTGCTTCTTCGTTCTCTTCCACTTCCTCTGACTCCAGCATGGTTTCCAACATGTAAACTTGTTGGTTCTTGCATTTGTGGCCTGGTACAAACTTCTCATCGCAATTATAACACAAACCCTTGTCACGCCTCGCTTGCATTTCAGTCCAAGACAACCTTTTGAATCCAGTTCCTGGTGGAAGTTTCTAATTGGTGGAGGCTGCAACAGCTTGTCGAAGTGGTGGTGTTGGCAAGAGGCCATATCGTGGCGAGCATCGCCTTTGCCGTTGTAATTTATCTTCTTGCAACCGGGCCAAGCTAGTAGCATGGACTAGAGTTGTAGGATGAAATAGCTTCACTTCTGATCGTATGTCGTCTTTCAATCCACCTATATAACTCCCCATCAAAGCTTTCTCTGGCCATTCTTGCACTCGTGATGCTATCCGCTCAAATTGGGCTGGGTATTCTCTAATCGTCCCCGTCTGTCGTAATTTGGTTAAAGCCTCATCAAAGTCTTCATAGTCAGAGGGTCCGAACCGAACACATAAGGCATGTGTAAATTCTTCCCATGAAACATCTCTTCGTGCTTTCTCAAACCACTGATACCATTGGAGTGCCTCATCCTGTAGATTGAAAGAAGCGAGTAGAACCTTCTCATTATCTGCCGTTCTTTGATATCTAAAAAATTTCTCTGCCTTGTAAATCCATCCAGTGGGATCTTCCCCATTGAATTGAGGAAAATCTACTCGAGAAAATCGAGTTTGTATCCCTCCAAAAGTTCCTCCGTTAATTGATTGGCTAAACCACCATTAGTCTCACGATTGCGGCTGGCTGATCCTTCTTCGAAATTGCTGTTTTGGTTGTCCATTCGTTCCATTTTCCGTCCCATCTGTGCTATAGCGTTGGAAAGGGCTTCCATGCTTTCCTTTATATTAGTAAACTCCTTGGTGAATTCTTCCTTCTGAATGTCAAATTGTCTCCGAATAGAATGGTTGCTTACTTCCAAGGCTGACAAACGATCATCATGGGTTGTTGAGCGTGTAGGTGGTGGGTTGTTCGTAACCTGGCTCTGATACCAAATGTTAAAACCTGATGTTTGTAGAGTTAAATGAAGGGTTGTTGGTTGTATTCGAGATAACCACTCTCCTGAATGAGGAATAAGAAAGAGAATTTTGGATAATTTTTCTACTTCCTTTCATTAACACGTTCTGCCCTTTAAAATAAGGCATATGATAGTTACATCAGAAATTCAAATTACAAATACAAACAACTGCTTATCTCTTCCTACATAATAGGGATGGCTTAATAAACAACTCCTAATTTACTTAAACTCCTAACTGCCCCCAATACATATCATTCTTAATCTTTAACTCCAACTACAACTTCTTTATCCTTATCCTAAGCCTCTGCAGAAACTGATGTGCAAGTTGAGAGTCCAAGTGCAGTTACACGCATATATTGGTCTATTGCTGTTGTCTGAATCATAACAGTCTCAAGAAAGACAAGTTGAAGACTTCAAATTTCTTCATCAGCTTAGGTGTGAGTGAGTTGTTTCCAATGTCTCAACTCACATTTAAGTTTGTATAGGGTGTTTTTTCACGGAATTGCCAAAGAAGAAGATTGTTAGGATTTTTACTATTGGCATATTTTGTATCAATTTTTCCTTGTATTTTCTCATTATTATTTTCGTTGTAATATTTGTGGGGTCATTGTACTTGATTGAGAAGTCAAAAGTGCTAAAAAGTGAAGTTGTTGAACTAAGCATCTCGATTGACTATGATCACCATCTCAGGCGAGTTCAGAGCTTGAAAAGCTGTTGGAACAACAATCTCAACAAACACTTGCGATAACTTAATTGAGCAAGTTTTGCAAACTTAAGACAAATTAGTTATTTGCATCCTCTAATGCACCCATCTCTTAAATCTCTCTCATATATTGTTCTAACCCATGAGATTCAAGCTTCAACAACGTAAATCCTATTTGTTCTCTCTACCTTGTCCCTCTCCAATTGTTAAATTCCATGAGAGGAGATTAAATCTAGTACATACATAGTCATTCAAAGTTCTTTATTGTTGTTTGGTGCAATCTCCAAGATGTCTTGAAGTGTTCAAGGAGTCTCGATCTAGCAATTAATAGCTCAATCTAGTGACTAATAATGAGAAAAGACTCATGGAATCAATTGATATTAGGTGCTGGAGGCTTAAATACGTAGTCATTACCCAACTTGTAGGGTTTTGTAAGTGATTTGTACTGCAACTATTCTTGTTAGTGGATCATTTAGCATTATCGGCCCAAAGAGTTATTTTTTGTCCATTTTGGGTTTTTCTCTTTGTGAACACTTCTAATGTTCTTGTAGCCTGTAGGTGTGTTGATTATTTGGGCTTGTTTTGATTATCCATCCATGCATATGCTAATTAGATAATTAGTTTATAATCGAACTTTATTTGATAATTAGTTTAAATTTTACATAAGCCATAAAATCAGATATAAATCAGTCATTCTCATACATCAATTTGTATTGTAACTTTGTTGCTTTTCTATAGTGAAATTCAATTTTTACCGTTCATGTAATGAGCTGGCTCATCTTTTAGCCCTTTGGGCATCTGTTTTTCCAACTTGAAGACCCCAACTCATCTCTTCCCTCTTTTAGATGGTTTTTTGTAAGGAAGTTGGTGGATCGATTCCGGTTGTTTCTGCCTTTTTTTTGGGGCTAGGTCTCCCTTCTTTCTTAACAATATCATCTTACTTGAATAAATAAATAACTAAAATTTGCAATATCCCTTTCTTTCTTTTTTATTTGACTAAAATATTGGTTATGCTAATGCTGATGCTCCAGAAGGGGATGTTACAACGGTTTATTCAGTTAAGAACTTTAACTTAATTGTTAAGACTACACAGTAGTGCACGCAGTCAATTGTAAGTGGCCGGGTACTAAACCGAGAGAAACGAACTTGAAGTTGCAAACACTGTGAGGCGTGAGGAAACCGATAAACTAAACAAAAACAACTATCTATAGCCATTCATGTCCATGTCCATGGAGCTAATAACCTCATGCAACTGCAATACCCTCCAATTCCAACGTCCCTTTCATGCTGTGGCTTCGAGTTTCAGCCTCTCCCAGACCCACTTCCCACACTCCTTATCCACTCGTAATTACCACACCCTCCGCTTCCACCCACCTCTTCCAACCTCTCCTTCCCACACTCAATCTCTCTCCACCACTTGCTCTGTGGCCAATGATAGCACTCTCAGTGAGTCCTTTTCAAAAACCCAAGTTTCTTTTTCTTTTTTGGGTTGGAATGTTTATTTAATTAATGTTTTGTTGAATTGAGGATGTTTTTTTTTGTGTGTGTTTGTTGAATAGAGTTATAGATAGAAGCAAGATTGAAGTTTGTGTTTTTGTTGTATTATGCTCTTTTTTTTGGTTTCTCAACCTTGTGTTTTCAGTAACAAAACAGATTTTAATTGTTGAAGCATTTTAAGTTCATTGGAATTTTTCATCCAATTCTTATGGGTCGTTTTAAAGACTGAATTATTTTATGAATTTACCTAAAATGAATTGGGGTTCTCAGAGATTTCCTTAGTTTTGTTTTAATAGGTAATGAACTCTTTATGTGATTATAATTGTTGGATATTTGTAACGTTCTGAAATGCATGTCAGTTGTTTGATGTTGGTTTCCAAGTTGGCGAGCCTTGGATTTTGTTGGTCTAATGTGTGCCAACTTCCTCATAAAGTTATTATAGTTGCATAATTCAAATATGAGTACTCATTTCCATATTCACATGATCCAATTATGCTCCATGTAAAGTGAGTAGAGGAGGGGAAGATTAACTGTTCTGTGTGATAGAATGAAAATAAATTAGATTGGGTGGTGAAGTTTTAATTAGCTTGATTAGATTTACAATTTTTAAGGGTTTTGAAGTAGTTAAATTACTAAAATTAAAAATTCAATTATGAGTACTCATTTCCATATTCACATGATCAATTATGCTCTCTGCAAAGTGAATTGAGTGGTGAAGTTTCAGTCAGCTTAAATTGATTTACAATATTTGAGGGTTTTTAAGTAGCAAACTCGTATGTTCTAACTACATTATTTGTGTCGCCCCTCCCTTTTATTCATTTTTGTCCCCTTTAAAGATCCAGAGATGAAGGACGCTGTGCTTGAACCTTCTCTTGCATTGAAGGTGAGATGTCATTTCCTTGTGCCTCAATCGTCTATGCATTTTGTTCTCTCTGAAAAAATGAGTTATTCTAAGAAAGAAAATGCTTCTTTAGTGAAGGAAGCCAAAACTGGGAATTTTGTTTCCCTTTCATATATAGTTTTTATGATGACCATGGCTTGAGAAGATATGCTACTCCTGTTGATTTCTTGTGGTTTGAAGTTCTCATTTTAACTGTTCAGTTTTGATCCAGAAGAAAGCTATGGATATATCCCCTGAACTGAAAGGAACTTCCATATTTCTTGTGGGTAAGAATCACTTGATGCTTAGTGATGCTTCTGAACTTATAGATCTCATGTTGATTATGGTTGTGTACTTATGTGTCTGGTGTGATGATTGGTTTGGTGTTAAGGGATGAAAAGCTCCATAAAGACCAGTTTGGGGAAACTTCTAGCAGGTGTATTACGATATTATTACTTTGACAGGTATCCATGTGCTGTAACTATGAAAATTCAGCAGAAGATCAAGTAATCCCTATAGCTAAATTTTTGTTTTGGGTTCTTCTACATCCAGTGATGGTTTGGTTGAGGAAGCTGCCGGAGGTGAATCAGCTGCCAAATCTTTAAAGGAGAGTGATGAAAAGGCATTTTGTGAGTCTGAGGTGATTGCTTGAAATTTGAAACTTATTTATAGTTGCTTTCTGTTGCTTTTGTATTAAAGCTCTATTGCAGATTAAGACTGGTTACATCAGTTGTGTTCGAAGACTATTCAACTTAGAAGGCAGTTCACTTAAAGAATGAACCTCAATGATCAATCTCCAATTACTAAAGGCTGGCTGAGGCCAGAACAGTATCAGTGATAGCATTTTTGCCATATTTAATATTCAAACTGCGTTGGTTAATCCTCCTAATAAGTCAGCTTATACTTGAACTTGAAGTAGTGAAGCATTTGGATATCCTAAGAATTTTTGACATGTTGCTGCAGACTGAAGTATTGAAGCAGTTATCATCCATGGGTCGACTAGTGATTTGTGCTGGAGATGGTGCAGTTCAGAGTTCTACTAATCTGTAGGAAGACTGCTCCCACTTATTTCTTAATTCACAGCCTATAGTCCGCTGCATAAGTAATCTATCATTATTAATTTCCTGCTTATTTCGATTTACTTTCGTCATATATAGGGCATTTCTGAGACATGGAATCTCGATATGTGTTGATGTACCCCTAGACATGGTAGCCAGGGAGGTGATTAAAGACCAGTCTCAACTTTCTGATTCAGAAATATATACTTCTGAAGCTTATTCCGAGGTTTTAACTTCCTCTCTTATTTTCAATAGTAGAACCTGCCTAGTCTTTCTCAAACTTTCACTAAATTTTAGTAATCTTGAGCCTTTTTAAATATTAACAGCTCTGATAAATGATAACCAGGTTTTGACTCAGTTAATTGCACTTCATGAAGAAATGAAAGGTGGATATGGCACAGCTGATGCAACTGTTTCACTACAAAGTATATCCCCACAATTTCTTGTACTCACTTCATCATGTAGTCAACTGTATTTTCTTGGTGGTTCTAACAGCTACCGATTCTTTGCAGAGGTTGCTACTCAATTAGGTTATGATGATATGGACGCAGTTACCATCGAAGACATGACTTTAGAGGTGAAAAAATATAGTTACAATGAGAAAATGCTTTGGTTTTTTATCTAGATAATAAGACTAAGTCACTAAGCATGACTTTCTTTTCTTTTTCTTTTTTAATTTCCCCCTTTTATTTACTAATATTTCAGGTTCTCAAGGAGATTGAAAAATTGACAAGAGTTAAGAAGTTGATGGAAGAAGCAGCAAGACCCTTTTAACTAGCTACATATGTGTTTTCATCACTTGTACCAAATTCCGACACTTTACTCACCATAATTTTTGGGACATGATCCATACTCAAGAGCTTTTCTGCTTGCCTTGGTAGGCATTTTAATTTCACTTTCGCTTTCTAGTTGTTTTGGCTGAAAACTTGGAATAAAATTCAATTGTAGCAATCTGTATAAAAACACTTAACATTTTTCATTATTTACGTATTATAATATGTTAATATCCTCTTCTGCAGCAATCCATAATTCTTCCAGAGGTTTATATATTTCTCTGGTTGTAAAGGCTTTCAGGCATTACATGTCCAATCTGACTTTTTTTTTTTTTTTTTAATTAAAAAAAAAAAAAAAAAACAACAACAACAACAACAACAACACACTGATTTCCCTAGTTCCACCAGCATCTATGAGTACGTCTTTAGTGACACCGTTCATCTAGCATAATAAAATATTCTGGTCTGCAATTAAATTTTATCTTAAATGAAAGTGGGGTTTTAAAAATACATAGAAAGTCCTCCCCAAACAATGGGCTTGGTTGTTCCACGCCTGAGGTATCTTCAATTGTATCATTATTCATGACTATTGACTATTGAGTTCATGACACATGTAGTGCAACCCCAATGCTGGGTTATGATAATGTATAGTGACAACTGGGGTCTCAACTCTCAACCCTTAATTACCTCCTTTTTTTTGCACTTCTAGAAGTATGGTTCAAGTCAAATCATTTAAATAAAAAGGCCTACTTGGATGTTTCTAATGTATCACCAATAAGTCACTAATCTCCAATTTGACAAGTTAAACCAAGAGATGTAGTTGTTTTTGTCCTTATAGGTCAAGTGACCATATATGTAATGTATGAGCATTGATTGAGCAGTGAGTCAGGTCGAGTGAGATTTGTATATTCTGATATATATATATATATATATATATATATCAAAAATGATACAAGAGGGTAGGAATGTCAACGTTCGACCCTAACCCGCGAACATGACATGAACCCAACACAGGTTTTTGCAAGTTAGGGTTGGGCCTTAGCGGGTTTGGGTCATAAACGGGTTGACTCGAAAGCAACACGATAAAAACGGGTCATAAGAGGGTCAACCCGCATGACCTGCAATAGACACGTTTAACACGTCAATTTATTTGTGTTAACTTAAAATGACCTATTTAACACAACTTGTTTAACTTGTATAGCAAACAAATATTCATTTTATTTTAAATCTGTCAAATACCTTTTATATCCAACCTATACTTTAAACTAAAAATGAAAAGTGAGTAATTACAAAAAAAACTTACAAGTATAATTGAAAATTGAAACTTTACATACTTTACAATATAATTGGAAATTGAACTTTATTATTTTGAACATGAGTTGAAGACTTAAAGTGTATGCACTACTTTTGCGATGTTAAAAAATATTTAATTTTAGATGGATGTTATATTTAAGGCAAAAATGCACTTTTGGTCTCTACATTTTAGGTCTATTCTCGATTTGGTCCCTAAATTGATTTAGCTCCTAGGTCAGTCCCTGATTTTTAAAAATCGTTTTTAAAATAGTCCATGTCGTCAACCTAGTGACAGAAAATACTGAGATGACAAACGGAATGTACTGTTTGCTGACGTGGCTAATAAAATATTTTATTTGATATTTTTTAAATGCCACGTCAGCATTTAAATTAATAAAAAATGCCAGCCCTAAGAAAATTAAAAAAAAATGTAAATTAATTTTTTTTTAAAAACCTTAAATCTAATTTAAACTAAAATCATTTCTTAAAAAGTAAAAATTCATAATCGTTTTAATTCTTTTTGTTTTTGTTTTTGGTTAACCTCATCAGCTTAAAAAAAAAAATCTTCTACACTCTCTACCACTAATCTCAAACTCCCTCTCTCTCTCTTCACGCTACACTTTCTACCACTAAGCTCACAAGCTCAGCCTTCTTCTCCCTCTCTATTTCTCTATTCTTTTTTCCTCATCTCGGTCTCCCTCTCTCCGAATCAGTGATTTCTGGTTGAGTGGTGGCGTTTCGGTGGTCGTGGCTCGCCATTGGTGGGTTCAGATCGGCACAAGTGGGATTCAGATCGCCGTGGGCTGGCGTGGGGCAGTTGGTGCTTGTGGGTGGTCGTGGTTTTGCTCGCCATGGGCTGCCGCGAGTCTTGGGTTTGGTGGTTGTGGCAGAAAATGGATCTGATTTGGTTTTTTTTTTTTTTTTTTTTTTCCTTTCTTCCAATTATTTGGGTTTGTGGGTATGGATTTGGCAGTGGTGGATGTTGATTGTGGTAGTGGTGGTGGCAGTGGCGGCGGATGGTTTGGGTTTTGGATTTTGGAATTTGGATTTTGTTTGGGTATTTTGAGTTTTAGTATGGGTCTTGGGTTTTGTTTGAGTTTGGGTTTGACTCTCAGCGGTGGGTGGTGCTAGGTTAATTGACAGTGGGTTTTTGGTGGTGACTTGTGGTTGTTGTGGTTGGTGGTGTGGGTGATTGGAGGTTTCTGGGTTTGACATTTTTCTGGGTTGGAGGTTTGATAATTTTTCTGAGTTGGTTTTCTCATGTGGGTTTGGGTTTGATGATTTTTTCATGTTTTGGAGGTTTCGGTGGAGGATAGGGATTTTGTATGAAATTTTGCATTGTTCTGGGTTTGATTGTTCTTCGATTCGGGAAGAACATGAAGAAAAAGTTCTTGTGTTCTTACCTCCTAAAAAAATAATGAAAGCAATAATAATAATAAATTAGATTTAAAAGAGTGTTTTTTTTTTAAATTTAGTTTGAATTAAATTGAAATTGAAAAATATAAATTATTTTTATTTTTTTAATTAAACTAACATGGCTTTATTAATTTAGAAAATGCTGACGTGACATTTAAAAAATATCAAATAAAATATTTTATTAGCCATGTCAGCAAACAGTACATTCTGTTTGCCACCTCAGCATTTTCTGTCAGTGGGTTGACGACAGGAACTATTTTAAAAATGATTTTTAAAAATTAGGGACTAACCTAGGAGCTAAATCAATTTAGAGACCAAATCGAGAATAGGCCCAAAATATAGGGATTAAAAGTGCATTTTCGCCTATATTTAATATTAAGCAGGTTGAAATAGGTTGTGTGATTGTGTCACATTCTTGTCAATCCAATACGACCTTTTATTAAGTGTGTCAAGTGGGTTAGGTCAGGTCAACCCGTCTCATTAACATATCGGGTTAGGGTTGAAAGATCATGATACGATTATTAAATGAGTTGGTTTAGGGTTGAGTCATTTAGTCGAATACCTTCTACCCCAACATGACACGAACTCGACACACTAATCGGAATTGACACTCCTACAAGAGGGTGGTTTATATTTATTATTTAGCCCCCCAACAACTGCGATGGGTCATTATAATACTTCAAATTCAAAGGGAACCAGTACCTTATCAGCCTGAGGCTGAGATTATATGCTGGTTGGTTAGCACACCACGTGACAAATGCTGGCTAGATCTCTTTGTTTTCTACGTCCTATCCATGTGATCTTTCGTGTACTGTATCACGTGCCCGCTTTGGAAGAAATTGTTAGAGAGCATCCACCAATATGGTCTAATCAAAATCTTCGACTTAGAAACCTACTTTCAAATACATCCCATATCAACTCATAAAAAAAAAAAAAAAAAAAAAAAAAAAAAAAATACATCCCATATCTAACTCAATAAATTTTTCTTTCTTTCATTCTATTATTATTATTATTATTATTTTTAAGTTTCTTTTTATTTCTCTCCCTTCTCCGCACAGCACAACCCTAGGTGACACGATGATCTAAATATCGTTTTGGACCTATTTCAGTTTGGCTATCGAAACAAAATATTTTTGTACTAGTCTATTTTGGCATACCATTTTGAAATATATATATTACAAAATTTATATACCTAAGTTTGTATCATACAATATTATACTATATTAATTTTTTTAAGAAAAAATATTATACCATATTAAATCATTAATTCAATGCATAAATCACAATAAGTCACATTAATAGTTATGAGCTCCTCCACCAATAGGTCTGCGGTCATCTCGTTGTGAATGGATGCATGCAAAATTTATTCTTTTGGGTTGGTAATAGAGTAGATACGTGGTTCACTAGTTAGTGATTATTTTGTACAATTTATATACATATACCTAAAAAGAGGTGTAATTTTAAAGAGTTATATATTAAAAAAAAAAAAAAAAAAGGGTTTGAGCTGTTGTCCTCAACTGTTGTCCAGCTCTGAAACACATCCCTAGGAAAACAAAATACATAAAAAGTAATTAAAAAAAAAGAAGAATTTTTTTTTAAGCAATCGTTCTTTTTGTAGTAAAATTAGTATGAATTTATATGTTGGATATGCAATATTTATTGAATTCCTTTTTTTAATATCTCAATAATTAGGGGTGAAGGATTTGAACTTTGAATGACTTACTTTTAGACACCAGGAAATGCTAGTTGAGGGACAAAGTTTATTTACAAAATTAGTTGTAGCCTTATTAAATATCTTTTTATTAAAGATGAATTTTGATAAATCCACAATTGGATTATGTCTTCTTTTATATCATCTTCCATACTTGCAAAATTTCTAGAAAATTAAATATTAATAGCTATGTCATCCATTTACTTTTTAAATTGCAAGTTTTTGTAGTTTAAAATTATACATAAAATACAAGCTTATAAATCATATAGTAAATAATATCTATTTGACACAAAAATTGATATGTGTATTAAGAGCGTAAAGAACATGTAATTCAACCGCTAGATTTTCAAAATATGTAAAAATATTTATTTCATTGAGTAAAGGTTATAGGTTTAAGCTACAACTAAATTTGTAGTTAAACTTTGTTCTTAGTTGAGATACTTAGATGCACTAATGAATTCTAGTTAACTTAATAAAAACTTGATATTGACTCACATCTTTTTCTTTTATTATAAATCTCATTCTTGTATTGACTCAAGATATTTATTATAAAGCAGGCTATTCTTAAAAAAAAAAAAAACTCACTAGATAAAAAAAATTTAAGCCATGTTTGATACGTGAGTTCAAACACATGTTTTCAATTTTTTAACAATATTACATATATTTTTACACACTTTTTCACCTACACATATTTTAAAAAAACTAAAAACTATTATTTAAACCTACTATAAAACGGGCCTTACATTTTACATGTTGAATATGCAGTGGCAAACTTTATTTCAATTTGATTTACCAAAAAAATCTTTTATCTCAATTTGTATTAAATTTTTAGTTAAGATGCTCAAATGGGAGAATGGGGACAGAGAAACTAGGCTGAGGCCCACAATAAAGACAGGATGGCCTAGAAAGAGGCAAAAGTGTTAAAGATAATCACGGCAATAGTCCACAGCTTTTTCATTCTCTTCTGGAAACTATAATAAATAAACAAATCCAAATCCAATTATCTTCCGTTAACTTCTAAAATAAGTTGGACTTTGCTCACTCTCCGGGTCCCACCCCCATTTGCTTGGCCTTACTTATTACGTGCCTAAACATACACTTGGCAACGTGGCGCAATTGTGCAATACCTATTAGCACCGTGTCACCCTTTCAAAGCTCCAAAATTCTTACTGTTCGTGCATTATTTTTGTGGCTGGTGATTTTGTTCTTTATTTTTATTCCCTTTTCAAAAGGGAAAGAACAGTAAATATAATAGAATTACTGTTACTAGTACAGAGTACAGACTGTACAGTAGTAGTACTGGTACACCAACCAAAATTTTGAAGAAAATTTACCAGCTAGACCCAGGACTTATTAACAATGAGGATTTTCATTTTCTTTTTTTCTTTTTTCTTTTGTTGGTTGGCTTGGGCAACAAATTCCTTCCCCCATTTGCTTATTGAAAATTTGAATGATGAGGGCTTTTGTGTTAATGGGATTTCACTATATAATTTATTCCTCAAAAGTATAAACTTGTTGCTAATTCAATATTGACATACAGCAAAAAAAGAAGAAGAGAATATTCAATTTTAGGCTCGATTTGGTTGTCGGTTTGAAGTGGTAAAATGCCACCTATAATTGAGAGAGTGAGATTGATGAGTTTGAGTCGGTCATGATGGCTTTTAAGTTTGATAATTTCTTTTCTGGTCCTGGCTTTATGTGACCTCACCTCACTTACAGCTACGTGATTCCTTGGCTTGCATTTGAAGTAAAAAACTTATAATGCAGTGTTCTTTCTTTTCCGCTTTATTTTAAAATATACAGAGAGGGGTCAATATGTAAACGGCTATTGCTCAATTTCACATTCATAGGATTTTTTTTTTTTTTTTTTTTGATAATTCAACCGTCGAGAGATTTGAACGGTTGAAGCTTCCGAAAAAAAAAAAAAAAAAAATTGTAAGTTGAGTTACAAAAATTTGTTTGATTTTTAAATTACATATAATAGATCAAGAATCTTATAACTTAACTAGTTAATATTTCATGATGTTTTTAATAGAAACATCCAATCCTCTCTCATACTATCAAAATATTTGTTTAAAAAAAAAATACATACAATGGAATTTGTAGTGGCAGAACAAAAAACAACCAATCCCCACCTACCAAAATAGCCAAAAAAAAGGAGCACAACAGGGGAGAAAACACAGAGGCATAAATTTTTTTGAAGTTTTATTTGGAATAGTGTTTATTTATTTATTTATAAATAATATGACGTTAATTTGAAACTGTAATATATGAATAGAGATGCACAATTGAGGAAGGTACATTTGTTATAATTCAAAAGGACACGTTAGAATTTATCTAATAAAAACAGCAAGTACATGAGTACATCAAGGAAAGTCTATTTATTTGTTTGTTTTTTTTTTTTAATTTTTAACCAGTCTACTTGTTTGTTGAAGTTCAAGTAATTGAAAATGCCTTGACGTGTACTACAAATGGTAATTGTATAGGAGTAATATATAATGTGCATTGAAGTCGTGTGAAAAAAAAAATATACAAAAAACAAAAAACAAAGCAAATCACAAAATCCCTTAGACTAGTACCACATCAGCTTGCAGGAAGACTAGAAAAGTAATAAAGTAGAACAATTCCACAACCGTAATTACTTCAATTGTAATATAAAATGTAAGTCATAAATGTTATTTTCATAACAAAACTAATAAATGTTACAAGTGTGCACAGTGGGATTGAAGGGTTTTTACAATTCAACTAGAGCTTTTCAGGTTGTGAAATTCTCAATCTAAGCCAACTATCACATATGTAAAAATCAATCCAACTCAACTCATATAGATTGAGTTGGGTGTAAGTGGGTTATACATGAAACATGCCTTATATAAAAACTAGCATGTAACCCATGCAAACGCATGAGTGCATTTAAAATTAAACAAAATTTTTATTATAAAGTATAAACAATTAGTCAATTTTTTTTAAAAAAAAAATAGCATGTAACACATGAATAAGTATAGATGCATTTAAAATTAAATACAAATTTTATCATAAAAATATAAATAATTAGTCAATTTTTTTTAAAGTAAATGTAATTAGTCACATTTAAACTTCTTACCTAAATTTAATACTACTTTTGATAATTTTTTCTTCTAATTTTTAATAAGATAGAACGTGTGGTGATTTTTGTTGTGTGGTGATTTTTATTGAGTATATGTGATTGATTGATTTATTTATTTTATTTTATAGTTCATTAATATTAGATTCTTAGTATTTTGTACATATTAACTCACTTGACACAAAAATTAAAAAACTTAAATGGACACATGGCACAAACTTAAGTGGATTCTAATTTCAAATTCTAATTGAATTTTCTTTGAATTTTGCCTATTAATATATATATATATATAGACTAGTTTTATATTTTATTATTTAGCTAAATTTTTAATAAAAATTATTACAATTCACATAATGTGCATAAATTACTTACCAAATTTTCAAATTCATCAAAACTAATTCTTCAAATACCAAAATAAATTAAACTAAAAAAAAATTAAAATAAAGATAATAAAATAAACTTATGGTATATATGGTGGGTTGGGTTGAGTTATATGGTAGAAACACTACTAATCCAAAACCCACCCAACTGGAGATTTAAAGTAAAATTCTTATACCCAATTCAACCAACTAAGCCACAAAAATCAACTTGAGTTGGGCATGGTTTTGTTAAGATGGCGAGTTGAATGTACACTTTTAATAAATGTTATACTATTATCCAAACTAGTAATATTATCAATTGTCACCATAATCTGTCTATCATATCAAGTTAGTAATTCACTCTTCGAGATCAAAGTAAGTTCAATCATATCACACACAAACAATTTTTGTAACGATAATGGAAGACTTATTACATCTAAGATGTACATGAAAAAATTGGTTTAATAATAAAAAATACGATTATTAAAATCATGGTTCTAAAAATAGGATCAAATCAGTTAGTTGAATCAATTAACAAATAGTCCGTTAGATTTTAGAATAGGCAGTCATGGTCAAACTAACTAGTTTGCTAAAAAAAATTCACATTTTTAACCATCAGACGTGGGGTTTTTTTTTTCCCCCTAGAATTTTTCACTTAAAGTGGTTGTTGTAAGACCTCATGTTAATGATTTGTCATTGTTCATTGGAAGCTCATAAGACATTGATCTCATTCCGTAGTCTTGAACAATCTTAATTTGTTGCCGATAGCCTAAAGCTCAACCTCATCCATTGTTCGATTAGATCTCTGATAGCCTTTAGTGACTAGGGTAGTTACTCCTAAAAATATTTCTTTTAATGGCATTAATATATTGGAATTTTTGAGATATTATACAAATTTATTAAATATTTGAAATGCTAATTAATTATCAACCTAACCTATAATAATTTTTTTAAAATATCAATTTTATCTCTAACCAAGATAGAATTGGACATTTTTAGATATTTTTTTAGTCAAGGTTGCTATTATTTAAATATCATTTTACCTAAAAGCTATATTTGAACATCTTTAGATATTACAGTATTTAAGGTTGCAAATATTTTCAAATTTATTTAAATATTTTTGTTAAATTAATTATTTTATCATTAGACTTGACTTTCGGTTAAATCTGGATTCAACATCAAAACTTATTTATTTATTTTATAAATATAAAAGAATTGAACTTTTGGAGATTCATTTTGTGATAATTACTTTTAATTATAAAATTAAGACACTAATTACTCTTATTCTACCATAAAAAGGCTTTATTAATTAAAGCTAACTAAAACCCAAAACATCGAAATCTTTAAACTCAATTTTTTGGGTTAGATTTTAAAACCATATTTAAAAGGTTTTATTTTTTTATTTTTACAAACATACTTAAAAGGTTAAAAATTAAAATAATATTTATAAAATAAAATAAAAAGTTTAGTTAAAAAGACAAGGAAAAAAAGGAAAAAAAAAAGTTTAAAACCGTTTGGTCCGTTTCTACGTGTTACAGTTCAAACACTATCCCTTGTCCCAACAGAAACTGAGAGGAAAAAAAAAATTTAAAAACCAAAAAAAAAGAAAAAGGTGGAGACTAGGAAAGAGAGAGGCACAAGTGACAAATCCAATGTGGGATTTAGATTTACCTTAATTATAACTAATTTATAGTAATTTTATATGAATTATAAAATTACAGCTTAAATTTAAAAAAGAAAAAAGAAAAAGAAAAAAAAAGAAAGTGTGTGGGCAATAGGTTAGTTATGGATGAATATTGATAATGATGACGCTGGTATTTTGGGATTATAAACAAGGGAAAGAGGGAGTGGACAGAGAGATATGGGTGTGCCTGTTTCCTCTTGTACTTCTACAACATCACCAAACCAACCTTCACTTTCATCTTCAACTCCTTTTCTTTCTCCTTCCCATTCTAGACGCAAAAGGAAGAAGAAATTTCATATGTTGTGATACTACAACCTCTTTTAGTTTTTAAAAAAATATTTATTTGTTTAATTTTTTTTTCATTTTCTAAATTATCCTAGCATTTGATTTTTGCCAAAAAGATAAGTTTTTGACATCTGGGTTGGATTTGGATTTGCATAGAAGATCATTGAAATGATTTTGGGACCTTCGGATTTGTGTTTGATCACTGGCTTCATTGGTGGGTCTCTCATAATTTTTTTTTGGTTAAAATATGTGAAACCCATTTTGTATTTTTACCTTTTGGTTGTGTTTGTTTGGTTATTTAGTTGATGGGTTTTGGTGATCAAGCTTGGGTTGGGTTATGCTGATTCTGCCTTTGATTTGGTTCATTTTTGGTGTTTGTGGAAGAGTTCTGATTATATGGGTATCTAATAATTTGATAATTTATGCTCTGAACACAAAGTTTTTAAAGAAAAGGAAATGAAGAAATAGCTTTGCTTGTAGTTGTAGTGGATGATGAATGTGTGCCGTACACGTAAACCTTATGTGAGTTCTCACCACAGTTTTTGGTTGTTGATGGTTGCAAGGAAACGTTTTTCTCGGCTTTGTTTGTTTATTTATTTTATTGTTTTGCTGTTGGGTTAAGGATCTTCTGTTCAGAGCATTTTGGTTGATTGCCATTTGTTTTCGTTTTTAGGTAGTTTCTATTTTTTGGGTTACATGTTTTGCAAAAGAATCCCATTATTCCATTCCATTTTGGTTAGTAATGAACAGTCTACAATGAGGAAAACCATTTCATTCTTTTCTGGGTTGTTTTGAATCTTTTGATTGTCCACTGATGATTCAGTTTTGTCCTATAGATTTCCTAACTTTGATGTCTTCTTATTATTGCTAGTGTGAATTACAAACATGGGTAGCAAGTTTTGTGATCATCTATGCTGATCACTCTTAGAATTTTTGTGGTTCATGTGCATTTGATCAATGGGAAATGGAGTCTAATTTGGATCAGTACAAGAAGAATGTATATTCAGAATCTTATGTAGAAATGAGCTAACCTCTTGCCTCCAATATTTTGTTGCAGGCACATGCATTGATTCTTCTGGAGATCATGAGCTATATGTGCCGGTGTGGAGGTCAGAAGATCTGTTCTAGTCGTGATTTCTGGATATTTAGAATGTACTTGGGTTTCTCTATGCGTCCTTTTAAGGGAGTGGGAGTTGAAATGTTAGAAATGTGGATGCCTGTGGTAGATACATAGTATTAGCTTCACTCTGGATTAGTGAACCACTGCTGTAGGACTTATGTTCATGATTGTAGCAGAAATTGTGGGGTATATTTATTTTTAGGTAGCTTTGATATTGATAGGATTTGGAGCAACAATTTAATAATTTCATTAGATTGAATATGATAGGTCCCTTGTTGATTAGAAAATTGAATGGATAATAGTGAATTCATACAAGTAGTCTAGGCGAACAAAAACTAAAATTGCAGCCAAGTCAAAAAAAAAGAAAAAAAAAAGAAAAAAAAAAGAAAAAGTCATCGACAACTTCTCAAAAACAGGATACACAGTAGTTTTTGCAAATATTGGTCATGGGCTTACCACAAGTCACCTCGAGTGAAACTGTTGAGGAAGTAGAAGCAGCATCATTGAGCACATTTTTGCAGAGCTCACCTCAATTTGCTAATGTGAGCACATGTGATGTGGATGGAATGCACAGTGAAAGTATGAGCCCCTTAGCTGGGAATCCACTATGCTCGTCTATTGGAGATTTCCCGAGAAAGACCTGCTTGGAGCGTTCCAAGGTTCATGATGATTCATTTAAGTTTAGAGGGGCAATGGAAGTTACTTCCAATGTTCATTGTTTGAAAATTGGTTCTGTTGATAAAGGTACTCCTAAAAGTGGTCGTAATGTTCAGAACCCTGCTTCTAGGATTGTGGGTTTCAAATCAGTTGGAACAAGTTCTCCAACTGATGGATTCAAGGGGGTTTCATCTGGTCATGTTCAATCTTCTTCTGGGATTAATTTCACAGTCAATGAAACTGAGTCCAGTGGATCACTAGTCAGGAAGCGTTTGTTGTCACCATTGAGTAGTATGCTTTCTCCAGCCCAATTTAGTGGCGATCCTCTAGACATTGGGCGCAGAAGTGTTCATGAAGATTCAACTTCCCTGACCAATAATTTAAGCATTTCTGTTGCAAAAGATAATAAGAAGGCAAATGTTGGTAGCAATCGCCATTTTACCTTGCCAGCCTGGTCTTTGTCTAGTTGCTTGGAACAAAAGAACATACTATATGATAGTGTTAGAACTGAATCCTTGTTATTCGTTGATGGCCCTTTGCTGGATAATAGTTGTTTGTCTTCACCTGAACTTGATCATTGCAGAGAATCAAGTGAGGTAAGGTCTCAAAGTGGGGCAATATTAATATCTCCCAAAGAGGCCATCTCACCTCCACATTCTTTGTCACCTCTTGGTCCAAAGTTTTCTGAAAGAATGAAAACTGCAGGAGGATGCAGGACTACCAAGAACAAGATGGTGGGTTGTCCTTTAACTTTAAAAGATACAAAACGATCACTTGAGAGATCTGACAGAAGCATTGTCTTCGCCCCTGAAGAAGAGGATCATATGATTGCAAGCAAATCATTTGAAGATGTTGACATTTTGCACAAAGAGTTCCGTCCATCTTCCTTGGAAAGTAATACTGACATAAGTTGGCCTTTCTCCCAAGAGTCAGCCCCAAGCTCCAAATGCGTGAGATTCATTAAAAGTCTTAGTGGACTTCCCATTAGGAGGTCCCTGGTTGGTTCATTTGAGGAATCTCTATTTTCTGGCCGGTTCTTATCCGGAAAACTCTGTCAGGTCAGTGTTGAGGTTATGTTGCATGTGATTTTCTTGATATCCTGGATTCAGTTTGGGTAGGTTATTCTTCACAGACATCTGAATCTGCTGTATATCATTGGCATTTTATGTGTAGAGAATTGATGGTTTTCTAGCTGTACTAAACATTACTGGAGGGAACTTTTCACCACAGTCACAGAAGCTTCCATTTTCAGTAACCAGTGTAGATGGAGATTGCTACTTGCTGTATTATGCATCCTTAGATCTTGCAGGAAAGTCATCATCAAACAAGTGCAGAGACCAAAAATTGAGACGAGGCCTCAGCAATGATGATTCACAAACTATCAAAAGTCGCCTGCGCATCCCTATGAAAGGGCGCATACAACTGGTACTAGGCTTCAATCTTGAAACTGATCAGTGTTTCCGAATACCTATGATATAATTAATTAAGCTTCTGTTTAGACTTATAGATCGGTGTTAATTCTTGTACTACCCATGTGATTATTGTTTAAGTAAATTACATGCCAAAGATTGTGGTTGCTGACTGAACCTTTGCTGCTAGTTTTAATGATTGCCTGTTGAGGCATTAGGACTTGCAGTAGACCTTGTTTCATCTTAGTCATGTTTAAGGCATGGAGCCTTAATTAGCCTCAGTTGATGATTTTTCCTGCTTGAGTCCATTGCATCCATTAGAGATTTGGATATTCTAGTGGTCTGTCACATAAAACTCTTACATTTTTAATTAGCAGTTATGAAAGTAATGTAGTTGGTCTGGATACGGAATATGTCAGTTAGCTGATTAATAGTGTGGTACTGTGTATGTAACCAGTGAAGGATCTTGTTTATTATTTATTTAACTTAATTGGCAGTTACAAACGTGAAGTAATTGTTCTACGTTCAGGATACATCAGTGAGCCAATTAATACTGTATGGTATTATGTATTTAACCAGTGAAGTATCTTGTAGTTCTAACTTCTAAGTGGTTACAAAAAAAGAATAGAAAAAAAGAAAAGAGGAATTGTAATAGCGAGTTGTTGGCAACTTACTCATTATGTGGAAATATTGTATTATCCAATTAAATTTCTTGATAGACTTTAATACTTGCAAGAACGTGCCTGTTCCTCTCATAGAGCGATAAAAGGATTAAATTATTTATTGCTCCTAGAAACCTGTTTAGTTATCAAATTTGCAGACATGTTTAAAGTGTCACCTATTATGTCATTCATTTTGTTGAACATGATCTATTTTGATGGTTGAAAATCTCATATACTAGTATTAAAGTCAACTTTCCTTAACGTTGTCTATACTTGTTTACAGCATAGCATAAACGTCTTCTCTTTTTCTTGAATATATGGAAAATTTATAGAAGTCTTATATATAATGGTTAACGTTTTATGATGTCAGAATGATTTTTATTTACTGTTAAATTGAATTACTCTCCACAGGTACTCAGCAATCCAGAAAAGACACCTCTTCACACTTTCCTTTGCAACTATGATTTGAGTGACATGCCTGCTGGAACAAAAGTAAGTTGTAATTTAGTATAATTTTTTCCCCTTTCAAAAATCCAGCAAGTGGTGATGTAAATACCATTTAAGATATAATTACTTAGAATTATTCAAAGATCAAAGATTTGGGTTTTCTTGGTAATCAAATGGAGTCTTACCTTACATGGTGACCTAGTAAGATCCCACTTGGGTGAGATTATCATAGCTTTATAAGTTGGTCTTGTTGCAACGTTGTTTTTCCACGAAAACCAGATGAAGCTTTTTCCATGACTTACATCTTTAAAACTTCTGTAATTTATCGTTCTTCTTTCTAACTACTCATAATTCTTGTCGTTCTCAAAACCCTCTTTCCCACACACAAATCCAAACAAACCCTATACTTTTTCTTGGGAAAACTTGAAAAAAATAAATCCCATACCTAACCTTCCCTGGAAAAAGCTTCCCACTTCCTCAATGGTACAGTGAGATCAGCGTTCACCTGCAATTGATATTTTTACTCTCTCTCTCTCTTGGTTGCAATTGATAGATCTCACCTATTTTTATGTGTCCACGTGACACATTAGTCCATTTAAATGGTATACTAACAGAAGTACCAATTTGGCACATATGTAAAATTCAGGTATTGAATTGGCTAAAATAAAAGTTCAGGAGATGTAAATGCCACTACCCCAAAGTTTGGGGGGTGTCAGGGCATTTTTCTTGAACCATATTCATTATTACAAGGGTGTGGACATGATGCGTCCAGTTGGTTATTAATTGGGGTTATGGTAGTGGGAGTTCACTCTTTGCCTGGGGATGTTGAAAATTTTCCAGGTTTCATATGATTTTGAAATGTATCTAGAGGTTTTATGTGTGTGGGAGATTTGTTGAGTTAATTTGTAGGTTCAGAGGTGGAAATATTGTTGAAGGATGCTGTGAAGTTTCGACCAGGGATTATAGAATTGCTGTCATGGACTTATCTCTCTCCCCCCCCCCCCCCCCCCCCCCCCCTCAAAAAAAAAAAAACAGTTATGGTTGCGGTCTCTGATGCATTTTCAGGATTGTTGACCATCACATAGCTTAGATTTAAGCTCCAGTGTGGCTATAAATTATTATTATTGTCATATCAAAATATTCTTAGCCTATAGATTTGCATGTTAACCTAGAATTTCACATAATAATATTTTCAAAGCTTCTAACAGGTTTTAAATATATAATTTTCTCTAAATTGCAGTTGATAGAACATTCATCTTTTAAGATTTCTTACATTTTGTAATTGCAATGCAAGTCTTATTTTAGATTATAAAGATAACAAATTACTTTTGACGATATCTGCTTATCTTTTGGGGTGGGGTGGTTGGAAATTGGAATATTTGGTGGTGCATTCATGTATTGCATGTACCAATATGTATCTAATGATAGTTCCTTTTCTTTGAATGAAAAATAGACATTCTTGCGTCAGAAGGTCACCCTAGCTTCATCTAGCCCAAATTCTACAAATTTGAAGCAAGGGCATATAGATATGGACGGTAAGGTAACAGGCAAGGGGGCTCCAACCTCACAGAAAAGTAATCCCGTACAGTTTAGCAAGGAAGTAATGAATACAGATGGAGTTGGCATTGTACATAAAGTGATATCCATAGATCAGAAAAATGAAATTAGTGGAAGTGCAGACTCTAAATTAGTTACTTCAACGGATAAAGAGGAGCCGTCCAATCAATCCCCACATATGGACAGTTGCTGTGTGGGTAAAGGCCATGAAACAATCAGGAACTCACATGTTAGTCCAAAGGTCAATGATAGTACTACTGGTGCTGGTGCTCTTCGTTATGCTCTTCATCTCCGTTTTTTATGCCCATTCCCTAAACAAAGTTCTAGGTCAATTCAGAGATGCAAATCTGATCCTCTTTCTGTACCAAAAAATAAAAGCTTAGACATGAATGAGGAGCGGAGATTCTACTTATACAATGACTTAAGGGTTGTGTTCCCCCAACGGCATTCAGACGCTGATGAGGGCAAGGTATGTGATTATGGTTTTACATATGCTACGCTTCCCCCCAACCCCCCCACCCATTCCAACAATCCTTTTTTGACATGTATTAATGCTATTAGCTAGGAGTGTGTTGGTTGATTGTTTGAGTATCATCTTCTTGCATGGTGTTGAGGGTGCAAGCTCTCTTCTAGTGATTGTACCAGAATGTTGGCCTTTTCCCTTATAATTCACTAAACGTGGGTAAAATTTAAACTTTTTTTTTCCATGTTATAAAAAAGACTAATTTTTCTTCTCATGTTCATAAAATTTATATGGTTATTTGAAGTGTCAGATTAATTTTTGTTCTTTCAAAACTATAGGGGGATGTAGACTATTTTATGGTGCAACACTTTGAACATTATTGAGTTACTTTCTTGTTCTCTACTTCTTCTTTAACCAAATGAAGAAATAAAAGTATCATAGTATCGTATCTTTCTATTCCACTTAAAAAAAGAAAAAAAAAGAAAAAAGAAAGTGTTCTCAATGATTGTGAAGTGTCAATTATATTGATTTGATTTTATCTTGTGAGGGGAAAACGAAAATAAGGGGTTTGTTACATGGTTTTTCAACACCTGAATTCTGAAAATGAAAGATTTAGCCAAGAAAAAAAAAAGAATTCTGAAATGAAAGAGGAAAAGCTAATGCTTCCAGTTTCTTTCGTAAATTGGTTCAAAGTGAGACGGTTAAATTAGTAGTTTGGTTGTCTGAAATATCAATCTCCATTCAATGGAATGTGTATGAACTTCAACACCATTCAAAAAGAAGAAAAAGAAAAAGAAAAAAAGAAAGAAAGAAGGAATTTACTTGGATGGGAGTGAGTCCCAAGCAAGGGGCTTCTTAAGATGAAAGCTTTTTTGCATGTCTTTTGTAGTAACCATTTCATAATGACCTATTAGCAAAGAAGCTTCACTAATATCTTGGTAGCTTGGATTGCATATATGTCTAACACGGTTTATTTTTATTATCTTATGGCAGTTGAACGTGGAATACCATTTTCCAGAAGATCCGAGATACTTCGACATCAACTGAATTGTCTAATAAACCTCACAAAAAGCAAAGCCTCCTTGCTGTGTACATAGAAGTCAGACACTTCTTACTCATCTCATCTCAAAATGCCACTAAACCTGTTCTAACTGTAAAGAATTAGATTCTCAATAATTTGAAGGGTTAATTGAAATATTCGCTTATCTGAAAGAAGTGGCAATATCTATATTTGGTAATGACCCCAGAATCATATCCATTTTACTTACCCCTGTTAGCTTGCTGGGCACGCAAAGCTGCATTGCATCAGTTTATTTTTGAAAAAAAAAAAAAAAAAAAAAGACATTTGAGCTATTTTTCCTAGCTTCAACAATTTCAAGTAAAATTATCTGAACACCACATCCTATAAAGAAATTAACTTGGATTCATAATTGATTGTGCTTTGTGGCCTTAAATGTTCTCTATTGAGTTACAAAAGCTACCTGAATAAAGAACCCAACAACAAACTCAAAAATTTTGAGCACCCAACTATGATTTTCAGTCCAGTTCGAAGGGCTGGCCTTGTCCTATTTGACAAGCCCAAGTTCAAATTTGTTTTTTGAGAAGAAGAAGAGAGCCCATGTCCAATTGACGTGCTAGTGTATATTAGCCAACAAGTCCAATATGTCTTAAAATTGGCTCACAAGCATGGTTGTCAAAATCGCGATCCGGATTGTAAAATCGCACGATTTTACGATCCCACTTCACCAAAAAGTTTAAAATCGTAACAAGATCGCAAAAATGGTAGGATCGTAGGATCCTACTGATCCTACCATTTGGCTTTTTTTTTTTTTTTTTTTTTTTTTTTTTAAGTGGGATTCATTTGGGTAAGATAATCCACCTAAACTCACAAGCCCAATGGGTTATCAGAAGCCCAATAATGAATTGAAGTCCTAAATTTACCCCTATGTCACCATAAAATCTCAAAAAAACCTATAGTACTTAAGTTTAACGTTTTGGATGTTGATACTAGGAAGGATATAGATGATGAAATGTGATATGACAATGACAGTGATTAGATTAGAAGAACCTTAGAATGTGAATTCTCTTCTGGATTTCATATTTGTAATTAACTAGCTTATCTTAGATTGAGAATTCTCTTTTGGATTACATATTGTAAATTTGTAGTTTTTATATGCTAACTAGCCTAACTTATTTTGGATTTGGAACTTATAATTTGGAAAACATTTTCCATATGTGTAGATAATATTTTGGTAATTAGTTGCTAATTAAACATGTACGGAACTTTTTAGATACATTATGTCAAAAATTAAATATATTTTGTTTTGTTAGAATGACATAAAAACGATATAGTGCGTGCAAATTACATTTTATGATGCAATTTTTTTTTTAATGGATGGATTCATATTTTAAGTGATTATATAACATACAAAGTCACTATCAATAGGTTTTTTGCTTAAAATCTGAAAATAGGTAGGATCTTACGATTCACGATTCGATCTTATGATCCATGATCTTACTTACCTCTCACGATCCTACAGAAAATCCCGATTTTGACAACCTTGCCCACAAGTCAAGCCCCTCTTATTTCCATTCCATGTTTATAATCGCATGCTAAAGGTTGAGGATAACCATTGTCATGGCATGGTTCATTTTGTCACGTGTGTATTGTGCACAATATACATATTAATATTATGAATTTTTTCTCGAGGTAATTAATATTATATGATTTTAAGTTTTTGCAAATCATGTGTTTCCCTTGCACATTCAGCTTTCAAAGCAAATTTCGTTAATACTTAAAAACCATTAAGCACTTTTTTCTTATTTTGTCGTTGGGTCTAGAGTCGACTCTAGAACAAACCAGAATTGGATTCACAGACCGGTGCCTCAAGTTGGTACATTTTGTTTGTTATTTGCTATGGGTTCTCTTTTCAATTTTCTCTTTTTTTTTTCCTCCTATCAATTTTGTCGTATTTTCATTGAGCAACTGGACACAAAGGTTGCTATAATAACAGTACAGGTGGCGTCATTGGATATTGAGAAAGAGAGAGAGGTTGTGCAAATGCAATTGCTAATGCTAAAATTGAAGGGCTCAAATAGCAGCCAGGCATCCTAGAACAACCCCATTAAAGGAAAGTATGCAAAAAAAAAAAAAAAACCCTATAATCGAGGACAGTAGTACATACATGACTGATGACTCATGAACCATGAGAGAAATAGCCAAAACCCACTACACAACGTATGGCCTCGAGCCCTCCCTAAAAGCAAGCAAGCAAAGCAATGCTGCTCTTTGATTGATCTTGCTTGCTTCACTCACTCACTCACTCACTCAAGGAGGTCTACTTCGACTTGGCCCTTCATAATATGCCCATCATCAATATGAGTATCCCTCAGCCTCCTAGCAAGGAATATTTGCTCTCTCTCTCTCTCTCTTTTAGTACCTTGTTCTATGATTGGCCCATTTTGAGTGAGTTTCCACCAATCCTAACATCAACAGGTGTCCCCAGCAGCAAGTATTGCTGGCCCTTAATTTTCTTTCTTTCTTTCTAACGGACTGGCGCTTCTCACGGCTCGAGCTTGGTTCACCCCCACAATGCTGTGCTGTCAGAGAGAGAGAGAGAAAGAGAAAAAGAAAAAGAAAAAGAGAATTGATAGCTCTGATTTTGGGGCTGTGTCTCACAAAAACACTTTATACACTCAAGAAAGGTTGATGAGGTATGTGACTATGTGTTACCACTTCGTGTCCTTTCCGTATCACGTCCTTCCTTTGATTCCCCCTATACTCACCTATCTTTCTTTTTTTCCATTTTTGCCCCTTCGTTTTTTTATAACTTTCTTGTGATTTTTTTTTTTTACCCTATCGACATTCATTAATCATTTATTTTAAAAACCTTTTATGAAAAATTAAAAAAATTATTAAAAAAAATTTCATCACTCTTTTATTTTCCCATACAAAATTTTAAAAAATGATTTATTCACTAAAATCTTTTTTATAAGGGCTGAAGCTTTCTTTGTGATTTGACAATGAGGCATTGTTGTATTAAATTCTAGGCCGTACTAAAATGTCTAATCATCTTATCAAGATTGACTCATTGTTGGTTTCCCTGCATGAACCATTTAGCCCCATGCCCAAAAGTCTCACTAACTTAACAGAGACTGATTGGAGGATCCTACTTTTATTCATATACTACTTTACTACAATGTTTGATTGTTTTCACTCACCAAGTGACATACCATATTCCTAGCCTTAGGATGTTTTGATGTACAATAAGTCGTAAATTCAGGATTGAATTTGACATTGACTTTTAACTTTTAATTTTTATGTATAATATTTAAAAATTTTACTTTTTTTTTTAATATTTTTAAATTTTTTTTAAGGTACAATTTTTTTAGCACACTTTTAATAAAAAGTTTTCAACAAAAAATTAAATAAGCTCTTCCCAAATAAACACTTAGTGTACCTTTTGTGTTAAAGTTATTGTTGATTTACTAAAGATGATAAATGTGTAATTATACTTAATATATATATATATATATATATATATATGAAATTTTAAAAAATTATACATAAATAAATAAGTTTTAAAAAACACCAGAGAGAAAAAAAAGTTATTCCAAGTATCTGTTATTATCACTTTTTTTGAGATATTTTCTTAATTAATTGAGTCAAAATTCATATGTAGCACTAAATGCATTTGTTACACTATGGTTACTAAATTGCAAAACGACTAAGTTTTTAAGTATAAAAAGTAACCATATAGAACAGCCCCTTAATTACTCTCTGAGATCTTTTTGTTGAAAGTGAACGTATAAAGGCATATCTTGCAGCAACTTTTCAAGAGTGCTACCGTGCTATCACTAACTCGGTCAGTCATTTCTAAGCAAAGTTTAAGCATTAGCTTTCCATCAACCAATCACAAAACTTAAAAATATAAATGTAAAAAAATAAAAATAAAAATAAAATAAAATTGTACCCATCACAAAATCAAGACCTTACACCTATCACATCATATCCATCCCTCATTAAATTTTTATTTAAAGGGTAAGTAGCTAAAAGTTAAAAAAATATACAAAGGAGAGGCAGGGTAGATAAAACTTCAGAATAATTTTATTCTGTTGACATGGTTCCTCTTGTACTATAACCAATTTCTCCCACTATTGACATGACTTCCATGGTGCACCAACTACTATATAAATTCCTAATCGTTTGGAATTGGGTGTACACTCTACAATGCTAGACTAGTACTTTGAATAGTTTTTAATCTTAGTCAAGAGGAATAATTGATAGAAGCATATACATTTAGATAATGATAACTAAGTTTAGTTTAGACTTTGGACATCTATTCATATATATATATATATATATACAACTGAATTGACATCTTCCACTTAAGCATGAGCATAGTAAAATCTATTCATATATGAATAATAACACACATTTTCCTTTTATAACTTATTTTTTCGGATATGAAGATTTGTATAGAACTAGAACTTTGAAGTTAGGACTTAAGAGCAGCAATTATTAGAAAACCCAAACCATGCAACATTTTTATCCATTAGGGGCAATTATGACTTTTCACACACAACCAATCATATTATTCCTCTTCCTCTATAACCTTTGTGCACAGATAGACGCAAAGAAACAAAAACCCAAAACCCCTTATAAACCTCACTCCTCCTCAGTATCAGTACTCCCACCTCAACTCCACTCTCTCTCTCTGCTCTGCTCTGCAATTCTCTGAAACTCACTCCAATGGCAGACCCAGCTATCTACGACTTCCTGAACCAACAACAACAACAAGCACCCACTTCCTCAAAACCCACAAGAAAGCCAACACAGACACACTCAACCAGCAATTCCTCTTCACGCTTATTCCCATGCCTTTACTGCCCTCGCAAGTTTTACACTTCCCAAGCTCTCGGTGGCCACCAAAACGCTCACAAGCGTGAGCGAGCAGCTCATCGCAGAAGCTACCCTTCTGAGCGTGACCGCTTGCCTCGCCTCCAGACCGAGCCACCATTCCAAGTTCAAGTTCCAGACCCAGTTGTTGCACCTTTTGTGGACCAGTTTTGGCTCGACCCTGTTCAGACCCATCACCAGCAACAAGTCCAGTTTCATCACTACCGTGCTGCCTCAACTTCATTTCCTCTCATTGGTCTTCATGGAAATGCAACCCCAGATGAACCTCTCTCTCCAAGCTCTGATGGCACTGACCATGTAAACCTTGACCTCACTCTTCGTCTATGAATGTTCATTTTTAACAAATATGAAGCTTCTTTTTTTTTTTTTTTTTTTTTTTCTTTTTTTTGGGGGTACCCTTTTGGGGAATAGTTATGGTTTCATGGGTTTTTAACATTTGAAGTGAGGTTTGAGAGTAGAAAGAAATGGAGGAGCTTTTGGTAGGAAGGATCAAAAAAAACAAGAAAAAGAAAAAAGTTTGTGTTTGGATATTATGAGATATAAAGAAAGTTGAATGGTCAGGGTTAAGCAGTTTAACATTTTTCATCTTTGTGTTTGAGTTTAAAAAGCTGTTTGAGGACTTTAGTAGTTTTGCTAATACTTAAACATCTTTATTTATGATGATGAGATTTTGGAACTCTAGAATATTATGTTTATTTGTGTTTTAACTTTATGATGTTGTTGATGCAACTTAATCTCTCTCACTCTCTCTGTCTATCTTTTCTGTTTGTTGAAACTGGTTTTGAAAAGATACAATAAGATACTGATGTCATGAATTGATGGACATGCATGATATCAATATATATATATGTAGGTATTTTAAAATCATGTATGCCCATGTGTGTGCCTTTTCTCTTTTTGTTGTTTTCTCATATGCTATATTGCTATTCCAAAGTTTCCTTTTGTTCATGGCAGTGGGATCATATAAATTTGAGCATTTTAGAGGCTAAGTTTTTATTTATCTCTGTGCTGTGGACCTGGTCATCCTCTCAGTGTGAGCAAAACCCCACCAGATTTGTGGATTAGTCAATAAGACAATAACATCATGTGATTTGAAGTCCTTGGATTTCTTTCCCTCTGTTTTTACCTTTGGATAATCTTTATTTTTTTTTTCCAAATCAACAGTAGTTTCTTTTTGCGTTTTTGTTTTTGTTTTTGGCAAATGTATTTAGGTCTTGCAGTTACATTAATCTATTATTGGACCCCAAAAATAAGAGAAAAAAGTTGTCCATGCCAACTGGAACCTAAATTTCTTCCCCTCTCTCTCTCTCTCTCTCTCTAAAAATAAAAGTGTGGATAAGACTGTATGGTTCGAATTCTGTACAGCTCTGGAATGTGTTTGGACTTTGAATTAGCATTATTGATAAAAAATCTGGTTTTTATTTTATTTTTCTGGGTCATTATGTTTGAAGGATTAATTTAGGATTTCAAATGAACAGGACAAATTAAATAGGTCCAACTCATTCCTGCATTTTTAACAGTAGTCATCGGTTTTAAGTCACTGCAAGTGGCGGCTATGATATCTGACTGATTCATCATGAATTGAACGTACGGGGTTTGGTGTTTATTTGGTCTTGATATTCACTGAAGCTTTTTAGAGAGATAGTTGATTGAGCTATATCTTTGTCCTGGAGCAGAAGCAAACTCATAAAATTTAATTTTATGCTTAGAATGGAATTCCAAAGCAGATTGGATAATGGCGAAGTTTGCATCAGTAACCAATAAAAATTAAGCTGAAGTAAAATGGCATCCTCATCTCCTGGGGATAAGTAGTTTACGTAATTTCCCACAATTTGTAGTGAGATGATAGAGATGCTTAGTTACGCGAAAGCACCAACAAAAGGTATTGTCATGTGGTATACAAGAATTAATTTTGGGGCTTTTGGGAACAAAATACGTACCTCAACTTTTTTTTTTTTTATTTGATAAAATGTTATTTTGGTTTGTAAACTTTATTAAAAGTTTATTTTTACTTTTCGTGTCTAAACTTTAACGTTCATTTTTTGTTCTTAAATGATTAAAAAGTTTACTTTTTATTCCCAAACTACTGAAAATGTTCCACTTTCATCTCTATTTTTATCTCTAAACTATTTTAAAAAAATAGTAAATTCCATTAATTGAGATTTGATTTAATACCAATCAGGTTCAAGACTTTTCAAAACTAACAAATCTGGTCTCTAAAGCCAATTTTGTCCTAAAAACGTTTGAGAAAAAATAATTAACTATTTTAGGACTAAATTGACTAGTTTTGAAAAGTATTGGATATGGTTGGCATTAGCTCAAATCTCAGAATATGTTAGTAGAATTTACCAAAAAAAAAAAAAAACTATTTATAAAGTTTAAGAATGAAAAAAGAGGTTTTCAAATTTATTGATGAAAAAAAAAACTTTCAATAAAGTTTAGAGAAAGAAATAATATTTTACCATTTTTTATTTTTTCGTCATTATCTGCTGGCACTTATAAGGTGATAAAGATAGTGTGGCATTTAGTGGCAAATTAAGTTTGACAAACTATTTAAGGGTAGTCTCTTCTTGAGATTGAATTTTATGTTTAAGTAGCGCCTAACCATCTTATTGGTTCTCTGAGCTGAAATTATGTTTGCGAACCATTGGAATATTTTTATTCTCTTCTTGTCTAGAAATGCTCTTGTTTTGCCAGTGAACTTATGGACTGTGACATGACATCCGTCCCCCCCTTGTGGAGCTCAATTCCGAGTCAAAGCATCTCGTTTACACTTAAGTGAAAATAGAAAAAAAAGAGGGACACTTGTGCCCATTGGAATAGACTATACTAGTAGAGGATCATATCATCACCCTAGTAAATAACAATAGCTAGGTTCAAAATTTCAAATCCCACCTACGCCAAAAAAAATTATTAACATCTTGGTTTAATGGCATATAACAATCATCATGGAGTACTGGTCCATGCCACAAGCAAAGAAACACAAACATGAGTACAGGTATGAGTACAACACAACGATACAATAATTTATGAAAAAAAAAATAGAACACGAGTATGGTGGGACATGTTTATTAAATATATTTTTATATATTATTAAACATTTAGTTTTCATATAATGTTAAATATATATCAAATTAAGAGTAATAGTGGAACTTAGAAATTAGAATGCAAACAAAGAATAAAAATATTAATTAAAATTTTTTTTTTTGAGGTAAAAGATAGAAATATTTATTAATTTTCAAATGTTCCATTACTATTTAGAGCATGTATGCTCTATTTTTTTTTTTTTGGTAAAAAGGTATTCGATTTCTCTTAATTATTCTCGTGTCCCAGCCATGTTTTGTATTTTTTTTAAAGGACACGACTAGGACACGCATGCAAAAATGTTCAAAGCGTGTCAAATGTTTGATACGAGTTCAACATCTCAAATAAAGTGTCTGTATATCTTAAGTCACAAGTTTTAAGTTTTAGATCATATCTTATCATTTCATATATATATGATGTTCTACAATTATGTGGATTAGGACTTAGGTCGACCAAAGCCCACAGGCTTTTGTGGATCATTTTTCAGTCATTGGATTTGCTTTTTATCGTTGAGTTTTGGAATAGGCGTTGCCAACCTTTCGATTTTGGTTAAAAGAGTGGTTCTTTTTTTTAGTGGTTCGGTCTTTTTCAGTAACACATGATTTGCGATAACATCATGCTCATATATTCATCTAATGGATTGATCATCATAGCGAGTCACCTATTGAATGATAGACATTGACAACAGACCAATCAGTACTCTTCACTCACATGGCTCAAAGTCTTTAACTAGTAATTACTCGATCAAGAATAGCATTGCTTTAAATTTTTTGTCCCTTGGATATTACGTTCGGCCAGCACCACACCTGGAGTTCATATTGTACACTGTGTGCATCAAACTGGTGTATACAGCTTCAATGAGCTAAAGTGGCAATGCTTAACAAACGCCCTCTACGTACTATTCCATATATCTGATTTTATACTTGAATGTATGATTTAGTGAAAAACTATAATCATATAAATGACCACACGGAGATGCCATATCGGTGCAGGTTTGAACAGCATTCCACTGATAGAGAAGAGAATGGCATGGATATATATGATTACAACTAGATGATTGTTACTGGAAATTATTCTCCCTAGGCTCTGCTTCTAGCCACCTTAATGAATTGGGGTATTTTGCATGATGATCTACCTATTGAATTTGAACTTTCCAATCTTGCAGATATCTAGGTGGCTATCAGTCCAATTTAAAAAGACCTTCAATTTTAAAAATTCTTGTTTTAGGCTAACTTGATATTGTACTCTAATTACTAGCATCATAGACATTCAAAGATATTGGTCATCTAATCTAACCAATAGCCATGCATACCTTCTGTTTCAATGGGTTTGACAAAGTAATAAAAAAAACCGACCAGGAAATTTTGGTAGAATTCCTGGAAGATGTACATACCCTTCTCACAACAACACCCGTCTCATTGTGTCCTGGGACACTAACAAAAAATTTCACCTTAATGTACGTAGGAAATTATGGGCTCTGTTACAGCAATTATATATGGTTCTCTCCACATAACACAGTTAACATTAAGGAACAAGTATAACCATATAAGACAAAACTTAGGTACAGTACCTTAGATGTTGTTCCTTAGGTTCTCCTCTTAAGATTCAGCCATGTGGCTATTTAATTAAAAAATAAACTTTCATCTCCTGAGAACAAATCCACGTGGCAGAATTTTAAAAAAAGAATCCAAAAAATAACATCTAAGTACTATATCTAAGTCTTGCTCTACATGTAAATTGTAAATTATGATAAATTAATAGGAATATAAATTTGGAAGCATGAAGGCACATCAAGTGATAACCCGTGTGAGTGATATTCAACTAGAAACTGCAATTCTGTTGCCGCATGCAGATATGAAGAAATGTATAGAACGGAAATTAATAATTGATAATAAAAAAAAAATGTTACAGAGTGAATATCTTTTTTTTGATAGGAAAAGTGAAGTTCTTAGCTTATTTCGCTTATATCGGCTTCTCCAACAGCACCTAAAGGTATGATTTTGGCTCCAAATCTTGCAGCCATCCTGACAAACTCAGACTGTTCTCGCTATATTAACTTGTATTCTTCACCCTAAAATTGTATATTCTTAAGAAAAAAGATTTTTTGAAAGCTTTTTCTATGTTTAAATGTGGCATTTATCAACTTAAATGTGGCATTTATCAACTTAAATGTGCACCATTTTATGTATACTAGTCCAATGCTCATACGACGGTTAATTAAAAATTTCTATATAAAATAAAAATATTATCAAAACTATAGTGAGTCACTTCTAACTTTAATATAATTTCATCTAGATTAAATTATAGAAATGCAAACATATATTAAGCAACACAACGTAAGGACGGTATATAATATGTAAATTTTACCATATTAAAATACAAAATTATGATAGATGATCAAAATACTTAAAATAAATTTCAAATTTGATTTTAACGTACTTGAAGTTTTTTGAAATATTCTCCCAAAAAAAAGTTTTTTGAAATATAATTTTATTTGGAGTAGATTTTTAAATTTCTTAAACTTAGCTAATAAAATTTTACTCAAATTGAACTATAGTTGGAATAGAATTTTAAATTACTTGAAACTTACCTTCTCAAAAAAAATTTTAAAAAGATTTTTACCTAAAGTGAAGTAATCTTTTTTTTTTTTTGAGGAACAAGTAAGTGAACTTTATTAAACTAAATCAAGATTGAATACATCATCCCAATCCGAAGGTAGTTCTTCTACCCATACATCAAAGTCTGCAGATACAACTGCTCTTCTGGCTAACGCGTGTGCCAACTTATTTCCCTCCCTTCTCACATATTGGAAATTACATGTCACTAGAGATGTAGTACAACTCCTTATTTCTTCAATGATGTGTCCAAATAGAGTGTGGCATGGCTCCTTTGTATTGATAGCATTAATAATCCGTAGGCAATCTCCGTCAAACATGATATTGGATAGACTAAGCTCCCTTGCAAATGTCACAGCCCGAGAAGCCGCTAATGCTTTAGCATGTTCTATGGATTGAGGTAACACTATCTTCTGACTTAGAGCACCCATAACCTCCCCATTACAGTCCCTAATCACCACTCCAATACCTGCCATGTTGCTATTTTCGAAGAGAGCTGCGTCAAAGTTGGCCTTATCACAGTTCTTTGGAGGTTTTGTCCATTTTGTATGGTGTCGTTGCACCTCTGGTCTAGTGGGCTATGTATGGACATCAAAAAATTCCACCACCAACTCCTTTGCCCTCTTGCTAATCTCATGTAAGGGCCATGAAGGTTGCTGCACCCGGATTTTATTTCGTCGCTGCCAGATGCTCCAAGCAATGGTTGAGAATAGCGCTATTGTGAAGGCCGACCCCTGTTGTAGAACAGCCTCTATGAGATCAAGAGAGGACCGATATCCGACCTGATACAAGCGTGAGAAACTTGGAACAGATTTCCACACCGCCTTTGCTTGGTCGCACAACCATATCACATGCATGCTCGTTTCTTGCTGATCTTCACACAAAGAACACGTCTCATCAATGGGTATGTTCCGACGTGCTATGTTCTGTTTTGTTGGTAAGGAGTCCTTCGCTAATCTCCATATAAAGTGTCTGATTTTTGGTGGTACTCGGATCTTCCAAATATTCTTCCATAATCTAATTAATGAGAATTTAAACATTTGTTGCAAAGAGAAGATAGTCGCTTGGTGTAACTACAACTTCTAGACCCAACTTTTATTATAGAGTACAGTTTATGATATAAAAATATATCAGGTTATAATATATGTGGTAATCCCATCTTAAAAGTAGAGACTTAAAAAGAGAAATTATATCGATCTAATATTTAGAGTTTGCTCATGCAAACTTTCTGTTTGAGGATTGCTTGGGTGAAGATTGAGTGAGGTTCAAGTTTTAATGAATGCTCAAGCAAGTGTCATGTAAAGATTGATCAAACTTTCTTTTTAAGGCTATTTGAGGTTTTCTTGTTTGGTCGAGCGAAGTCATTTAAACTTCGGTTTTCTATAGAATTAGTTGTTGACCTATGCTTCGCACAGTTATTCTCATTAATTTTTAAATTTGGTTTAATATCCATATCTTGTTAAAGAATGCAATCCTTAAAAATTCAACTTAAAATTAAGAAATCCAAGTTTTAAAACTTTAACAGATTTTAATCCTTCATCATTTTGAATTTTTTTTTGGGTAGATTTTTGCATTGTCAACAACTAAAAGGAGAGAGAGAGAGAGAGAGAGAGAGAGAGAGAGAGAGAGAGAGAGAGAGAGAGAGAGAGAGAGTGTGTGTGTGTTTATGAGGTAAGTGCATTTCATGGTGTATGATAGGCCAAAAACGTATTGACCCCTTGTGATTAAATCAATTGATTAATTAGCCAAGTTATTAATTAATCAAATTAACATGCAAAGCGCGTGGTAGCACAAACAAATCACCAATTAAACTAAGTGTGCAACGGAAAATAAATAACACCGTGATTTGCTTACAAATGGGGAAAACCTACACGGCAAAAACCTCACCGAGTGATTTTCAAGTCACCACTTTCGAAATTCCACTATTATCACAACAAGCGGTTACAAGTAAAGGAATCTCAGTACCTTATACCAACTTACAGTTGAACCCTTACCCCAATATCCAATTGGACTTGTTCTGTAATGGCAACTTCCCCTTTTAATGCACGGCTCCTAAGTACATGACTAACCAATGCGCGGATCCCAGTACGCGACTTCAATCACCAACTGTAGAAGGTTGTTGGCTGCAAAGTTCTTTAGTTCATCCCAATGATGAAGATCAAGAAGATGCTTGGTCATAAAACCCAAAGGTGCACATACACAGCAACTTCTTCAAGAATGATGAACTAGGGCGAAACTTTGTATTCGGTCACAAATTGCTTGAACAGACTTTGCTCAATGCTTGTGCAACTTGTGTACTCTTTGATGGCCCTTAAAACAATCCTTTTATATGTCTAGGGTTAAGAGAAAAGAAGGCCCAAACACATAAACACGGATCCCAAGAAAACAGAACAGAAAAAATCTGTTTTTCTTAAACCTCGACAGATAGGAGGTGTCGAGCAGCTGTTGAGCAGCTGTCGAGCAAGTGTCGAGCACACGGGGCTGGAACAGCTTTCTTAAGCTCGATAGATACAGCTGTCGAGCTTTAATAATCTTGCACTTTCTCAACTTGTTTCTTTGACAGACTTGATTACTTCAACGCTTGATCTTGAAATATTAAAAACACCTAAAACTACCCAATTACAAGTGAAGTGCGTTTTGTCAAAGGATTAGCCAATTACATAAAAGAATGACATATGTTCTTAACAAGTGAACCACATATGTCCTAACAATCTCCCCATTTGGCAATTTGTGACAAAACCACAACAAACAAATGAACATATGAGAGAAGTCATAAATCACTCAACTCATATTCACTTGTTGAATACAATAAAATCTATCATAACACAAACTCTTGAAAAACTTTGCAAGAAGAGAGTTTATGGCAAGTAGACTTTGACAACCTGTATTTCTGAAACACTTTAAACAAAACTCATCAAGGCATCTTTGTGTGAAACAAAAATAATAGATTGCATACAAGTATAAGAAGCATGTGTATAAAAAGAGAAAAGAAACAACACATGTAAAAGATAGGTGACAGAAAAACATACATCCACATATAGAGAAGATAAGTACAATGTATGTGTAAAAATGGTCACAAAACCTAATGTACAAGAATAATGTATCTATAAAAGAAAGAAAAGAAAAGATACATAATATCCTCACTACATTCCTCATATCAACACTCCCCCTATCAAAGATGGTCCTATACTAACTCTCCTCCTAAGAATGACTACTCTCATATCCCAAAACTACTTTCCCTTTTTGTCACGAGTGACAAAGGGTAAAGTGTCAAGTAGACATCTCATCGGTAAAGCTAGCATCTCCATCATTATCATCAGAAGCATCATCGTCATCATCATCCTTAACATCAGAATTAGAAGCCACTAGAGGAGGTGGTGGAGGAGAAACCTCAGAAGCAAAGCCACCCATGGTCGCTTGCCACCTAACAATATGGCCAACACGAACATTCACTTGATACAACTTAGTAGAGAGTATATCAAGGTGAGCATCCATGCGCTGAAACTGTGACATGATGTCTCCAAGAGTCACATCACCCATGGAAGAGGAGGGGGTGGATATGGATGGAGCAGATCGAGATGAAGGAGCTGAACATGAGGGAGGTGCTGCTGACTCCTGTCGCGACCGAAATTGCGCCTCACTACGTTTTACGGTAGCGACGTCTATGGCACACATGATAGTGAAAGGGTCGGACATGGGAAAAGGGACGAAAAAATTGCGTAGAATCCTCGTGATAGCGGAAGGAAAGATGAGCTTATCACGGGACGCCGAATTTAGATGAACATCTATAATAGAGAGAATGAAGTGAGAAGGGAAGTCTATAGTAAGATGCTCAAGAAGGGACAATAAAAATCGAGCACGAGGCTCTGTAATGGAGTTGTAGTGAGAGAGAGGATGGAGTACAAAGGTCATCACCATGTTCAAGAATCTAGGACCTTTAGCAAAAGGCCGATATGGTGTAAACTAACGCTCACCCCACTCAGTAGGGCGCTCACAAAAAGCAGATATGAGCTCATCCTTGGACACAGTCCTTAGACGCTCACAACGAGGATAGTAAGGAAACTCTATCCTAGGAACCCGAAGCACATTCGCAACAAGTTACGGTGTGACAGGAATGCACGTACCTTGAACGCGAGTGAAGAAAAGAGGTATTGAACGATCAATCCCGTGTATGTTGGAGTAAAACTCCTGGATAAGCACAAGACGACAGGTGACCGGGACATCACACAGTGACTCCCATGCCCGACTATGAATGACAATGGGAAGGTCGATGTTGGCGAAGCCCGCCAAAATGACTTGGCATTTCGAATGAACACCTCGACTAGAAAATTTCTCCGAGAAAGCCTTTCGGGCATCCTCATCATGAAACCGAATGTTAGAAAGAGTAGGATTAGAAGAAGATAATGCCCCGGAACGAAGAGGGTTCTGAGACGGAGCAGATTTACGCTTAGGTGCCATAGACACAACTAACGTAAACAGAAAGAGAGGGAGAGAGAGAGAGACATACAGAAAAGTCCCAAAGCAATTCAAATATAACAAGTATATTGAATAGAGAGTACGTATGCATGGGGAATGCATGAACATGTGACATGCAAACGAAAATTCATCATGGGCTCAGCTCAATCCAATCCTACCAGCACACTAGTATATTGCACACATCTAAATGCATGAAAAATGAGAGATTAGAAGCTTACCAAGTGAAGAAAATCTTGAGAAAGCTTGAAGAAACCTTGAGGATCAAGATTGGAGTGAGATAAGAGTGTTTGGGAGAGAAAAAGAGAGAGCTATGGAGAGAGAGATCTAGGGAAATGAGTTCCAGATCGCACGAGACCTTTAAATAGAACCTCAATAAATCTCGACAGATGAAGGTGTTGAGAAAATGGTCTTCGACAGATGCAGGTGTCGAGAAAGTATCGAGGAACAAAACATCAAATACAAAACAGAAGCTTGATCGATCGACCAGGTGTCGAGAAGCTATCGAGGAGGCAAAAACTTTCTCGATCGATCCACTAGGTGTCGAGAAGCTGTAGAGATTGTGATAAGAAAAAGCTTAAGAAGCTCGACAGATAGCTAGGTATCGAGGAGGTGTCGAGCTAGCTTTTAAAAACAGTTTTTCGAGAAATGAAAAACACAGACATGAATGCAATCCAATATGCAACTCAACCAATGATCCAATCAACATATTAAGCTCTTAAAAACATCTCACAATAATAATTTTAAGCACATGGATCTCAAAAACACACACACACACACTAAACAAGTCTAACCAATTTTATATTTCAAAAACAAGTCAAGACAGTTTAGTGAGTATACATTAACACATGTAAAACCTTGTGATGGCCAAATCACATTGTACCTACACATATATCAAGAGTAGCAAAGAATATTGCGTGTTGTGTGTGAAAAACATCGCAAGATTGCATAAGTGTATACATGTTATGACGATTTAAGATATGAGAAAATCACTTTAACTCACACACAATCATAACTGTTTGATGGAGACTATCACCTTTGAGGTACATCCTATAACTCCCACATCTCCTAGAATACACGCTTGCAATAATATTTAAAGCATTTTTGATCTTTTTGCTTTTTATTTTTCTTTGCATATTTTTCTTTTATTTAGCATATCATGCATGAGCATATAAGAGAGAGAAAAGAAATACCCAATGATAATTAACATTCCAAGTTTGCTATGCCGAAGCACACAAATGTCCTTGACATCACACTTTTGCTATGCCGAAGCATATAGATGTCTTTCATGATTGGTGGGCAACAGTGGTGAGATGGTTATTTATGCCTTTCTCTTAGGATTTTCTAGTCCTACCCGTCAAAAAGAGTGATACAAGTGTTAAGTACAAGAGATAACTCAATCTTACTCATCACAAACAAGAGTCACAAAGCTCATTTGCTTAGTTGTGCAAAGAGATGCTCATCTAAGCTACAGAAGATACAAAGTTTAGAAAACTTTGTTTCAATGGTCATCCAAGGTACACAAGTACCAATGTATACAAAACACACACTGTTTTTGTATTTTCTGATTTTTCAATTTTTATTTTTTATTTTTATATGAAAAACAAAAATAAGCAAAACTGAAAATAAACAAACAAAAACATGTTAAGCAAAGCAAATCATAAAACTAGACTGACTCAAATAGTAAAGCAAAACACATAAGTAATGCAACAAACAAAAACAAGACGATAGAAGAAAGTACTAGAATCACTTGGAGCCCTTTTCCTTCCACACCTTGGAAGAACCTTTCCTTTGATTAAACCCTTGAACCAGCGGTGAGGGGGAAGAATTGAACCCGTTCAAGTTCGAAAGGAACATGAGGGCTTTGAGAAGATCTCCAAGAGGAGCAAGAGAGGATTGAAGCTGATTTTGGCTTCCAGATGCTATCATGTCGTTGCTCTGTTGAGTGGCTAACCACTTATAGCAATTTGGTCGAGTATTACCGGCAGCTCCACAATGATGACAAAGATGCTGCTTCTTCTGTTTAGGCTTTTGAGAGTTAGCCTTCTTAGCCCTAGGGTTTTTAACATCTTTCTTATTTTGCTTAGGGGGTGCTCCTAAGATAGATTTACCCTTGTATAAGTTCTCACTAGCTAATTCAGTTTTAACATCATTGTTCTCAATATCAACATTATTAGCTGGAGGAACCAAAACAGTAGCACTAGTAGAAGCAATATTAGAGGAAGAAATAACATACCCTAAACCCGTTCGATCCAAAGCAGATTTCTGAATGCTGAGCATCTCATCAAGCTTTGCACTTGAAGTCCTCTCCAATTGAGCTCTAACTTGAAACAACTTCACTTCAAGCTTGTTGGTCTTCTCAGCCAAGAAATTGTTCTCAAACCTCAGTGCTCCAATAGTCTGATTAGCCTTATCAAACTTTGTGGACAACTCTTCATAGTCAAGTTCCACATCACTGAGTTTCTTGGTGGCCATCCTATACAGTTTCTCATGCTTCTCAAAAAGCTTGTACAGTTTTTCATAGGCTGTATGGATATCATCTTGATCATCCATCTTCTCACACTTAGAATCCATCAATTCTTCTTCTTTGTCCACGTCTTCAACAATCCCTTCAGTAGGATTGACTATGGCAGTGAAGGCATTCAGAATTCTGTCATCCTCATCGTCAGAATCATCCTTAGGCTCAGTGTCACTTAATGTAGCAGCAAGTGCCTTGCCTTTCCCAATGCTCTTGAGATATGTGGGACACTCCTGTTTCATGTGTCTGAAACCATGACACCCAAAGCACTTAGGTCATGTAGGAACAGTGTACTGACAGCCATCCTTTGCATCCTTCTTCCTTTTGTCTTGGCTCTTAAACTGAGAAGAACTGGATTGCCTACGGTCCTTGTCAAAGCCCTTTCCATTGGCATTCTTCATAAACTTCTTGAACTGCCTTGTAATGTAGGACTTCATCTTAGAATCCTCATCATCTGAAGACTCATTAGTGTCACTGCTCTTGGCCTTCAAAGCCATGCTCTTACCTTTACCCAACTTGCCAATTCTTGATAGCCCTAGCTCGTAGGTCTGCAGATTACCAACCAGCTCTGTTAAAGGAATCTTGTCAATATCCTTTGATTCCTCTATTGCCGTGATCCTGGCATGGAATCTCTCGGGTAGAGATCTGAGCACCTTCCTCATAATCTTGGGTTCATGAATGGTTTCCCTAAGATTTAAGGCTGAGTTCAATATGTCTTTTAGCTTGGCATAGAACTCATCGAACGACTCATCTTCCTCCATCTTTATCTCTTCAAAGCTTGTAGTGAGCCTCTGAAGCTTTGAATCTTTAACAGCCTTTGTACCCTCATAGGTTGTCTGGAGGATGGTCCATGCTTCCTTAGCAGTTTCAGTAGAGGATATCTTCTTGAACTCCTCATTAGTGACCGCACTGAATAAAACATTCAATGCCCTACTGTTAAAATTTGTCGCCTTGATCTTGGCTTTATCCCAATCGGCCGGCGCTTCCTTTGGCTTAGTCCAGCCAATCTCTACAGCTTGCCACACCTTCTTATCTAAAGACTGCAAGAAAGCTCTCATGCGTACTTTCCAGTATGCATAGTTAATGCCATCAAATAAATGAGGTATAATTAACGACTGTCCTCTATCCATGACAAACAGGGGTCAATGGATCAACACAGCAAAGATTAAATCTAATCAGAGTGTGCCTGCTCTGATACCACTTGATAGGCCAAAAACATATTGACCCCTTATGATTAAATCAATTGATTAATTAGCCAAGTTATTAATTAATCAAATTAACATGCAAAGCGCGTGGTAGCACAAACAAATCACCAATTAAACTAAGTGTGCAACGAAAAATAAATAACACGGTGATTTGTTTACGAATGGGGAAAACCTACACGGCAAAAACCTCATCAGGTGATTTTCAGGTCACCACTCCCGAAATTTCACTATTATCACAACAAGCGGTTACAAGTAAAGGAATCTCAGTACCTTATACCAACCTACAGTTGAACCCTTACCTCAATATCTAATTGGACTTGTTCTATAGTGACAACTTCCCCTTTTGATGCACGGCTCCCAAGTACATGACTAACCAATGTGCGGATCCCAGTACGCGACTTCAATCACCAACTGTAGAAGGTTGTTGGCTGCAAAGTTCTTCAGTTCATCCCAATGATGAAGATCAAGAAGATGCTTGGTCACAAAACCCAAAGGTGCACATACACAGCAACTTCTTCAAGAATGATGAACTAGGGCGAAACTTTGTCTCCGGTCACAAATTGCTTGAACAGACTTTGCTCAATGCTTGTGCAACTTGTGTACTCTTTGACGGCCCTTAAAACAATCCTTTTATATGTCTAGGGTTAGGAGAAAAGAAGGCCTAAACACATAAACACGGATCCCAAGAAAACAGAATAGAAAAAATCTGTTTTTCTTAAACCTCGACAGATAGGAGGTGTCGAGCAGCTGTCGAGCACACGGGGCTAGAACAACTTTCTTAAGCTCGATAGATACAGCTGTCGAGCCAACTGTCGAGCTTTAATGATCTTGCACTTTCTCAGCTTGTTTCTTGGACAGATTTGATGACTTCAACACTTGATCTTGAAACCTTATTTCTTGAAGTATTAAAAACACCTAGAACTACCCAATTACAAGTGAAGTGCGTTTTGTTAAAGGATTAGCCAATTACATAAAAGAATGACATATGTTCTTAACAAGTGAACCACATATGTCCTAACAGTGTACTTGAGGAATTGTTCATTGGAAGGCTTGTGATAGAGAGGGAGAAGGTTGTTTTTGTGCTTTTTATAGATCAACGAGAGTATGAATGAGAGATATGAAGAGACAATCCATTGTATCTCAACTTAGACAATAAATTTAATTATGAGTATAAAACTTTTAAAATCCCCAAACAAACAATAAATAAGAAAGTAATTTAGAAAAGAAAGAAAAACAAGGAGTTTCTCTGTATCATTGTGAGGGTCTTACATGCCAAACCTTGATATTGTAGAATTGTTGTTCCCTTCATGTAAGGTAGTGAGTACCTCCAGCAACACTGTTGCTTGAAGGTTTTGTGGGTTGGTTTTTTTGGGGTTTTTGGAAACACTGTGTGAGTAGGGGAATACAGAGTCTAGGAGGAGCATCATAGAGAATTTGGTGTCGAAATGGGGGAATTTGTCCTTGGACGATAGGGAAGGTGGAGAGGTCCAAATTAATGAGAACAAGAGCTCGAAGAACGTCACCATTGCAGCAAAATTTTTGACAAAATGAGCTTTGAACACAGAATTTGTTGTAAGAACTTTCAATCCAATTTGGAGGCCAGAGAACGGTTTCAAGGTATGTAGGGTGGGAGATCATATCATCCTATTTATTTTTGACAATGAAGAGGAGGTGGAGAAAATTATAGAGGGGGAACCTTGGAGCTTTGACAAGCATTTGGTGATGATAAAATGATATGACTATAGCATCCCAATACAGGACTTGGTCTTCGATCATGTTTCCTTGTGGGTGCAAGTTCAAGACATTCCAACAAAATACCTGAGTAGAGAAGTGGCTGAGAAACTCTGTGAAGCGGTGGGAGTAGTGAATAAGGAGTCTAGCCTAGTTGAGGTGGATCATGGTAATGTCATAAGGGTTCGAGTAAAGGTTGATGTAACCCTTCCTCTCTATCGAGGGCGAATTTTCAAACTTGGCAACGAGTTGAAGGGCTGGGTATCCTTCAAGTACGAGCGGTTGTCCAATGTTTGCTATTGGTGTGGTCGTTTGAACCACGTTGACAAAGATTGTGACCGTTGGATACAAAGCAGTGGCACTTTATCGAAGGAAGATCAGGAGTATGGTTCTTGGTTGCGTGCATCCCCTTTACCGGCACACAACAACTCGGTGCTAGTAGTACCGGGGTTTTACAAAAAAGAAAAAGAAAAAGGAAATCGGCATGAGTAGTAAAGGGAGAGGGAAAACTTCCACCGGGAATCATGGTGAAGCACGTGGAAGGGCAGATACGGTGGAGAAAGGAGGAATTTCGGTGGAGGAGCCGTTGGGTGACAGAATGAATGCAGTAAATAGACCAATTATGACTGAAGATGTTATGGACGTTACTCATAAAGAGGCTGCAATGGGTGATGATATAGAATCAATACAGCTGGGAAAGGGAGCCAGATTTCAAGGGGATCTCTTTAATGAGAAAATACGTGAGATTGATTCAGAATTGAAGAAGTTTGACTTGGAGAAGGACTCAACTGCTGACTCAGTTTTAATTGTGGAAATGGAGAGTGCTATAAATGGAAAACCCAATTATTATGGGATTATGACAGATAAATCCTATCACGAGCTGGCGGAGTGTGAGAAATTGAATAAAAAAGACTAGCATGTGACAATTAATGAAGGAAACCCTAATGTTCTTGAACCTCACGTGACAGGTGAAAAAACTAAGGAGTAGGAAAACACATCTTGGGTGGCTGTGAACGCAAACTCTACGTGGAAGAGGATAGTGCGAAAGGAAACAAATAGCCTAGCTGTGGTTCCTCCCTTGAAATCTCTTAAATGTCCAAGTACTGAATTGTTGAATTTTAAGTTACCCAAAAAGAAGAAGCAGGTTTCTCATGATGATCAAGATACTACAATTGAATTAGCTGGGTCTGATATTTAGCCTTGCTAGAAGCAATGAACATCTTATGCTGGAACTGTCGTGGGCTTGGGAACCCACAGACAGATCAAGAGCTCGGTGACTTAATTTGGGCACAAGATTGTTCCTAGCCGAAACATGGCTTGATAAAGCTAGGCTGGAGGAAATTAAAGTTCGGTACAAATTTAAAGGGTTGATAGAAGTCTCAAGAATAAGTAGAGGAGGGGGGGGGGGGGGGGGGTGGCTATTTTTTGGAAAGAGGGGTGCAATCTCTCCCTTGACACATACTCCCCCAACCACATTGATGTGATCATGAATAAAGGGAAGGAAGATAAATGTAGGTTTACTGGGTTTTATGGAGAACCAGATACAAGAAATCGCAATGAGTCCTGGGAAAAATTGAGGAGATTAAAACACAAATTCACCCTTCCATGGTTGTGCGCAGGTGACTTTAATGAAATTTTGAAGGCTGATGAAAAATTGGGAGGAAGGCTTAGGCCAAATAGACAGATGGAAGCTTTTAGGGAGGTTCTTGATGAATGCAAGTTTAAGGATTTGGGTTATGTGGGAGGGAAGTACACGTGGTATAGAGGTTCCAGAGGGGGTAATACAATATGGGAAAGGCTTGATCGTGCGGTTGCTACCACTAATTGTATTGAGATGTTTCCGACAACAAAGGTTGTGCACCTAGAATGTGGCTCTTCGGATCATAAGCCACTAATCATTCTTCCAAAAGGGGTCCAAATAAAGCAGAAAAAACCATGGAGGTTTGAGCATATGTGGCTAGAGGATGAGAGGTGTGGTGAGGTTGTGGATCTTGCTTGGAGGAGAGTTTGTCCAGGTAACCCAATGGCTTAAGTGGAGGGTAAAATAAAGGTGTGTCAGGCAAAGCTTAAACAGTGGAGCCAGACCTCTTTTGGGAATATTACCCGTGCACTAAAAGAAAAGAAGCAGCAACTTCGGCAGGCATAACAGAGAGCAATCAGGGAGGGTACAATGGAAACAGTGAACTGGTTGAAATGGGAGATAAATGGCTTGTTGATAAAGGAGGAAAAGATGTGGAAACAGAGGTCAAGGGCTTTGTGGTTACAAGAGGGCGATCAAAACACAAATTTTTTTCACAATAAGGCCTCTCATATATATAAGAGAAATAGAATTGAAGAATTGAAGAATGAAGCGGGAATGGTATGTACTGATGAAGAGGAGATATCGAAGATTCTGATTGATTACTACCAGAACCTATTTACTTCGGCCTCACCATCAAATTTGGAAGAAGTATTGATGGCAGTTCCCACAGTTATTACAGATGAACAAAATGCAATGTTAGCTGCAGACTATGTTAAGGTTGAGGTGGAGGAAGCACTATAACAAATGGCACCACTAAAGGCACCTAGACCCGATGGCGTACATCCTTTGTTCTACCAAAAATTTTGGCCATCTATTGGTAAGGATGTTTCAAAGGCAGTTCTCAATTGCCTAAACTCAGGTTCAATCCCTTCTTCCATAAATTGCACTTTTATAACTTTAATCCCTAAAGTCAAAAGCCCATCTGTAGTTTCAGAATTCCGCCACATTTCTCTTTGTAATGTCATTTATAAAATTGTTTCTAAGGTTGTTGCAAATAGGCTCAAAAAAGTCCTGCCCCTTATTATTTCTGACTCACAAAGTGCTTTTCAATCAAATAAAGCTATTTCAGATAATATTATGGTGGCTTTTGAGTTGCTTCACCATATGAAGACACAGAAGTCTAAGAAAGCAGGTTTTATAACCCTTAAGCTAGACATGAGCAAGGCGTATGACAGGGTGGAGTGGCGTTTTTTGGTGGAAATTATGAGGAAGATGGGGTTTTGTGATAGTTGGCTCAATCTCATTCATGAGTGTATTAGCACGGTGTCCTACTCAATCTTGGTAAATGGGGAACCTAAGGGTGAAATCTTCCCTTCTAGGGGAATTCGCCAAGGGGACCCATTGTCACCATATTTATTCTTATTATGCTTGGAAGGGTTGAATAGAATGATTCAAAAGGCTGCAAGGGAAATCATTATTAGAGGCTTTTCATTATGCAAAAATGGTCCAAAGATTTCTCACCTATTTTTTGCAGATGACAGCTTATTATTTTGCCGTGCAAGGAGGGAAGATTTACAAGCCATCCAAAACATCCTAACTAGCTTTGAGCAAGCATCCGGCCAGAAAATAAACCATGAGAAGACAACACTTTTCTTTAGTAAAGTTGTGTCCAATGATATGAAGAGAGAAATTATTGATTTTCTAGGGGTTGCAGAAATAAAGGAGTATGAGAAGTACCTTGGGCTGCCTGCTGTTGTGGGGAAAAATAAAAAGGCGAGCTTAAATTACATCAAGGAAAGGGTGTGGGCAAAACTTCAAAGTTGGAGGGAAAAACTTCTATCTCAAGCAGGAAGAGAAGTCTTACTAAAGGTGGTGGTTCAAGCGATCCCTACTTTCGCAATGAGTTGCTTTAAATTGCCGGTGGGTTTGTGCAAAGAGATTGAAATGCAAATAAGAAAATTTTGGTGGGGTGAGCGTGTTGGCCAAAAGAAAATCCATTGGAAAAGTTGGGAAATCCTGTGTAAATTGAAATCCAAGGGAGGAATGGGATTCAAGGATTTGGTTAGGTTTAATGAAGCTATGTTGGCAAAACAAATTTGGAGATTACAAACTGAGAAGGAGTCCCTACTGTACAAGGTTTTCAGCACCAAGTATTTCCCTACAGGTTCGGTTTTTGAAGCAAGAAGCTCCACGGGTTCGTTTGCTTGGCAAAGCTTGCTTAAAGCTAGGCATATCATTGAAAAAGGTATGCTGTGGAGAGTTGGAGATGGGGCACAAATTCAGGTGTTCCATGATAAATGGATTCCTGGATGTTTCCCAACTGGAGTTGTATCACGCACACCAGGCTTTGAGGATGATTCCACCGTTTCCTCACTCATAAAATAGACCACAATGGAATGGGATGGGCAGCTGATTGATCTCAAAATTGCACCATTTCTGGCTCAAAAAAATAAAAGCCATTCCTCTATGTAGATCGGTGATGAGGGACGGTAACTACTCGGTAAAGACGGGTTATCAGCTGTTGGGAGAGTTAGAAAATAAGAGGAAGCTTCGGGGTCAAACAGCAACAACCTGAGAAGTTTTTGGAAGGGAATTTGGAAGATGCGGATTCCAAATAAAATAAAAAACTTCTGTTGGTGAGCTTGTACCGAGTCCATCCCAACTTTGGCGAACTTACATCGGCGCAATGTTGTCACCTCTCCCCTGTGCAACAGATGTGGAACGAGCAAAGAAACCGTATTGCATGCACTATGGGAATGTGACCAAGTTCAGGTTTGCTGGGGTCATGCTTTTAATAAAGTAAGACGAGCTCAGATGCAATTGGGCTCCTTCACTGATCTAGTGTCCGCTGTAAGACAATATGAGGAAGGCCTGGAACTGTTCATGGTGATTGCATGGTTCGTTTGGTGCAGACGAAATAAATGCCACTTCAAGGAGCAATGCTTGCCACCTGAGAAGATATTGGACGCGACAGAATCAGCTTTAAAAGAATTTCAAGACAGACCCGAGACCAGGACAATGAGACTACAGCCACAACCACAACGCTGGTCACCACCTGAACACGGTATATACAAAGCAAATTACGACGGGGCATACTTTGCGGAGGAAGAAGCAGTAGGAATCGGTGTCATAGTGAGGAATGAACTGGTACAGGTGATGGCGTCCTTAGCAGAGAAGTTTGTCATGCCTCCAACAGTGGAAATTCTTGAGGCGATGGCAGTAAGGAGGGCAATAATCTTCATGGAGGAATTGGGATTGCGTAAGGCCATTTTTGAAGGAGATTCGGAGACTATTGTAAAGGCTTTATCAGGGGATTGCCCAGACCGGTCTAGTATTGGGCACATTGTAAAAGACTGTAAGTCTCTAATGGGTTGTTTTCAAACTTGTTCTTTCTCTCATGTGAGGCGGCAGAGCAACGGAGTAACTCATGCTTTAGCTAGGAGAGCAAGAAAGTCTTCCCCTTTGTCCGTTTGGATGGAATCTGTTCCACCAAACATTTCCTATTTAGTGTATGTTGATGAAATGACTTAATTTTTCTTAATATTTTAATAAAGTGGATCGATACTTTTCTCAAAAAAAAAAAAAAAAGAAAAAAAAAAGAAAAAAAAAAGAAAAGAAAAGAAATAAGTGAGATTCGAAAAGGCATAAATTGGTTTATAGTACAAAATGAGGTCATAAATTTTGTTCAAAATGATTATATGCACCAACCAGTTTTGGATCCAACTTTTATAATATATATATATATATATATATATATATAAATAATTAGATGACATTTGTCTTTGTAGTATGACTGGAGAAATTTTATCAAATTTTAAAAGTAATTACATAAAAATTATATGTAAAATTTTGATTAAATTGTATATGTATTATATGTGAACAGGGAATTATAATTAAATGGGATACATTTTGATATATATATATATATATATATAGAGAGAGAGAGAGAGAGAGAGAGAGAGAGAAGAAGGAGAAGAAGAAGAAGAAGAAGAAGTGAAAGGATTTAGAGGAAAATGAAAGGATTTTTTTAAAGAAAATAAATCAAAAGTATTTAGTAGTATGAAATAGTTATTTTTTATAAAATCTCTTTATGAGTCTTTTAGTTTTAAGAAGAGATGACGTGTCATGATAGTATGTTTGGAAAAATGCACTTTTAAAAAAATAATTACATAAAAATTATACGTAAAATTTTGATTAAATTGTATGTGTTATATATGAATAGAGAATTATAATTAAATGGGATAAATTTTGATATATATATATATATATATATTGAGAGAGAGAGAGAGAGAGAGAGAAGAAGTGAAAGGATTTTTTTTTAGAAAATAAATTGAAAGGATTTAGTAGTAAATGAAATAGTCATTTTTAATAAAGTCTCTTTATGAGTCTTTTAGTTTTAAGAAGAGATGACATGTCATGATAGTATAATTGGAAAAATGAACATGTGTCATCGTTGTGTGCATCCTCCAGTTTGGGTATCCAATTTTTATAATATATACTAGCCGCAGACCCACGTGATGCGTTGAAATATATAAATATTATGCAATGATGTGTAATATATAAAAGTATCAATTACTTCAAGTATTTTCTTTTTAAAAAAATGATTTATACAAGTATATTTTTATCTTTTTATCTTTACAAAGATATCATTCTATTGTTTTGTGTGTTTGATTTGTAGTGTGTAATATTTGCCTAATACACAACTAAACTTTATAAGTTTCAAATTTATTATTCAAATTTCTCATCTCTTAAGAAATATAGTAAATCACAAAATTACAATGTTATTTTAACCAAAATTAAAATGAAACCAAAGGAATAAAAAATAGACTTTTAATAATTTAATACTCAAACAATTGGTAGGCAAATTCATAGCCACGTAGATTGTGTTTTAATATAAACTCAAATTTCTATTTCCAAAAAAAAAACTAAGTATTACCCAAACTAAAATTCAACCAAAGCTATAAAGGGAGAGATAAGACTTTGTGATGGGAAATTTAAAAAAAAAAAAAAAAAAAAAACACAATACCAAAGCACAAATAAATAAATAAAAACCATCACCCTTAATTAGAGTTATAAGAAAGAACAAAAATCCACCAAAAGAAAGGAGAGAGAGAGAGAGAGAGAGAGAGAGAGAGAGAGAGTACTCATAGTTTTTGTGTGGAAAAAATATGAATTGAATGGGAGAAATGATATCAAATTTATACAAAATAAAATGAGGAGAAGAAAAATCAAAATATAAGAAAGAGAAAATGATGAAGGAAGTATAATGGTAAAGTAGAGAGTAGTGGAGCGATAGAGAGGCAAAGAGGGAGGGGGGATGTTGGAGAAAGTGTAAGTTGTAACGGTAGGTGTGGACTAATATGGAAAAGAAGAGTTATTTATTTATTACTATTATATCTAAGAATAGGGAGAAGAAAAGTTTAAAAAAAGAAAAAAAGAAGTAGAAAATAAGTGAATGACGTGACTGCTAATGTGGCTCAACAGAAGCGCAAAGGTAGAAAATAAGTAAATGATGTGGCCGCTGATGTGGCTCAATAGAAGTGTAGCAACACTTAATTCTATGCTTCAACTTTTAGATATATACAGATATAGATTATAGATAGATTGTGTAGACAAGTGAGCCTAAAAATTCTCACTATTACTAACATTTACCGATTGTTGCTAACTGTATTTAGAATGTCTCACTCTTCATTGGCTACTTTTCAATAATGTCTCTTTATTCTCTATATATGTTGTTTTTTTTTCATATTCAGTAAAAGGGTTGAAAAATATAAAGAAATAATTTCATGAATTCTCTAAAATTGTTATTTGTAGAGAAACTTTTGTTTGAAGTTTAAAGTTTGTATTGTATATCCAAGAGTTAGGCCCTTTTAGATATACACCATTGTCAGTTTCTTTAAGACTTTCTTCCCTCTCTCCATGTGTGTGTTAAAAATACTTAGTATTCTCTAAAAAAGAAAAAGAAAAAAAAGGTGAGCGTAGCTTGAAGATTGAGAAAAGTTTTTGTTTTCAGGATTGCTTTAGAGAGTGTCACGCAAAGATAAATCAAACTTTCTATTTGAAGCCGCTTGAGGTTTGCTTAAGGTTCCCTCAAGTGAAATACTTCACTTGAACAAAGTCATTCACTCATTTGGAACCTTTTTTTGTTGTTGTAAAATTGTTATTAATGGCCACCAGATTGTTATTAATTGTATTTAGAGTGTCATGACTCTTCATTGGTGACTTTTTAGTGCTACCTCTTCAATGATGTCTCTTCATTCTCATTTCTCAATTTATATTGTTCTTTTCATATTCACTAAAAAATTCAAAGTTTAAAGGTAGGAATTTTAGATGTAAAGCCATGTGTGGCCTGGTAAATTAACCGAGACAATAAATTTCTGTAAGGATCGCTTTCTCCTTTTTCCTTCAAATAAGCAAGGCACCTTCCAACCTCAGACTTGACTTGTAAATATAATTCATGAGCTTTGTCCCTGTCTTTTAATTCCTGCTTCAAACCTTCAGAACATGATTAAAAATTAAGGTTAACAATTACTTGCATCTTACTTACCTCATAAAGAAAAACAAAAAATCAAAAACTTGCATAAAAAATTCAACCTATTAAAGCTCAAACTTCCAATGACTACTGCTCAAGCAGAGGCACAGGTTACAAAGGTCCTAAGATTCAGGTAAGATGTAGACAAATTGAAGAATGAGGTTGACATACAGTACCTACAATGTTTCTTTGCTAATGTCGCCCTGCATAACAAACACCCTCTACTATACCATATATCTGGCTTCATGCTTGGGACTATGATTTAGGAATTCATAAGAACACGTGTTTCATGTTTTTCAGTTGGAAATGATAAGCTATAATCATATAACTGACCATACTGAGATGCCATATCAATGCAGGTTTGAACATAATTCCCTTAGTAAATAAGAGAATGGCATGGATAGATATGATAACAACTAGATGATTGTTGCTTGAAATTGCTCTTCTTAGGCTGCTTCTAATGAATTGGGTATTTTGCATGATGATCTACCAATTGAATTTGTTTCCAATCTAGGGGATATCTAAGTTAGTCCCAATTAGATGCACTGCAATATCATAAAGCCATTTTTTTCAAAGGTGCACTTTCATTTTAAAAAGGCCTTCAAAATTTTTTTTTTTTAAAATAAAAAATTCTTGTTTAGGCTAACTTGATACGTTACTTTATTACTAGCATCAGACATTCAAAGAAATTGGTCATCTAACTAATAGCCATACCTTCTGTTTCATTAATGGGTTTGCCGAAGTAATAATAAAATCGACCAGGAAATTTTGGTAGAATTCCTAGAAAATGTAAATCTTGGTTTGCCACCTCCCCAGTAGCATCAGTCCTACAATACAAGATCATGGTAATATAAAAAAAAGGAACAGGAAGGAAAAGGCAAAATAAATTTGAGACCAAATTTATGGAAAGAAAAGATCCAAATGGAAGTCAATGCCAGAGGAACTTGATATACCTTAACTTTATGTTGTCATTTGTCATCTTCTCTATTTAATCCTTAAAGTAAGGAATCTTCATTTGGTCATCATAATCAAAAACTAGCTATCAGTTGAAAGAAACCATTTATTCATTAGAGAGAAAACCAGTAAGACCCAGTGACAAAAAAGTGAATCTAAATATAAAATAGCAAGAAAAAGCAAATAGCAGTAATGTAGATATGTCAAGGTTTAAACTTTTCTTCAAAACAATTAACATATCATACCCTTCTCAAAAGAACATCCCTATCTCATTGTGTACAGGGACACTGATAAAAAATTTCACCTTAATTTACATAGAAAATTATGGGGAGAAACCCTTTGTTCAGAATTTTGGTTCTCTCCTCATAACACAAGTATCATTATCAAACAAGCATAAGCACATACAAGTAAAATATTAAATTAAGATAAATTAACAAGACTATGAATATAGATCCAGGTTTCAATGTTTAGATTTAAGACAATTTGGAAGAAATAAGGCATCAAGTGGTGACCCGTGCGAGTGGCTATCAACTAGCTGCCTAGCCAGCTAGAAACTACAATTCTGTGCTGTATGCAGATATGAAGGTATGTATAGAATGAAATTAATAATTGTTAAAAAAAAGGTTACAAAGTGAAGTTCTTAGCTTACTTTGCCTATATCGTCTTCTCCAACAGCACCAAAAGGTATGATTTTGGCACCAAATCTTGCAGCCATCCTGACAAACTAAGACTGTTCTGGCCACATTAACTTGTATTCTTCACCCTGAAAGTACAAAAATCCAAGAATTTCTAAACTATTAAAGTTGTATATTGTAAAGACCACATCTCATTTATGTTGAAATGAAAACACAATCAATACATTTAAAAAATAGTAACCATGTCTGCACATGTCAATTCATATAATTGTATAAATCACACAGGAGCCAGGAGGGAGAGAAGGCAACATTTTGCCTGATGAGATCATTTAGCATTTCACCTTAGACTGTATATTTCTTTAGTATTTTAATAATAAAAACATTAAGGTTGAATGGGAATTAATTTTCTGTAATAACCTATAAATTCAATAATAACCAAAGCATTGCCATATTTGCCTCTCTAGGCACCCAACAAAAGGAAAGGCTTGGCAACATCTGAGTAGATATGAGAATCTCCCTAATGATATTCCTGATTCTCCACGGAACCTCCTGTCCCCTGCTGTCAATAGCTTGGTAGCAGCATAAGCAATCACCTTCAATTAAGATTGCCTCGAAGTTCAGCTGGTTTGCGAGGGAAACTGCCCATTTTATTGCTTTGGCTTCCACTTGAAGAGGAACATTGGTGTTTACTTCATCGGAGCAAGCAAATATTAATTCCCCTCTCCAGTTTCTTGCAACAGTTATGTAAAGTTGTGATTTACAACTATGTTTTATGTTGACTTTATTCCATGACAAAAAGTGTTGTAATTGCTTTAATTTTGTTTTTTGTATTTTGTGAGATTTTATTGTATTGGGTTTAGTATTAAGTTGGTGAAGACTCAAGTTTAATTGAAGATCAAGTGGATTTCGTGAGAAGCTCACGAGAAGCTAACCCGCGAAGTAGCCATATGAGACGCACATGACTGGAAGCTGAAGAGTCATGCCAGGTTGTCAGTTTCGCAAGTGTTTCGTGGGTAAGGCCTTCCCGCGAGATAGTCGTGAAACATTCTGCCAGGAGGATTTTTAAGTATGACTTTCTTACCCTTTACCCACAAATGTAAAGGAGGTCATTCAGAGAGAAAAACCCTAGATAGGTTTTCTACAACACACACCAATTTTTCAGAGAGAGAGCTACTCATCCTTAGTGAGAAATTATTCTAGCCTCTTCTTCTTCCCTTTCCCATTGTCATACCTTGAGAGGAGATTTGTACCCAAACACAACCCACACCTATTCATAGTGTAGATAGTGTTTTGGAGCTTGGGAAGCTTTGGGGATTTGCCAAAAGAAGCCAGTGAGGCTTGGCAGATGCAATCGGGCATATTGTGGGATTCAGAAAGCTAGACAAGACATAGTTTCAAGAAGCCTTGTTGGAGTAGGAGCTTGGAGGGCTTAGGTGCATTGGGTAGATTAGGCTTGGAGGGTCTCTTGCTATTCGTGTATCCCAACTTATTGTCTAGTGGATCGATTTACCGCTTGGAGGGCGGGGGAGAGGTTTTTCGTCGAGTTCTTTGGTTTCCTCTTCGATAACACATTGGCGTGTTATCTTATGTTTACATTCTCTCTTCCCTTACTCTTGTGCTTTACTTTTATTGCTTGTTGTTCATGCTTATGCACTAGAGTAGTTTTATCGGTTTATTGTGTTTCATTTACTCTTGTTCTGCACTTAGATAAGTTAGAGTAAAAGCAATCTAGCCGTAATTTCTTAATTGGGGGTCTAAACAAGCTCTTGTGTTTTCATACATTTTAGAGCTTTCAATTGGTATTAGAGCGGGTACACTTGTTTTGGTTTCATTACCTAAGTGTGATTCTTGACCCCTTGTGTGTTTTGCCATGGATAATACTTTGTATGCTTCTATGGATATTGTTGATTGTAACATGCCATGTGTTTGTGAAAATGCCTCTATGATTGTTTATCCACATGATTGTGATGACATGTTACATGAATCTTTAGGAGTTGTTGATCTTCCTAACATCAAACTCTTGAAGAAAGGAGCTAAGAAGTTTCATAAGACTTTGAGCAAGTTTCATTGTGAAAATGATGATTTGATTGCTAAGCTCAATGAATCCAATAAATTGGTTGAAAAATATAAGAAGTTTGCTGAAAATTCTCTTGAAAAGCTGAAAGAGTTTGAATGTTTGAATATGGACTTGGATGCTAAACTCGTTGAAAATGAATCTCTTAAGATGCATGCCAAGTGTTTGATCGCTGAACGTATTGTTAAAAATGATGAAAATATTTGTAGCAATCTTGTTATGGTACCTGATTTTATGTCTATTGTGTGTTCTACCTCAAAGGACAAATTGGTGTACATTCCTTCACACAAAAGAAATCAAAAAGTGGAGAGAAAGGCTCTTAAGCCTAAGCCTCTATTTAGGTCTCAACCTAAGATTTTAGATGGATCTAAGTTTGTTCCAACTTGCCACCATTGTGATGTGATTGGTCATACAAGACCTCAATGTCCAAAGTTGAAGAGAGAACAAAACCATGTTACTAGATCCTTTCCCAAGAAACTAGTGGACCTAAACACATTGTTTGTCACCATTGTGGTGCCTTTGGTCATCTAAGACCTCATTACTCTAAGTTTCATGTTCTTAAAAGAATAATAAAAAAAGAGAAACTTGAGCTTCTTGGAAGTTGTGCTAAAAATGGTAAACCAGATTTGAGTGAGAATAGCATGTTGTTAAAGAAAGTGTTTAATGCTTTTAACTCCTTGTCTATGTGCATCTTCTGTTCTCATTCTTCCAACCCTCGTCTCAATTCTCATAAGACACTTATTCCAAATAATTGTTCTGTTTGGATGAGGAAGGGTTCATATGGTTGAGCTTTTGCTCTTTTGGCCCTTGATCTAATTCTTTCGATCTTTGTAGGATCCTTCATGCATTAGATGCTTTATTGTTATGTATTTGTGCATCATGCATATCTTTATATGCATTGTTTTGTTGTTTTTGTGTTGATCTTACTTTACATGATCTGTTTTTGAGTGTGTTGAAAAATTCAAAAACCCATAAAAATTGAAAAATCTTTAAAAAGTTTGATCGCTTTTGTTGTATATATCACATGTGAGTTTGACCTAGTATCTTCGTACTAATGGTGTAGTGCATTTATGAGTTAGCTTTTTATGTATGTACATCTATCTTTATGGGAAAAATATTGAAATCTATGTGTGACTGTTGTAAACCGATTTTCAAGCTTGTCATGAATGATTGGTCAATAGTCTTGATGGCTTTGATACTTGCATAGACTTGAGCCTATATATCTTCCCACTATTTTTTATGTTTTTGCTTAAAGAGCTCAACAAATGTAAATCTCAAAATGAAAAGAGATAATGAGCTACAAAAGCCGTCGCACATACTAGTATTTGATTAGGAAAAAGGGAAAGCGACTTGTATTGAAATGTATGGTGCCCAAAAAGTCAAAGGCTTATTCTCAATATTGAAATATCAAAAATTTCAAGCACCGATTTCAAAATGAGATGTATTGTTCAAAAATGATCAAATGTTATGAATTGTAAAGAAGCCAAATGAAAAGCTTTAAAGATATGTAATCATTTTTGTGGAAGGTCATATATGTTCATTTTTGTAATTGAGATAGACCACTTAACTTAGTACTAGTTGTATATGACTTGATTGAATTGATCATTGAAGTTTTACTCTAGACTAAGAACTTTTCCACATTTGATATACACATACAATACACAAGTTTAATATTCAATGAATGCCTATTTCATTTGTGTGTTTGTACATGTTCAAATGTGATGTGTGTGTACTGAACCATATGTGGATCAAACCAAAAAGATTTTTGTTCTTTTTGTTTGTTTTTGAAAGTGATTTGTATCACCCATGTTTTTCAAAGTTTTTCAAGTTGTTTTTGTGTGAAAAACATGTTTTCTAGGTGTTTTCGTGACTTATTTCATGTATAAGCTCAACTGGGAGTTAAATGGTCCAATTCTCAAGTTTTTCAACTTTGGATAGAGAGTTTCGCGACTGTTTCGTGAGTAAGATTTACCCGCAAAAATTTTTCGCGAGTAAGGCTTACCCGCGTAAATTCTCAACTTCCCATGAAAATTTCCAGATCAGCTTTTTAAAGGGTATTTCTTGGGACATTTGTTTTAAACTTCTCCCATCTTCTTTTAAACCCCTATTTTAACGCTTCAGCATCAAAATCCAACTAATTTCAAGTGTTTTACATTCCATAAACATCTCTAAGGTAATCTTTAACTCTTTTCATCAATTTTGATCCTTAGATTATGTTTTTGGGGGTTTTATGTTCATAGTTGGAATTTTCTCAAATGGGGGTTGGAAAACTTATTTTCTGTCAATCTTTTTGATTGGGTTTTGTTTTAAATGTTGATATGCTTTGGATGTTGGCCCCTTGTGGCAAAAATAACATGTATTTAGGCAAGATTTTCATATGTTCATGCATTGTTTAACATACATGTGTAGTGTGTGCACTCTAAGTGTTTGATAAAATGCCCAAATGACATTTTCTCGTTGTTTTGGACTCCGATGAGTACCAATTTTTGGGGATTACCATGATTATGCATGTTTATCATGTTTTGATCATTGATTGCGTGTTTTACACACTTTGCCCTGTGAGTGCCTTGCTCATGCATTGGTCATGCATTTCACATGCACATTAGATGCACATTGCTGCACATACTCTAACACTTGACATGTTTTACATTCACTCATGCTAGTTAAGTCTTTTTAAGACCTTTTAGCACATATAACATGTTCTTTGTGTCTATGTCATGCCTAAGTCTATATCATGTTTCATCATCCTTAGTATGTCATGTTTACTTTATGCTTTATAGGATTGTGTCTTCAAGATGTTTCTTCTTTTGTTTGAGCTTCATTTTCTCATTCATCTTGCACCCCTCATGCATCATCTTTTACCCTTGTTCATATCTTCTTTTCTTTCCCTCATTCCTCTTGATTCATTTGTCTATTTGTGACAAAAAGGGAGAGAGTATACCGGAAAGTATATCGGTGTGTATTGTCATTTCTATATGACTCGTGCACATTCTTAGGGGGTGAAATTTTACCTTGTATACATTTGTAAGGGGAGAAAGCCATAGGGGAGATGCATATACCAAGGGGAGAAGACACATCTTTTATGAGAAAACCTTGTTTTGTTTGTTTTACTTTATGCTTGTTTTCTTGTTGCTTTATGGTGCTTTGAGTTATGTTTAGTATCTATGCTTTGTTGCTCTCATCGCACCATGCTTATGTGTTGGACATACATACATCCTTATGCTATTATGCTATATTGGTTGCATGTTTGGATGATCATTTGCTTTGCTATGTGATCATTGTAGTCATTTCTATATGACTGTTTTGGTGTATAATCAAGTTGCTCATATGTTTCACATCATATTTACTTGATCGCTTTTTACTTGTTACATTATATCTGTCCTTTTATCACTTGATTTACCTTAAGGGTCTAATATGTTTTGTGCAAGTGTTTCAGGTTACATGTATATATGTTCCAAGTTCATCACAGCTTCTAGATTTAGGTGTGACTGAGTTTTGCCATTGTTTCCAAATTCACGTTTAAGTCTAGAGTCTGTTATAGGGTGTTTTGTCACGGAATAGCCAAATGGGGAGATTGTAAAGTTGTGATTTACAATTATGTTTTATGTTGGCTTTATTCCATGAAAAAAAGTGTTGTAATTGCTTTAATTTTGTTCATTGTATTTTGTGGGATTTTATTGTATTGGGTTTAGTATTAAGTTGGTGAAGACTCAAGCTTAATTGAAGATCAAGTGGATTTCGCGAGGAGCTTGTGAGAAGCTAACCCGCCAAGTAGCCACGTGAGAAGCACATGACTGGAAGCTGAAGAGTCATGCCAGGCTGTCAGTTTCGTGAGTGTCTCGCGGGAAAGGCCTTCCCACGAGATAGTCACGAAACATTCTGCCTACGGGATTTTTAAGTGTGACTTTCTTACCCTTCACCCATACTATAAGGAGACCATTCAGAGAGAAAAACCCTAGATAGGTTTTTCACAACACACACACCCATTTTTTTAGAGAGAAAGCTACTCATCCTTAGTGTAAAATTATTCTAGCCTCTTTTCCTTCTCTCTCCCATTGTCATATATTGAGAGGAGATTTGTACTCAAACACAACCCACACCTATTCAGAGTGTAGAGAGTGTTTTGGAGCTTGAGAAGCTTTGGGGATTTGCCAAAAGAAGCCAGTGAGGCTTGGCGGATGCAATCGGGCGTATTGCGGGATCCAGAAAGTTAGATAAGACACGGTTCTAAGAAGCCTTGTTGGAGTAGGAGCTTGGAGGGCTTAGGTGCATTAGGTAGATTAGGCTTGGAGGGTCTCTTGCTATTAGTGTATTGGATCGATTTACCACTTGGAGGGCGGCGGAGAGGTTTTTCTCCAAGTTCTTCGGTTTCCTCTTCGATAACACATCGGCGTGTTATCTTGTGTTTGCATTCTCTCTTCCCTTACTCTTGTGCTTTACTTTTATTGCTTGTTGTTCATGCTTATGCACTAGAGTAGTTTTATCGGTTTATTACGTTTCATTTACTCTTGTTCCACACTTAGATAAGTTAGAGTAAAAGCAATCTAGCCGTAATTTTTTAATTGGGGGTCTAAACAAGCTCTTGTGTTTTCACACATTTTAGAGCTTTCAAGCTACAATAACAGAAGTGAATTGTCTTATAGCTGCATCAACATTTATCTTGAGAGTGCCTTCAGCTGGCTTGGACCAGTGGCATGAATTCCTTGGTGCCCTCTGAATAGCAGGTTTTGATGTTTGTCTTAAAATAGAGTGCTCCACAATGGCTCTTGTAATGGATACCTTTATTTTGTCAAGACATATGGGCCATCCTTCAAACAAGACTTTGTTTCTTAACCTCTAAATGTGATCACACACTACAGTACCATACAACAAGATCTCCTCCCCATAATTTCCATCTCCCAAGAATTTAGAAGGGATTAAGAAGAATTCTACCAGCTGGGATTATGAGATACAAAAAAAAGAAAAAAAAAAAGAAAATTTAGATCAGAAACGACATGCAAGACAAACCCTAGATAAAGTGAGAGATAGGGAGATAATCTGTATTGTTGGTGATGACAACGCTAGTCTAAGGAGGCACTTTGAACTCTTCGACACCGAATTTGAGAACGGCGGTGAAAGGTGCTGCCTTTGGAACGCAGAGAGAGAGAGAGAGAGAGAGAGAGAGAGTTGATTTGAACGAGCTTCAAATCAGAGGTGAGCGTCACTTCGAAGGAGACTAAGAAGGAGATTGAGACAGTGAGAGGGAGACTGAGAAAGTAAGTCTGAGTGAGAGAGAGAGAGATTGAGAGACTTAGGGAGACTGAGAGCGAGATTGAGAAAGTGAGAGGGAGATTGAGAGAGTAATACTGAGTGAGCGAGATTGAGAGATAGTGAAACAGTGAGTTTAAGGTGGGAATTTAGAAGCTACAAACCCAAGTTCAATGAACTCGAATATGAGTCTGGATTGTGGAAGTGTCATACCCGAGCCATACTTGAGGTTGTGGAACTCGGGTACTGCATATGTAAGATTACACAGTACTCAAGTCCACAAAACTCGAGTTCACAACACACAGTACTCGAGTTTATGAAGCTCGAGTACCAAGTGGCTTTTTTTAATGCCCAAAATCCAGCTCAGCCAGCGCCACGGTGGCATGCTCACTAGGAACTCGAGTACCATTTAGAACTCGAGTTTGAGAAACTCGAGTACTAAAAAAGTGGTAGATTCCTAATTAGTTTGGAAACAGTGTTAGATTGCTACAAATTTTGCCAAAACGTGGTATTTGGCTATTTTCACCAGAATAAGGTAGTAGTAGTAATAATAATAATAATAGTAACAATAATACTTTTTTTAATGAAAGTTAACAATAATACTTAATATGGATACAAAGCTTAATAATAAATTTGAGATGCATACAAAAGCGAGCCATAGGGGCAAAGGGGTTTAAAGTATTAGGGGGCTTAAGGTGAAAACTGAATTGATATATTTAAATGACTTAATTTTTTTTTAATACTACTTAAACTCTATTCTTTTGATTTAGAGGAAAAATTACTAGTTAACATGAGTCACGTAGCTTTTTTTTTTTTATAGAAAGTCTAGACACAAAAAAAATTTAACAAAACTTTTCACACCTATTGATATAACAGATTAATAGTGGTAAGTAAAAAAGTGATGTTAGTGGTGGACTTAGATGAGAACTAATAAAAGTTTGCCAACCTTGTAATAAATGTTGTGAAACTTTTTGTGTATTGCATTTATTTTATTTTATTTTAGAAGTGCTACATTCACTACATTTTCACAACAAATCCTAAGTATTAAATTGTAACTAGTTCTAATTTGAACCCACCACTGAAATTAATTTTTTGTCTACTAATAACAGCTAGTAATAACCTACCACTTAGGATTTGTTGTGAAAAAATGTTGTGGACGTAGCATTTTTTTTTTTTTTTTGGTTTTTCAATTGATAAAAAAATATTATTTCATTTATTGACTAATATTTAGACCAAATTAATACTATTATAAAGAAAGAAATAACCCTATTAGTTAAAATTTAAGAGCCTTTTTCTACTTGGGCATTAGGCAGTCGTCTCATTTGCCTATACTATAGAGCCAGCCTTGGAAGTAAGCTTGGCACTATCTTAAGGAGCTGCTAAAAAGCTTTAAAAGTTAAAATCTTGGCGAAAACATCATTTTGGTCCCTTCCTTTTGGAGTAACAGTCAATTTTTCTTTTAATTTTGGGTTTTGGGATCTGAATTCATGTTTTTTCTTCTAATTTTTGTAATTTTTTTTTTATTTCTTTAAATTGATAAATTATATTTTTACTCAAATGCTGATGTGTCATTTTATATTATTATTTTAGTTGCCACATAAGTTTTAAGTATGCCAACCGTGCACACTGTTTGCCACGTAGACATTTTTTGTTAATGAGTTAATGGTAGAGACCAAATTGATAGTAAGTTGAAAATAACAGGGACCAAATTAATTACTACCAATATATTGTGACTAAATTGATTGTAATCCCAAAATCTAGGGACCAAAAAAGTATTTTTGACTTAGAAAATACCACTAGTTTGACCAAATGACTTTAATGAACCTTGGACCGTGCACAGTGTATTGCAGCGATGGAACCAAAAATTTATTATTGGAACCATAATTTATTGGGCTTGACTTACCTCCAATACTATTGCAAGTAAAAATGTGATATTAGTGATGGACCCATATTAGAACTAGTAAGAATTTGCCACATCAGCAGTTTGAAAAAATATTGTAAAATAGTTTGTGTTTGTAGCATTATTCTAATAAAATTCAAATGCAAAAACTTAATTAGTACTTTTCTATCTCAAAAGTCAAGAAGAATTAAAAAAAAATTATATTGTTAAAAAAAAAGGATTCCTCCCCAAATTATGGATGAAACTTCCCATGAAATTTGTATAATTAAGTATAAATCTTTTTCTATAAAAATAAATATTTTGTTAGGGGAAGTAACAATGTGAAAGGGCTCGAACTTTCATATTAGATTTATAAAACTCCAAGAGGGTTTCATTTCGTGAGGTCTTAGGAGAGAGATGTAAATCCTAGTCAATCACGGTATCATATTGAAAATACTGAAATTTATAGTGTAAGTTAATTCAATGCCTCTATTTTTTATTATATAATTTCATCATTATAAGGGATAATTACACATTACCCACCTGTGGTTTAGCCCGAATTTCACTTACCCACCCGTGGTTTCATTTTTGACACTTTACCCACCTGAGGTTACTTCCGTTTATGCTCCGTAACCCACCTCTAATTTTTCCGTTACTCTAACAAGTTTCATCAAAAAATCAAACAAGAAATCAGATCAATCACTCCTCTCTCACGCTTGCTCACCCACCTGGGTTTTGATTTGTGGAGGAGGAGCATGACTGATTTGGGTTTGGGTTTTGAGGAGTGTGATGTGTAGGTTGCGATTTGGGTTTTGGTGGTGGTCGATCTGAGATTTTGGGTTGTTATGGTGGACGTGGCTTGGTTGCGGTGTCATCGTGGGTGTGGTGGATCATCGGTGTTGCTAGTGGTGGCTCCATTCCTTTGCTCAAACCCAGATCCATGATAAGCATATCATTTTCTTAGAAATGAAGTGAGCGACACCCATGAAGCCATTCAGCGGATCAACGAAGATCATGTCTTCTTACATCCAGTTTCCACTAAAATAAAAATTGTGGGGAAAGGGGATTGAGCTGGATCATGTCTTCTTACCCAGATCCATGATAAGCATATCTGAAACTAAAATAAAAATTGATTATAGAAAAAAAGAACGAAAAATAAAAATAAAAATAATGGCACAGTCATGTGCGGGGTTTAAGAAAATATGAAGTCTTGGCAGTCACTTAACTGAAGCATCTTAGCTTTGGGGTTTATATACTTTGACACCTACTTTGCTTGCAAGACGCTTCGCTCTTCAAGGTCTGTTGCCTCTGTTTCTTCTTTTCTTGTTTTTTACTTATTTTTTTGGGTTCTTCTATTTTTGCTTTGTTGGATGTCTTCTTACATCCAGCTTAATCCCCTTTCCCCACAATTTTTATTTTTTCGTTCTTTTTCCATTCAACAAATCATGTCATTTGCATCATTTATGGTTTGTCTGCATGTATTAAAATATCAATGAGTCAATGATAGTGGAAGTATTGGATTGGGTCACGGATGATTCAAGCCTATTGTTATGGGAATTTAAAAGTTGGAATGAAGGATGGAATCACCGTGGTGCTTGGATTTTTTGTGGGTTTTTTATTTGCCATTGAAATCTGAATTTTTTTTAATTTTTTTATTTTATAGGTACAAAGATCTGAGGCTATTATACTTTGATGGTATTGCTTGATTTGATTTGTATTAATTTTTTGGGTGTATGTTCTTCATGTTTGTGTATGTTCTTCATATTTGTGAATGGGGAGAAACTAATACCATATTTTAATCTTGTTTTTATTTTGTTTTTTATTTTGTTTTTTTTATTTTGTTTGGGAGGAGAGACATAAAATGGGTGTAAAAAGACCCATTTACCCCTCTTTTTTAACAGAGGTGGGTTACGGAGCATAAACGGAAGTAACCTCAGGTGGGTAAAGTGTCAAAAATGAAACCACGGGTGGGTAAGTGAAATTCGGGCTAAACCATGGCAGGTAATGTGTAATTATCCCTAATTATAATAAAAGATAAGAGGTTTAAATTTTGGATGTCTCAATTGAAAACATTAGAAAATATTAATTGAGTTATAGGACATATGTCAAGCTCAATGCCTCAATTTTAAAAAGTCAAATTGCCATCCAAGCATCTGTACCATGAATAGTATTAAAGACTACAAGGAAAAATGATCTCAATGGACACTTTCAGCATACTTTAAAAGAAAAATTTTGAATTTGGTGAAAAAAAAAAAAAAAATATATATATATATATATATAAAAGAAGAATTTATTGAAATAGTAGAAACTTTACAAACTAAACTGAATTTCTATCTAAGTTCTGAACACCACAAACATAAATCCATTCCTGCATAATTTTACGGGCCATTTCAATTTCGAATGATTATTAGAGGGATGAGTCCACAATGAAAGCTAGGGCTGTCCAGAGTACCCGATGACCCACCGGAATCGACCAACCCAACCGGAACCAACCCGTCACGGCCGGACTGACACCTCCGACAGGTCAGTGACGGGTCCCAATCTTCAGAACTCAACCCTGGTGGGTCGAGTGGTGGTTTCCGTCCTCAAAAACCTGATCTACCCAACCCGCCCGACAAAACCTCAAAAAGAAGGCCGAAATCAGGCGACATTTGGGCTTTTCAGCTCCGATTCGGCCACGTTTGGCCTTCCTTTACTCAAATCCGCTCAAATCCTCACTCCGATAAGCTTAAATCAGGCGAATCTAGCCCAGATCTACTCAAACTAGGCTAAACTCCGGTGAGCTCGACTCTAACTCGGCCAAATTTAGTTAGATCTCAGCCAAATCTCGGCCATATTTCCATAAATATGAAGGAACATTGGCCAAATCTCGTTAGATCCAGCCAGATCTGACGAGATCTGGCCAGATTTTGGCCAAAATCCGACGAAATCGGAAAGCCCGAAACCGATCGATTCACACCCGATATCCAATATGACCCGACTTGGTTGATCTGGAACTGCTGATGGGTCGGTTGCTGGTTGAAATCTTCCCCACCCATGAAGGTCAGGTCGAGTCCGGGTTGAGCACAAACCCGACCCGTGGACACCCCTAACAGAAGCACCTTATCAAATAAACTTTTTACAAAGTGTAAAATAAACTTTTTTAGTTTTTTAGTATTGTCAAATTGCCAATTATTGAAGTTTGATTTTGGAAAGATAGCTCTACAAACTTGGTTGTAGCTTAAAGCTGCAACTTTACTAATATCTTTTTATTAGGTGTGAATTTTGACAAATTCACTATTGAATAATATAATTTTTTTATATCCTCTACACTTGCAACCAAAACATTAAAAAAAAAAAAAAAAAAAAATCAATAGTTATGTCATCAATCAATCGTTAAAATAGCAAGTTTTTGTAGTTTAAAATCATGCATAAAAAATGAGTTTGTGATCATATAGTAAATAACATCCAATTGACACAAAATTTGACATGTGTATTATGAGCATAAAGAACATGCAATTCAATAGTTAGATTTTCAATATATGTACCTGTACGGCACCCATACCTGGTCCCACTTGGGCCATTAATTCTCATACGAAGATACGGCCCATACTCCTATTCTCTCTCTCTCTCTGCAGGCCCATCCCGAAACTACACAAAACGCTGGCCCAAAGTTCGCCTCCTATTTATGCTCGGTAAGTCCTTACCGATCAATGTTGCGGACGACGTCCGAGCATGGCGTGCAGTGTATGCCCGGCATCGCCTTTGGGCGCGCCGCTGCCGAGCATATCTGTGGAAGTGGGAACCAAGTTCCGAAGCCATCCTCACCGTTTCCCACTCCCACCTAACCACCCACTTATGTTCGATAATACTGGACCACCCGCTGCACTAACTAGAAAGTGATCATAACCTCTCCACTAACTTAGAACTATAAATATGAGAAGCTTGGGGAGAAAAGGGGGTTGGAAAAATTTACAAAAGAGAGAAAGATATAGGAAGAAAGCAAAGGTAGTAGAAGGTGGCTCAGGTAGTTGAGAAGAGAAAAGTGATCTCATTGAATCTACGTGCCGAGGATAACCCAGTGTAGGAAACCCAAACCTACCATACAAATAAGTTGTGAGTCCGAGTGAGCCCAAGCCCTTTAGCTCCATTTTCGGTGCGCACAATTGGCGTCGTCTGTGGGAATCTCCTACTAAGCCATAGTTCTACTGAGACTCAATCCCGGGGAGGCAGATGTATGGGAGACGCTCTGGGTGCGACGCTGAAAGCGGTTCCGCGGGATCTTCTCAGAGATCTTCTTGGCGGGAAAGAAGGCAGAAGAGACATGAAGACAGGGACCGCGAACGAGAAGAGCAGTCCGGCCTCGGGGAGGGGTCGTACCAAACGTAACAAACGATTTCGAATGCCTTGGGGGACCGATAACTCGATGAGAGAGACGAAGAGCTTGAACGGTTGCGCAGGCTAGTAAGAAACCTGGAGTTGGAGGCGAAGAACAGGCATCAGAGAAGGGATGGAGATAACCGAGAAAGAAGAGCCAATACCGGGGAAGATCGTCGCCAAACTGGGTCAAACCAATCTAGGTCCCATAACCGCCGCGAACGCTCCCATTCCCGAGAATCTCGTCGGCCAAGGGAACGGGCTCATTCGCGGGAATCTCGCCAACACCGAGACCGTTCAAGATCGAAGGAATACGCCGACCAAGGCTCGGATTCCCCAGAAGAGCAACAGCCCTATAATGCGGCCATGGATGCGATGAGCCGCGCGCTACGGAGAGCTGCCCGGTCCCCATTCTCAGCTGACATCGAGAAGGCCCCAACGCCGGACAGATTCACGCGCCCTCCTTTCGACTCCTATGACGGGAAAACGGACCCAGTAGAGCACGTCAGTCACTATATCCAGATGATGTCTCTACATACCCACAATGTCGCACTGATGTGCAAGGATTTTCCCTCGAGTCTTGGTCCCACCGCTTTGAGATGGTTTAACGGGCTGCGGAAGGGTTCTGTCCATAATTTTGCCGAGCTTATACAGGAGTTCAGCGTCCGGTTTGTAACTTGCAGCCGGGTGCCACAACCGATAGACGTGTTGCTGTCCATGAAAATGAGGATGGGGGAAACCCTCCGTAGTTATGCTAGTCGATATTGGGAGCTCTACAACGAGATCGGCGGGGGGAACGAGAAGATTGCTGCGAGCACATTTAGGATGGGGCTGCCCGAGGAATCCGGGCTAAGGGAGTCACTGACTAAGAAGCCTCCCGAGGATATGAGGTAGTTGATGAGGCGTATTGAAGAATATAAATGGCTAGAAGATGACCGGATGCAGAGCAAAGGCAAGGCGTCGATGATGAATCATCCCTGGTCAAGTGTCTTTCAGCTGAGGACCCGGGGGAATTTGAGAATTCAAGAACCAGAGGCGCAAGTAGGGGAGGTAAACGTGACGTTCAAGGAGCCGGTGCACAAGATTGTGGACAGGATTAAACACGAGCCATATTTCAGGTGGCCGAACAGGATGGGCGGTGACCCCTCCAGGAGAAATCAAAACTTGTACTGCACCTATCATAAAGACAAGGGACATACGACCGAGCAGTGCCGGGTGTTAAAAGACCATCTCGGGCAGCTGGCCAAGACAGGTTATTTGAAGGAGTTCGTACTAGACGCAGAGGACTGGGGGACAGGGCAAGGAGCTACTCAGAGGGGCAACCCCCTTCCACCCCTGCTCGGGATAATTGAAGTCATCCACACTCCACCGAGAAGTCTCGCCTTGGCAAGAAAAAAGGGGGTGCTAATGTGGTCCCAATGGAGGGAAGCTCGGACACACCACCAGCGGGGAAAAAGATGAAGCCTACCCGGGAGCCTATCGCTTTTGGTGATAATGATCTAGAGGGAATGGTCTAGCCGCACGACGACGCGTTGGTAGTTACCGCCCGGGTGGGCGGGTTCTTGGTGAAAAGAATGATGATAGACCAGGGGAGTGGGGCCGACGTGATGTATCCGGACTTGTACCGGGGGCTCGGGTTGAAAAGTGGGGACCTCTCTAAGTATAGCACGCCTTTGGTCGGGTTTGATGGGAAAATTGTGATACCCGAGGGGCAAATATCTATGCCCGTGAATATGGAGGGCAAGGAGGTGGTAGTGACGTTTATAATGGTGACTTCTTTTTCCCCGTATACAGCGATACTCGGCAGACCATGGATCCACGCAATGGGGGCCGTCCCGTCCACACTGCATGTGAAAGTAAAATTTCCTACCGAGCATGGTATTACTGTGGTGAAGGGAAGCCAGCAGACGGTGAGACAATGCTTAATCACCATGGTCAACCAGAGGAAGGAGGCAACCGATCAGGGGGAGTGTGACCGGCAGAAGGGGCCGCCGCGGGGGGTCCCGTTATAGCAATTACAGAATGACCGAGGAGAAGTGGGGGGTGGTGGTGCCGAGGAGATGATAAAAGTAAGGGTACTTCCAGATGCCGACAAGTGTTTCCATGTAGGGAAAGGCATGAACGAGCAGGAGAAGGTGGAGATGTTGTTGCTCCTCATACAGAACGTAGACGTGTTTGCATGGAGTCCATATGAGGTGCCCGGGGTGGACCCCGAATTCATTATCCATAGACTTAGAGTTGACCCCTCGTTCCCCCCTAAGAAGCAGAAGCCGAGGAGATCGGCTTGGGAGCACACCGAGGCGGTGAAAGCGGAAGTCCAAAAGCTGAAGGATGCTGGGGCGATAAGGGAAATTTTCTTCCCGGATTGGTTGGCAAATACCATGGTGGTGAAGAAGAAGAACGAAAAATGGAGGGTTTGTGTGGACTTCACGGATTTGAACCAAGCATGTCCAAAAGACCCTTTCCCCGTGCCAAAAATCGACCAATTGGTGGATGCCACGTATGGGCACCCGAGAATGAGCTTTCTAGATGCTTTTCAAGGGTATCACCAGATCGCCTTTGCGCCTGAGGACCAAGAGAAGACGGCGTTTATCTCCCCGGAAGCTAATTATCACTACACGGTGATGCCCTTCGGACTAAAGAACGCCGGGGCCACGTACCAACGGATGATGACAAGAATGTTTCGAGATATGATAGGGCGCATGGTTGAAGTGTACATTGATGACATGGTGGTGAAGAGCAAGCAGATAGCATGGCACACGAACGACCTTCGGGGTGTTTTCGAGATTCTTCGACAGCACAAGTTACGTCTTAATGCCGAGAAGTGTGCGTTTGGCGTGGGGGCCGGAAAATTCCTAGGGTATCTGATCACTAAGCGGGGAATAGAGGTCAACCCCGACCAAATTGAGGCCGTGAAAAGACTGAAGCCATCGAGTAGTCCGAAAGAAGTGCAAGTGTTGACCGGGATGCTAGCCGCCCTTAATCGGTTCATCTCCAAATTCGCAGATCGATGCCGACCATTCTACCAACTTTTGAAGAAATGGACTAGATTTCAGTGGGACGAAGAATGCGAGAGAGCTTTTATGGATCTGAAGGATTATTTGATGCGGGCACCCGTGCTAACGGCACTAGAACCAGGTGAGGACCTATTCATGTACCTAGCGGTGTCCAAGCACGCCGTAAGCGCCGTGCTACTGAGGGACCAGGGAATCCAACAACCCGTGTACTACATCAGCAAGACTCTAGTTGATGCGGAGACGAGATACTTACCTCTAGAGAAGCTTGTGTTGGCCCTGATACATGCCACGAGAAAGCTGCCATAATACTTTCAGGCTCATACGGTTTACGTCTTAACCGAGTATCCCCTACAGTCGCTGTTAAGGAGGTCAGACTTCACTAGCCGAATAGCAAAATGGGGAACTCGACTAGGTTCTTTTGACATACGGTACAGGCCCCGAAGTTCAGTGAAGGGCCAGGTCCTTGCGAATTTTGTCGCCGAGTTCTTGCCAAGAGGGAAGGGGGAGATAATTTGCCACGTGGAGTCTCACCCGTGGAAGGTGTTCGTGGACGGGGCATCGAGCTTCACGGGAGCCGGCGCAGGGGTTGTCATAATCACCCCGGAGGGAATACGATTAGAGCACTCATTTAGGTTGGGTTTCAGAGCCTCCAACAACGAGGCGGAATACGAAGCCTTGCTGGCCGGACTGAGGACGGCTTCGAGTTTAGGTGCCCGGGAAGTAGAGGTGTATTCAGATTCACGTCTGGTGGTTAATCAGGTTGAGGGCAGTTTTGAAGCCCGAGATCTCCGGACGAAAGCATACTTGGAACAGGTGAAGCAAGCTATAATCAGCTTCAGCACGGTAAAGGTTTTCCAAGTGGCTCGGACGCAAAATAGACACGCCGACTCCCTCGCCACGCTGGCATCATCAGTAGCCGAAGAGATACCCCTGCTAATCAGAGTTAAGCTTGTTCCAGAGCCAAGCATCAGGATAGTAACTGATCCGGGAGCTGCAGGGATCGATATCTCAGCGATCGCAGCACTTGGGCTGTGCTGGATGGACGCTATTATAGGCTTCCTGGTCGAGGGCCGACTCCCGTCTGACGAAAAGGAGGGCAACAAGATCCGTAGAATGGCCCCTCAGTATTGGCTATCAGAAGACCGAACGTTGTATCAGAGATCCTTTGGGGGGCCTTACCTTTTGTGCTTACGCCCGGAGAAGGTGGGCAAGCTCTTGGCCGAGCTTCACGAAGGAGTGTACGACAGTCATGTAGGAGGACATTCGTTGGCGCACTGGGCAATGACTCAAGGGTTTTGGTGGCCTCAAATGCAGAGGAACGCCGAGTATGTACGTAAGTGTGAACAGTGTCAGAAGCATGCGCCCCTAATCCATCAGCCCGCAGGCCATTTGAACCCGATCAGCAGTCCCTGGCCTTTTGCATAATGGGGGTTGGATATCATCGGCCCATTCCCCCGGGCGACGGGTAATCGAAGGTTCGTCCTGGTGGCTGTCGACTATTTTACCAAATGGGCGGAGGCGGAAGCTTTGGCCAATATCCGGGACGTGGATGTAAAGAAATTCATATGGAAGAATCTAATCACAAGGTTCGGGGTGCCGAACTCTCTCATATCAGACAACGGGCTGCAATTCGATAGCCGGGCATTTCGTGAATTCTGCGGTGATCTCGGCATCAAGAATAGGTACTCGACTCCAACATATCACCAGGGTAACGGCCAGGCCGAGGCGGTAAATAAAGTAATTGTGAATGGGCTGAAAAAGAGGCTGGAGGGTGCGAAGGGAAACTGGGCCGAGGAGCTGCCCAAAGTCTTGTGGGCATACCGGACAACACCCAGGAGATCCACCGGGGAGACCCCGTTCTCTCTCACATACGGAGCCGAAGCCGTGATACCAACCGAGGTGGATCTGTGCAGCGCACGAGTCACAGGATTCGATCCCGACCAAAATGATGAGATGATGGTGGGACGCTTGGACAGATTGGAAGAATTCCGTGAAGTGGTGACTATACGGCTCGCAGAATATCAGCAAAAGCTGGCCCAGAGATATAGCCGAGACGTAAGAACAAGGGAGTTTGGCGCCGGGGATTTGGTTCTTAGGAAAGCCGTAGGGAATATGTGGGATACGAACGCCGGGAAGCTGGCGCAGACATGGGAAGGGCCTTACAGGGTCACTGCCGTCGCTGGCGCATGAGCGTATTACTTGGAGGACCTAGACGAGAGGCCACTTCCTCGGCCGTGGAACGTCCATAATCTTAAGAGATTCTATCACTAATGGGCAGTACTGTAAATTGTAAGGTTGATGTAATATTGCACGGTTTTCACTAATGAAGATAATGGCGTTCATCTGGCTACCCTCTTTCAATTTCTCAATTTGACTTCAATTGCCGATCATAAAAGAACCTTAAGCTACGAGTCTTAATAAGGACAGAAACCTGCTTCTCGGTTCGATCTATATCGCCGAGCAGGTGTAAACCTTTAAATTTACACTAAGGATAGAAGCTTGCTTCTCGGTTTGACCTATATCGCTGAGCAATTGTAAACCTTTAAACTTAATCTAAGGACAGAAACCTGATTCTCGGTTCGATCTGTATCGCCGAGCAGGTGTAAACCTTTAAACTTAATCTAAGGACAGAAACCTGCTTCTCGATTCGATCTGTATCGTCGAGCAGGTGTAAACCTTTATTCTTAATCTAAGGACAGAAACCTGCTTCTCGGTTCGAACTATATCGCCGAGTAGATGTAAACCTTTAAATTTATTCTGAGGAAAGAAGCCTGCTTCTCGGTTCGATCTATATCGCCGAGCGGGTGGAACCTTTAAATTTACACTAAGGACAGAAACCTGCTCCTCGGTTCGAACTATATCGCCGAGCAGGTGTAAACCTTTATACTTAATTTAAGGACAGAAACCTGCTTCTCGGTTCGATCTATATCGTCGAGCGGGTGGAAACCTTTAAATTTACACTAAGGACAGAAACCTGCTTCTCGGTTCGAACTATATTGCCGAGCAGGTGTAAACCTTTATACTTAATCTAAGGACAGAAACCTGCTTCTCGGTTCGAACTATATCGCCGAGCAGGTGTAAACCTTTATAAACCTGCTTCTCAGTTCGACCTATATCGCCGAGCAGGTGTAAAACTTTATACTAGATCTAAGGACAGAAACCTGCTTCTCGGTTCGATCTATATCGCCGAGCGGGTGGAAACCTTTAAATTTACACTAAGGACAGAAACCTGCTTCTCGGTTCGAACTATATCGCCGAGCAGGTGTAAACCTTTATACTTAATCTAAGGACAGAAACCTACTTCTCGGTTCGATCTATATCGCCGAGCAGGTGTAAACCTTTAACTTAATCTAAGGACAGAAACCTGCTTCTCAGTTCAATCTATATCGCCGAGCAGGTGTAAACCTTTATACTAGATCTAAGGACAGAAACCTGCTTCTCGGTTCGATCTATATCGCCGAGCAGGTGTAAACCTTTAAACTTACTCTGAGGACAGAAACCTGATTCTCGGTTTGTTCTACATCCCCACCTTACGACGAAACATGATTCAACTACCCGGACCGCTACAACATAAGTGCGAAGCAAACAAACAGCACAATGAATATTCCAAAACTAAATCATCATATTAGGAATTAAAGCAGTATCCCGACCACAAAACCAAGTGGCCATTTCAGTGTTAAACGAGATAAAAAAAAAAAAAAGGCGATTGTTCGGTCACCACAGCCCGGTGACATAGGCGAGCCAACTAAAAACAAGAGAAGCTTCATTAAAGAAAGAAGTCACGTTTCGGCAATTAAGAGGCGGAATCTGCAGGTTGTTCCCGAGCGCCGGTCTCTGCGAGATGCTGCTACGCCAAGGTCTGAGGGGGGTCCAGGCCGAGCTGATCTCCAGAGCAGGGGCGGCTGGCCACTTCCGTTTCCTCCAACTCCACATGAGAATCTATCTGCTCCACCAATTCCCTCAGGCTGGTCGTCTCCTCTTCATCAATGGGCCTTTGAGGGTTCTGCGAGCTATGAGCAGAGACCGGGAACAGAATCTGGCTGGGATTTCTCAAAGGGGAATCCTCGGGGACTCCCAAAGCCTGTAAAGCGGCCAGCCACCCCTCCTCAAAACCCAGCTTCCGAGCATCCCTTATGACGGGTTCAACTGAGTTCTCCGCATCAGCAAATCCCTCATTGTACCACTTGCTCTCGCTGGCCTCAAGGGCCGCTCTCAGGTCGGCCAGCTCCTCGGAACGTGCACTGTTTATGCTCACGGCCTCCGCCAACTTGTGCTCGGTCTCTCCCACCTTAACCTGCAGCTCTGAGTACTTCTTTTCTATAGCCACCCTCGCTTTCTCTGCCGCTGCAGCTTTCTTCTCCGCGGTCGAAGCAACCACAACTTTTTCCTTGGCGTTCACCTCGGCAACATCCTTAAGGGCTTTCTCCCGACCAGCATCCTCGGTAAGATCATTAACACGCCTATCAAGTATGTACGCCAGTTGCGCGGCCTAATGAAGTTACAAGAACGAGCACCAAACCCCCGAAGACAGAAGATTAGTAAAAAAAAAAAACTTACCACAACGGTGTGCCACTGCAGCCTCCTTCCCATCGATTCATTCGTGCCCTCTTCGAAAGCACGCACGTCCTCGGGCAGCAGAAGGCCTCGCGCCAGGGTCTGGGCGACGTGACCACCTGACCCCTTTCCCCAGACATGCACACTTGCGTCCGAAGGGAGACGTTTGCCATCCAGCATGAACGAAGGCTGCCACGTGGGTACGGTCTGGGAAGAGGACGCCACGTGCGCCCCGGTTTGAGCCGTAGGTTCACAGATTACAATGCCACCGGATGGCCGGGGAGGAGTATTTGAAGGCACATCACCCGGGCCGACGACTGTCTGTTCGGTTGTACGCTGCTTTTTTCTTTGCCGACCGGGGGCTGTGGACGGAGGAGGAGGGGTTTGGCTGCGCCCCTGGGGCTGCGGCTGCTGCGCGGCAGGCCTGGCTCCGGGAATGAAACGGCTAATCGTCATCGTCCTCCGAGTCACCATCTCCTCTCCTTGGTCGTGATCGGTTTCAGGGCGGTCGGGAGATTCTGCAACTGATTCTTCGGCGTCCGGGGTTGGGGCTCTTTGGTCGACAGGACCTTCTGGTTGAACGGGAGCTTCTTGCTGAATTTGCTCGTGAGCTCGTTCTCGGCGAGCTTGGGACACACGCTTGGCTGACTCGTCCCGTACAGGCTGGCGCTCGTCAGACCAAATATACCGAGGACCTTGGTCACGGGCCTTACCTACTGTAAACTTCAGGGGGAGAAAATTAGCATGCCGAACGTCGATATAAGACAAGAGTGGGCTATCGACCAGCAGGGCTTGGCTGAAAGCTTGCCAGGTGGAATACACGGGATTAACCCCGAGAATCAGGCGGGAAGCTCGGAGCTGACCGTCCGAGTGGACAAAAATCTCGGACCTGAGCACGAAGTTCAAATCCCTCACATGCGCAGCTCTAACGTCCGGGACGAACACTCTACCATCTGTGATAACCCACACGAATAAGCGTCAGAGTGAGTAAAATGTTCACAATACGAGATAAATGTACATTCATGCATGAAATGAAATAAGAAATGAAAGCAGGTCAGTGATCGGGACGAACCCACTTCGCGCTTGGTGAAGGGGTAGGGAAATTCACCGGCAAACCAATTGCCGCGCACTCGAACAAACTCCCCGGCGGAGTTCCTATTTGAGTCAGGTAGGCAGGAGATCAGTCGTACCCTTATATCTCTAACTTTCAAATAATAATTCGTTTTCTTACTCCCACATAAACTATACATGTGGTTTATGTTGTGCTGATTCAACTGTAAACCGTACATCTGGTTCAACCGACTCACACAACTCACTACCCGGTAAAAATTGGGAGGGAGTTGGTCGGAGCACAACCCATAATACCTAAGGGTGTCTACTAGAAGAGGGTCTACGGGAAACCTCACCCCACCTTCCAAAACCGCCATCAAGGGAAAAAAGGCAGTGTTGCCCCCTCTATGAAGAGCGATATCAATCTCAGGGCAATACGCCACCTCCACATCGCTGGGGATGTCAAAGGCCTGCCTGAAAGAGGCTAAGGCCGTGTCCGTATCTAGAAGGTATGAATATCCCATCCTAAACACTAGAAGAAAAATGAACGAAGATGCGGAAGTAAAAAGGAAAATGTAGAGAACTTACTTTGGGCTCTAAGATGAGAAGAGATTCTGGGCTGGAGAATGAGTGCGCGGATGAATGTACGGCGGAAAGGGGGTCTCAGAGGGTAGAGAGCGAAAAAAGTAGATGAGTGATTTGAAACAGGCCTTTTATAGAAGTCCTGAGGAGGGTTAACGACAGTTAATCAGCCATTATGAGGATTAATTGACAGACCTCACAGGTCCCAATGCCAAACTAGCGTCTGCGCCACCTCGGTTCACGAAGCGTCAGGTAATTATGAGGAGTGAACCAAACGGCCAAATCCTGCGCGCCTTTTTAGGAGCGCATTAATGGGATTTCTGGAGTATCCCAGACGTTGCCTCTCCGGACCTCCCGTGTAACATACGCTGTTCTGACTCCTTGATTCTCGCCGAGGCTCGGGCATGAATCAAGGGGGGGCTAATGTACGGCACCCATACCTGGTCCCACTTGGGCCATTAATTCTCATACGAAGATACGACCCATACTCCTATTCTCTCTCTCTCTGCAGGCCCATCCCGAAACTACACAAAACACTAGCCCAAAGTTCGCCTCCTGTTTATGCTCGGTAAGTCCTTACCGATCAATGTTGCGGACGGCGTCCGAGCATGGCGTGCAGTGTATGCCCGGCATCGCCTTTGGGCGCGCCGCTACCGAGCATATCTGCGGAAGTGGGAACCAAGTTCCGAAGCCATCCTCACCGTTTCCCACTCCCACCTAACCACCCACTTATGTTCGATAATACTGGACCACCCGCTGCACTAACTAGAAAGTGATCATAACCTCTCCACTAACTTAGAACTATAAATATGAGAAGCTTGGGGAGAAGAGGGGGTTGGAAAAATTTACAAAAGAGAGAAAGATATAGGAAGAAAGCAAAGGTAGTAGAAGGTGGCTCAGGCAGTTGAGAAGAGAAAAGTGATCTCATTGAGTCTACGTGCCGAGGACAACCCAGTGTAGGAAACCCAAACCCACCATACAAATAAGTTGTGAGTCCGAGTGAGCCCAAGCCCTTTAGCTCCATTTTCAGTGCGCACAGTACCAATGATAAATTTTTTGAAGAAAGTTGTAGTCTTAAACTACAACCAAATTTTGTCATTTTAATAGTACTATCTTTGAAACATCTTTGGACACAAGGATAGGCCACCCATATGAAAAGTGAGAAATGCAACAAGCAAACAAACCCAATCAGGTAATTAGAAAACAATAGTATTGTGAAAAGAAACGTTTTCTTTTGGTTGAGCAAATAAAATCAAAAGCTAGGCCATTAATGGTTGTCAATTAAAAAATTCATTCAATTTCATAACATGTTGATTTCTCAAATGGACATAGTTTAGCTACAAAACTAATTGTAGCTTAGAGCTACAACCTTACTCAATAAAATAAAAATTATTCCATATTTTGAAAATTCAACGTTTGAATTTCAAGTGTTTTATATTCTTAATACGCATGTCAAATTTTGTATCAATTGGATATTATTTACTATATGATCTATAAACTTATATTTTATTCATAATTTTAAACTTCAAAAACTTGCAATTTAAATAATTTGTTAATGATATAGCTACTAATCTTTAATTTTCTAGAAATTTTGCAAGCATGAAAGATATAATAAGAAGATGTAATCCAATGGTAGATTTATCAAAATTCACATCCAATAAAAAGATATTGAGTAAGATTGTAGCCTAAGGCTACAACCAATTTTGTAGCTAAACTTTATCGTTCTCAAATTCATTAATGCTTTGGACATTGGATTTGGAGGCGCCAAAGTGAGGAAAAAAAGTAAAATCTATATATGTATTAATAGTAGCCAAAGTTTAGAGAAAATCCAATTAGATTTTAACTGGATTCTCAATTTTGCGCCATGTGTCCCATTTTATTTTTAATTTTGTGCCAAGTGAATTATTAAGTATAAAAATTGAACGGTTCAATTTTAATTAGATTCTAAATTGAAGTCCAATTTTCCGCTACATGTCCATTTATTTTCTTAATTTTTGTGGCAAGTGAATTATTGGGTGAAAAACTGAAGAGTCTAAATCCAATTAAATTTTAAATCATATATATATATATATATAATGAAAAACCATTATATATTTTAGAAATGTATGGTTTAAAAAAAATGTAAGTTAATACTATATATAATTTGAATCTCTTCTAAAAAAAATGTATAATTGTGATTGTTTTTAATTGTACCGTGTATATGCCCAGGACTACACACTAGTGTAAAATAATATTAGAGGAGAAATTTAAGATATGATTGAAACTTTGGGAGCTCAAATTTATAATTTTTTCAAAAATGTAATACTTAAAATGCAAGTATGACCTATGGCATTTATCAACTTAAATGTGGACTCTTATATATATACTAGTACAATGCTCAAGCCAAGGGCCTTGTAGTTGAATTGGCATCTCCCCATGCAAAAAGTGCCTAGGGGTTGAGCGGGGAAATGATTCAAGCTGCAAGGTTAGGAGCATATTGTAAAATGTTCATGTGATATATGGTTAATTAAAAAAATTCAACTACTCGATGTAAGGATGGTATATGAAATGCAAATTTTACTATATTAAAATATAAAATTATGATAGATGATTAAAATACTTAAAATAAATTTTAAATTTTATTTTAACATACTTGAAATTTTTTGAAATATAATTTTAGTTAGAGTGGATTTTTAAATTTCTTGAAACTTAGCTAATAAAGTTTTACCTAAATTGAACTATAGTTGGAATAGAAATTTAAATTTCTTGAAACTTACCTTCTAAGGAAAAAAGCTTATACTTTCTCAAGAAAAAAGAAAAAAAGCTTATAGGTTTTAACCTAAAGTAAACTAATCTAATTAACGAGAATTTAAACCTTTTTTTTTTTTTTTTTTGAGAAACAAATTTAAACATTTGTTGGGAAAGAAGATAGCTGCTTGGTGCAGCCACGACTTCTAGGCCTAACTTTTATTATAGAATATAGTGCATGATATAAATATATATTAGGTTGTAATATATGTGGTAACCCATATTAAAAGTAGAGACTTAAAAGAGAAATTATATCAATCAAATATTTAGAGTTTGCTCAAGAAAAATTTCTGTTTGAGGATCGCTTGGGTAAAGATTGAGCATAGTTCGAGTTTTAATGAATGCTCAAGTGTCATGTAAAGATCAATCGAACTTTCTATTTAAGGACATTTGAGGTTTGCCTGGAATTTAGTTGAAGTTGTTTAAACTTCAGTTTCTATGGAATTGTGTAGACAAGTGAGCTTAAAAAATTTCACTATTACTGAAGAGGAAAAATTATACACTTGATGACTTATATGACGGATCTACTGAAATCATCTATACTGGACGGATCCCATACGGACGGGCTCCACACCGGCTGGTCAAACACCCATGCGGTGTCCGGATCAATTATCTTCAAGGAGCCCTAGTTAAAGGAACTCTTGCGGCCCACGCTTGGACATCTCAAAATCCTAGTATAAATGGAATTCTAAGGCAAAGAGGATTCGAGAAGATATGCGCATTAATGGAAATCTCCTCCATAAGGAAAAGTCTTGTTCATCACGTTTGGGATTGTTAAAGGAGACTCCTATAAGGAAAAGACTTCTGCTTCAAGGAAGAGAGGTCAATCTTCGACTGCTATAAAAGCCCCAATACCCTCACAAATCGAGGTACGCATAATTTACCCCTACTCTAGCACTCTAGAGTGGTGAGAATAGTTCTAACTTAACCTTCGGAGGGTACTTGGCTGGCACCACACCGGTGCTCTTTGTTAGGTTTTCTCTTTTGTGTTGTGCAGGATTTACTTCCGAGTGTGTAAGCATTGTGTGGCTCACTGGTGAAATTCACGGCATCATCAGTTGGCGCCGTCTGTGGGAAACAGCGTTTCTTTTGTGATTCGAAAGCCACATTATCGCTTCCCGGACAAAAGAGTTACATGGTGCTAACTCGCTCGATGGCAACCACCAACAACATCCAAGAGGAGGAACCACCCATAACTCCCCTCGAGAGACAGGTACAAACCCTCGCCGCAGCTGTGGAGCGCCTCACTAAGCAAAACCGTGACCTAGAAGAACAGCTGCGCCAGAAAACGCAGAACCAAACAATCAGAGAGAACAAGAAGGTACCAGTGTCGTGCGAGGAGATCGAGAGGGGCCTGAAGGTAGCAACGCCCCAAGCAGGCCAGAACGGCAAAATATCAGCCTCCCAACCCTCATTGATGTGGCTCCACCTCCTATTATCGCGGAGATGCAGGCGATGAAGGAACAAATGGAGGTCATGATGAACGCACTGAAGGGACGAGTATCCAACGACCTTGACGATTTGGTCAATCGAATAGACTCGCCGCTCACTACGGCCGTCAACTCCTTCCCCCTACCACATAAGTTTCAAATGCCACAGATCGACAATTATGACGGAGTGAAAGACCCTCTGGACCACCTGGAGACATTCAAAACCTTGATGCACCTTCAAGGGGTCGCAGATGAGATAATGTGCAGAGCGTTCCCCACAACGCTGAAGGGAGCCACGAGGATTTGGTTCAGCCGGTTGACACCAAATTCCATCAACACTTTCAAGAAGCTAAGCACCCAGTTCACTTCACACTTTATCGGAGGACATAGGTACAAGAAGTCCACGGCGTGCTTGATGAGCATCAGACAGCGAGAGGACGAGACACTGAGATCCTACATAACCCGCTTCAATAAGGAAGCACTTTCGATCGATGAAGCTGACGACAAGTATTGGTAGCAGCCTTCACGAATGGGTTGCGAAAGGGTAAATTTTTGTTCTCCCTATACAAAAAGGACCCGAAAACCATGTCAGAAGTGCCTTACAGGGCCACCAAGTACATGAATGCAGAAGACGCACTGCTGGCCCGGGACGAAAAGCCCAGAAAGAGAGAGCGACAGGAAGACACGCGGCAGGACCAAGAACTGAAGAAACCCAGAATAGGAGACAGAAGGGACGAAAGGCGCCCTAAGCCCCCAGGAAGAAGGTTTACAAGCTTCACCCCGTTGAATGCCCTAATAGACCAAGTCCTGATGCAGATCAAGGACGAGGGGGCTCTAACATTTCCAAGAAAGCTCAAGAGTGATCCAAGTAAGCGATCTAGAGACAGGTACTGCCGTTTCCACCGTGACCACGGTCACGACACGGCCAATTGCTACGACTTAAAGCAACAGATTGAGGCCCTTATCAGACAAGGAAAGTTGCAAAAGTTCGTCAGCAAGGAGAGGACAGATCCAAATCCCCAAGAGCACGCCCCTTGACGGGATAATGAGCGTCAAAGACCCTCCATTGGAGACATAAGGATGATTGTAGGGGGAACCGCGACTACTGGCTCGTCCAAAAAGGCACAAAAAACCTACCTTAGGACGGTCCATAACGTCCAGTTGACGGGCTCCGCACAAAAGATGGCACGAAGGGAAAACCCCAGCATTGGGTTCTCGGATGAAGATGCGCGATGTCTTCATCATCCGCATGACGACGCACTCGTTGTCAGCATACGTGTGGGGGACTACAATATGCATCGGGTGTTGATCGAAAATGGCAGCTCGGCAGATATCCTATACTACCCGGTATTCCAGCAAATAAGAATACAGAGAGAAAGACTAATACCGACGAACTCCCCATTGGTAGGCTTTGGAGGAACAAAAGTATTCCCATTAGGCGCGGTCACGCTTTCGGTAACAGTAGGCGACTATCCTCAGCAAATCATGAAGGATGTGACATTCCTCATGGTCAACTGTTCGTTTGCTTACAACGCTATCCTCGGACGGCCCACCCTTAACTCGTGGAAAGCCGCAACATCCACATACCATCTAATGGTCAAATTTCCTATAGAATATGGGACCAGCGAGTTGCGTGGAGACCAAGTGGCCGCACGCGAATGCTATATTGCCATGCTAGAGATGGAAGATGACCAGCAGACCATGTGTATAGAAGAGCAACGGGCAACAGCGGAGCCGGTCGAAGAATTGGAAGAGGTAACCCTTGATGAATCGAGGCCCAAACAGATGACTAGGATGGGGACATTGGCCAGCCAGCCGATACGTCAAGCCCTCACAACTTTCCTAAGGATGAATCAAGACGTGTTCGCATAGAGCCACGAGGACATGCCAGGAGTTGATCCCTCGGTCATAGTTCATAGTCTGAATGTAAACCCCGCATCCACACCCGTCCGACTAAAAAAGCGAGTATTCGCACAAGAGAGGGACAGAGCAATAGCAGAAGAGGTAAGGAAGCTGCTGGAAGCGGGCTTTATTCGAGAAGTATATTACCCTGACTGGTTGGCAAACGTGGTCATGGTTAAGAAGGCTAATGGAAAGTGGTGAATGTGTGTCGATTTCACGAACCTCAACAGGGCGTGCCCGAAAGACAGCTACCCACTCCCCCGGATAGATACTTTAGTAGACTCGACGGCGAGACACCAGCTCCTGAGCTTCATGGATGCATTTTCAGGCTATAACCAAATCAAGATGAAGGATGCTGATCAAGAGAAAACTTTCTTTGTCACCAGCCAAGGGATCTTTTATTACAAGGTGATGCCGTTTGGGCTCAAGAACGCGGGAGCAACCTACCAGAGGCTGATGAACAAAATGTTTGCACACCAAATTGGGAGGAACGTGCAAGTCTATGTTGATGACATGTTAGTGAAGAGTCTGCGCGAAAATGACCACCTAGACGACCTCCAAGAGACGTTCGACACCCTGCGGTCATATAACATGAAGCTGAATCCAAGTAAGTGCGTATTCAGAGTAACGGCGGGAAAATTTTTGGGCTTCATGGTATCCCAAAGAGGCATAGAGGTCAACCCGGAGAAGGTACGGGCCATAATAGAGTTAGAGCCACCGAAGACAGTGAAAGAGGTGCAAAGCTTGAACAACAAAATTGCAGCCTTAAACAGGTTTGTCTCTAAAGCGACGGACAAACGTCTGCCATTCTTCCGCACTCTGAAAAAATTGTTCGAATGGACGAACGAGTGCCAGAAGGCGTTTGAAGACTTGAAGAAATATCTCTCATCTCCGCCATTACTCAACCCGTCCAAACCAGGAGAACTCTACCTCTACTTAGCAGTTTCGTAAGCAGCGATCAGCGCGGCCTTAATAAGACAGGAAGAAGGATCTCAACGACCCGTCTATTTTATAAGTAAAGCGTTCCGAGGGGTAGAAGAAAGGTACCCCCAGATGGAGAAGTTAGCCTACGCGCTGGTAACTGCAGCCCGAAAGCTCAAGCCATACTTTCAAGCCCATACCATCGTAGTCTTAACTGATCAGCCACTGAAAAGAGCCATGAGCAGCCCTAAGGCTGCCGGACGAATGGCTCTATGGGCAATAGAGCTAAGCGAATTTGATATACAGCACCGCCCGTGAACTGCGATAAAGGGGCAAGTTGTGGCAGACTTCATCGCTGAATATACTTAATTGGAAGGTAAAGGGGAAAAAGTCCTCGGACAATGGAGCATCTACACAGACGGATCTTCAAATAGACAGGCCAGAGGTGCCGGTGTGGTAATCCAAACCCCGGAGGGAGACAAAATCGAATGCATGATTCGACTAAAGTTCCCCACGACCAACAACGAGGCCGAATATGAAGCCTTAGTGGCAGGGTTAGACCTCGCAAAAGCAGCAGGTGCTGAGAACATGGTCGTACATTGTGATTCCCAGGTGATAACAAGTCAGATTAATGGCGTCTACGAGTGCAAAAATGAAAGAATGAAGAAGTACCTGGAAGAAGTGAAGAATCGGATCGGCAGCCTTGAAGTCAGATTCGTCCAAATCCCAAGGAAGGAGAACGAATATGCCAATCGTCTTGCAAAAGCAGCCTCTGCAGAATTTATGCTCGTCCCCAAACAGGTATTGTCGTTTGTCCAAACCTCCCCACTTATTGATGACAGAACCAATGTGTAGGAAGTAAATTCAGAGAACAGTTGGACTACGCCATTAATGGCATACCTAAAATCTGGCACGCTGCCAGACGGTAAAGAAGCCGCTAGGAAAGTGAAAGTCCAATCCTCGCGATTTGTGCTAATCAAAGATGTCCTATACAAGAGAGGATTCTCTCGTCCGTATTTGAGGTGTTTGAGCCGCGAAGAAGCAGACTACGTAATGAGGGAAGTCCATGAGGGTATCTGCGGAAACCACTCGGGAGCACGGTCCTTAGCGCATAAGTTGATTCGAGCAGAGTACTATTGGCCTACAATGTTAAAGGATGCACAGGCTTATGTCAAGATCTGTGACAAGTGCCAAAGGTTCAGTAATTTCATAAGGCAACCGTCCGAGGAGCTGACTCCCATGACGGCCCCTTAGCCATTCACCTAATGGGGACTAGACATCATAGGCCCCTTCCCGACGGCCGAAAGACAGTTGAAATTTCTGGTAGTTGGTATCGACTACTTCACCAAGTGGGTGGAGGCAGAAGCCCTAGCCACTATCACAGAGAAGAACATTCGAAGCTTCGTATGGAAAAATATCATCTGCAGGTACGAGATTCCCAGAGTGCTCGTCTCCGACAACGGAAAGCAATTCGACAACAGCGCATTCAGGGACTTCTGCTAGGAGCTTGGTATAAAGAATCATTACTCGTCGCCCGCACACCCACAGGCCAATGGTCAGGTCGAAGTCACAAACCGGTCCTTGCTTAAGATCATCAAGACCCGGCTTGAGGGGGCAAAGGGCATCTGGCCAGACGAACTACCAAGCGTCCTATGGGCATACTGTACTACAGCAAGAACACCCACTAGAGAAACGCCATTTCAACTAGCTTACGGAAGTGATGCTGTCATCCCAGTGGAAATTGGACTCACAAGCTACCGGGTGGAGAACTACGACGGATTTAAGAACGAAGAAGCCTTGCGCCTTCAGCTAGACCTGGTGGACGAGGTCCGGGCAACAGCAGAGCAGAGGTTGGCGCGGTACCAGAATCTCATGGCAAAACACTACAACACCAACGTCAGGCATAGAGACTTTCAGATCGAAAATCTTGTTCTACAGAAGGTAATGGGTGCTGCTAGAGATCCTTCACAAGGAAAGCTCGGCCCCAACTGGGAAGGACCCTACAGGATCGCATCATGGCAGAGGAAAGGGACCTACCACCTCGAAACCCTGGACGAACGAAAACTGCAGCACCCATGGAACACGGAGCACCTTCGGAGATATTACCAATAGACGCGATATGAAGAAAGCGTCGACGTTCCTCAATTTCCCAGTTGTTTAGTTTTTACTATTACTAGTTTTTACTTTGAACAATTTCTTTCTACTAGTTTTTACTTCGAAGAATTCCTTCTACAAGTGCCTTTTTAAGCCTAAGGGGGCATGTACTTTTCTACAAACACATTATTTTTAATTAATAAGAGGAACATTCAGAAACGACTATGTTTTTTCTACTTAAATTCAAAGTCCAAAGTGGACGGATATAACCTACGTCCACAAGATGGACGGATCATCCCAAGAGGATGAAAATTCCAAGTCCCAAAGCGGACGGATATAACTTACGTCAACAAGATGGACGGATCATCCCAAGAGGATGGAAATTTTAAGTCCAAAAGTGGACGGATATAACCTACGTCCACAAGATGGAAGGATCATCCCAAGAGGATGAAAATTTTAAATCCTAAAGCGGACGGGTACAACCTACGGATCATCCCAAGAGGATGAAAATTCCAAGTCCCAAAGCGGACGGGTACAACCTACGTCCACCAGATGGACGGATCATCCCAGGAGGATGAAAATCCCAAGTCCCAAAGCGGACGGGTACAACCTACGTCCACAAGATGGACGAATCATCCAAGGAGGATGAAGATTCCAAGTCCCAAAGAGGACGGGTACAACCTACGTTCACAAGATGAAAATTCCAAGTCCCAAAGTGGATAGATCAATCAAAGTCCACAAGACGGACGATTCACCCCATGAGGATGAAAGTCCAAAAGAGGATGGATCGATCTAGCAAACAAAATAGATTGATCATCCCAAGTAAATTAAAGACCAAAATTGGACGGATATAAATTGAAGTCCACAAGTTGGACGGATACAAACAAATACTCAACAAGATAGGTGGATTCATTAAACATATCGTTATACTTGACGGTCTCATAAAAAGCATGAATATAGAGGAACAAAAGAAATAATAAAAACCCCATGTAGGGAAGTGTCTACATGATTCCAAAATTATGACGGATGGTTACAAATTGTTTTCCAAAAAAAATTATTACATGAAAAAAAAAAAAAAAAAAAAAAAACTATTGTTGCGCAAACGGGGTAGTGGTTCCATCCTTATCCTCCACATTGGTTTGATGACGGGCTTGTTCATCTTGCACTTCGACATTGGTCTCTTCGTCTTGGGCATTGTTGACGAGGCTTCTTCACCAAATAGTTCATCCGTGTTCTCAGAATGGACGGGCTGAGCTAGCGACTGATCCTGGTCATTAATCTTGACGGTTGATAAGTTAAGCTCGGGATACAGTGTCTTTACTTGACGGAGGGCATCATCGAAGCCGTCACTGTAGGAGACTCCTAGCTCTGCCAAAAGGTCGTCGGAGTCACGATACTCTCGGACCGCAACCTCCTTCGCAAGAAGGATCGCTTTTTCCTTCTCTTCCAGAACCTTTTTCAGCTCCTCCGTCCTCTGATGAAATTCATCCCTTGCTTTCTCCGCCATCGCCAGCTTCTGTTCTTGAACAACCTTCCAAGTCTTGAGTTCGTCCAGCTCGTCCTCCGTCGACTTCATTTTACCACGAAGACGGTCCAGTGTAGTTTCACGGTTCAGACACCGTCCCATCAGCCCCTTCATCATTATCATGGCCTAATAAATTGGAAGTAGTAATTAGTTTTAAACTAAGAATGGAAGACGGATAGAATATGGACGGAGGATTACCTGAGCAATGCTAAACAGCCCCGTCTCACCCATCGCCTCCATCGAGTGATTGCTCAAATCTTCATAGTCTTCAAAAGTTATGATGGACGATAACTTCTCCAGAGCATATTTAGAATCATCTCGAAGAAGGGGAGTTGGTGGATTTTCCTGTTGGGACGACGGACCCTTCATAAAGCCTTTACCGGCCCCAGGCTTGACGGGGGTAACCATCTTTGTTCCCCCAGCCATTAACCCTACGACGGGTTCCAAAGGGACTTTGGGTTTTTTTGGAGGACGGTCCACCTTTGGCAGATACTTCCTTTTTTGGGCTTGAGTGCTTTGGCCCGTCCCCTTAGGATCCACATCGACGGGCTCCTTTTTCTTGGCAGCATTTGCCTTGATCAGAGCCCTCCTCTTAGCGTCATCCATCTCTGTTGAAGTAGACAGAGGAAGTCAGTCATAAAAAATAAAAAATAACCGTCAAAGTAGAATATGGGTGACGGACTTACGTTGATGAATTCTGGCGTCGTATTTCTTGGCTACTGGAGAAGGTTCTGGCCCGTCACAATACCAGAAGATGGTATCAGGTGTGACCAGTTTTGCCCAAGTCCTTTCCTCCGGCGTGGTCTTTTTGAAATTTTGTTCAAGAAAACTGAACTCCTCTAGATCAATCTGTGGGCGTTGTCTGACTGCAAAAAAAAAAAAAAAAAAAAGGGTAGACGGTTAAAAAGTGTTAAAAATAAATTCAAACACTGCAAACAACTGAACGGCTATGAATTCAACACTAGGACGGGCGCATACCGAACGGGTTCAATACGCCCCAAGTTGTGTCGACGGGCATGTGTTCCATATCTCCTGGACGACACATCCACTCGTCACCTTCTAGGAAGAAATAGCGACTCTTCCAGTCTCTATTGGAGTCTGGTGTATCATATATGACTTTCAACAACAGACTCCTAGCTACAAAACTATACATCCCCTTTGATTTATCTATTTCATCTAGACGGTAGCAGTGGAGGAATTCTCGCACCATCAACCTCCTGGCACCGTCTGTCATGGCACCATAAAGGACCTCCATGGCTATGAAGACCCTCCAGGCATTTGGGGATATTTGGTTGACGGACAGGCCCGAGTACTTGAGAAGCTGACGGTGAAGGGAGCTTAACGGAAACCTGAGCCCTGCCTTCAGCATTTGCTCATATACCTCGAGATCTGCCACCCCTTCGTAGTAGCATTTCTCTGACTTGTAGGGAAGACGGATGGGGATACCGTCTGGAATTTGGTAATTTGCTCTAAGTGTGTTAAAGTGATTTTCCTTGATGGAAGATACGAAGGCATTCACCGTCCACTTCGGTAGCATGATGAACTCCCTAGGTCCACCAGCTCCTATGACGAGCTGTATTGGTTCTTCCTCACTATCCTCAGAACTTTCCTCTGACTCGGCCGTCTCCATATCCTCATTTGTTGAGGACTGGGAAGAGGCGGACGGACTCCTATCTTCTCCCGGACTGTGTTGGTCTTTGTGACCTGATGGGTGAACACCCTCGTAGTCTGCCCCATCACGGACAACGGATTGATTACTTGACGCACTAGACATTGCCTACACGGGATGACAAAACCTAAGACTATGACGGGTCTAGAGAAAGGTGACGGGGTATAAATCTAGAAAAATAAATAGTATATTCGATGGAAAAGAAACACATAAGGGGTACTTACCAAGTTAGCAAGCTGACGGAAGGAAGTTGATGTCGGAAGCAGTAATTGAACGGAGTGGTCTCTGACAAAGGTGACGGTTGCGCTCTGACAGAGTATTCTTAGCATAAAGTGTAAAAATGAAAGGAGATGGGTGATTTATATAGGGGGAGTGCACGGAAGACGAAGCGTCGCTTCAATCCGAGAAAAGAACCAATGGAGGTGCGACACGTGTTGTACGACCTGATGGCTTTCAGGCCAGGCTGTCAGAGTCATGTGTTATTCACGGAGTCCTTAACGAGTCGTCACCCCATGAGTCCGTCGTGACATTACGGACCCACGGGGTGAAGGGGGCAACTGAAGAGGAAAAATTATACACTTGATGACTTATATGACGGATCTACTGAAATCACCTTATACTGGACGGATCCCATACGGACGGGCTCCACACCGATGGGTCAAACACCCATGCAGTGTCCGGATCAATTATCTTCAAGGATCCCTAGTTAAAGGAACTCTTGCAGCCCACGCTTGGACATCTCAAAATCCTAGTATAAATGGAATTCTAAGGCAAAGAGGATTCGAGAAGATATGCGCATTAATGGAAATCTCCTCCATAAGGAAAAGTCTTGTTCATCACGTTTGGGATTGTTAAAGGAGACTCCTATAAGGAAAAGACTTCTGCTTCAAGGAAGAAAGGTCAATCTTCGACTGCTATAAAAGCCTTAATACCCTCACAAATCGAGGTACGCATAATTTACCTCTACTCTAGCACTCTAGAGTGGTGAGAATAGTTCTAACTTAACATTCAGAGGGTACTTGGCCGGCACCACACTGGTGCTCTCTGTTAGGTTTTCTCTTTTGTGTTGTGCGGGATTTACTTCCGAGTGTGTAAGCATTGTGTGGCTCACTGGTGAAATTCACGGCATCATCAATTACTAACATTTATTGATTGTTGTTAACTGTGTTTAGAGAATTAGAATGTCTTACCCTTTATTGGTGACTTTTCAATAATGTCTCTTCATTCTTTTTCTATGTTATTTTTTCATATTCAGTAAAAGGGTTAAAAAATATAAAGAAATTCTATGAATTCTCCTAAATTTCTATTTGTAGAACAATTATACTAGTATAATGTAATGTTTATTATTTCTATGTAATGTTTATTGTATAATGTAATGACTTTTCAATAATGTCTCTTCATTCTTTTTTTTCTTTTTTTTTTTTGAGGGTCACTCGGGTGAGTGTAGCTTGAAGATTGAGTAAAGTTCTTGTTTTCAGGATTGCTTTAGAGAGTGTCATGCAAAAAAAAAAAAAACTTTCTGTTTGAGGCCATTTGAGGTTTGCTTAAGGTTTGTTCAAATGAAGTTTTAAAAGGGTTGAAACAAGGAAATTATGCAAATTCTCTAGAATTTCTATCGTAAAATCTAGGTGGCGTTGTATCTTGGAGACAATTACCTCTAACCTGTAACCAAAATATTCTAGGATGATCTCATGTGCGTCTTTCATTTTTTTTTTTTTTTTTTTTTTGAGAAACTTCAAAGGAATAATTGAATGATAGACATTTGACAACAGACCAATCAATACTCTTCACTCACATGGCTCAAAGTCTTTAACTACTAATTACTCAAGAATAAAATTGCTTTAAATTTTTTGTCTCTTGGATATTACGCTCGGCCAGCACCATGCCTCATGAGACTCATTTTCATTTTGGTAAAAAGATGGGATGGGGTTCAAAAAAAAAAATCAAACAAATAAAGAATCCCATAGACAAATACCATTTTTTTTTGTAATATATTCCATCAGTTTCCCAGAATCAATTTACAGAGAAATAGAATTATCTTTCCCAGAAACCCTTGGTTACAGGACCTGTTTATACATAATGACCATGTGATAGTTTGATCGATAGACCGCTACTTTGCTACAATGAATCTGTAAGCCCCCTACAATCTATAATCAAAAACAAAAAATCCGAAGCTCTTCCCTAAGTAGAGTAAAGCTCACGGGCATCTTTGGAAAAAGAAAATGGTGTATACATCTCCAATGAGCAAAAAATTCAAAGTTTAAAGGTAGGAATTTCAAATGTAAAGCCTTGTGTGGCCTGGTAAATTAACCGAGACAATAAATTTCTGTAAGGATCGTTTTCTCTTTTCCTTCAAATAAGCAAGGCACCTTCCAACCTCAGACTTGACTTGTAAATATAAATCATGAGCTTTGTCCCTGTCTTTTAATTCCTGCTTCAAACCTTCAGAACATGATTAAAAATTAAGGTTAACAATTACTTGCATCTTAGTTACCTCATAAAGAAAAAAAAACAAAAACAAAAACTTGCATAAAAAATTCAACCTATTAAAGCTCAAACTTCCAATGACTACTGCTCAAGCAGAGGCACAGTTTACAACTGTCCTAAGATTCAGGTAAGATACAGACCTACAATGTTTATTTGCAAATGTGGCCCTGCATGACAAACACCCTCTATTATACCATGTATCTGGCTTTATTTGGGTGTATGATATAGTGATTCATAAGAACATATGTTGTTACGAACCAGCTTGTTGAAGTGGATTTGGACAGCAGCTCAGATCAGATTATGCAGCACAGTTCAGATTATGCAGCGCAGTTGTTACTATCTCTTGGCTGCTCTGGATGAGTGTTATCTGCTGCACAAGATTGGTTCTAACTTGTTGAAGTTATCTGATTGTTTAGGATTTGTTTAGGAGTTATTAATGGTTATCTTATTTATGTTTATAGGGTTGCTTTTCAAATAATGACTCTGCTTGGGTGTGTCCAACAGAGATAGGAGTTGGAAATAGGATAGGACTTGATGTTATTTTATCTTTATCATTAGGAATGCATTGTATGCTCAGTTGGAGGCTATTTATAGTCTACGTTTATTAATAAGAAATCATCTGAATATTCCAGTAAAACAATCAAGCTTTTGCTTGTTAAGGAGGTCCCGGTTATCCCTCGAAGCATAACCAGAAATTTATCCTTCTTCTTTTCTGTTAAATTCCAGAATTTCCTCGATCTAACCATAGCCTCATGCGGGAAAAGAGGTGCTACACGCGGCCGAGACGGGGGTCGTATCAGTTTGGTATCAGAGCCAGGTTATGGCTGAGGATCGTGTGGGTAGATTGGAAGGTGAGGTTAACAACCTGACTTCCATGGTTTCGGAACAACAGAAGGTGATGAAGGAGATACAAGAGATGCTTGCTGCAATGCATACTCATTCTGAAAGGCATACGAGTATTCAGAGCAGCGAAAGGGCAGAGAGTTCTCATTGGCATGGTGAGGGAGAAAGATTTTCAGGTAGATTCAACTCAGGACAGTGGGGCTCAAATGGTTCAGTTATCCCAAAGGTAACCAAACTTGACTTTCCACGCTTTAACGGCATGGAAGACCCCACTAGTTGGGTGTGTAGAGCTGAACAGTTTTTTGAGTTTCAATAAATTCCCACGGAAGAGCAGTTACCTTTGGCTGCTTACCACCTGGAGGGAGAAGCTCAGCTGTGGTATCAATTACTTAAGGACGAAGGGGAGGAACTCACATGGACTACACTCAAGGAAGGGTTGTACACAAGGTATGGGCCAACTGAATATGTAGATTTCTTTGGTGATTTGACTAAACTCAAACAAACTGGAACAGTACGGGAGTATCAAAGTCAATTTGAGAGACTACTTAGTAGAGTAGGCAAATTACCAGGTCCTCAACAAGTTGGGTGTTTTATTAGCGGTCTTAAAGACTACCTGAGAGTTGACGTTCAAGCACTCAAGCCTACAACTCTAACATCTGCAGTGGGGTTGGCTCGGTTATATGAGGCCAAAAATCAAAACCAGCGAAGGGTGTTCAATACATCAGATAATAAGAAGCCAGTTGCAGCATCTAATTCAAGCCCGCACCAATCAATGGCCGCTAACAAGACCATTCGGAGGCTGAATCCGACAGAAATCAAGGAACGGTGAGACAAAGGTCTATGCTTTTATTGTGATGAGAAGTTTGGGCCTGGTCATCGTTGTAAACGTCTCTTTTCCATTGAAGCATGTTGGCCTGATGATGAAACAGAAGTAGAGGATCAAGAAGATGAAGAGGAACAAACAAGGTCTACCGAAGAAGAACTTGGCATTTCTCTACATGCCATAGCAGGGACACCTGCTCCTCAAACTATGCAGGTCAAGGCTCTAATGAAGGGAAGGTTACTCACAATTTTGATAGATTCGGGGAGCACCCATAATTTCTTGAGTGAAGGCATGGCAGATAGATTAAAGCTACAGCCATGTAAAGTGGGCAGATTTGATGTGACAGTAGCAAATGGAGAGAAGTTGATGAGTGGGGGAAGATTTCAAGGGGTACAGGTAGAAATGCAAGGTAATGCCTTTGTCTCTGATTTTTATTTATTACCATTGGAGGGGTTTGATGCAGTTCTGGGAGCACAGCGGTTAATTACTCTAGGCCCTATACTATGGGATTTCTTAAGAATGAACATGAAGTTTAGGATGGAAGGAAAGACAATAGAGTTGCAGGATCTAACAAAACCAACTAATAGATTGGTTAATGAAAAGGAAATTAAACAAGAGATCAAGAAAGAGAAACGGGGAATTTTGCTGCAATTGTTCTCTCTCTGTGCAAGTGCACCAACAACACAGGTTGGTAATTCTGCAGATACAGGATCACGCTCACAGCAGGTGCTGTCTTCATTCCAAGATCTCTTTGTCGAACCAAAGGGGCTTCCACCTTCAAGAACTCATGATCACCGGATTCCCTTGACACCAGGAAGTCAACCAGTTTCGGTGAGACCATATCGTTATCCTCATTTTCAAAAAGCTGAAATTGAAAAATTAATTTCAGAGATGTTGGAATTAGGAGTAATCCGGCTAAGCCACAGTCCTTACTCCTCTCCTGCCATTCTTGTGAAGAAACACGATGGGTCTTGGAGGCTTTGCATTGATTATAGGGCCTTGAATCAAATCACGGTTAAGGATAAATTTCCCATACCAGTGATCGACGAGTTGCATGGAGCTTGCTGCTTCTCCAAACTAGATTTGAGATCCGGATACCATCAAATCCGAATGCACCCAGAGGATATCCCAAAAACCGCATTTCATACTCATCAAGGCCACTACGAGTTCCTAGTAATGCCATTCGGTCTCACCAATGCCCCATCCACATTCCAGTCCCTCATGAATGAAATTTTCAAGAAGTACTTACAAAAGTTTGTCTTAGTATTTTTCGACGATATTCTAATTTACAGCAAAAATTGGGATGAGCATTGGATTCATGTCGAAAAGGTACTGTCCATTTTAAGAGATCATAAGTTGTTTGTTAAGAAGGAAAAATGTCAGTTTGGCCAAGAATGTATTCATTACCTTGGTCATGTGATTTCAAGGGAAGGAGTAGCGGTAGACCCGGAGAAGGTGCAGGCCATGTTGAAATGGCCAAAGCCAAAGACACTTAAGGCTCTTAGAGGATTCCTGGGGTTAACTGGATACTACAGGAAATTTATTCAAGGCTATGGGAAGATTGCTGGTCCTCTCACATCCATGTTAAAAAAAGATTCATTTGCTTGGAACCAGGAGGCAAAGAAGGCTTTCGAACACCTCAAACATGCTATGACTCAAGCACCAGTGCTAGCTCTTCCAGATTTCACTCAACCATTCATAGTTGAATGTGATGCACCAGGCACGGGTATTGGAGCGGTTCTCATGCAAAATAAGAAACCAATTGCATTTCTAAGTCAGGCTCTGCATGGAAAGAATCTGGCATTATCAACTTATGACAAAGAAATGTTGGCCTTGGTGTTAGCAGTGAAGAAGTGGCGACCGTATCTCACGGGACATCGGTTCATAGTAAGGACAGATCAAAAAAGCTTGAAATATCTCTGGGAGCAGAAAATCAACACAGCAGCACAGCAAAAATGGCTCACAAAATTGATGGGCTATGACTTTGTCATTGAGTATTAGCGTGGAAGTGAAAATGTTGTCGCTGATGCCTTGTCACATTGTGCAGAAAATGGAGAACTCATAGCATTGTCTCAACCAAAGCCATCATGGTTGGAACCCATCAAGCAGGAGGTCCAATCACAACCACAATTACAACGGTTAGCCAAGCTATGTGAAGAAGGGGAGGAAGTGGGCCCATGGTTGTTTCAAGAAGGAATTCTTTTCTTCAAGAACAGGATTTATTTATGGGAGCAATCCCCATTAATAACATCCATAATTGAAGAAATTCATTCTAGCACTCATGAAGGTTATTTGAAAACATTACAGCGGGTTCGATCAATTTTTTATTGGAAGGGGATGAAGAAACATGTAAAAAAGTTTATTCAGCAATGTGATGTCTGCCAACGCAATAAGGTTGAGAATCTCTCTCCAGCCGGCCTACTTCAATCGTTACCAATTCCCACTCAAGTTTGGTCAGATATATCCATGGATTTCATTGATGGCCTTCCTATTTCACAAGGTAAGACTACTATTTTTGTGGTAGTGGATAGACTATCAAAGTATGCACATTTTGTACCTATCTCTCACCCTTACATTGCAGTTGGTGTGGCACAAGTATTTTTTGAACAAATTTTTCGATTGCATGGCATGCCACAATCTATTGTTTGTGACAGAGATGTAGCTTTTACTAGTGCCTTCTAGAAGGAATTATTTCGATTGCAGGGAACTCATTTTAATTTCAGCTCTTCATATCATCCACAAACTGATGGACAAACTGAGGTTGTCAATCGAACCTTGGAGATGTATCTGCGTTGTTTTACAGGTACAAGACCCAAAGAATGGGTACGATGGATCCCATGGGCTAAGTTTTGCTATAACTCAAGTGTTCATTCGTCAACAAAAATGACCCCGTTCGAAGTAGTCTATGGAAGGAAGCCACCTACCCTGCTGGCATATGTTCCTGGTACAACAAAGATTGAAGCTGTGGAAAAGGAATTGCAAACTCGGGATGAAGTTTTGCAGGAGCTCCGTCAGAATATCAAGGCTGCCCAAGCACAGATGAAGCAAAATGCAGACAAACATCGTAGGGAAAAGGAGTTCAAGATTGGTGATTGGGTGTATTTAAGGCTCCAACCTTACAGGCAAAACTCAGTAGCTTTTCGTAAGAATCTCAAGCTGTCACCCCGCTATTATGGTCCTTTCCACATCATTGAACGGGTAGGAGCTGTGTCTTATAAACTTAAGTTACCTGAAGGGTCAAAAATTCATCCGGTGTTTCATGTTTCAAACCTCAAGGAGAAGTTAGGTGAACAAGATAAAATGAATCCAGAGTTGCCTCACTTGGACGTCACTGACAGTATCAATCCCACTCCACAAGCGATTTTGGATAGGCGAACCAGGCGAAGGAAAGAAGAGGTTCTGGTACATTGGCAAGGGTTATCACCAGCAGATGCCACGTGGGAAGAAGTTGAAGGCTTACGCATCCGATTTCCCAATCTGTCCCTTGAGGACAAGGGAATTCTTTAAGGGGAAGGGAGTGTTACGAACCAACTTGTTGAAGTGGATTTGGACAGCAGCTCAGATCAGATTATGCAGCACAGTTCAGATTATGCAACGCAGTTGTTACTATCTCTTGGCTGATCTGGATGAGTGTTATCTGCTGCACAAGATTGGTTCTAACTTGTTGAAGTTATCTGATTGTTTAGGATTTTTTTAGGAGTTATTAATGGTTATCTTATTTATGTTTATAGGGTTGCTTTTCAAATAATGACTCTGCTTGGGTGTGTCCAACAGAGATAGGAGTTGGAAATAGGATAGGACTTGATGTTATTTTATCTTTATCATTAGGAACGCATTGTATGCTCAGTTGGAGGCTATTTATAGTCTACGTTTATTAATAAGAAATCATCTTAATATTCTAGTAAAATAATCAAGCTTTTGCTTGTTAAGGAGGTCCCAGTTATCCCTCGAAGCATAACCAGAAATTTATCCTTCTTCTTTTCTGTTAAATTCCGGAATTTCCTCGATCTAACCATAGCCCCACGCGGGAAAAGAGGTGCTACATGCGGCCGAGGCGGGGGTCGTATCATATGTTTCATGTTTTTCAGTTGCAAATGATAAGCTATAAACATATAAATGAACACACTGAGAAGAGAATTGATTGGATAGATATGATTACAACTAGATGATTGTTGCTTGAAATTATTCTTCTTCGGCTGCTTCTAATGAATTGGGTATTTTGCATGATGATCTACCAATTGAATTTGTTTCCAATCTAGGGGATATCATAGGTGGCTATTAGTCCCAATTAGATGCCCTGTAATATCATAAAGCCATTTTTTCAAAGTTGAAATTTCGTTAAAGAGACCATCAACTTTGAAAAAAAAATCTTGTTTTAGGCTAACTTGATACTGTACTCAAGCATCAAACATTCAAAGATATTGGTCATCTAACCAATAGCCATACCTTCTGTTTCAATGGGTTTGCCGAAATAATAATAAAACTGACCAAAAATTTTGGTAGAATTCCTGGGAAATGTACATCTTGATTTGCCACTTCTCCAGTAGCATCAGTCCTACAATGCAAGATCACGGTAACATTAAAATAAAGAATAGGAAGGAAAAGGCTAAATAGATTTGAGAATTGAGATCATATTTATGGAAAGAAATAGGATCCAATGGAAGTCAATGCCAGAGGAACTTAATATACCTTAAGTTTATGGTCTCATTTGTTATGTTCTAAGGATTTAGGATCTAAATGTATTAGAACTTCAATGTGTAATGTTGGCAAACCATGATCAAAACTTAGAGTCTAGAATTAGGCTGCTCAAATTATGTTTATTGTAAAGTTGGAATAAAGTAATTGCAGAAAATTACTATTCACTTTCTACAAGGCTCGATCGATCGAAAATTAGACTCGATCGATCGAAGCTCGTGCAAAATGTTTTTCTACAAAATTTTCCAACTCAGCCCAAGCCCGTATGACGAGTAGGGTTTTATATTTTGCCTTAAGTATAAAAAGAAAAATCCTAACCACGTTTTATTGTTGTTGTTTATACTGTGTGTATGAATCTCTTGTGAGATCTAGAGGTGTTTGCCTTCATACATACTTAGGGTTATCAAGATCAAGATTGATGTCGAGAGCTTGGTGATCGCTTCAGTTACTGCATAAAGATCTTAAAGAAAAACACAAGTGGGAGTACTTGTAGTTGCTGTGAATCTAAGAAAGAAGTAATCCGTGGACTCGGAGCTGTCACGTGATCGCGGTAGTAAGTTTTCTACTCGAGGTAGCAATAGGATGTTAGTGGTCCAAGTCATTATTGTAAAACTTCAATTCTTTCATAGTGGATCTGTTTTACCTTGAGGATAGCTAGGTTAAATCCTCCCCAGGTTTTTTACCGGTTTGGTTTTCCTGGACTATCATATCGTTGTGTTATTTATTTTTCGCACTATTTCAATGATATGATTTACTTGTGTTAACCTAGATCTAAATAATTTACCTAAGTTAATCACTTGGCTAAATAACTAGGTTAATCTGTTTGTGTTTAAGGGGTCTAAAAACGTACATCATTTGTCATCTTCTCTATTTGATCCTTAAAAGTAAGGAATCTTCATTTGGTCATCATAATCAAAAACTAGCTATCAGTTGAAAGAAACCATTTATTCATTAGAGAGAAAACAAGTAAAACCCAGTGACAAAAATGTGAATCTAAATATAAACTAGCCAGAAACAGCAAATTGCGGTAATGTAGATATGTCAAGTTTAAACTTTTCTTCAAAGCAATTAGCATGTCATACCCTTCTCAAAAGAACATCCAAAATTATGGGGAGAAACCCTTTGTTCAGCAATTACTGTTCTCTTCACATATATAACACAACATTATCAAACAAGGATAAGCATATACATGTAAAATTGTAAATTAATAAGAATATGAATGTAGATCCAGGTTTCAATGTTTAGATTTTAGACAATTTGGAAGAAATAAGGCATCAAGTGATGACCCGTGTGAGTGGTACTATTCAACTAGCAGCCTAGCCAGCTAGAAACTACAATTCTGTGCTGCATGCAGATATGAAGATATGTATAGAATGGAAATTAATAATTGATTAAAAAAAATGTTACAAAGTGAAGTTCTTAGCTTACTTCGCTTAAATTGTCTTCTCCAACAGCACCTAAAGGTAAGATTTTGGCTCCAAATCTTGTAGCCATCCTGACAAACTCAGACCGTTCTGGCCACATTAACTTGAATTATTCTTCACCTTGAAAGTACAAAAGCCAAGCATTTCAAAGCTATTAAAGATGTATATTCTAAAAAACACATCTCATTTATGTTGCAATGAAATACACACAATCAATACATTCGAAAAATGGTAACCACGTCTGCACATGTCAATGCATATAATTTCATAAATCACACTGGAGCCTGGAGGGAGAGAAGGCAATTTTGCATGATGAGATCATTTATCATTTCACCTTAGACTGTAAATTTCGTGAGTATTTTAATAATAAACATTAACGTTGAAGGGGAGTTAATTTTCAGTAATAAGCTATAAATTCAATAATAACCAAAGCATTATCATTAACTCATCCAAAGGTTTGTGAACCATCCATTAATTCACTACCTTCTGTTCTAATTTTACTTGTAAAGGCAAGCAAAGTATTGGAATATCTGGGACTGCAAATTGGGGTGGCAGAAGCAAATCAAGCAGAACCCAACCAGTAAATTGACAAGTTTGGCTTTTCCTAGCTTGGATTGAGCCTTGATTGAGACACTACCGGACGTCAGGAAGGGCTAAGCTCAAGTTATAGGTCCTATTTTAAAAAGCATAATATTGAATGGGTTATATGTGTAGTCCTACCATTATTCTATTCTTTTTTATTATTGTTTGGAGAGGTATGTGAAGTCCTAGCATTATTCTATTCTTTTTTATTGCTGTGAGAATTTTTTTTTAATAATTTAGATTATTTAGTACGTTAAATATCTTCTTCAAATAGATATTTGAGTAAAAATTTAAACTTAGTGTTAATTTTATCAGAACATAAAAATTTGTAATATTATAATAAGTAAATATCATACAAATATAAGGAAATCTATAGAGTTTTTTTATATTATTGATCAAGTGATGCTATAGATACAACAATTATAAAGAGGTCTTGATCATCCATGCATGATCTAAGGCATGGGAACCTATTTGAATTGTAAAGAGGTCTGACTATAGTAGAATTTTCCCCTTAATACTAAAAGCATAGGTTTTGGATGAAGACCTTGAGATTCAAACCCCCAATCTCTTCTATCTAATTAAGATATTAAAATATACAGCATGTTTTTCTTTTCCTTGATTAATTAAAAACATAAAAGTTAAAACATACTTGTGAAATAATTAGCTCAAGTCAAATCTTTATAGAGCAATGATAAAAAAATGAGGAAAGAAAATTTTAAGAAAGTAATGATAAGGAAGTATTTGTAGCTTAAAATTGTGCAAAAATGAGTTTGTGATCATATAGTAAATAACATTTGATTAGCACAAAATTTGATATATGTATTAAGAATGTAAAAAACATGCAATCCACTGGTTAGATTTTCAATATATATATATATATATATATATATATCAATGTTATTTTTTTTTAAAGGAAGTTATAGTTTTAAACTGTAACTAAATATATAGCCAAATTTATTCCTTTTACTAATACTATTTTTTAAACAAGTTTAGACGCAAGGATAGGCTATCCATATTAAAAGTAGAAATGCAATAAGCAAACAAACCCAATCAGGTAATTAGAAAACAATAGTATTGTGAAAAGAAACATTTTCTTTAGGTCGAGCCAATAAAATCAAAAGCCACACCATTAATGGTTCTCAATTAAAAAATTCTTTTTTTTTTTTTTGCATAAACGGGAGATATATTAGATAAACAGAAGTCTTACAAACATGAATATATTACAACAGGACTACAATACAAGGAAACACATCACCACACAAACCACACAAACTAAACTGAAGCAAACTGAACACAATCTGAACAACACCAGACCGAAGAGAGGAATTGCTTAAACTAAACAAAACACCACTGGATCCTTATTAACCGTGACGACTCCGGGATGAGACAAAACCCATGAAGTCCCAATATAAACATCGCCACAAAAAGGTGGGGCATGTATCATACAACACTTCCCTTTCCGACTGTGAAGCACCCCTCTTTGCCAGTAAGTCCGCATAGCTATTAGCCTCTCTCCATATATGTTTAATGCGCGCCTCCCAGTCCCTGTTGAGGAGCCACCTGCAATCCAAAATCAATTTAGCAAATTCCATAGGATAATCTCCATTAGTTTTTAACCATTTGTAAGCAAGAAGAGAATCTGTTTGAAGACAAACTCGGTGATGACTCTTGGCCCATGCTCAAGCCAACGCCTCTATGATACCCCACAATTCAGCCATAGTATTATTGGTGACTCCCAGGTGTAAAGAGAAACCCCACAACCATTCTTAATTGGCTATGTGTGCCACGCCACCCGCACCAGACTCTCCAAGGTTGCCTAACGAGCTTCCATCTGTATTAAGAGTTACGTAAGGAAAAGGAGCCAAGCTCCACCTAATGTTATCAAATTCATTCAATTTGATAACATGTCGATTTCTCAGATTTCTCAAATTCATTAATGGTTTGGACATTGGATTTGGAGGCGCCAAAATGAGAATAAAAGTAAAATGTAAATTTTATTAGAGGAGCAATTTAAGATATAATTGAAACTTTGGAAGCTCAAATTTATATTTTTATAAAAAATATAATACTAAAAATGCAAGTATGATCTATGGCATTTATCAACTTAAATGTGGACTATTTTATATATACTAGTACAATGCTCATGAGATATACGGTTAATTAAAAAATTCTATATAAAAGAAAAAATATTATCAAAATTGTAGTAAGTCACATGAAACTTTAATAGAATTTCATCTAAATTAAATTATAGAAAAGAAAATATATATTAAACTACTTGAGGTAAGAATGGTATATAATATGTAAATTTTACTATATTAATATACAAAATTATGATAGATGATCAAAATTGTGGGGGAGAAAAGCCCAGCCCAACTTATTGGGCCAAAGGCCCTATCCGAGGACCACTGTTCGCCCGAGGAGGCCAAGACGCAGCCAGTGGCCCATGTAAAAGGGGAATGTCCGCAGACGAGCACGTGTACCGTCCGAGGAGATGCTCATACGTCCGAGGAGACCGGAACGTGTCAAGCGGTCTGTCTAACAAGTGTCAGGGAAAAAGGAGACCTCGGACATGTGAGAAGGTGACAGGGATAAAGAAATATCAAGGAGACAGACCTCAACCACCGCATTTAATGCTCTGCACCTACCCACCTGGCCGCATTTATGTGGAGAAGACCCCTGAACAGTGCATCCTCAACTACCGCCACTCAGACAGGGCTAAAGGGGGAGTCTGATGGGACATGCACTCAAGTGGGCGCACAGATGGTGAACAAGTGGACGGTGGAGATGGAGAAGGGCAGCACTATATAAGAGAGAGAGGTATCTGATAGAATGAAAAATGAAGAGAGAGAAAAAGAGCACATAATTTTACTGTAGCTCCAACATTTGTAACTTAAGTTCATCAATGAAAATCGCCTCCTCGGACGAGACATCGATCACTGTCCGAGGACTCTTTTAGTCAAATTTCCCCATCTTCTATGCCGTTTCATACTGTTATTTTTCATTACTAGCCTAGCTCTTTCACCCACTCTCTACAAATTTATTGTTTTGGGTTCAGTGGGCTCCAAACCCATACCTCATTGGGCTTGGGCGGCAGAATCTGACCCTACAATTGGCGCCGTCTGTGGGAAGAGCTTGTGCAAGAGTGGAATAAGCAGTTGATGATGGCAGAACAAGGTGAGCAACAAGCAGAATCCAGGGCATCCCAACACGTGGACCATGTCATCAACTTAGAGAGGAAACAAAACCGTGAGGGCAGTGTACACACCGTGCGCCTTAGCCAGAGCCATTCGCAGAGCGGAAGTCACATGTCCCATGCAGAGAAGAACCGTGACTTACAACTGGAAGTGGAAAAACTAAAGAGGGAATTGCGACACGCAAAGAGGAAACGGGCCTCCTCGTACTCTGAAGATGATATTGATGACGAGCACGACGTCTCTTACCAACACAAGTCCAAGACACCAGCTAGCGAGTCCTACACCTATGTAGAGGAGTCCCATCGTAAAAGGGAGCGTAGGAGCCCATCACACAAGGACATGGAGAATGATGCCATGAACAGGGCTCTAAATCAGATATCTAGATCACCCTTCACGCGCAGGATAGAGGAGGCCAAACTCCCTCGGCGCTTTAATCAGCCAACGTTCACCGTTTACAACGGTAAAACTGACCCAGTTGAGCACGTGAGCCATTTTAACCAGAGGATGGCTGTCTACTCCAGAGACGAAGCCCTGATGTGCAAGGTCTTCCCTTCCAGTCTTGGGCCCGTTGCTATGAGATGGTTTGATGGTTTGAAGGCGGGCTCCATCAACTCCTTCAAGGAGCTCACTCAGGCGTTCGGCTCCCGTTTTGTTACGTGCCGAAGAGTGGCCAGGCCTCTATCCTCCCTGCTATCCTTGTCCATGCAGGAGGGCGAGTCCTTGAAGACGTATTCAGACAGATATTGGGAGATGTTCAATGAGGTGGAGGGCAACAACGATGCAATGGCCCTCAGCACGTTCAAGCTCGGCCTCCCTACTGACCACGGTTTGAGGGGATCCCTATCTGGCAAGCCAGTCACAAACGTGCGTCAACTGATGGACCGCATAGAGAAGTATAAGAGGGTTGAAGAAGATCAGCAGCAGGGCAAGGGAAAGGACAAGATTATCCCTCAGGAGAGGAGAGATTCGCGGTCGGATCGGTACAACTACAATAAACCGAGAAGGGATTTTGCCGGGCAATCAGGATCGATGAACCCTCAGTCGGTCAACACCGTGTTCAAAGAACCAGTGCATCAGGTCTTGGAAAAGATTAAGAATGAATCATTCTTCAGGTGGCCGAATAAGATGGTGGGAAACCCCGAGAGGCGCAACCACAATCTCTACTGCCAGTACCATCAGGACCATGGGCATACAACGGAAGATTGTAGGAGTCTGTGGGATCACCTGGACCAGTTGGTCCGTGATGGTAAATTGAAACATCTTCTGCACCACTCCAGCGGCCGAGGGCAGACAGGCTCGGGACCGCGTAGGGACGACCCCCCAAATCCACCGCTTGGGACTATAAATGTCGTCTTCGCTGCGCCGGGAAGAACAGGGTCCTGGCCTTTGAAAGTTATGTCGGTAGGCCGACCACTCGCAGGGGAGTCGAGCCGAGGACCGAAGAGAGCTAGGTCCGGTGCCCCGTTGGTTATGGGATTCTCGGACGAGGACATGATTGGCACCATCCAACCCCATGATGATGCACTAGTCATCACCCTCAGAATAGGAGGGTACGATGTGAGGAGGGTAATGGTGGACCAGGGCAGTGCCGTGGAGATAATGTACCCGGACCTCTACAAGGGGCTAGGCCTAAAACCCCAGGACCTGACGCCGTACGATTCCCCGCTATTCACCTTTGAAGGAAGGCCTGTCATCCCGAAAGGCCGGATACGCTTGCCTGTGCAGTCCGGCTCTGAGGTTGTGGAGTTGGACTTTGTCGTCGTAGACGCATATTCGCCCTACACGGCACTCGTAGGCAGACCTTGGATTCACGCACTCGGGGCCGTCCCCTCTACTTTACACCAGAAGGTCAAATATCTCTCAGGGGGACAGGTGCATGAAATCCGAGGAGACCAATCTGTTGCTAGACAGTGCCTGGTGGCCGCCATTCAGCATGAGGCCCCAGCCGAATCCTCGGGTGTAGTTGGGAGGGATTTATAGCAACTACAGTCTCGGGGAGTGCCTTATGAAGCATCGGATGAAAGCGCTCGGTGTGAGGATCTGACGAGAGTAGTCATTGGGGATGATCCTGACAGGTTCTTCCAAGTCGGATCTCAACTGCCTCTTCAAGAGAAGGAGGAGTTGATAGAGTTCCTCAAGCAAAACCTCGACGTGTTTGCCTGGAGTGCTTACGAGGCCCCCGGGGTAGACCCGGAGTTCATATGCCACCATTTGAAGGTGAATCCACTGGTCACCCCCAAGCAGCAACCTATCCGGCGCCCATCCAAGGAGCACGCTGACGCAGTAAGGGACGAGGTGACGAAACTCAAAGCAGCTGGGGCTATCAAAGAGGTTTTTTATCCCGAATGGCTAGCGAATACCGTGGTGGTAAGGAAGAAGAGTGGGAAGTGGCGAGTATGCGTGGACTTCACGGACCTGAATAGGGCATGTCCCAAAGACCCGTTCCCTATGCCGAAGATCGATCAACTGGTCGACGCCACTGTTGGTCACCCTCGGATGAGTTTCCTGGACGCCTTCCAAGGCTACCACCAGATACCGTTAGCCCCGGAGGACCAGAAGAAAACTGCCTTCGTCACCCCTATTGGCAACTACCACTATAAAGTGATGCCGTTCGGCCTGAAGAACGCGGGAGCTACCTACCAGAGGATGATGACGAGGATGTTCGAACCACAGCTAGGCAAGAACATCGAGATTTACATAGATGACATGGTGGTGAAGAGCAAAGTTATAGCCGAGCATGTGAAAGACCTTGAAAGTACTTTTGAGGTTCTACGGAAACACAAGCTACGACTGAATGCCTCTAAGTGCTCGTTTGGGGTGGGATCCGGCAAGTTCTTGGGATACATGGTCACCCGCAGAGGAATTGAGGTTAACCCCGACCAGATAAAGGCCATCAACAACCTCCGAGCTCCTCGGAATCCCAAGGAAGTTCAAAAACTGACTGGAATGACGGCTGCCCTTAATCGGTTCATCTCTAGATCGGCAGACAGGTGTCGGCCCTTTTTCTCTCTACTCAACAAGTGGAAGGGATTCGAATGGACTGAGGAATGCGCTTTGGCGTTCCAGCAACTCAAGGATTACCTGTCTCGGCCACCAATCATGTCCAGTCCTGAGCCCGACGAGGTACTGTTCGCCTATATCGCTGTAGCTCCCTATGCGGTGAGCTTGGTGTTGATACGGTCAGACTCTGGCGTACAAAGGCCCATCTATTACGTAAGCAAGTCCCTGCACGAGGCTGAGATTCGTTACTTGCCACTAGAGAAGGCCATCTTAGCAGTAGTGCTTGGCACGCGGAAGCTACCACACTACTTCCAAGCTCACACGGTGATCGTTCTCACACAACTCCCACTCAAAGCTATACTCCGAAGTGCCGATTACACCGGTCGGATTGCCGAGTGGGGTACAATCTTAGGGGCTTTTGATATAAGATACATGCCCCGCACATCGGTCAAGGGACAGATCCTTGCAGATTTGGTGGCTGAGTTCACGGAGCCCCAGCTAGATGAGGTGAAGCCCACGTCGGGCATGGATGAAAAATCAGTTGGTATGGTCTCTCAACAGAATCCCTCTCATTGGGAAGTATATGTCGATGGCGCGGCAAACCAGAGAGGCTCTGGAGTTGGGCTCGTATTGATATCCCCCGAGAAGATCACTATCGAAAAATCGCTAAGGTTGGACTTCTCGGCAACGAATAATGAAGCAGAGTATGAGGCTCTGCTCATGGGGATGACTATGGTCCGAAGAATGGGTGGGAAATCCGTGGAGCTGTTCTCGGACTCAAGACTGGTAGTAGGTCAAGTACAAGGCGAATTCGAGGCAAAGGACGAAAGAATGCAGGGATACTTAGGTCGTGTCAAACACCTACAATCAGAGTTTGAATTTTTCAGTTTGTTGCACATCCCCAGGAGTGGCAACTCACATGCTGACTCCCTGGCCACGTTAGCCACCTCTTCGGCACAAGGCTTGCCGAGGGTCATCCTCGTCGAGGACTTGCACAGGCCTACGGAGACAAGGGCAGGAGGAGTCCAGGTCCACCAGATTAGGGTCGGGCCGTGCTGGATGGACCCGGTGATCAAATTTATCAAGGAAGATATATTGCCCGAAGAGAAGGCCGAAGCCGATAAAATTCAGAGGAAGGCGTCTAAGTTCTGGCTATCCGAAGACCAGAAACTATACAAGCGCTCCTATTCGGGACCATATTTGTTGTGTGTGCACCCCGAGGCGACTGAGACACTGCTAGAAGAGTTACACGAAGGAATCTGTGGGAGCCACACCGGAGGCAGGTCCTTGGCTCACCGAGCCCTCACCCAAGGTTATTGGTGGCCTAACATGCAGAAAGAGGCACACGAGTACGTCAAAAAGTGCGACCAATGTCAACGCTTCGCTCCAAACATTCACCAGCCAGGAGGAAAACTCAATCCACTGTCTAGCCCATGGCCCTTTGCCCAGTGGGGCTTGGATATTGTGGGACCCTTCCCCAAAGCTGCAGGAAACAAGAAGTACCTCCTGGTCGGAACAGACTATTTCACCAAGTGGGTTGAAGCTGAGCCACTAGCCAATATCAGAGACGTTGATGTGCAAAAATTCGTGTGGAAAAACATTGTCACACGGTTTGGAGTTCCTCACACCCTCATCTCGGACAACGGTTTACAATTCGACAGCAAGGCATTCAGGAATTACTGCGGCGAGCTGGGAATTACAAACAGATACTCCACTCCAGCCTATCCCCAAGGTAATGGCCAAGCAGAAGCTTCCAACAAGGTCATACTGAACGGCTTAAAGAAGAGGCTAGATGATGCAAAGGGCAGATGGGTAGAGGAGTTGCCACATGTGCTTTGGGCTTACAGAACTACGCCCCGCAGGTCCACTGGAGAGACCCCTTTCTCGATGACCTATGGGGCTGAAGCTGTCATTCCTCTGGAAACAGGGTTCCCAACACTAAGAACTAGCTCATTCAGTCCAGCCGACAACGACGAGCAGCTACGGAAGGGCTTAGACTTAATTGAGGAAAGAAGGGAGAATGCAATGGTTCGGTTGGCACACTACCAACAAAAACTCAGGCAAGGCTACGATGCTAACGTGAAGTTGAGGCCTTTAGAGCCCGGTGATCTGGTGTTGAGGAAAGTTGTGGGCACCGCAAAGAACCCAGCTTGGGGGAAATTGGGACCCAATTGGGAGGGACCATATCGCATCACTTCAGGCGCCGGTATTGGAGCATATTTCTTAGAAGATTTGGATAGTCATGTAATCCCTCGCCCTTGGAATGTAAATAACCTCAAGAGGTACTTTTATTAATCAAGTCTTCCCTTCAGTTGATATACCGATTCGCCGCGTAAACTTCTCTCAAGTGTTTAAACTTAAACCCAATCATGCCTGTAGTCCTCGGACCAGATGATTAGGGTTAGTTAACACTCATTCACCGCTCTCTCAAGTGTTTAAACTTAAATCCAATCATGCCTGAAGTCCTCGGACCAGATGATTAGGGTTAGTTAACACTCATCTGCCGTTTAGCTTAGGTGTTTAAACTTAAATCCAATCATGCCTGTAGTCCTTGGACCAGATGATTAGGGTTAGTTAACACCGTTAGCTCAAGTGTTTAAACTTAAATCCGATCATGCCTGTAGTCCTCGGACCAGATGATTTGGGTTAGTTAGCACTCGGTTACAGTTCTAAAGTGTTTAAACTTAAATCCGATCATGCCTGTAGTCCTCGGACCAGATGATTTGGGTTAGTTAGCACTCGGTTACAGTTCTAAAGTGTTTAAACTTAAATCCGATCATGCCTGTAGTCCTCGGACCAGATGATTTGGGTTAGTTAGCACTCGGTTACAGTTCTATAGTGTTTAAACTTAAATCCAATCATGCCTGTAGTCCTCGGACCAGATGATTAGGGTTAGTTAGCACTCGGTTACAGTTCTACAGTGTTTAAACTTAAAATCCAATCATGCCTGTAGTCCTCGGACCAGATGATTAGGGTTAGTTAGCACTCGGTTACAGTTCTATAGTGTTTAAACTTAAATCCAATCATGCCTGTAGTCCTCGGACCAGATGATTAGGGTTAGTTAGCACTCGGTTACAGTTCTACAGTGTTTAAACTTAAATCCAATCATGCCTGTAGTCCTCGGACCAGATGATTAGGGTTAGTTAGCACTCGGTTACAGTTCTAGTGTTTAAACTTAAATCCAATCATGCCTGTAGTCCTCGGACCAGATGATTAGGGTTAGTTAGCACTCGGTTACAGTTCTACAGTGTTTAAACTTAAAATCTAATCATGCCTGTAGTCCTCGGACCAGATGATTTGGGTTAGTTAACACAGTTGCAGTTTTGGTGTTTAAAGCTTAAATCCAGTTATGCCTGCAGTCCTCGGACCAGATGACTAGGATTATTTAACTCAAGCACATTCGAATCCCGTAATCTTTAAACCGGTCGACAGGTTAGTCAATGCCCCTATGCGTTTAAATTAATTCTAATTTATAAAACTTACCCCTAGTCGTGTTCAGTTTGAAACCGAGGAATGACGACTTATGTTTAGCTTGGAAAGCCGCAGTTCATCAGTAACTCTTGGCAGTCCTATTCTTTTCATTAATAATCTTAGTTATGATGTGTCAACTAGATTTATTTGCATCATGTGGTTATAAGTGCAATGTACAGTTGTATATAACAATAATAATTGGTAAGACATGTATTTAAAGACACCATAGACGAATGAAAACCCATTCCATTAACAAAAAAACGGTTTACAATTCTTTGGATAAAACAAAAGGAAACACAGGTGCAAAAAAGTGAAAGCCCTATACAGCTATTTCTTTGCCGAAGGGAGCACGGTGTCAGCAGCCTGGCCTATCCGAGCAGTCGCATTGGGGGCTTGGTCCTTGGGCTCAGAAGGGACTTTCTCTTCGCCCGGCCCTTTGCTTTTCTCTTTGGCTGGCTCAGCTGGCTTATCCTTGCCGCTTGCCTGACCAGTTTCCTTGCTTGCTCCCATAGTGGGTGCAACGTCGCTGACCGAGATTGGTTCCGAAGCTTCTGGCAGCTGTGGAGCAGAAGGGAGATCAGTTCCTGGGAGCTCTCGGATATCAGGATCGTAGTATACGCTCCCAGGATGCCTCAGCTCCGAGTCGGCAGGAACTCCAGCCGCATCCAGGGCTTTGCCCCAACTAATGTCGCAGTAGTCTCGGCTGACCGAGGCGAACTGCTCTAGAAGCTGGGACGTAGTTGTCTCTACCCCCAGCTGGTAAGCTGTTTTCTTTTCAGCCTCGGTCGCCTCCTGAGCCAACTGGGCTTTCTCCTCGGCATATCTGACTTGGTCCTTAGCTCTTCGGAGTTCATCCCTTAGCCCATTTACCAGCTCCCTTTCAGTCTTCAGATCGGCCTCTGTCGCCTTTAGCAGCTTACGCTGGTCCTCAACCTGCTTTTCAACATTTTTTATTCCAGCGTCAAGACTCTTCTTCTGACTGGTCATATCCGCGAGCTCCCCGGACAGACGAGTATAATCGTCTTTCAGCTGGCCCAGAGATTTCTCCGCCTCATCTCGGGAACAGATCGCCGCCTGGGCTTCAAGGCGATTCTTCTTGTCCCACTCCTCGGCTACATAAATTTGCTGAGTGACCTGCGTGATGGAAACTCAAGTGTCAAACACTGAAAAATAGGAAAGGCGAAACTCGACGATTCAGTTAATTGGATTGAAGTTGCTTACGATGGCTAAGTCCCTCTTCAGGGATCGAAAGAGCTCAGGCTGATTGAAACGCCTGAAGGACTCCATGTCATGAGGGAGGAGAATTGGTTGCTGCAGGGCCTCAGCAACGTAGCCGGCTCTCCCTCCATCATAATTCCTGAGGGAGGTCTCCCAGAGGATTGGAGCGCCCTCTAGCTCTAGTTTCGGAGACCAAATCCGTGGTCCCCCTCCTCCTCGGCGAACCTCTGCCACCGTGCCCTCATCTCGGCTTTCAGTAGACGGGGCCCTGCGGCCTCGGTTGTCCTGTGCCACCTTTTGCTGCTTGGCCACCTTGGTTGGTGGCACCTGTTTCTCCTCCACCTTAGTGTGGGGTCTTTTCTTCTGCAGTTTCAGCACGGGCCTCAAGTTGGGGTCAGGGATCTGAGTGGGCACCGGAGGAAGTGACACCACCGTCTTGGATGTCCCAACATCTTTAGGGTCTGACTTTTTGCCCCTCCCCTTCATCAAGTTCCTCAGATCCATATTTTCGTCCGAGGAGTCTTCTGAATAGGTGGCTAACCGATTAAGTTGGGCACCTGACTGCTCACACTCTTCTTCCTCGGCGTCTGAGATCTCCACCACCTGGTTTACCCTTGAAGCCTCTCCCTCAAACCGAAATTCGTCTATCTGCTCTTCTAGCGACGAAGTAGAAGAGCCAGCCCCCTCACCTTCAATCTCCTGTCCGAAAGGAACTTGCTGAAGTGGCTGGATAAGGGGAGGTGCAACCCGAGGGATTGGACGGGGTACAGGATCAAGATCGTGTGGCGCCAAAAAGCCCTTCCGACCAACGTCGATGCGCGCAAGACGGTAGTCTCCCTGGACAATGGCGTTGCCGACCGGCTGAAAACCCTTTGGTTTCCCTTGATATCCGAGAATAAGAGGAGCAGATCGTAGTTGCCCGTCCTCGCTCACGAAGATCTCTGACCTTAGAAGGAAATTAAGGGCAGCAACATTCGTTAGGCGGACCCGAGGAGAAACGTGTCTCTTATCTGTTGCAAGTAAAAACAAAATGGTTAGAAGCTCAGAAACTGGTCGAAGAGAAACCAAAAACAGTTAAAAGGTGGGAGCCCTAAGCCTATGGTCGGTGCGCCTAGATCTACATGTCACACCTGGCTTCCCATGCGTGGTTGGGCAACCAGGGCCGTCACGCCAGGCACCCGAGACGATCACATAGTCATCTTTCATCCCTTTGTTGGATTTCGGAAGGCAGGAAATGAGCCTGACAACGTCCGACCGGGATTTTAAGTAGTACCCGGCATCTTGCTGGCTATGGCACTCGTACATATATACCACATCGAGCCAGGTAAGTCCCAGCCCCAAGCGACGCTCAAGGTCCTCAATCGCTCCTAGGATCCTAAACATATTGGGCGCGCACTGCCAGGGAGTAAGCCTATGGTTCCGAAGGTAATTAGCGGTGATGGGGCCCATGGGAATCGTCATTCCCCCTTCTTTGAAGGCGATGAGGGGGATAACCACCTCTCCCGTCTCCGGGTCTGTTAGTATTCTGTCTGGGGGGCAATACCTCACACCCACGTTAGGGGGTATGCGGTATGTGGTCCTAAACGCCTCTACTTGCTCAGGGCTATCCATCATGTACTCGAGTTTTCCCATGGTGGTTAAACGGAGTGACTGGCCGAAGAGAAAATTAAAGGATTCGGTGAGCGATGACTTACAAGGGCTAAACCGGGGAAGCGATTGCAGACTCGTAGGAGGACTCGTGAGGGTTCCGAGTGAGATGGGCACCGGCGACGGGGAGATTCGGACGGAGAGATGTGGACGGAGGGGCGCGTCTGTTCTTGTTGGAGCGTCTGGAGATTTGTAGAGTGAGGAAGAAATAACTTCCTCAGAAGCTTTATACGGGGTCAAGCGAAAGGTCAGGGGCACTCCCGCCCAAACCTTGAAGAAAAACCACAGCCCTTGGATCAATCGGCCACCGTTGGATGCAAAGGACAAAACGTCAACTGGTGCAATTAATGCAGCGCTTTGGGAATAAGGAAACCGCAGCGGCATTAATGAGGCGTCAGCTCCCACGTTCACACACGTGCCAGCTCGGTTGTGCGTGTTCCCAAGTTGTTGCTCCGTGGCAAGTCAAAATCCTACTTTTTCTCCTCGGATGCGAAGGAAAAACTACAATTTTGAGGGGCTATTGTGGGGGAGAAAAGCCCAGCCCAACTTATTGGGCCAAAGGCCCTATCCGAGGACCACTGTTCGCCCGAGGAGGCCAAGACGCAGCCAGTGGCCCATGTAAAAGGGGAATGTCCGCAGACGAGCACGTGTACCGTCCGAGGAGATGCTCATACGTCCGAGGAGACCGGAACGTGTCAAGCGGTCTGTCTAACAAGTGTCAGGGAAAAAGGAGACCTCGGACACGTGAGAAGGTGACAGGGATAAAGAAATATCAAGGAGACAGACCTCAACCACCGCATTTAATGCTCTGCACCTACCCACCTGGCCGCATTTATGTGGAGAAGACCCCTGAACAGTGCATCCTCAACTACCGCCACTCAGACAGGGCTAAAGGGGGAGTCTGATGGGACATGCACTCAAGTGGGCGCACAGATGGTGAACAAGTGGACGGTGGAGATGGAGAAGGGCAGCACTATATAAGAGAGAGAGGTATCTGATAGAATGAAAAATGAAGAGAGAGAAAAAGAGCACATAATTTTACTGTAGCTCCAACATTTGTAACTTAAGTTCATCAATGAAAATCGCCTCCTCGGACGAGACATTGATCACTGTCCGAGCACTCTTTTAGTCAAATTTCCCCATCTTCTATGCCGTTTCATACTGTTATTTTTCATTACTAGCCTAGCTCTTTCACCCACTCTCTACAAATTTATTGTTTTGGGTTCAGTGGGCTCCAAACCCATACCTCATTGGGCTTGGGCGGCAGAATCTGACCCTACAAAAATACTTAAAATAAATTTTAAATTTTATTTTAACATACTTGAAATTTTTTGAAATATAATTTTAGTCGGAGTAGATTTTTAAATTTCATGAAACTTAACTAATAAAGTTTTACCTAAATTGAACTATATTTGGAATAGAGATTTAAATTTCTTGAAACTTAACTTCTCAAAAAAAAAAAAAAAACATATAGATTTTTACCTAAAGTGAACTAATCTAACTAATGAGAATTTAAACATTTGTCACAAAGAGAAGATAGCCGCTTGGCAAAGTCTCAACTTCTAGGCCCAAATTTTATTATAGAGTATAGTGTAATATATATATATATATATATATATATTAGGTTGTAATATATGTGGTTGTGAGGATAAGTTGGCAAAGTAAGTGAGTTGGGCCGTGGGCCGTGCCCGAGGACACATAGAAACCCGAGGATGGTCGTAAGGTTTATTAAGTTTTGGGATCAACGAGCCGAGGACAAGGAAATATAATAACGAACTAGTGGTAGTTCCTGAGGAGTCGAGCTTCCTCAAGAAAGCATTGTGGAAGGTTAGGACCCAACCACCTTGGTAATGCTGTACAAAAGGTAATCATTCTTTTGTGGATAAGCTTCAGGGAAGGTAGCCAACAACAAAGGAAGAAATATCTGGGAAGAAGGCTGCTACCACCACATTAAATCCTCTGCACCTAACCAACTAGCCTCATTTATGTGGAAATGACACCTAAATAGTGATATCTCAGTTCACAGCTATTCATAAAGCTTCCAAGAGGTTTTGGATGGGACAAGCATCCAAGAGATCATCTAAAAGGTCAACTAGTGGAAGAATGGAATGAAGGATGGAAGGATTATATAAGGAAAAGGCTCCCATAAAAAAGGGGCATGCAATCTGGGAGGAAAGGAAGGAGGAAGAACACCTTGTATTGAGATAAACTTGATTGAATATAACACCTCATCCTAGGACTTGACTGAGGAGTGTTATTTCTATCAAATTGTGTTTTTTGTCTTCTTGGCATGAATCTAGTCAATCATGGCCCATACTTAATTTGCTGAGACATTTTCCTGTAAAATCCATTTTCTAACAAATATATTGTTTTGGGCTTGTTGGGCCATCATCCATTGTTGGTGGGTGGGGTTCTAATTTCTAATCCTTACAATTGGCGCCGTTTGTGAGAACAGGGAAGCACTTATAATCTTGATTAGCCATGGTGGATTCAGGACCAAATAGAGAAGAATCTGTAGGATCACAACATGAAGATCAGTTTGTCAATCTTGAAAGGAGAAGAGATCGTGAGGTTAATCACCCTCCTAGTGTGCATACAACTTATACCAGCAGGAGCCACTCTAGAACTGGAAGCCATGTCTCACAAGGGGAAGAAACTCGTAATCTTAAGCTGGAGATTAACCACTTACGCAGGAAGTTACATCGTAAACAGCGAGAAGAGTCCCCTTTTAGCTCTGGAACAGACTCAGGTAAAGATGGTAGTTACAGACCAAGGTCAAGAACACCTCCTAGTGAATCCATTTCTGCACCTTCACAATTGTGTAAAGTGGAGCGATATCACAGGCAGAGGGATAAAAGTCTGACCTATAGGAGCTTGGAGAATGACGCAATGAGTAGGGCTTTGCACCAAATTTCAAAATCATCGTTTACACAAAGGATTGACCGGGCTAAACTTCCTCATCAGTTTACACAACCTACTTTTACCATTTACAATGGGAGGACTGATCTAGTAGAGCACGTTAGTCATTTCAATCAAAGAATGGTTGTTCATTCAAGGAATGAAGCTTTGATGTGCAAAGTTTTCCCCTTTAGCTTGGGGCTTGCGATGAGATGGTTTGACGGGCTAGATGAAGGCTTAATTAACTCTTTTCAAGAGCTCACTAGGGCTTTCGGGGCCCGATTTGTTACATATAGCAGGGTTCCTCATCCCCTAGATTCCCTGCTATCTATGGTGATGAGAGAGGGTGAGACACTAAAAACTTACTTGGATAGATACTGGGAAATGTTTAATGAGATAGATGGAGATTTTGAAGACGTGGCAATAAGGATGTTTAAGGTTGGCCTTCCTACTGAGCATGGTTTGAGAAAGTCCTTGACAATGAAGCCTGCGCGAAGCATGCATCAGCTAATGGATCGGATTGACGAGCACAAACGTGTTGAAGAGGATCAGCAGCAAGGGAAGGGGAAAGTGAAAGTGTCTCCCCCTGATCGAAGAGACTTTAGGTCTGAGAGATATAATAACAACCGACCCAGGAGAGATTTTACTAGACATGGGCATCCTACTACCTAAGTGGTTAATATAGTATTCAAGGAGCCTGTACATCAGATTCTTGAAAAGATAAAAGTTGAGCCATACTTCAAGTGGCCAAATAAAATGGGAGGTGACCCCACTAAGCATAATCAGGGTCTTTACTGTCAATATCATCAAGATCGTGGACACACTACTAAAGATTGTAGAAATTTACATAACTATCTGGAGCAGTTGGTCAAGATTGGGAAGCTAAGATAGTTTCTGCACCAGCCCTCTGGGCAAAGGAGTCAGGCTGGGTCGGCACATCAAAGGGAGTTTTCCTCGAAATCGTCCATGGGAACAATTAGTGTTATTCTTTAAGCCCCAAGTCGGATTGGTGGATGTCCCTCTAGGGTCATGTCCATAGCAAGACCATACATTAAGGACTCGGTCCCTGAGTTTAAATGAGGGAGGGTGGAAGTCCGACCGACTTTAAGCTTTTCTGATGAAGACAAGGTTGGAAATTATCATCCACATGACGATGCCTTAGTGGTTACCCTTTGAATAGGAGAATATGATCTAAGGAGGGTCCTGGTAGATAAGGGCAATGGGGCAGAGATTATGTATCCTGACCTGTACAAGGGGCTTAATCTGAAACTCGAGAATTTAGTTTGCTATGATTCCCCTCTGCTGGGGTTTGATGGGAAGACCATCATCCTAAAGGGCCTGATCAAATTGCCTATTCAAGCAGGCTCAGAAGTGGTTCAAGTAAGTTTCATTGTGGTGGATGCTTATTCACCTTATACTGCTATTTTGGCAAGACCATGGCTTCATGCCATGGGGGCTGTCTCTTCGACTTTGCATTTAAAGGCGAAGTATCCCTCTAGGGGCCAGGTCGAGGAGTTGATTGGAAGTCAGGCTATGGCAAGGCAATGCCTAGTCGCCATTATTAGACATCAGGCCGAGGGCGAAGCCTCGGCCATCCCAGAAAAGGCCTTGTAGCAATTAACAGAAGTAGTAGAATCCTCAAACGTCGTAGATGGAGGATTAATGTGTGAAGAGTTGGAGAAGGTTATTATTGATGCTAATGTAGAGAAGTATTTCCAAGTTGGAATTCAATTGTCTCCTTAAGAGAAGGAGGAGTTGTTGGCTTTCCTTAGGAAGAATGTTGATGTTTTTTCCTGGAGTGCCTATCAGGCTCTCGAGGTGGATCCAAATTTCATTTGTCATCATCTGAATGTCAATCCAACAGTTATCCCTAAGAAACAACCACCTTGGCACTCTTCCAAAGAACATGCTAAGGCTGTCAAGGAAGAAGTAATAAAACTTAAGTGTGCAGAGGCAATTAAGGAGGTTTTCTATCCAAAGTGGTTGGCCAATACAGTTGTGGTAAAAAAGAAGTTAGGAAAGTAGAGAGTATGCGTGGATTTTACCGATTTGAATAAGGCTTGCCCCAAGGATTCTTTTCCGATTCCTCAAATTGACCAATTGGTGGATGCTACGGTCAGTTATCCTTGAATGAGCTTTTTGGATACCTTTCAGGGATACCATCAGATACCATTAGCTTTGGCTGACCAGGAGAAGACTGCCTTCTTGACTTCTACTAGGAATTATCACTACCGAGTAATGCCTTTTGGATTGAAGAATGCTGGATCTACCTACCGAGGGATGCTGACCAGAATGTTTGAGTCTTAACTTGGAAAAAATATAGAAGTATACATCGACAACATGGTCTTGAAGAGTAAAGTGGTAGCCGAGCATTTGAATGATTTGAGAAGTGTGTTTGAAATACTAAGGAAACATAATTTGCCTCTCAATGCCTCGAAGTGTTCCTTTGGTGTCAGTTTCGATAGATTTTTGGTATATATGATCACGCATCGGGGAATTGAGGTTAATCCTGATCAGATTAAGGCGATAAGTGACTTACGACCTCCTTGAAATCCCAAAGAAGTACAAAAGTTGACTGGGATGACTGCTGCTCTAAACAGGTTTATCTTTCGGTCAGCAAATAGATGTAGACCATTCTTTCAGCTCCTACACAAGTGGAAGTGATTCGAGTGAACTGAAGAGTGTAACCTTGCCTTTGAGGAGTTGAAGGAATACCGTTTCAACCACTTATTTTTTCTAGGCCGAAAAAAGAAGAAGTCATTTTTGCATATATTGCAGTAACATGTCATGCAGTGAGTTTAGTTTTAGTAAGAATGGAGGTCGGGTTGCAAAAACCAGTCTATTATGTAAGCAAATCTTTGAAGGGGGTAGAGATCCGTTACTTGCCACTAGAGAAAGCCATTTTGGCCATAGTGCATGCAACGAGGAAGCTCCCTTACTACTTCCAAGCGCATACTGTTGTGGTTTTCACTCAACTTCCTTTGCAGTCATTACTTTGAAGATCTAATTATATGAAAAGGATCGCCAAGTGGGGGATGATTTTAGGGGCATTTGACATAAAGTATATGCCTCATACTGCCATTAAGGGGCAGGTGCTTGTAGACTTAATGGCAGAATTTACTGAATATCCCGGAGCAGTTATTGCAGAGGAAGGGGAACCAGTAGGGGTGCATGTCACAGTAGTTGCTTTCCATGGACATCCAGTGTGGAAGCTTTACGTTGATGGGGCGGCTAACCAAAGGGAGTCTAGAGTTAGGATAGTGATAGTATCCCCGGAAAGGATTACTATTGAGAAATCCCTGAGGTTGGGCTTTTCAACTACTAATAATGAGACCGAGTATGAAGCCTTGTTAACTGGGGTAGCTATGGTGAAGAAACTGGGTGGAAAAACTGTTGAGATCTTTTCAAACTCAAGGTTGGTTGTCGGGCAAGTTAAGGGTGAGCTGGAAGCCAAGGATCATAAGATGCAAGGATATCTTAGTAAGGCCCGACAACTACAGTCTGGCTTTGAGTTTTTCTCTATACACAGCAGGTCTTGAGAAGCAAGAATACTCATGTAGACTCCCTGGCAACTTTAGCGACTTCTTCGGAGCAGGGCCTTCCTCAGGTCATCCTCGTGGAGGATCTGTTAGTGCCTGCCAAGGTGGAATTGACGAGGGTTGGAGTACACAAGATAAGGGTTTGTCCCAATTGGATGGACTCCAAAGTTGCGTTCTTGAAAGAGGTAATGTTGCCTCCTGAGAAGGGGGAGGTAGAGAAAATATGAACAAAAGCTTCCCTTTTTTGGCTATCCGAGGAGCAGAAATTATATAAGTGCTCTTTTTCAAGGCCATATTTACTTTGTGTCCACCTTGAAGCGGTGGAACCATTGCTGGAGGAGTTGCATGAAGGAATTTGTGGCAGTCATACAGAAGGTAGGTCATTATCACATAGGGCTTTTACTCAAGGTTACTGGTGGCCAAGTATGCAGAAAAAAGCTCAAGATTACGTTAAAAAGTGTGATTAGTGCCAGAGGTTTGCCCCAAGCATCCATCAGCCTAGGGGCATGCTAAATCCTCTTTCTAGCCCGTGGCCATTTGCATAATGGGGTTTGGATATTGTAGGGCCATTTTCTAAAGTAGTGAGAAACCGAAGATGGCTTCTTGTCGGAACAGATTACTTTACAAAGTGGGTTGAGGCTGAGCCGTTGTCTAATATCAGGGATGTTGATGTAAAAAGGTTTTTCTGGAAGAATATTGTTACCAGATTTAGGATTCCCCATACTCTTATCTCGGACAATGGGCTCCAATTTGATAGCAAGACTTTCAAGAGGTGGTGAGCTAGGCATCAAAAATAGGTACTCAACCCCGGCCTATCCGCAAGGGAATGGGCAAGCTGAGGCAGTCAATAAGGTCATAGTTTGTGGGCTGAAGAAGAGGTTAAATGAAGCTAAGGGCAGGTAGGTTGATGAGCTCCCACACGTTCTTTGGAATATCGGACTACTCCTCGTCGTTCAACTGGGGAAACACCATTTTCCATGACCTATGGTTCCGAGGCCATGATCCCTTTGGAGATAGGATTTTCAATGTTAAGAACAAGCCTATTCGATCCCGACAACAATGATCAATTACTCCGAGAGAGTCTGGATTTAATTGATGAACGAAGAGAAGTGGCCATGGTCTAGTTAGCGCATTATTAGCAAAAGCTTAAGCAAGGGTACGACTGGGGGTGAAGGTCAGACCATTAGCACCAGGGGATTTGGTGTTGAGAAAAGTGATAGGAACTGCAAAGAACCCATCTTGGGGAAAACTAGGACCTAACTGAAAGGGTTATACCGCATCACTTCGGTTGCGGGAATAGGAGCTTATTTTTTGGAAGATCTAGATGAAAATGTTGTACCACGTCTGTGGAATGTAAATAATCTTCGAATGTATTATTATTAATGAAAGGAGATCTTGCCATCTTTTATTTTGATGATTATTGTCCAATTTTTTCTTTATTTGTTTCTGTGTTAAACAGAACCCCAGTCATGCCTGGTTCCTCGGACCACATACCTTGGGTAAATTAATGCTCCTTTTTTGTTTAAGTGTTAAATAGAACCTCGGTCATGCTTGGTACTTCAAACATGCTCCTTATTTGTTCAAGTGTTAAATAGAATCTCGGTCATGCTTGGTTCCTCGGACCACATATCTTAGGTAAATTAATGCTCCTTATTTTTCTAAGTATTAAACAGAACATCGGCCATGTCTGGTTCCTCGGACCACATGCTTTGGGTAAATTAATGCTCTTTATTTGTTTAAGTGTTAAACGGAATCTTGGCCATGCCTGGTTCCTCGGACCACATGCCTTGGGTAAATTAATGCTATTTATTTCTCTAAGTCGTAAACAGAACCCTAGCCAAGCATGGCTCCTCGGATTATATACCTCAGGTACTTTAACACCGTTTATTTGATTAAGTATTTCTTTGATTAAGTGTTTTGGTTTATGTAAGCATGTTTGAATTAAAGGTGGGTTTTTAATAGTATAGGTTATGCTTTGCTTTAGCAAACAATTGTCTAAAAAAAATAAAAAATAAATAAAAAATAAAAAAGATAATAGTAGTAGACACTTGAAATAAACTAAAACTCCTCATTAAGTTCTTCATTGATTAAAAAAAAAAAAAAAGGAGTACATTTAAGGAGTATTTTTACATTAACTATAAATAAATAATAAACCAACAAAATAAAAGGAGTGAAACAAAAGTAGAGGAGCAATGGTTTTCTAGCTGCCAGTAGATGGTGGAGGATCGGTCTTAGCTGCTGCTGGTGGCTCCGAGTGCTCAACCTCTTTCTCTTTGGAAACCTCTTTTTCCTTTAGTGCCTTTGAAGGTTCTGAGGTGACTTTTGTGGTGCCCGCATTAGCAAGTTGAGTAGTTGGAAAGGCTGATGTTCTCTGTTTTTCTCAGATCCAAAAAAGCTTCAACTCCGGCCAGGTTCAATGCCTTAGTCCATACCTGAAGACAATAGCCTCGGCAGACTCTTGTGACCTGGGCCTTTAGAGCATCCTCTGTCTCCTTCACTCCAATATCATAACTGGATTGCTTGGCCTAAGTAAGAGCCTCATCTTTCTTTTCCAGCTTTTTTTTCTGAGTCTCAATCTGCTTTCGAGCAATGGCTAGTTGCTTATCGGCCTTGCGAAGTTGCTGACATTGATCCTCAGCCTGCTTTTCAACGCTGGCCAAAGCGACTTTAGCACTTTTTCTCTTTCTATCTGCCTCAGTCAACTTTGTGCCGAGGTCTTTAATCCTTTTTTTGGCCACGGCCAGCGTCTTGACAGCAGATATCTAGCATGCCTCCTTATCTTTTAACTGAGCATGGGCTTGATCCACCCATTCTTCAGCGATGTTTGTTTGTTTGGATTGCCTGGAAGAAAGCAACAGTGTGAGGAATGGTCAAGAAGTTAAATTCCTCAAGTACAAAATATATATGTGTGTGATACATAAAATAAGTTGAGGTGCATACCATTGCCAGATCCCTCTTCAGGGTTAAGAAGACCTCGTGCTTTTTTAGGGTCCTCAAATTAGACATGTCTTGTAGTAGAAGCAGGGGCTGCTCCACAGCGTCGGCCACATAGCCCACCTTTCCCTTTTGGAAGTCCCTAATGGAGGAATCCAATGGGAGTGGGGCTCCATCTAGCTCAAGTGATGGGTTCCAAATTGAAACCCTAGGGTGGTGCTCAAAATCCATCTCCGTACCCAAGCCCTCTGTCGTGTTTTTTCTTGGTGCCCCTTTAGCTATTTTTGCCCCTTTCTAGGGCTTAAGATCTTTAGGGGGAGAAACTTCACCCTCCTCGAACACCTCTTTACCCTTTCTTTCCCTTTTCCTCTTCTTTTCTGGTTGTTCAGAAGAGGAAGTATGGGTAGGAAGGGGAGTTGGGGGTTAAGTTTGGACAAATACTTCAGGTGCAGACCCTCAGGCATGTGACTCTAGTAGCTCAAGGAGACTGGTGTCTTTCCTGCGTTGGAGTACCATAGCTTCTGGAATATCAGCCGACTCTTGGTTGCTACTGATTTGAGCAGGGGGTAGAGGCCTAGAAGTGGTGCTTAGAGATTCTGTAGGGTTTGGTCAGTCAAAGACTTCGAAGTCCTCTTCTGAATCTACCACTTCAATCACTTTAGCCACTTCTCCCTCTTATGTTGGATTCGAGGAAGTCACCTCTTCCTAGGCTATGTGTTGAACGGGTAGTACAACTTGATGAGTACCTTCAGGAGGGGGACCGATGAGGAACCCAAGTACTGCAACGTTAATTTGGTGCAGTCGAGGATCCTTTGCTTTGATGATGTTCTTTGGGGACTAAAAGCTGGTTGAAATCGGCTTGTACCCAAGGATTATGTGGGCGGCACGCAGTTGCCTGTCCATGTGAAGGAAGATCTCGGACTGAAGGATTCTATTAAGGTTTGCTTCGTTGACTAGTCCGAAGCTGGGAGCAGTATGGTTCTTGTCTACAAAGTCTGAAGACCAAAAAACAATTAAAAGAGGGAGAGGAGAAGATACACAATAACAAAAAAGGAAAAAAAGGATTTAAGATAAAAAAAAAACTTCTATTATCCACAGGGGTTGCTTAAGCCTAGAAAACCCCACCTGGTTGCCCATCTCGCGTTGGACAATGTAGGCCATCGTGCCACTCATCTAGGCCCTTATTGGATTCGGGGAGACACGAAATAAGTCTGACAGAGAGAACCCTAGTTTTGAGGTAATACCCAGTGTCCTTAAGGTGTTGGCAATTATATACCCAATTAACATCATGGTGGGTAAGGTTCACCCCCATCTTTTGGTTAAGGGCATAAACACTACCTAGTATCCTAAACAGATTTGGGGAACATTGAGTAGGGCAAAGTTTGTGGGCAATTAAAAAATCCCTAGTTACCCTCCCCATAAGAATTTGCATTCCCCCCTCTATAAAAGCTATCATAGGGATCACCACAGCCCCTTCTGGCCTAAGAGCATGCCAATCCCCTAAAAGGCAATGCTGTATGGTAACCCTGGGTGGTATATTATATCGGGTTTTAAAGACTTCTAAGCCCTCGAGAGTATCTACCAAACTAACGAATCAACCCATCTAGAAGGTAAAAGGAAAAACTGCTAAAGAATAAGGAAAAGAATTGTAGGCCGAGGAAGAACAGGAACCTAAAGTCAATGTATGAACTAAATGGTACTTACGGAGAAGTATGAAATGAGCATCTCGGATCGCTTCTTTGGAGGATTGAAAATTCAAGAAATGGACTCGCCGCTTCCTTTATATAAGAAGGCAAAATGAGCGGGAAAGTTCCCGCTCGAATTCCCATTGATAATATCCACTGTATGATTTTAATCGCACCATAGAACGTGGGGGACAGAGCACCATGTGAAGCAATTAATGGGGCGTTGCGGATGCCGAAGCGTCAGGAGCGTGTTCAGAGCAAGTGAAAAGACGCTATCACGTGGGAATGTTCACTGAGTGTGTGAAGTTCTGAAGCAAAAATCAAAACCCCAATTTCCTCAGTGGAGAAAAAAAGGTGGTGTTTTGAGGGACTATTGTGAGGATAAGTTGGCCGAGTAAGTGAGTTGGGCCGTGGGCCGTGCTCGAGGGCACATAGAAACCTGAGGATGGTCATAAGATTTATTAAGTTTTGGGATCAACAAGCCGACAAGGAAATATAATAATGAACTAGTGGTAGTTCCTGAGGAGCCAAGCTTCCTCGGGAAAGCATTGTGGAAGGTTGGGACCCAGCCACCTCGGGAATGCTGTACAAAAGGTAATCATTCTTTTGTGGATAAGCTTCAAGGAAGGTAGCCAATAGCAAAGGAAGAAATATCTGCGAAGAAAGCTGCTACCACCATATTAAATGCTCTGCACCTAACCAACTGGTTGCATTTATGTGGAAATGACACCTGAACAGTGATATCTCAATTCACAACTATTCATAAAGTTTCCAGAAGGTTTTAGATGGGACAAGCATCCAAGAGATCATCTAAAAGGTCAACAAGTGGAAGGATGGGATGAAGGATGGAAGGAAAGGAAGGAGGAAGAACACCTTGTATTGAGATAAACTTGATTGAATATAAGAACACCTCATCCTCGGACTTGACCAAGGAGTGTTATTTCTATCAAATTGTGCTTTTTGTCTTCTTGGCATGAATCTAGTCAATCATGGCCCCTACTTAATTTGCTGAGATGTTTTCCTGTAAAATTCATTCTCTAACAAATATATTGTTTTGGGCTTGTTAGGCCATCATCCATTGTTGGTGGTGGGGTTCTAATTTCTAGTCCTTACAATGGTAATCCCATATTAAAAGTAGAGAATTAAAAGAGAAATTATATCGATCTAATATTTAAAGTTTGCTCAAGAAAACTTTCTGTTTAAGGATCACTTGGGTGAACATTGAGTAGAGTTCAAGTTTTAATGAATACTCAAGTAAGTGTCTTGTAAAGATTGACTGAACTTTCTATTTAAGGTCATTTGAGGTTTGCTTGGCATTTGGTTGAGTGAAGTTGCTTAAACTTCAGTTTTCTATAGAATTGTGCAGACAAGTGAGCCTAAAAGATTTCACTATTACTAACATTTACTGATTGTTGTTAGCTGTATTTAGAGTATCTCACTCTTTATTGGTGACTTTTTAATAATGTCTCTTCATTCTTTATATATGTTATTTTTTCCATATACAGTAAAAGGATTGAAAAATATAAAGAAATTCTATGAAGTATCCAAAATTGCTATTTGTAAAGCAATTATACTGGTCTAATGTTTATATTTTACTTGAGTGAAAATTCTTTTTGAAGGTCGCTCGGGTGAGTGTAGCTTGAAGATAGAGTAAAGTTCTTGTTTTCAAGATTGCTTTAGAGAGTGTCATGCAAAGATAAACCAAACTTTATGTTTGAGGCCATTTGGGGTTTTCTTAAGGCCATGTTTGGTAATTGTTTTCGTTTTCTATTTTTGTTTTCTGTAAGGTTGAAATTTATCAACCATCTTGTTGGCTTTATTCCGTGCCAATTTGCTTGTAATTTAGCACTTAGTAACCCTGTATTTAGGTGGGATTCATGTAAGGGTAGTGTGTGAAGAGAGTGTGAAGAAAAGCTCAAGTTTGTGCAAAGAAGCAGAGTTTCGCTGCTAGGACTCGCGGCTGACTCGCAACTGCCAAGCCGCCAACTGTAGGCACGTGAGAAGCACACAGGGGAGCTGAAGGGTCGCGCCAGCTGTCGCACTACAGGACAAAAGTCCCAAGCTGGCCAGGCCGTTACTTCGCGACTTGAACTCGCGACTTGGACAAGCCACGAGGTCAAGCCGCCAACTTACCCTGTTTGGCAAAAACTGACTCTTCGTATTCCAAACACACACTACTATATATAGACCCTTATACCCACTAAATTGAGAGAGCTTCCAGAGAGAATTTTGTGAGAGAAACACTAGAAAAAAACAAGATTGATTCATCCACAATCTTTACCTTAGAGTCTCTACAAATTCCTCTACTCTCTTCCTCTCCATTGTCATACCCTTGAGAGGTTCTTTTCCAAATCTTTATCTCACCATACCCACGTCTGTGAGAACGTTTATTTGGTGCTTTTGGGAAGCAGTTAGGAATGAACCAATATACATTGGTTGATCCTATGGTCTAGTAGCGGAATCCGGTAAGGTAGAAAAGAAAAAGGTTCGGCGCAACCTCGTTGGAGCAGGAAGCTTGGAGGGCTTAGGTACCTAGGTAGATTAGACTTGGAGGGTCTATTGTTGTTCATGTATCCCAACTACATTTTCTAGTGGATTATTGACCGCTTGGAGGGCGGCGGAGAGGTTTTACCCCGAGGGCTTCGGTTTCCTCTCCGATAACACATCGCGTGTTGTCCTTGTGTTTGCATCTCTCTTCCCTTTATCTTTACCATTTAATTACTGCTGTGTTTGTGATTATTTATGGTTTAGATTGTTTATCAATTCTATTATAAGCTTGTTATCATTTTCCGCACATACATTGTTTGACATAAAGCTTGAATTGGTATTTTTGTAATTGGAGGTCTTAACGTTCAAGGGTGTTTTAGACACATATTGAACTTTCATTTTCTGTTTTTAAAATGAAAAACACGTTTGGTTAGTTGAAAGGAAAAACACATTTTCCAAATACAAAATTCGGGAAATTTGTTTGGCAGTTATTTTTGAAAAAGTTGAATTTTGTTTTGTTTGATTAATTTTTTTTTAAATTATATTTATTCTAATTCAAAAACACATTTGCTTTAAAGTATTTAAAATCCTTACACCTAAAGGAATTATAAAATCAAATGTTTTGTATATAACATTCAAGCCTGAAGTTTCATCAATACGATTTAGGCGCTAAATATTGAGTGAAAAAAAAGTGGAAGCACGGGAAAAGTTTTTGTCAGTCATGTGGATCGAACCAGTGTGCTGGTTCATTAATAGGCCGTGTAAACTAGCGTGTGTGTGTGTGTGTCTGTGTTTTTTTTTTTTTTTTTTTGACTGAAAAAACTGTGTTTTCTAAGGAGAGTGAAAACTGAAAAATAAAAACAACTCAAGACCTATTTTTAGTTTCCTTCACAATATGGAAATTGGAAATAGTTTTTGATTTTTGCCTAAAATAAGTTACCAAACAAGTTTTTTGCCTTAGGAAACAGAAAATTATTTTTGAAAACAGAAAATTGAGGAAAAAAATGGTTACCAAACATAAGGTTGACTCAAAGTGAAATAGTTCACTTGAACAAAGTTAATTGAAACTTTTTTTTTTGGGTTGGTAAAATTGTTATTGTAGGGCCTAATAATCTGGCAACCCCGGCCCACCTTATATCCAGCCCAAGGCCCATGCCGAGGATAAAGACACGTCTGAGGAGGAAGGCAGATAGGCCAAAACTGCCAGGAGACATCGCCGAGGACGATGTTGTCCTCGGACGGCCGAGAACATCGAAAGGGGAAGTAACGAGCCACCAGGAGCGGCCTTCCTGAGCGTCCAAAGAGAAAGAGCAAGTACAACGTGTCAGCAATGGAAGCATGGTGGAGGAGCAGGTCCAGGATGAACTGTCACCTCCATATTAAATGCCCACAACTAACGTCCTGGCCGCATTAACGAGGAGAGGACCCCTGAACAGTGCTGCCTTGGTTGCTGCAACCCACAGGAAGAGTGGGAAGGCGGCTGATGGGACAGGCACTCAAGTAGCAACCTGGTTGATCAACAAATGTAGGGCTAGGATCAATTGAGAGAGGGGTATATAATGTAAGAAATCCCTCTGGAAAGAGGGACGGGAAATCTGAACTATAGAATACTGTAGCAACATGTATTCTCCCAGAAACCCTTATAACCGATCACTAAAGAAGTAATAAGAACTGCAAGCTCTCGAGAGTAAGGCCGAGGAGCACCATTGTGCATTTTAACCCACGTTCATGCTATTAAATCCATATGCAACCGTGCCTGGCCGTTGCATCCCTCACTAGGGCCTAGGTCTTGAACCCGCTCTCTACAAATTCATTGTACAGGGCTAGCTGGGCTTGAGTCCACTCTTTCAACATTAGAAGTGCTCAAACCCGGTCCCTACAATTGGCGCCGTCTGTGGGAAGAACTTGTGCGTTAGTAAGGGCAATGATCAAGCATGGTAGGATCAGGCCCTCATCAAGCAGGTCCCCATCAGCCTGAACCGGTCAAGCCCCAGCACCAGGGTAACTTCGCCAACCCTGAGCGCGATCGAAATGAAGAGAACAGAAGATTTCGAGAGGGAAGTGTACACACCACCTAAACCAGTAGCAGCTACTCGCGTGGAGACAGCCATGTACCACAGAGACAAAACAACAACCGGGTCATACAGCCAAAGAAGGGTGGAAGCCACGTAACCCAAGGGCGGAACGATGAGCAGGCCATGCAGCGGGAGATAGATGACCTGAAGAGGAGGCTACGCCATGCACAACGAAGGCGATCTCGACCTAGCCCCGACCTGCCCTCTGAAGATGAAAGCGATGATGATTATAGGCAAAGATCGAGAACTCCCCCGAGTGAGACTTTCTCTCATGAAGAAGAGCACTACCGGAAGCGCAAGCGTGAAAGCCCATCCCCTAGGGGCTTGGGGTACGATGCCATGAGCAGGGCGCTGGATCAACTATCCAAATTGCCCTTCACGCGCCATATAGAGGGGGCTGCACTTCCTCGGCGGTTCCAACAACCAACCTTCTCCATCTATAACGGCAAAATGGACCCCGTGAAGCATGTGAGCCAGTTCAACCAGAGGATGGCCGTTCATTCCAAGAACGAGGCATTGATGTGCAAGGTTTTCCCCTCCAGCTTGGGCCCAGTGGCGATGAGGTGGTTCAATGGCTTGAGGACGGATTCCATAAGTTCGTACAGACAACTGACCCAGGCCTTTGGCTCCCGCTTCATTACAAACAGCATAGAGCCTCGGCCCTTGAGCGCGCTACTATCTCTGACCATGCATGATGGAGAGACTTTAAAGGCCTACTCGGGCCGATATTGGGAGGTATACAATGAACTGGAGGGCAATTTCGACGACGTCGCCATCAGCACCTTCAAAAACGGCCTCCCAACTGGACATGGCCTGAGGAAGTCCCTTACAGGTAAGCCTGCCACCAATGTGCGCCAGCTGATGGATCGGATCGACAAGTACAAACGGGTGGAGGAAGACCAGCTGCAAGGCAGAGGAAAAGAGAAGGCCATCCCTCAGGAGAGGAGGGATTCCAGGCCGAACCGATATAACAGCACCCACCCGAGAAGGGACTTGGCGGGGCAATCTGGAGCAACCGACACACAAGCTGTCCACGCCGCATTCCGAGAACCAGTACACAGGGTGCTGGAGAAAATCGAGAACGAGCCATACTTCAGGTGGCCGAATAAGATGGTGGGAGAATCCACGAAGCGCAATCAGAACCTTTATTGCCAGTACCATAGGGACCACGGACATACCACGGAGAACTGTAGGAATCTCTGGAGCTATTTGGACCAGCTAGTCCGAGAAGGAAGGCTGAAGCACCTTCTGCATCACCCCGGTGACCATCAAGGCCGGACCCATCAGGAGCCCCAGAGAGATAACGCCCTAAGGGAGCCCGCGGGGACGATCAATGTAATCTTGGCGGCACCAGGAAGAACAGGCACGCGCCCTTCACGATTGTTGTCTGTAGCCCAGCTGCCTGCCGAGGAGTCCCAGCCAGAGCCGAGAAGGGTCAGGAGAAATCTTCACCCGACCATGAGCTTCTCGGAGGAAGACAAGATTGGAACCACCCAGCCTCATGATGACGCTCTAGTGATCACACTCAGAATTGGGGACTACGATGTGAGAAGAGTGATGGTGGACGGTGTCAGCGCGGCCGAGGTCATGTACCCAGACCTCTATAAGGGGCTGGGGCTAATGCTGGAGGACTTGACGCCCTATAGTTCTCCCTTGATGAGCTTCGATGGGAAACTCGTCTTCCCAAAGGGCATGATCAGGCTGCCCATCCAGACCGGCCCAGAAGTGGTGGAGGTGAACTTTATAGTGGTGGACACCTACTCCCCCTACACGGCCATCGTAGGAAGGCCCTAGCTCCACACCTTAAGGGGCGTTGCCTCCTCCTTGCACCAGAAGGTGAAATTCCCATCAGGGGATCAGGTCCTAGAGATCCGTGGTTGTCAGCCCATAGCAAGGTAGTGCATGGTGGCTGCCATATCACATCGGCTCGACGCACAGCCCTCGGCTACTGCTGAGGAAGACTTATAGCAATCAAAGACCCCGGTGGCGCCTCCTGATGCAGCTGCCGAGGAAGCAAAATGTGAAGATCTCGAGAAAGTGGTAATTGGTGATGATCCGGAGAAGTTCTTTCGAGTCGGAGCGCGGCTGCCTCCCAAGGAGCAGGAGGAGCTAGTTGAGTTCCTCAAAAGCAACATTGACATGTTCGCGTGGGATGCCTGTGATGCCCCAGGGGTCGATCTGTCCTTCATCTGTCACCATCTCAACGCCAATCCGTCCATAGTGCCCAAGAAACAGCCGCCCCGGCGCCCATCAAGAGAGCACGCTGATGCAATTAGGGAAGAGGTGAATAAGCTTAAGCGTGCAGGGGCTATCAAAGAGGTGTTTTACCCTGAATGGTTGGCCAACATTGTGGTGGTCAAGAAGAAAAGCGGAAAGTGGAGAGTCTGTGTGGACTTCACCGACCTAAATAGGGCATGTCCAAAAGACCCGTTCCCCATGCCTCGAATAGACCAGCTGGTGGACGCAACCACGAGCCATCCTCGGATAAGCTTCCTAGACGCCTTCCAAGGCTATCATCAAATACCACTAGCCCTGGAAGATCAAGAGAAGACAGCCTTTGTGACGCCCGTCGGGAACTACCACTACAAAGTAATGTCGTTCGGTCTGAAGAACGCAGGGTCCACATATCAAAGGATGATGACGAGAATGTTTGAGCCGATGCTGGGCAAGAGCATCGAGGTTTATGTTGATGATATGGTGGTAAAGAGTAAAGTGGTGTCCGAACATTTGGGGGACCTCGGCCGTACCTTTGACGTCCTGAGAAAGCACAAGCTGCGCCTAAATGCTTCCAAGTGCTCGTTTGGCGTGGGCTCTGGCAAGTTTTTGGGGTATATGATCACCCACAGGGGAATCGAAATCGAACCTGACCAGATCAAGGTTATTCATAATCTAAAGCCTCCGTAAAACCCCAAGGAGGTCCAGAAGCTTACCGGCATGATCGCGGCCCTGAATCGGTTTATTTCCAGGTCGGCTGACAGGTGCAGGCCCTTCTATCTCCTGATCAACAAGTGGAAGGGATTTGAATGGTCTGAGGATTGTGTCATGGCCTTCCAGCAACTCAAGGAGTACCTATCCCGGGTGCCTATCATGTCCAATCTTGAGGCCGACGAGGTCCTATACGCATACATTGCAGTAGCGCTCCACGCTGTGAGCCTGGTGCTAATACGGGACGACAATGGCATCCAAAAGCCAGTCTATTACGTTAGCAAGTCGCTGCATGAAGCTGAGGTCAAGTACCTACCCTTAGAGAAAGCCATACTAGCTATGGTTCACGCTACACGAAAGCTCCCCCATTATTTCCAAGCTCACACAATGGTTGTCCTAACCCGATTACCCTTGAAGTCTGTACTTCGGACCGCTGATTACACAGGAAGGATCGCCAAATGGAATACAATTCTAGGGGCTTTCGACGTCAAATACATGCCTCGGACCTCCATAAAGAGGGCAAGTTCTGGCTGATTTGATGGCCGAGTTCGCTGAACCTACAGTAGAGGGGGCAGCCAGGATAGAAGCCTTGACGAAATATCAGTTGGGGCAGTCTCTATCCCAGGGTCACCATGTTGGAAGGTATACGTTGATGGCGCGGCAAACCAGAGGGGGTTTGGAGTGGGGCTAGTCTTAGTATCCCCTGAAGAGCACGTCATCGAAAAGTCCCTGAGGCTCGGGTTCTCGGCCACGAACAACGAAGCCGAGTACGAAGCATTATTGCAAGGGATGGTCATGGTGCAGAAGATGGGGACGAAAGTCGGTGAAGATGTTCTCGGATTCGAGATTGGTGGTAGGCTAGGTAGAGGGAGAGCTGGAGGCCAGAGATTCGAGAATGCAAGAGTACCTGAGCCAGGTCAGGCGGTTGCAGTTGAAATTTGATCTTTTTAGCTTGTCTTATATTCCTAGGAATGGAAACACCCATGCCGATTCATTAGCCACACTCGCCACTTCCTCGGCAAGGGATCTGCCTCGGATCATACTTGTAGAGCATCTGGAAAAAGTGAGTGAGACGGCAAAAGGCACGATCTGCATCCATCACGTTGGGGTGGGTCCCAGCTGGATGGACCCCATAGTGAGGTTCCTCAAAGATGATGTCCTGCCTGAGGAGAGGTCAGAGGCTGAAAAGATACGAAGGAATGCTTCTCGATTCTGGTTGTCCGAGGACCATAAGTTGTATAGGCGCTCCTACTCTGGACTATACCTGCTATGTGTTCACCCTGAAGCAGCAGAATTACTGCACGAGGGAATCTGTGGGAGCCACACAGGAGGAAGATCCATATCTCACCGAGCCGTCACACAAGGATATTGGTGGCCGGGAATGCAGAAGGATGCCCTAGAATATGTCAAGAAGTGTGACCAATACCAAAGGTTCACCCCAAATATTCATCAGCCTGGGGGGTCCTCAACCCTTTGTCCAGCCCCTGGCCGTTTGCCCAGTGGGGCTTGGACATTGTAGGCCCTTTCCCCAAAGCACCAGGGAATAAGAGGTATTTATTGGTTGCCACGGACTACTTCACCAAGTGGGTTGAAGCCGAGCCATTGGCCAACATCAGGGATGTGGATGCTAAGAAATTCCTTTGGAGAAACATTGTCACACGATTCGGGGTCCCTCATACCCTCATTTCGGATAACGGGCTCCAATTTGACAGCAAGGCCTTCAGAAGATACTGTTGTGAACTTGGGATCACAAACAGGTACTCAACTCCAGCCTACCCTCAGGGAAATGGACAGGCCGAGGCGGTCAACAAGGTCATCGCCAATGGGCTTAAGAAGAGACTGGATGACGCCAAGGAAAGATGGGTAGAGGAGTTGCCACACGTTCTTTGGACGTACCGTACCACACCACGGCGGTCAACGAGGGAGACACCTTTTGCCATGACTTATGGGGCCGAGGCTGTCATCCCCCTGGAGACAAACTTCCCAACGCTAAGAACGAGCTCTTTCACTCCAAGCAGCAATGATGAACTGCTGGGGAAAAGCCTAGATCTGGTTGATGAACGAAGGGAACGAGCAATGATCCAGCTAGCCTATTACCACCAAAAGCTCAAGTAGGGGTATGATGTCAATGTGAAGCTCAGACCACTAACACCGGAGAACCTGGTGCTGAGGAAAGTTGTAGGGGCTACCAAGAATCCTTCCTGGGGAAAGCTGGGGCCTAACTGGAGGGGTCATATCGAATTACCTCGGTAGCGGAGATAGGTGCATACTACCTAGAGGACCTAGATGAAAAACCTGTACCTCGTCTGTGGAATGTAAATAACCTGAGGAGGTATTATTATTAATGAAAGCATCCTTTTTCTTGTGATTCGAATTTTAGTTCTATTATGATTATATATCTTATGTTTTGGCGGCCACCTAAGGTACTAGACCGAACCACTTCAAGAAAAACCTGGGTACTAGACTAAACCAAGGTCTTGCATGATCCTCGGACTCAAACCTATGGGGAAACTAACCACTTCAAGACAAACCTGGGTACTAGACTGAACCAAGGTCTTGCATGGTCCACGGACTCAAACCTATGGGCAAACTAGCTACTTACAGGGGGATTTAAGTGTTAAACAGAACCAAGGTCTTGTATGGTCCTCGGACTCAAGCCAATGGGGAAACTAGTTACTTACAGGAGAATCTAAGTGTTAGACGGAACCAAGGTCCTGCATGGTCCTTGGATTCAGACCTCCGATGAAACTCGCTGCCCTTGGCAAAGGCATAGATAAACACAAGCCCACGAGCATCGCTCAAGGCATTCTAAAGCGCATTGAACCTAACCCCTTAGCATTGTCAGCACCTAATGGCTTTCCTAAGTATTTTCTACTGCTTACAGTACCTAGTTCATGTGACGTAGAACCAATATTGTGAAGCTAATAGTTAAAGCTCAGGTTATGTTAGTAGTAAAACTCATCACAATGACAATTAACGCATAAGGTAAAAAGAGATGATTCATACATTCAACTTAGAAGTAGCAGTACAGCGCTAAAAAAAAAAAGGGGAAGAGAGAAGCAACAACAGCAAAAGCAGAAAACAAAAGGTAAAAGCTAGCTAAGGTAGCCTAGTTCTTCAACTTAAGCCTTACTCCCCCTTGGGAGGATGTCCAGAGGTGTCCTCGAGGTCCTCAAAGCTTTGACCAAGGGGAACCGCCTGCAGAGGCATCACCATGAGAGCTGTCTCCTTAGCTGGAGGGGCAACTCTGGGAAGGTCTCCCTCGGCAGGAAGAGCCTGAGAGCCAGCAGCAGGGACCTGAGGGCCAACAGAGGACTTCACCACATCTGAGGGCGCTTCCAAGTTACTGGTTTCCCCTTCCTCTGGCACCTTCTGATGCTCAGCATCCTCGGCAAACCTATCGATGGAAGTGGGATCCTTGGCAGCGTCGGCCCGGTCCCCGTCAAACTCTCGGATAGTAGGAAGGTAGTATACTCTCTCGGCCCTCCTAAGGTCAGACGAGGCCTCGACCCCCGCTTGGTTGAGGGCCTCTTCCTAAGTCCAGGAGCAGTAGTGCCGGCATACTTCAGGGACTTGAGCCTTAAGGGCAGCCTCAGTCTTAGCCTCTTCCTCAGCTTGCTCTCTAGAGCCTTCGGCTTCTGTCCGCGCAGACTCAGCCTCGGCTTTAGTTCTCAAAGCCTCGTCCCTGGCTTGCTCGGCAACGCCCCTGGCTCCCACCGCCTCGGCCAACTGCTGCTTTAAGTCAGCAATGTGCTCCTTAGCAATTTGCAGTTGGCCTTCAATGTCTTGAAGGCGCCTCGTCTGGTCGGCGGCCTACTTTTGAGCGCCAGCCAAGCCTGACACCGCACTAACTCTGGCCTTCGTCGCCTCCTTTAGAGCCTCCCTTGCCTTTTTGAGGTCGCCCTCGGATTTGCTAAGAATTCGCGTGGCCTCCAGGCGGTTGTCACGCTCTTGCTCTAGGGCCCTGCTCTGTTTATTGGCCTCCTCTTCCAACCTATAAGTAGCCTGGACAGCCTACAAATTGAAACAAACAAACGATAAGTATGGGGACCGAGGGGTAAAATCAGCATACTCTCTAGCGGCGGATGGCTTACCATGCCCAAGTACCTCTTCATGCTGAGGATGACCTCTTGCCTCTTCAGGCCCTCCAGTTGAGCCATATCGGCAGGAAGTAGCAGGGATCTCTCCAGCGCATCAGCCACATATGCGCCTTCACCACCCCTGAAGTCCCTGAGGGAGGCGTTATCCATCAAGGGCTCCCCATGGAGCATTGGGGCAGGAAGCCATGCCTGGGCCTCGGACTGCACAGCCACCTCTCCCCCTTGGCCCTAGTGCCCAGTTTTCTGCTGCTTAAGAGGGCACCGAGCCTCATCCTCCTCGGGGGAAGAACGAGTCCTCTCAGCTCCCATAGGCCCCTTGCCCTTAAGGTCCTTCTTGCGCTTAGGATCAGCAAGCTCGGGCCTCGGTGGAAAGCTCGGCTGAGGTGGAGGAGGAGGAAGCTTAGACTGGGAAGAAGACGACCTAGTCCGAACAGACTGAGACTTGGACGGTGAAGGAGGAAGCTTGGGTTGAGACTTCCTCGGCTCGTCCCTCCCTGGCTGACCCTCAAGTAGGTTAAGTAGGCTGGATTGGGGTTGCCTCTTGAAACCCATCTCGGCCTGGGGAGTGGTCCTCGCAGAGAAAAGGTCCGCCTCGGTCAAATTAGGGTCGCCCAAGTCACCCGAGGGATCCTCGGACGGGTGGACTTGGTCAAACGCCCCAAATTCGTCCTCGGATGGACCCGAATCGGCGAATCCTTCTTCTCCTCCTAGCTCTTCTCCCTCAGCTTCCGCAGCTTGAGTGGAAGTAGAGGGTCCTGCCAACGGAGTACCTTCAGGAAACGAAAACCCTTGCTCCACTACAGTTATCTCGCGGAGCCGTGGATCACCGGCTTTGATCACGTGCTTCGGAGCCGGAAATGACTTCTGGGTCGGATCGTAACCGAGGATCTTGTGGGCGGCTCTAACTTGGTTATCGGCCTCGTTCAGAAAGATCTCCGCCCTGGGAACAGCTTCCAAGTCCTCCTTGTTGACCAAGTTAAAATGACGCTCGAAGGCGTGTGGATCTGCAGAAAGAAAAACAAACTCCTGTCACCGACCGAACAAAGCGGATCAAAAAAAAATAACTAGACCCTCTCCTACTTTGAGTACCCCACCTGGTGTCCCCTCCTTCATCGGACAGTGAATGCCATCGTGCCACTCCCCGAAAACGAGGAGAAAGTCTTTTATTCAGACCTGTGAGGGATTTCACTTGTCGGACCGTGTGCCTTACCAATCCATCCAACCACCAATTGGTGAAGGATGAGGGGGCACAAATCTTTTATAGCATTCGATCGCAGACCAAGCCCATTGGTATTGGAGCGAATTGTGAAATCCCTCACAAGACCCTTGCTGGACTTGGGAAGACACTGAATAAGCCGGACCTTATCGTCCTGCGTCTTCATGTAGTAAGACTTACCCTTTAGCTGTTGAAGGTTGTAGCACCAATTTACATCATGGTGGGTCAACCTCAACCCCATCCTCTCATTTAAGGCGTCCACACAACCCAGGATCCTAAACACGTTGATGGCGCACTGAGTGGGGGCCAACCCAAAGTACCTAAGGTAGCCCCTCGTTATCGGCCCCATAGGGATCCTCATACTGCCTTCAAGGAAGGCGATCATGGGAATGACGACCTCCCCCTCCTTCCTCCGGATACACCATTCCCCTTCTGCACAATACCTCAAGCCCACGTTATGGGGTATCTTGTAATCAGCGATGAATTTCTCCATCGCCTCCTCAGACTCAACTAATTTCTTAAATCTACCCATCCCCAACAACGACTAAAAGACTCGAGAAAGAGCAAGGGAAAGAAAGGAGTCAGAGAAGAAGTTTGAGCTAGAGAGAAGAAGACTTACAGAAATGAGGAAAAGCTCCTCGGACAGGCTTTTTGTGCTGAAAAAGGCGTGGGTGTAGTTGGAGATTTGACCGAATTCAATGAACGCGCGCGAGAATTCTTAAATGCCAAAGTGAAAAGCCAATCGGTTCAAATGGGCATTTATATCCCCAACTAAAGGTAACTGCGCGAGTTTTCGCGCCCACAAAGTTGAAGAAAGCCCAGCCGTTGGATTAGCATCACACCGTTGAACGTGAAGAGCACGGAGCCGCCAGAATTTAATGAGGGCACGCCCCGCGTGCCGAAGTGCCAGGAACGTGCCTTGGACAAATGAAGAGACTCGGGCGCTGACGGAAGACAAGACGTGACAAGCCATAACAATGGCTCGAGGGCATCAAAATCCTCATCCCCGTCCGAGGAGCCGAACAGTAGGATTTCGAGGGGCTATTGTGGGGCCTAATGATCTGGCAACCCCGGCCCACCTTATATCCAGCCCAAGGCCCATGCCGAGGATAAAAACACGTCCGAGGAGGAAGGCAGATTGGCCAAAACTGCCAGGAGATATCGCCGCGGACGATGTTGTCCTCGGACGGCCGAGACCATCGAAAGGGGAAGTAACGAGCCACCAGGAGCAGCCTTCCTGAGCGTCCAAAGAGAAAGAGCAAGTACAACGTGTCAGCAATGGAAGCATGGTGGAGAAGCAGGTCCAGGATGAACTGTCACCTCCACATTAAATGCCCACAACTAACATCCTGGCCGCATTAATGAGGAGAAGACCCCTGAACAGTGCTGCCTTGGTTGCTGCAACCCACAGGAAGAGTGGGAAGGCGGCTGATGGGACAAGCACTCAAGTAGCAGCTTGGTTGATCAACAAATGTAGGGCTAGGATCAATTGAGAGAGGGGTATATAATGTAAGGAATCCCTCTGGAAAGAGGGATGGGAAATCTGAACTATAGAATACTGTAGCAACCTGTATTCTCCCAGAAACCCTTATAACCGATCACTAAAGAAGTAATAAGAACTACAAGCTCCCAAGAGTAAGGCCGAGGAGCACCATTGCGCATTTTAACCCACGTTCATGCTATTAAATCCACATGCAACCGTGTCTAGCCGTTGCATCCCTCACTAGGGCCTAGTTCTTGAACCCGCTCTCTACAAATTCATTGTACAGGGCTAGCTAGGCTTGAGTCCACTCTCTCAACAGTAGAAGTACTCAAACCCAGTCCCTACAGTTATTTATAGTCACTGATTGTTATTAATTGTATTTAGAGTGTAATGAGTCCTGACTCTTCATTGGTGAAATTTTAGTGCATGTTTAATATTATATGCATGTTTAACCCCCAAAAAAAAAAAAAAAAAAAAGACATTTTAGTGCTACCTCTTTAACTATGTCTCTTCATTCTCTCTCTCTCTCTCTCTCTCTCTATATATATATATATATATATATTTCTTTCATATTCACTAAAAGGGTTGAAACAAGGAAATTCTGTGAGTTCTCTAGAATTTCTATTGTAAAATCTAGGTGGTGTTGTATCTTGGAGACAATTACCTCTAACCCGTTAGCAAAATATTCTACAAGGACTCAAGGAGGATCTCATGTGCGTCATTCAAAGTAATAATTGAATGATAGACATTGACTCTTCACTCACATGGCTCAAAGTCTCACTAGTTTCATTTTGGTAAAAAGACGGGATGGGGTTCAAAAATAAATGAAAGAAATTCAAACAAATAAAGAATCCCGTAGACAAATACCATATATATATATATTCCATCAGTCTCCCAGAATCAATTTAAATTTACAGAGAAATAGAATTATCTTTCCAAGAAACCCTTGGTTACAGGAGCTGTTTATACATAATGAACATGTGATGGTTTGATAGATAGACCAGTAGACCACTACTTTGCTACACTGTCTGTAACCCCTCCCTATAATCATAGGTTGGTCAATCTATAATCAAAAACAAAAAAAAATCCTAAGCTCTTCCCTAAGGAGAGTAAAATCAATGCCAACACCACACCTGGCGTTTATATCGTACGCTCTGTGCATCATCCCAGGAAAAGTTCATGGGCATCATTGGAAAAAGAAAATGGTGTATACAGCTCCAATGAGCAAAAAATTCAAAGTTTAAAGGTAGGAATTTCAGATGTAAAGCCTTGTGTGGTCTGGTAAATTAACCGAGACAATAAATTTCTATAAGGATCGCCTTCTCTTTTTTCCTTCAAATAAGCAAGGCACCTTCCAACCTCAGACTTGACTTGTAAATATAATTCATGAGCTTTGTCCCTGTCTTTTAATTCCTGCTTCATCCCTTCAGAACATGATTAAAAAATAAGGTTAACAATCACTTGCATCTTCTTACCTCATAAAGAAAAACAAAAAAACAAAAACTTGCATAAAAAATTAGACCTATTAAAGCTCAAACTTCCAATGACTACAGCTCAAGCAGAGGCACAGGTTACAACGGTCCTAAGATTCAGGTAAGATATAGACAAATTGAAGAATGAGGTTGAAATACAGTACCTACAATATTTATTTGCTAATGTGGCCCTGCATAACAAACATCCTCTACAATACCATGTATTAGGCTATATACTAGGGTGTATGACTTAGGGATTCATAAGAACACATGTTTCATGTTTTCGGTTGGAAATGATAAGCTATAATCATATCAATGACCATACTGAGATGCCATATCAGTGCAGGTTTAAACAAAATTCCCTTAGCAGCGAAGAGAATGGCATGGATAGATATGATTACAACTAGATGATTGTTGCTTGAAATTATTCTTCTTTGGCTGCTTCTAATGAATTGGGTATTTTGCATGATGATCTACCAATTGAATTTGTTTCCAATCCAGGGGATATCTAAGGTGGCCATCAGTCCCAATTAGATGCACCGCAATATTGTAAAGCCATTTTTCAAAGGTGCACTTTCATTTTAAAGAGGCCTTCAAAATTTTTTTATAAAAAATTCTTGCTTAGGCTTAACTTGTTACAGTACTTTATTACTAGCATCAGACATTCAAAGATATTGGTCATCTAACTAATAGCCATACCTTCTGTTTCAATGGGTTTGCCGAAGTAATAATAAAACCGACCAGGAAATTTTGGTAGAATTCCTGGCAAATGTACATCTTGGTTTGCCACCTCCCCAGTAGTATCAGTCCTACAATACAAGTTCATGTTAATATTAAAATAAGGAACAGGAAGGAAAAGGCAAAATAAATTTGAGACCAAATTTATGGAAAGAAAAGATCCAATGGAAGTGAATGCCAGAGGAACTTAATATACCTTATATTTCCAGCCTCACTTGTTAGCTTCTCTATTTGATTCTTGAAGTAAGGAATCTTCATTAGGTCATCATAATCAAAAACTACCTATCAGTTGAAGAAACCATTTATTCATTAGAGAAAAAACCAGTAAAACCCAGTGAAAAAAATGTGAATCTAAATATAAACCAGCCAGAAACAGCAAATAGCAGTAAGGTAGATATGTCAAGTTTAAACTTTTCTTCAAAGCAATTAGCATGTCATACCCTTCTCAAAAGAACTTCTCTATCTCATTGTGTCCAGGGACACTGATAAAAAAGTTCACCTTAATTTACATAGAAAATTATGGGGAGAAATCCTTTGTTCAGCAATTACAGTTCTCTCCACATAACACAAGTAACATTTTCGAACAAGGATAAGCATATACATGTAAAATTTTAAATTAAGATAAATTAATAAGAATATGAATATAGATCCAGGTTTCAATGTTTAGATTTTAGACAATTTGGAAGAAAGAAAGCATCAAGTGATGACCCGTGCAAGTGGTATTCAACTAGCAGCCTAGCCAGCTAGAAACTACAATTCTGTGCTGCATGCAGATATGAAGATATGTATAAATTAATAATTGATGAAAAAAATGTTACAAAGTGAAGATCTTAGCTTACTTCACTTATATCGTCTTCTCCAACAGCACCAAAAGGTATAATTTTGGCTCCAAATCTTGCAGCCATCCTGACAAACTCAGACTGTTCTGGCCATAGTAACTTGTATTCTTCACCCTAAAGTACAAAAGCCAAGCATTTCAAAACTATTAAAGTTGTATATTCTAAAAAACAAATCTCATTTTATGTTGCAATGAAATACACAATCAATACACTAGAAAAATAGTAACCATGTCTGCACATGTCAATGCATATAATTGCATAAATCACTCTGGAGCCTAGAGGTAGAGAAGACAACATTTTGCATGATGAGATCATTTAGCATTTCACCTTAGACTGTAAATTTCTTGAGTATTTTAATAATAAAGGTTAAGGTTGAAGGGGAGTTAATTTTAAGTAATAAGCTATAAATTCAATAATAACCAAAGCATTGTCATTAACTCATCCAAAGGTTTGTGAACCATTTGTTAATTCACCACCTTCTGTTCTAATTTTCGAAAAGGCAAGCAAAGTATTGGAATATCTGGGACTGCAAGTTGGTGTGGTAGCAATGGTAACGGCTACCCAACCCAAGCTGCCAGAGTTGCAGCCAATGGAAAGAGGAAAATTCTTATTACTTCTGAAGCCATGATACTGAACTTAATTCACCAAAAAAGAAGTAAACTAGAAAGGGAAGAAAAAACATGATTTAGCCTTCTTGTGTATATAATAGAAGTAAATCACGGTAAAATGTTACCTTCCGATGAAGAGCCTCACGCATGCCTCCTGGATACAGCAGGACATGGGACTTTGAAGACAGAAGCTTGAATAGGTTAGATGCTGAGACAGGAACTGCCCCCATAATTCTGAATGTGTCATATTGTGACACATCAGGTAACATTTCTCGTGTATTGTCTTTTCTCGCAAACATCATTGGATGTGCTATCCCCCTCACAAGGATATTTCTTTCCTGAAAAATATTGGCTACCAAGGGAACCAATTCAATTCCCAGTAACATGTGATAGCCTACTAGCAAGACTGGGCCCTCTGAAGGTATTCCGGCAAGGCCCCTCACAATCTTCCCATCCTCTAAAGTTGATAGCATAACAGGGCTAGTAAAAGCACCAATCCATCTATGAACATTAAAAGCGTGAGACAGTAATGTCTAAAATGTGTTTTGCCACAACCAATCAATCAGAAAACTCTACAAACAGAAATTCTACACGCTCTACTAAAGACACAGCCAACACCCTTTGGTAACTTTATAATGTTGAAACTAGAGAACAAACAGAAACACCAACTAGCACCCCTATTACAAATTGACACTATAGCATTTTCTTAAACTATAGAAAACACTAGAGGTTTGTCTGGTTTGGTGCAAGCATTCTGAAGTATATGCATATTGATCAATGTGGTATGCTATAATAAATATAGTCCACTTTCAAAGGCATTCTCCAATCTAATCTCACAGATGAAATGAAAAATTAAAGCAATCATATCCATCTGTTCTGTTAGCTACCTTTTTATCTAGTTTTAATGCGTATTGTTCTATGATAAGTTTTAATGTTTTTAGCAGACAGGATAATACAAACTGTTTTCTCTAGCTTACTAGCTGACATGTACTGACACACCCCATACTCATATATAAGCTATGCATGGACTAGTCAGGTAGCAAGAGTTTTAACATGTTATCTCAGAAAGTATCTATTAGTAAATATGACTTACTTGTTGTCTTCCACTACATTTTTGAACTCAGTAGGAGTTGGTAGCATGTAGTCTGAAACATAGTCAAGGTATTTTCCACGGCGATAGAAGCTAGCACCCTTGATGATAGTTACCAAATCAATACCATCTTCCTGCCAAACATGGGCAGAACTTCAAAATGTATCATTAAAATAATACAAGATTCATGTGATATATCTAAAACTCAAAATAATATAATTTGAGAACTGTATAATGTATTTATTTGTATGAAAAATTCAGAAATTTTGCACATAATATAAGGTTAAAGCATCTGTTTAAAAATATTAGTTTTATGTCTTGTTCACACAAATGCTGATACAAGATAATCAGCCATAAAACATACATCAAACATACATTTTCAGATATGAAAACTCCCTGCCCTCTCTTTTTTCCTTCTCATCTCCTGTAGCATAATAGAAACCTTATTATTTCCTACTGTAAGGAGAGCATTCTAGACTTACTCAGAATTCATATCTAAGTTTTGTGTGTGTTTCCAAGTAATCAAGTAAGCCAAAATAACAAGCCAAGGTATAAATTCTATTTTATACACTATAAGCTATTCTTTTTATTGCTCCTCACACACCAACCCCCCCCCCCCCCCCCAACCAAAGTTTGAATTCTGCCTGACAACTTCAGACAAGTAATGGAAAATTAAGAAAACATTAGTAATTACTCAATTACTTTTTTCCATTGAACTCTTACAAGCAGGAAAAACCACATGCAAATGAGGACACATGTACACACGTGCACACACACGGAGAGAGAGAGAGAGAGAGAGAGAGAGTCCTACCAAGAAGAGGAAATGACCACTGTTATTGAACTTACGAATCACACATTTTGGAAGTGCATGACATAGTCTTTCACCTTCCTCTTGACTAGGTAGCAACTGATCCCTTCCACTAAAACAACACACAATGAACTCCACCCAATTATCCTTGAATGTACCACAAGATCAAAACAAGAAAAGCACTACAAGTATACATTGCACAACAATGCCTTTATAATAGAAGAGGAAGAATAACAAGTTGAACAACAAAAACTGCTAATTCCACTAGAAAAGTGTTTGTGGAAACTTATAGCCTATATTTAGAAGATGCATATACCATTTATACAAGATATATGACCTCCAAATGACTGAAGCACCCATCTTCTAAAGAAAACTTATTTTAATACGCTTCACTTAATTCTATAAAAAAATGACAACAAGAAGACCAGTTACTACTAATACACTATTTGAGGAGTGAATTTTCTAAATTGACATAACCAAATGTTGAAGAAAGTTTTTGATTCGGTCAGATTGGACTTTTTTTTTTTGGTGTTGAGGAGTGTTGGCTTCATTGCATTCTATCTCATCATATTTCACATTTTGTTCTGTGATACCCGGGAATCACTGTTAATACCTCAGCTTAACCAGAGGCAAAGAAAGAGTTTCCTTTCCTTGCTAAACGTATGTTTGTTATTGTAGTAGTTTTTTTTTTTTTTTTTGGGGGGGGGGGGGGGGAGGGTGGGTGCATTTTTGGATCAAATTAATAATAAATAAATAAAAACAAATAAAAGGAGATTTAGTTTCCAAATAAGTATTGAACTGGGTTTTCTTATAGAAGAGAATAAGAACCTGGAAAGTATCAACGTTTGAGCTTTTACAGCATGCAGGCGTGAATTGGAGAATGCCGAACCTGATTTAAGCATCTGCAGCTTCCAGCGAAGTGTTTCTCTGGGTAAGATATCTGCCAGAACCTGTGAATTCAATCATCAAAATTGACAGAGGAGGAGAAATATTAGTGCAATAAGTGAGGATCGATATAAAAGATTAAGGACATGCCAGCTATTTCTGTGTGAACTCCCAACAGAAGTCGAGAGTGGTCTATATTTTAAAGTCACGTAGAATTGCAAGTGATATTAAACTTAGCCAAATCAGTTCTGTTTGTTACAATTTCAGATGGCTCAGATGAGGGCATCTAATTAAGGCATGTAAATGAAGAGTATCACAATATATTCTGATTACAGTGCTTGATATATTCAACGATGAAATATATTTAGTCTCATAGGAATTTCAATCTCTTCTGGACAATAGTTTCATACTTTAATATAACGCTAGTCTATGAATGTTCTAAAGTTGAACCTTACAGAGAGGTAAGATGAAATTGCATCAAGATCCTGTGATAGCTCTCCAACTGTTTGTTGCAGAGGAAGTCCCTTCACCACACTCTCTATTGCCGTCCTCAAAGGTTGACCTAAATGGATGTACAATTACTGACGGCAAGTAAGGAGATATATATGTATAATATATATACCTACATATATCATACACATTTATTTATTTATGGAAGTATGTGGGTATTAGTCATTAATTTGCAAATTATACATTTCTCAGCATTAATAATTTTCACCATGCTTTGGATATGGAAAGAGATACACTAAATCTGTTCCTGAATAGCAGTTTCAATTAGAAAAGAATTTGGATTTCTTATTTCAATTTCAATACGTTCATTTGAAAATAGAAATGCAACAGACTGAACCCCATATTACATGCTCTCCAATTTTAAAAGAAAAGAAGTTAATCCTAGAATTCCAACAATTTTGTCAGCAAGCCCTCTACACCTTCATTCAGTTAGGTTATACAGGAACAAAAAGCAGGCAAACATCTTTATTTACAAAGGAATGGGGACGCGGATAAATGATTTTCCAACCTAGAAATCTGTAATAAGTTCATACAAGGGAAAAAGGACTAAATAAAATAAAAAAGACCTAGAATATATCATACATAAAAGAATTTGGATTTCTTATTACGGTTTCAATACGTTCATGTGAAAATAGAAATGATACAAACTGAACCCTATATTACAAAATCACGTTTGCCTCTTTTATCTTGGCATCACATAGTCAATCACCTAAGATCAATCAGCAAATTCAACAAATCATAACCATTTCCCAAAGGTCATACAGTTGTTCGAGGATCACTAAAAATGTTTCCAGAGTCAACTGTTGGTCACTACAAGCTGAAATTCCAAGTATGACTTGAAAGATTTCAACATAATCAAGTTATCAGCAGTCTTCATTAGGGGTTTTGATGGAGGCAACAGAGAGTTTTCCCTTCTGAGGTATGATCAAATTTAAAACAAGGTGGAGACTTGTGACAAGGCTCGAATAGAATACCTATTGTGTCTGTTAGCTACAGCTTTGCGTTCTCTTCATACTCGAAAATGATTAATTAGTTGTGTTTGAGTGGTTTTAGGATGCCACATGCCGAAGTCTAGTTAGCTATATGAGAACCCCTTAATTGTTTGGAGAGGTATGTGCAGTGTAGCAAATAGGGTAGTGAAAAAAAACTTCTCTATTCTTTGTTATTTGTGAAAATGAGCTAATTGGGTGTATTTGGGGTTTAAGTTTTGAGAGAGTACCTCTATACTACCTTTGTAATATCCATATTTGCTAGTGAAATTTTCTCCTCATTGCTACCTGTGAATATAGGCCCAATGCTGAACCATGTAAATCCTTGGTGTTCTCTCATATGTGTGGTTGTGATTTTTTCAACATTTTATTCATTTCTATTAAGATCTTTCTCAAATCCATAATAAATTTCACAACCAATATTGTGTCAGAGAGATTTGGGAGGCCCTTTTCCACAACACTTGATCACACAAGTTTCTAATCCCAAAGGGAGAAGAAATCTTTCAAGACGAGAGCCTTTCAATTGGTCACACAAGTTCCTACACCCAAGAAGGGTAGGAATCCTTTTCCATCACATGGCTTACTACATATCCAACTGAAAGTGGGCTTTATTCCACCTACAGGCTGCACCCAAGTGCTGAGAATCGAGCCATTCTTCATAAATCTCCACATTGGTGGAAATCGAGCCACAAACACACATGGCATGCAGATTTGGATGTTGCTCCCAGTCTCCCAAACCCAATAACCTGAGTCTATTATTATTTCTTTTTATTTGGTTTGAAAAGAAAAAAAAAATGTAGGCCATTATTTTGGTGGTGAATCTTATATGTAATATCACCATGTCATGTTAAATTCATTTTCCTGACATAAAACTTACATATCACATGTCAATACAATACCATTCAATGAATATGAACAGGTTTGTAGGCTATGTTAGCTCCAAATGGAAATGAATATGTATTTCACACAACTAGGGGAAAAAAGAGAGGAGGAAACGGGAAAAGCAAACCTGTCATCAAACTCAACATGTTAGGAGGGTTAAAAGGGAGTTGGTCGGGAATGAAATCCAATAATGTCATTAACGGTTGTAGTTGAGATCGGCTAATAGACGTAGCTGCAAAAAGAACATTAATTAGGCAATATAAAGAGTAAGAAAACGAGGAAAAAAAATTCAAGTGAATGCCATATACTTTGAAGCTAATATTCTTGAGTGTTAAAGTGACTAAGAGCATGTTTTTTAGAAAGACCGCTCCATAGTCATAGCTCTCTATAATACCTGCGTTGCTCATTTTTATGGGGGGAAAATCTAAAGTTGAAAGCGATGGTTGTTTCAAAGAAAACTTCTTACCTGGGTTAGCCAAAATTAGCACAAGATCAATATCAGGATTAGAAGCTGCTACAGCCAATGCAAGGCATCCTCCAAAAGATTCCCCAACAAGATATATAGGTCTATTGGGTGAACGGTCGTTCTCTGACCGAATAGTTTTTTCCACCAGCTTCACCAGGTCTAAACCATGAAAATTTCTGGTAATTAGATTCAAAATAAAAAACAAAGATAAACAGTGAGTATTTTTATGTTCTATTTGTTAGATTTTGATTTTCATAAAATGTCAAATGAGAGAGACAGGTTGGTCTCATTCTCAACCAATCTCTTCATGATACGCCATTAGAATTCCGATAGGACAGCTCAGGCACTATGTTTTGATCTCAATATGAGTACCTTAAACCTCAGACCAGAGCAACAGTTGATGTGACAGTTAATGCTACACTATTTATCACCAATGATACACAGACTCTCAAGTATATTGCATGCAGTAACAAAAGGTAGTAAAGAGAGAGAGGACCTGTAAATGGTGTTTGATCCATGACAGGAATGTGCAAGCACCATGTCTCAAAAATCCTACATCCAAAGGGGAAAAAACTCATAAATTAGGCAGTGTCATATAATTATAAATTATTAGCTGGTAGCCATTCTTTCTTTCTTTCTTTCTTCTGTCTTTATATCTCTCTCGATAGCTAGTAGAGAATTCTGTGTATGAAAAGTTGCTTTCAAATTCTCCATTACTTCTATTTGATAACTCAAAGAAAAAATGATGGTACAAATTGTTCATAGAATTCAAATTGGGGTGAATATTTACTTTCCAATTCTGCGATGATTCTTAATAAGTCCAAGCCCGATGCCAAGAATGCCTGTAAAGTTCCAAAGTAAAAATAGTATATAGTGAGTACTATCCTTCATCTAGAAGAATAAGGTGGTAATAATAATAACAATAATAGTAACAATAATACTTGATATGGATACAAAGCTTAATAATAAATTTGAGATGCATACAAAAGTGAGGGTGGCACTAATTAGTTTAAACTATGTAAAAATACAATTTTGGTTATTAAATTTTGGAGTCACTGTCAATATGGTTCCTACATTTTGGTGGTTGTCAATTTTGTACCATTTAACTCATGAGCAGAAAATGATATCAAGTTGAAAATAATAGGAACCAAACTAACTACTACCAAAGTGTAGAGACCAAACTAGCAGTGACACTAAAATGATATTTTCACCCTTTTTTTTAATAGAGTTTTAACATATGGTATCTGTTTATGATGATTGTACTCATTATCATCAGACCAAGATACCAATCAATTTTTGGTATAGGCAGAAATTGAACTCCAAATTTCTTATTAAACCATTAAAGACTTTACCAATTAAGTTAACAAAAACCCACATATTTTCATCTTTAAACTAAATGGAATTCACCATCTTTTTGGATAAAATAAACTTAAACTAAGCAAATTTGATGAAAGTATATTTGATCTTCTCTAAATGAAATCTAATTAATTTAGGTAAATTCTTTTATACAAATTCTCTAATTTTACTTTTTATTTATTAATTAAACATGTGACATATATTTGCATACTTTTTGGTCGATTTTTCTCATGCATTACTATTAATACTAGTTTATTATAATTCCAAATAATTATTTGAATAAAAAAATTTAATCTTGAAATAAATATCAAAGAGGAAAAGATTTTATTTTCTTATTTTTTGGTCATTTGAAAGACTATCAAAAGAGAAAAAAGATCCTAAATTTGGAATCTTAAAAAAAAAAATGTGCTTGTATATTTTTTAGCTAGGAAGCACCTGCAAGGATACGAGTACAGGTGCGGTGCGGTTACATGGCAATTTTTGAAAAAATAGGACAAGTGCGAAGGGATACGTTTATTAATTAATTATTAAATATTTTTTATTTTTTTCCTAAAAAATTTATTTACATTTTCTATATATATATATATATATATATATATATTTTTAGTAATTAATAAAAAAATGTCATTACTCATTGCTATTCTTAAGCCAAATGATATAAATTGATGAATGTAATATCAAGTGGGTGAATAAAAAAATTAAATAAGAAATGGTAAATGATACAGAAAGATGGTCACATGGTGAGTTAAAAATGATAAAAAAAAAAATTAGAAACTTGGAACTAAAAAAAGTTAGCCAGTCATTATGTTTTTTAGGAGAAATTATAAGGTCTTCATGGTGGACCACATCATTTTTGCCTTGTGGTCCACCATTTTACTAAAAAACTCCTAGTTGTTTAAAATTTTATTGACTTAGTTTATGATAAAAATTAAAGTAAAAGATAAAAATATATAAATGCTATCTATTTAATTTAATTTTTTTTTTTACATTTTTCACATCAAGATATTATTATAATAAAATCGCATAGCCTTGAATAACTACTAGATCTTATCAACATCTCCTAAAAAATATTAGATGTGATATCTAGCTTCGCGCCATCTACAAATATTAAGGATGTAAATTATATCTATAGGCTCTAGTCCCAAATAGTGGCAGACACTTTTTGACAAAAGATTAGAAAAGAAAAAATAAAACTGAAATCAGTGTCAAAGGAAAAGCATACCTTCATCAGCCATTGAGGCATTGACAAAAGCATACCTCCATCAGCCATTTGAGTGTCTATCAGTAAGAACAAAGAATTAAAAAACTGTGTTTTGTTATGAACTTATGATAAAATGAAACACAAACAACTTTTTCACATTAACATCTGCCGTTAAAAGAAGGAAATTTTCCTTCTTTTTTTTCTGAGCGCTTAAACAAGGAAGTTTCCCTCTTAATTTTTTACTATTTACACTACTCTCTTTTAATTTTTTTAAAATAGATAACGTTTAAATTTTTTTATACTTTGCTTTTATTTTTATCATAAACTAAGTCAACAAATTTTTAAACAGGTGGGAGTCTTTTAATGGAATAGTGGACCATTAGGCAAAAGTGACGTAGTCACTATGAGAACCTTATAATTTCTCGTTTTTCAGGCCTTCCAAGATTTCATTAACTTTTTCTCCGTACACACGTCTTCCCAGTTCCCACTTCACATTTTCACTCTTCACTTTTCATATCTCTAAACACACACTCTCTCTCTCCATTCAAGCTTTCAACCTCTTTCTCTCTGTGTGTTCAAGGCTTCAACCCAGTTTGCAAATGTCTATGAATCAATGGTGCCACCACCGACCAAAACCTCTGCCCCACAAAACAAAAAGGTGCGTTTTAGGCTTTTAAAATAAAATATAAAAAAATTGTGGGATGCACGTGCAGCCATTTCCAGGCCGCACCACGCGTCCGACATGAATACGGCTACCATTTAGCCGTACCCGTGCTTCCCAGTTTTTTAGCAACTTATTTAGTTTATTTTTATTTGTAATCTTTTAAACCTCACACTTTTAGGCTCCGTTTGGGAGTTCATAAGGGAAGAGAATGGAAATGAATAGAATGGAATGTATTTAAGTAAGGGAAGTGAATGGAAAAGAATGGAATGTATTTAAGTAAGGAAAAGGAATGGAAAAGAATGGAATGGAATGAAATGTATGGAATGTATTTAAGTAAGGGAAAGGAATGGAAAATAATGGAATAGAATTAAGTAACCTTGATTAGGTATACTGTTGTCCAAATAAGAAAATCAGCAGATCTAAACCAACAGTAAGTAGGAAAGTAATTGATTGGAGGAAAAAAAAAATCATTTCATTAACTAATAATTTTTTTGGGGGAATAGGGTCATTTTTATTATATTCTTAATGAGACATCCCAAATTGATCCATTAAGTCATGTATAGGTATTATTTAAATGGAAAAAACTTAGGTGCTCCGGGAGCAATGCTGCCTCCTCTCACATGAGGGGTGGGCCCCACACTGGGGTCCTACCATGGGGCCCACCCTTCATGTGAGAGGAGGGAGCATTGCTCCCAGAGCATGTAAGAATTACCCTATTTAAATTATATTAATCACAATTGATATGATTATCAAAAAAAATAAATCACAATTGATATTCTTTAAACATTTTAAATTAATGATTTTTTTGTTAAATAAATTAAAGATTACATAAAAGAGAAATGCTAAATGCACAATATTTTCACAACAAATCCTTGGTGACCGGCTATGGTGGGCAAAAAAATAATTTTAATGGTGGACTTAGATTAGAAATAGTAACAACATGCCATTTATAATTTGTTGTAAATTATTATAAAAATATTGTGAACACAACATTACTCATCATAAAATGTATAAAAATCAACTAATTTTCAATGGATTAAATAATAAATATCATTTTTATATGTCCTTAACATACATAGTGTAATATAAGAGAAATATAATAATGGAAAAAATTCTTTTGGACTCAGTTTTCTTTTGTTTAAGGATGAGAAAGTAGAATATGCTTCAAAGAATAATCCATAAAAAAATAAAATTTAAAAAAAAAAGACAAAGACAAAGTTTAGCTACAAAATTAATTGTAGTCTAAGATTACAACCTTACTTAATAAAATAAACATTATTACATATTTTGAAAATTTAACTGTTAAATTTTGTGTTCTTTGCGCTCTTAATGCACATGTTAAATTTTATGTCAATCAAATATTATTTACTATATGATCTATAAACTTATATTTTATGCATAATTTTATATTACAAGCAATTTAAACAATTTATTGATGACATGTAAAGCAATTTAAACAATCAGGTTGAAACTTGTTTTTGGAAATGGAAAGGAGTTTTACTAAATAGATTTACTTGTAAATTTCTATCAACATATGCTCTAAATGTTCCTAAAATTAATGAGTTATATATATGACAAAAAATTGAATACTAAATAGTAAAAGAAAAAATAAGAGACATTAATATTTCAAATGAGTGTTTGTACAATTTTTTTCTTTGATATGAATATATACATAATTTTGTTTAGTAGGTCTTGCTTAGAAAAACATTTTCCACTTAAAAAAAAAAAAGAGACATTAATATTTCAAATGAGTGTTTGACACAATTTTTTTCTTTAATATGAATATGTATGTATATATATATATATATATAAGTTTGTTTAAGAGGTCTTGCTTACGTTTTCCACTTAAAAACAAAAACCAGTTTTTAATCTATTGGACTTCTTTTTGTTGACTTGCATTTTGCGATGGAAAATGTTAAAGGTGCCATAAGTTTTATTACATAAAATTTACGAACTAATATAACAATATATGTAATTCTTGGACTTCAACCATCTAATAAATAAATGTTTAAAATATATTTCGGTGATTAATGTCACATCAATTTTTAAGCTCCATGTAGTAAAATTAGTAAATATCCATAGCATTTCTCTTTTGTGGTACCAAAAGAAAATGCGATCAAAACAGAATGTTAATTGGTATTTTAAAAGAGAAGGGAAGGTTTACCAATTTAAAGTTTTAAACAACAGATTCTAACAATTAGGATAAAATGGGCATTTGGCTAAAGAGTTGCGGTCCAAAATAAATTATAAGAATTTAGGCATAGAATGTATGCATGTATGTGTATATCTTCGTTCACGCCCACTAAAGTTGAGAGGATTACATTAAAAAAAAAAAAAAATGGTTGAGAGGATTATGACTCATGACCCAATACTAATATATATAGTAGGAACATAGTATATAAAACAATTACTCATTCATCAAATTTTAAAGGGTTTTACTAATTTTGGCATATGTTAATAATCCATTTTAGGAAAATTTTTATCGGGAATTGAAACAGGAGACAAATTTTTTTGACAGCTTTTTCAATTCTCAATAAAAAATTTCTTAAAATAAATTGTTAATAAAAATTTCACCTTTAAATTTTTGTTCGGATTCCAACGATAAATTTTTTATTGGGCAAGAATATGCTGCATACAAGTTGCAGCAAATCCTTACCCGTAGTATAAAAATCCAACCACACTACAGCAATCAAGTCAATTAGTCACATGTCACTCATATGTATTGGTCCCTGAGTAATTTTGATGTCACACCTAATTACACAACTTTGCCCACAACTCGCCTATGTGGCGAGTTGTGGTTGGTGGAGGAGTGTGGCACATGGACCCACCATCAACCCTGCACCAATGGGCAAAGTTGTGTAATTGGGTGTGACACCAAAATTTTTCTTTGGTCCCTATGTCATATGTAGGTTAATTACTATGCACGGGCTGCAACTAATAGCATTGACATTTTTTTATTATTATAAATTTTGGTTCTATGTCAAGAATATTATAAATAGCAATTCTTTAATGGGTGATATTGTTTTTAATTTTTTTCTAATCTTGAGAGGAAAAGGTGGAGTTACTTATTGAATTCCAAACATGGAACCCATCACAAAGAAATGCGCACCCCGATCTTTGACCAAACCAGCCGGATTCCTCAAAGATCTGTTTTTTTTTGTCAGATACATTACTACAAAAACTTTTAGCCAATCAGAATCACACACATACAGGAACATTTTTATTCCAAAGTATTCAAATGGTTTGTAATTGAAAATCTAATCCGGCCATACTCAGAAAGATAGCAACCGGATGGGTTTTTTGTGAGGTCTTCTCCAGTCTTTCAAGTGACAATCTCCATCCCAACAATCACGCACACGCGGTGACGGTTGGTTTTGTTTTTTCTTTTATTTTGGTAAGTTACAAATTCCATCTTTTAATTTTATCGAAAATTTTATTCAATAATATTACTTTTTATTTATTCATTTCAGTTTTATAATTTTTATTCATTTTCAATGTAGTCCTTCCGTCCATTTCCACTTAAGAGGTTTCCAGTAAGTGTTCCAAAACAACATAATTTTAGTTTCTTTTTTTCTTTTCTTTTTTCTTGAATTTCCAAAACCCCGTCGGCTTTAGAAAAACTATTGGCACAGTGGGATGAATTTAGACAAAATAACTAAATTGAATTGAATAAAGGTAAAACTTTTAAGAGTGAAATAAATAAATCAAAAGTTTTAGAATTGAATTGAATTTTAAGTAAATTTATTTAGATGATGCAATTTGTAATTTACTATTTCTTTTTCTTTTTTCTTGCCATTTGTTTTAATACTTTTTAAAAATAAATAAGGAATTTTAATTATTTTTGAAACTACCAAATATAAAAGACTACAAAGTATAAACTACATATCACTACATCCAACTCTAACCCAAATTTATATAAAATATAAAAATAAATATATTGAAAAAATATAATTTCATTTAGGATAAGCGACAATGAAAAAAAAAACACTTTTTATTATTGGTATATTAATATCAAGAATATCACTAAAATTTTCACAATTCCTCCTATGTTTTGTTTTTTAGTAGATAAGATGTATATAAGAAGGTAGTATTACATTATATCGAATAGTATACGTGCGTAATAAATTTTATTTTCCTTGTATATGAGAGAGTGCGTTATACATTCACGAAAGTAAGGTGCATTAAAAATTGTACAAAAAGTGAATGTAAAAATATAGAAAGAAAAAAAAAACCATCTCTGGTAAGAGGTGATATTACATGTATGCACCCTCTCACATAAAGTGAACCCTACACTTTTGAGATCAATCTCCATATCAGAGGGTGAATACATGATCGATTTTCTCCTCTTGTAGAGATGAGTAATCCAATTGTCACCCGAGTCACCCATACCGTCCCAACCACGCAAAAGTTTATGATCAAAATAATGATTCTTGGAAAATATTTTCCTTAGAAAGAAAAAGTAATACTGTTCCACAGTAAACCAATGATGGCAAAGCGAATTGCCTACAAATAAGTCCATTGAGACAGAAAAGGCACCAAAAATTTTACAAACTCTCTCTTTATCTTTGTGCTGAGATGGGCCCAACTGAACTGACATGAGTGGGAGGCATTACGAGGGTTTTTAAATATTTTTCATCAAATTATTGCTTGGTGATTACCAAAAGGTCCTAAACCAAAAGCAGGGACAGAAAATCTACAGAAAGGAAAATCATATAAAATAATATTTAAAAAATTTAAAAAAAAAAAAAACGAATATTCAATATCACATCGTCAAAATAATTTTTTATAAATGGGTGCCTGTTATAACATTAACGTGTACAGTTTAGTTTTTGTTGAAATTTTTATTTATTTATTTACTTAAAATCAATTATATACACAAACAAATAAGTTAATACAAAAGCTCCAAACAATAGCTTATCAGTTGAGACAAAAATAATCAAATTTTACGACAAAATAGAGAAAATGGCAATGTTTTTTGAGTCACATACCACGATATGCATGTCTACCAACTATTTTATTGTGTCCTATTAGTTCATTTCATTACATGCGACATAAAAAGAAATAATAAGCGATAATATCAATCTCATATAGTCATAAAAGAGAGAGAGAGAGAGAGGATATGTACTGACCAGGCAAAAAGAGAAGCAGAGGAGAGTTCTTCAACGGAGGACCACACTCTAAGGGCGTGAACCACCGAGGCGGACCACCGTCCGATCTGCTTATCAACTCCTTTGACCGCTCAAAGTATTCCTTCAACACTCTCCCATTCTGCTCCACCTCATCATCACTTGCCTCTACTCCTGCCTCTCCTAATTCCTCACTTTTCTCCGATATACGACGCGTCGGAGTCGGAGTCGGAGTCGCTGTCGTCGTTGGCGTTGGCGTTGGCGTTTGCGTTTGCTCGGTGGAAACAGCAAGCCGCCGAAAGGAAATCGGATTTGACTTGCTAAACTTCCCGACCGACGGCGTAAAATCCCGGCGGATTACCGGCGATAAACTGGCGGGCAAAAAGGAAACTCCGGTGACCGCCATGGCTAGGCTAGTAAAAGTACTCTCTGCTGCTGCACGGAAACAGTACAGAGAGAGAGAGAGAGAGCAGTACTACCTAAGCTTGCGGTTGAAATCTAAAAAGGCCTCTCAAAATCTGAGAGAGAATTAAATAAACAAAGATACTATGCAAATAATAAATAATGAATTATTATTATTATTAGAGTTCGGTTAATGTGTGCCTTAGGCCACACATTAACTATTCATTTTGAGAAAATTTATATAAAAATTGAAAAAATTGTCAAAATAATTTTTTTTTCTTTTTTTATAAAAATTTTTTTTAAAATGGTTTACTAATATATGCCAAAGGCACACATTAATAAATCTCATAATTATTATATAGATAATAGATGGAATAGTGACAGGAACAGCCTGAGCTGTGCCAAACAGTTAGTGGCAACTGGCAAGAGCATTCAAATCCTATCCTACTCAATTTTACTATCTCAAAATTTTATTTTATTAATTATAAATTATCATTTTATAATACATCCAACATCTCAATTTTTAATTTCTTATCTAATACATTAAAATAATATATCTTCACAATAATATATCTTATACTGTACATTAAAATAGTGAGAACTGCTTCCTCAAAAAAAAAAAAAAATAAATAGTGAGAACTGAGTGAGGAGTGGAGTGGAGTGAGACAAGTCAGCGGTACTTGCGGGGTGACCCAGGCCAGCCGACCTGATTTTTCTAGAAATGTGAGAGACGGGTGCGTTTTGATTGGGTGTTTAGCGGGAGCGTTTCATTTTTATTTGTTTGTTTGTTTCTGCGCGTTACTATTTTCAAGAAAAGTTTAACGGACGGTTGCTTCCCACGCTTCCCATACTTTTTTGTAATTTCCTATAATAGAGAAAAACAAAATTATATTTTAAAGATGTAATTTCACCACTCTTTTCTTTGAAATTTAAGAAAATGACACTCCACTCTAAATTTAAAGGAGAAAAAAAAAAATTTCCATTGAAAATATTGTGTGCTAACCTGTCCTTTGTTTAAAGGGAGATTTCAAAAATTATCCTCTATTTCAGAATTAAAATTCTTTGTTTTAAAATTTTAATTAAAGTACATTTAAAAAAATATTTAGTATGAATTTTTCTTATTATTATTTTTTTCTTTTTTCAACGAGTTATGGAGAGATTTGTCATTGTAACTATTCTAGTACTTGATAAATTTTGTATTTTTATTCTAAATTTATCAGTTATTTTTTTTATTAACCATGATTAAACTTTTATAAAGAAATTGTTATAGAAATTTAGAATATTTTGTTACTAATATAAACAAAAGGGGGTAGTATTAATTTCTTCAAATCTCAAGAGAGGAGAGTGTTTTTTTCCCCTTCAAGTTTGGCAGAGAGTGTCATTCCCCCAAACCTCAAAGGAGATGAATGTAATTCTCCCTATTTTAAATATAAAAAGAGTAATGTTAGAATCACATATGTTATTATACATTCTTTACACAATTATCTTAAATGGTAAATTGTGATTAATTATCTATCATTTTCACATTGACTCACATCTTTTCTCTGACACTCACCACTTGTGACTTGGTAAGTTGACATATAATTGAGATGTATAATAAAATTGGTGTTAGTGGCAGACTAGATGAATTTGATGTTCAACAAGAGTCACAAATTTTATAGCAAATTTTCCAACTTTCGAAATAGTAAATTGTTAATGCGAATAATAAATTGATTTCAATGGTAGATCATGTGATAATTATTAATAGAATGTCAATCCAACAGTTATGAAATGTTTTGTAAAAAATGTTTTTGTAACATTACTCATATGATGTTAATCCAATCACAAGATTGTATATCAATAATAGTAAAAGTATTATATTAAAAATGTTATGTTCTTAGTATTATTCTATTCTTTTTTATTATCGTGAGATTTTTTTAATAATTTATATTATTCAGTACGTTAAGAATCTACTTCAAACAAATATATGAGTAAAAATTTAAATTTAATGTTAATTTTACTATGACATAAAAAAAATATTTTAATCTAATAATATGTAAATATTATACAAATATAAGGAAATGTATAGAGTATTTTGTATTTTTTATTAAGTAATGTTATAAATACAACAATTTTTAAGAGGTTTAACTATAGTATATTTTCCGTTGAATAATAAAAGCATACATTTTTTACAAAGACCTCAGGATTCAAACCCTCCAACCCCGTCTATCTGATTATTAAAATAAATAATAAAGGAACACGTCTATCTTTTTTCTTTTTTGGAGAAGGAGGAACACGTCTATCTTATTGAAATATACAGCATGTTTGCCTTTTCCTTGGTTAAAAACTTAAAGCTTGATTCAAATTTTTATCAAGCATAAAAAATTAAGAAAGAAATTAAAAAAAATAAAAAATAAAAATCAATGATAAGGAAGACATGCATGGTTTTTCATCGTGAATACTTATCATAAAGTGATTGATTTCTTTATGTGAATTTTGTATTTATTTATTGAGGAGGAGTTGATTATCCAAACTCATATTTATCTTTATTTATTTGGGTCCAGTTAATGTATTCCCAGTAAGCATACATTAATCATTCATTTTAGGAAATTTTTTATGAGAAATTGAAAAAATTGTCAAACTTTTTTCAATTTTTCATAAAAAATTTCTTAAACTGATTTACTAATGTATGTCATAAAAGTATACGTTAATAAAACCCTATTTATTTATTTATAGGGAAGTATTAACGGATGGCCTAAGGGCATTTGTTAATGAACTATTTTAGAAAAGTTTTGATAAAAAAAAAAAAAAACAATTAATGTTTTGACATTTTTTTTTTCTATTTCTCATACAAATGTTGTCAAAACTTTCTTAATATAGGTTGTTAACAATTGTCCTAAAGATACTTGTTCACATGACTCTTATTTATATCATATAAATAGGTTGTGAGTTCCAATAAACTTATATGATATATTATTTTAGGGAAATGCTAACGAGTGCCCTTAGGGCACTGGTTAATAATTCATTTTAGGAAAGTTTTGATATCACTTTTATGAGAAATGAAAAAAGCTGTCAAAATATTAATTACTTTTTTTTTTCATTTTCCATAAAAACTTTCTTTAAATGGATTATTAACCAGTGTTCTAAGAGCACTCGTTAGCATTTTCTATTATTTTATTGATCAATAACACATTCTTCACAAAATTATAGTATTACTCAGTCCTTTTAAGAAAGAGTAATGACACAACCATAATTTTTGTCAACTTTTACTCCACTACTCACGACTTGTCATATGAGCAAGTTGTGATCCTAACATTTTCCTTTAAAAATGACTCTTCTTCTTTGCTGAAGGCCTAGTCTATGTCCTATCACATTGTGACTTTCTTGATGGAATTATATTGTTAAACAAAAAAAAGATTCCTACTCAAAATATGGATGGAATTATATTGATATGATATGTACTGACTAGGAAAAAAAGAGAAGCGGAGGAGAGTTCTTCAACAGAGGGCCGCACTCCAAGGGCGTGAATCAACTCCTTTAACCGCTCAAAGTATTCCTTCCACGCTCTCCCATTCTGCTCCACCTCATCAACACTCGCCGCTACTTCTGCCTCGCCTAATTTCTCACGTTTCTCTGATAAACAACGCGGCGTCGGAGTCAGAGTAGCTGTCGTCGTCGGCGTTTGCTCGGTGGAAATCGGATTTGACTTACTAAACTTCCCGACCGATGACGTCAAATCCTGTTGGATTAGCGGCGATAAATTGGCGGGAAAAATAGAAACTATGGTGACTGCCATGGCAATGGTAGTAAATTCTGATGCACGCAAACAGTACAGAGAGCAGAGCACTATTTAGCTCGCGTTCCTCCTCTCATAAATCTAACATACGAGTACTTTTTTTTTTAATGTTTGTTTGTTTGTGCGGGTGATTATTGTATTTGACTGACGGTTGCTTCTTCTCACGTTTCTCACGCGTTTTGTATTTTCTTGTAATAAGGGGGAAAGTACATCTTTTTTATGGGAAAGGACTTCATTAGTATTAGTGTATACCGTTATGATATGGTCTATATGTTACGAACACACGATATTAACACATGCCACCCTTTTAACTACAATATATGAGCTACATGGCTACATCTTTTTAATAAGGACAATATATTTTAAGATTTTATTAGCGGATGCTTTGAGAGAATTCGTTAACGAAATATTTTTGAAAACTTTTTATGAAAAAATTGAAGAAGAAAAAAAGATTTTTTAAATGCTTTTTTATTTTATTTTATTTTATGGGAAAAGTACTATATTCTATAGTACTTTTTTATATATATAATTTGTGACGTGGCTTGCTATGATTGAGTTGTATAAAAAATTGGTGTTTTTTTTTTTTTTTTTTTGAGAAAGTATAAAAAAATTGGTGTTAGTCGTAGAACAGATGAATTTGATATTCATTAAGTCTTAGAATCATGTTATATGTTATAACAAATTTTACAACTTTCAAGATAGTAGTTGTTGATGCAAATAATAAAGTGATTTCAATAATATACCTATATGATAATTAATAATAAAATGTCAACTCAATAACTATGAAATTTATTGTTTTTGTAGTATTACTCATACGATGTTAATCCTATTACAACATTGTGTATCAATAATTGTAAAAATATTATATATTTAAAAGTTATATTCCTAGCATTTTTCTTTTTTTTATTGCGAGAATTTTTTTAATAATTTAGTACATTAACTATCTTCTTCAAATAGATATTTGAGTAAAAAATTAAATTTAGTGTAAATTTTACTAGAACATAATTTTTTTTAATCTTATAATATGTAAATATTATACAAATATAAGGAAATGTATAGAGCCTTTTATATTATTGATCAAATAATGTTATAGATACAACAATTCTAAAGAGGCCTTGATCATCCATGTGCACGATTTGGGGCTTGGGAACCTACCCCAATTCTGAAGAGGTTTGACTATAGTAACATTTTCCCCCCAATACTAAAAGTACATGTTTTGAATGAAGACTTTGAGATTCAAACCCACCCAATTTTGTCTATCATTATTAAAATAAATAAATAAAGGAACACATTTATCTAATTAAAATATTAAAATATATAGCATGTTTGTCTTTTCCTTGGTTAAAAGTTAAAAACTTAAAAGTTAAAAAAATACTTGTGGAATAATTAGATCGAGTCAAATTTTTATCAAGCAATGATAAAAAAAATAAATAAATAATAAAAATAAATAAATAAAAAATAAAATTCAGAAATAAATTCAGAAAAAGGGGGAAAAAAAAGATAAGAAGCAATGATAAGCAAGACATGCAACATGCGTTACACTTTTTTTTCCCTCACAGTTTTCCATCGTGAATACTTGCCATAAAGTTTTTTTTTTTTTTTTTTTAGAGAGAGAGTTTCAACCTATGGCATCCGCTCCTGATGATAGCTCTTTATCATCAGACCAAGACACCAATCAATTTTTGGTGTAGGCGGGGATTGAACCTCAGATCTCTTATTCAACCATCAGAGACTTTACTAGTTGAGCTAGCTGAAACCCACTTGCCATAAAGTGATTGGTTTCTTTATACAAAATTTATATTTATTTAAAGAGGAGGGATTGATTTTTCAAACTCATATGTATTTATCATATAAAAAGGTTTTTTTTTTTTTTTTTGAGAGAGAGTTTCAATCTATGACGTCCGCTCCTGATAATAGCTCTTTATCATTAGACCAAGACACCAATTAATTTTTGGTGTAGGCGATGATTGAATCTTAGATCTCTCTTATATAACCATCAGAAATGTTACCAGTTGAGTTAACTGGAACCCACATCATATAAAAAGGTTGAGTTCCGTTAACGAATGCCATATATTCAAATCAATCATCAATTTCTATTGTACCTATTAAAAGATGGAAAATTACACAAGCCTCCCTAGAGGCTTCACAAAATTATACAACCCAATCGTTTTAAAAAAAAAATGACTTTTCTCATTAAGGATTGTGTAAATCATAAGGCCCCATTACTATAATAAAAGGCCCCACAATTGTTAAAAAAAATTTCTATTCGATGATAGTTGATTTTTTAAATGTAAAATATATAAGTCAATTGTGCATTCTTTCCTTCACCTTAAAAAAAAAAAAAAAAAAGGGTCGTTAAATATCAAGCAAATAGAAATCAGCTTTATATATATATATATATATCTTGGATTCAAGTTACACCTCGTATAACTTGAAGTAATATTATATCATCTAATAACTTTTTATTGGATGTAAATTTTAACAAATCCATTGTTGGATTAAATTTTCTTCTTATACTCTACATCCTTACAAAATTTCAAGATAATCTAAAATCAATAACTATGTTATTGATCAAATGTAAAAATTATAAGTTTTTGTGTTTTAAATTGTGCATAAAAGATGGGTTTCTAGAACGAATAGAAAATAGTATTTGATAGGCATGAATCTTGCTATGCATGTTGAGAACATAGAGGAAATGTACCACCGAGGGGTGTGGTCTAGTGGTCTTGGGCGATGCACAAGATGTGCTAAGTGTGAGGTCCAAGGTTTGAGTCCGAATATGGACTCACTTAGGTTACCTCACTTAACAGCTCAAGGTTCACTAGTGTCCCTCGTGGGGCTAGGAAGTTATGATTCATCGTGGTCCCCTTGCACCCTAGCAGAGTCCTGGACCCAGCGGGTAAAGTGCTACTATGGTCACGCCCAGGTAGGATTGCCACGTTGGTCGCCCCCTCCTACCCATTTTTTTGGTCATAAAAAAAATAGAGGAAATGTAATCCAACAATGGAATTTTTAAAAAATTAATTAAAAAAAAAAGGTTATTAGGTTGTTACTTAGTAACGCTCCATTTGTTTTGATGTAAAATATTTTACACATTTTACCATGTATGTTTTGGTGTAAAATCTGGTCAACTGTAAAATATTTTCTAGTCAAATTGTAGAATAACCCCTCCTAAGCGTAAAATATTTTACGCTTAAATAAAGTGTAAAACATTTTACACTTCTTTTCACATAACTCTCCCTCGGTCAAAATGGCACAATAGAATTGTATACCAAAATATATATAAATCTATCACTGTTTCGGAAATATTTAGGGATCTACCACTTTTTGGGGTACTCAAGTTTGGGGAACTTGAGTTTTCCATGGTACTCGAGTTCCATGAACTCGAGTTCTTTGAAAAAATAGTCTTCTCGAGTTCCCCAAACTTGAGCACCCAAAAAGTGATAGATTCCTAAATATTTTCGAAATATTGGTAGATTGTTATATATTTCAGTAAACAATGATATTTGGCTATTTTGGCGACTCTCCCTCACTCTAACGACTACAACAGCCCCCTTCCCTCTCACTCTTAGGTTCTCTCTTCCCTCAAACCAAAGCCATAAAGCCATTCATCACTCTCAAGTTTGTCAGCGTCACTCATCTCCAACGCCACTGCCACTGCCACTTTTCATCGGCTCGTACTCCACCATCATCAACTCCAACCATTGACTTTTGGTTCAAACTTCTTCTTTTTTTTCTTTTTTTTCTTTTTTTCGGTTCAATGATTCAGTTCATCATCCTTCATCACTGGCTCCACTTCCACCTCCACCGTCGTCGACTAAACCACTGATTCTCAAATTGGGATTTTTTTACCGCTGCATTGGTTTATCAATTATCACTTGGGTTTTTTGGTTGGTTTGTGGGTTTTGGTAGGTGGCTGGTGGTTGCATTTAATTTGTGGGTTGTGATGGGTGGCTGAGATTCGGGGTGGGTTCTCCATGTCTTTGCACTGTGGGTTCTATTAGATTTTGATTGCTCTTCTTCTTCTTCTTCTTTTTAAAAAAAAATTATGGTAATTTTTTTGTGGGTGATTCATGGTTGATAAATTTGAGTTGTTTATTATTGAATTTGAGAATTGAGTTTAGGTTGTTGAGAAGTTTGAGTTTGGGTATGAGAATTTATGGTTTGATTTAGGGTTGGGTTTTGATTGAAATTTGAGTTTGTTCGTTGAGAATTTTTGAACTGGGTTTATTCTAATTGAAGGAAAAATTTATGTATTTTCATGTACACAACCAAACACTAAAAAATGCAAATATTATATTGGAGAAATTACACTTTATCACCCTAAACACTTTCATGCACCCTAAACTATCCGAATGCATACTTTGCACCCTAAACTATTACACTTATCACACTTTACACCCTGGTGTTACTTTTGCTGTTATATTTGATAGAATTTTACTGCATGTGATTGGCACATGCTTCTTACTTAGGTGGAACAAACTTAAAAGATTGAAACACCCTTCTTCAAAATCAATTAAAACAAAAGCCATATTTTTCCAAATCTCATGTCTCACGTGTGTGCCTCTCTCCAAATTTGGATTCTTCTCAAAACCTCAAGTCCCCCCACCTAACTCACCCATCGTCCAAAGAGAAAGAAAAAACTTAAATTTTCTTTCTTTTGTTCTTTCTTTGGCCAGAAAGATTTATGAAAGAAAACGAAGATAGAAAAAGGACCATAATAGAGGCAGAAATTACAAAAAGAGGAACTCTAAACTGACCGAATGGAAAGTATTGCTGGAGTAGGAAATCAACATGCAAGTTTTGCTGACAGCTCAGTCAAATCTTGAAATATGAGAGAGAGGACATAGAATACGCCTTTGGCTAATCATGTCATTAATCTTCATACCCATCTATTGCATTGTTTGATTGTGCCATTGTGGGATAGGATTTGTAAAAATCTACAAACCCGGTAACCAAAATTCCACACAAAGTTCTCGGTTTTTCTGTTTTTGATTTATGAAAACTCTAAATTTAGGGTGGTCTTCTTTCTTTTGCAGAAAAATCATAGTTGAGGATGTCAAAGAAGAGGTCAATGGATCTTAGATTGTTGTATGGGGTTGCTTATGGAAATTCTTGGTTTGGTAGATGGGGTTATAGATTTTGCTGTGGAAGCTTGGAGTGGTAGAGCACAATTACAATAAAGCTATTGAAATTCTTACCTCATTGGAACTTGACAAAATTATCCAAGATTTTAGTAACACAGACCAATACAAAGAAATCAAGCAAATAATTCGCTGTTGTAGGGATATGAGTGAAACCCAGCTATTGACAATCAGAGATCTTCTAAGGTTTATGCTAATTGTCAAGTCCTCTCGTGCTCCTTTGCAATTAAACAGTGATACTGCTGCTAAAATCAATGAATTGGAATTGAAATATGAGAGAGAAAGGAACAGGACGATGGGGGAGGTGGGTGGGTGAGACCTGAGGTTTTAAGAAGAATCTGAATTTTGGAAGAGGCATACACGCGTAGAAAAAATTGATTTTTTTTTAATTGATTTTGAAGAACGATTTTTTTAGACTTTTAAGTTTGTTCCACCTAAGTAAAAAACATGTGTTTGTCACATGCAGTAAAATTCTACCAAATATAATAGCAAAAGTAACACCAAGGTGCAAAGTGTGATAAGTGTAATAGTTTATGGTGCAAAGTGTGCATTCAGATAGTTTATGGTGTAAAGTGTAATCCGGTGCATAGTTTAGGGTGGTAAAGTGTAATTTCCTCTAAAATATTTTACATTGAAACACAGGGAACGTTAGAGTTATATAAAGTGTAACAGAACCAAAAAAGAATTTATTGAAATAACAGAAACTGTACAAACTACATTGAATTTCCAACTAAGGTTTGTACACCACAAACAGACATCCATTCATGCATAATTTTACGGGCCATTTTCAATTTTGAATGATTACTAGAAGGGCGAGTTTACGGGCCATTTCAATTTCGAATGATTACTAGAAGGATGATGAGTCCACAACGGAAGCACTTTACAAAGTGTCAAATAAACTTTTTAAGTTTTTAGTATGAGCACTTTACAGTATTTAGGTGCTATTTTTTAAGTTCCTTTTTTAAGATTTTGTTATGTGGCTTTTTTCTCATGGATAGAAGTATATTTTTTAAGTTAAGTAGATACATGACAGAATTTTAAGAAGAAAACTTAAAAAACAGTACATAAGATACTGTTGATAAGTTTGATCGATCCTTTTAGTGATGTGAATTGTCAATAATGGAAGTTTGGTAGTTGAAGATAGCTTTCTATAATAGTACTATTTTTGAAACTTGTTTGGACACAAGGATAGGGCACTTAAAGTGAGAAATTCAACAAGCAAACAAACCCAATAAGGTAGTTATTATCAAACAATAGTATTGCGAAAAGAAACGTTTTCTTTAGGTCGAGCCAATAAAATAAAAAAGCCACACCATTAATGGTTCTCAATTAAAAAAACTCATTCAATTTGATAGCATAAGATTTTTCACAGTTAAATTGATATAATAATATAATTAAGGGTGAGCCAAAAATCTCCTCTGAGTAGGAGTATTCTCTCTCGTTCTTAATGAGCTTCTTCCTCCCTTGGATTAGTCTGAGGGTATATGTTTCTAATTCCTACGATACTGCCACGTGATTTTACTCAAAGTCTCATGCCATTGGGAGGTAATGGCGGAAGAAGTGATCAATTGCTTAGAGAACATGAAGTTGACGGCGGACAAAGAGGAGACGATAACCATCTCTGATGAAGGTCGAAGATTGGAGATCGAAAGTTGCACTCTGAGTTTGATTGGTAAGTTTCTTACGTGCAAACCTTTTAACAAGAACGTGGCGAAAAATACAATTAGGAGGGCTTGGGGACTGGAAGACAAGATGCAGATAGTTGAAGTGGGCAATAACCTCTTTCAATTTAAATTCAGCTCGGAGTTTGAATTGGAAAGAGTCCTAAGAGGTGGTCCCTGGTCATTTGATAACCAGTTACTTATGCTTATACAGTGGAAAAAAGGGATGAAAGCGAAAAATGTCCAAATTGAGCACGCTACCCTTTGGGTCCAGATTTAGGGTGCTCCATTCGATATGGTGTCTCCCTAAGTAGCCACGGAAGTGGGTGGTAGGTTGGGTGAAGTGGTGGAGGTAGAGAAAAGAAGGAAGTAGGAGGATCCCAACTACTTTATGCGAGTCAAGGTGGCAATACCGATATCTAAGCCTCTTCGATGTGGTGGATTTTTAGCTGGATCTGACGGCGAACGATCATGGGTAACTTTCAAATACGAGCGACTTCCTATGTTCTGTCACTTCTGCGGGTTATTGGGGCACGATCTACGTCATTGTGCGAACCATTTTTCTGCAACAAAGAGTGGAGAAGAGGTAGACTACCAATATGGAGATTGGCTTAAAGCCTAAGGAGGACGAACCTCATCACCAATGAAACGGTATCCAGAAAAGAAGGCCGATACGGGGGACGGTCAAAGATTCAGGCGGACAAGTCATTCCAGTGGACCGGCGCGGAGGAAGGGTCAAACGAAAACCCTAAGGAGACCGAGAGGCGGGTGAACAGTAATGCCCGCGATTATGGGGAAGTTACGGATCTTACGTTACAAAAACAGGTGATTAATGCAGTAACGGTGACAACGAAGGACACAACTGGAGAGATTCAAGGGGAATTAAATATCCAAATGGAGTCAAATTTGGGCACAATGAATGCACATGTAACGGAGGATAGTAAAGCAGGAGCTATGCATGCAGAAATTTCGGAGGTGGTAACTAAGATGGACTACGTAGAGACTAACATGCAGGTTGGGCCTTACGTACCAAAGCCCAAATCAACTTGGGTTAGGTTAAACCGTGAGGCTTACGGGCCTGGGGAGAGAGATAGTGTACAAAATAAACCTGTGCTGAGGAAGAGAAGTGCTACGGAGATAGAAAACACAGGCAATCACACAGGTCATGAAGCAATGTCTGGGAAGAGAGGAAAGATGGATACTGGTGACAAAGATAAAGCAGAGACATCGGCGAGGGTGGCGGGTCACCCTTGCCGGAAACAATGAAACTTTTAAGCTAAACTGCCAAGGGCTTGGGAACCTTTGGACAGTTCGAAGCCTTCGTAAACTAGTGAGGGATCAAGCTCCCAAGGTGTGTTTCTTGATGGAAACTAGATTAGATAAGGAGGGTTTTGAAGGATTATGTGGAGACCTACCATTCCCTAACCGATTTATTGTGAAGTATCCGAATTCAGGGGGTGGTCTAGCTCTAATTTGGAAGAATGAAGTGAAACTGGATGTAGTAAACTATACGGCAAACCATATTTTGGCCAAGATTGTTGAAGAGGACAGATTCGTGTGGTACTTATCAGGGTTTTATGGATGGCCGGAGGCAAGTGAGAAGCACAAGTCTTGGGCGCTCCTTAGACACCTTCGGCAGATTGTTGATGGCCCGTGGGTGAGTATAGGGGATTTTAACGCAATACTAAAGTCCACTGAGAAGTTAAGTAAGAGACCACCACAATACAACCAAATGGATGCGTTCCGTGAGGCTCTGGATCATTGCCAGTTAGAAGACTTGGGATTTCGGGGATACCAATATACGTGGAACAATAAAAGACCCGGGGATGCGAACACCAAGCTGAGACTAGATCGTGCCACGGCTACGTCGGATTGGAGATTGAAATTTCCAAGTAGCTCTGTGACCCACTTATCTACTCACGCCTCAGACCATTTACCTATTCTTTTGCATGTCCTAAGTTCAAAACATGTTCAAGTTAAAGGCAGAAGGAGGTTTCATTTTGAGGAGTCGTGGCTTTTGAATGAGGAATGTGAGAACGTGATTAAGAGTGCATGGGAAGGGGGTGGGGCCGACCCATCCACGTTGGAATTGCTAAGGCAAAAATTGGCTGCTTATGCAGCAGATTTACATGCATAGGGCTCCTCCAAAACACAACCCCAAAATGAGGAAATAAAAAAGCTTCAGAAGCGGATTGCGCAGTTAAATTCGATGGAGCTGACTGAGCACAGCAAATCGGAGTTTTTGGTGGCAAGCAAAAACCTTGATGCTTTATTGCTTCAGGAAGAGATTTATTAGGCACAAAGGTCCAGAATTCCTTGGCTGAAACATGGAGACAAGAATACAAGGTTTTTTCATTCAAAGGCTTCACAAAGAAGGAGGAGGAATCACATCCAAAGCATCAAAACTGCAGAGGATGTGTGGGTTGAGGAGGAAAATGATATAGCAGGGGTTGCAGTGGAGTACTTTGACAATTTGTTTAAGGCAGGAACATGTGAAAGGCTGGAGGAGTGTCTGAACACGGTTACTTCAAAGATCAATCCAGACATGCAACATGTCCTATCCAGTACGGTCTGTGTAGAGGAGGTCAAAATTGCTCTATTCCAAATGGGACCAACAAAGGCGCCAGGACCCGATGGTATGAATGCTCTTTTTTACCAAAAATTTTGGCATGTTGTTGGTGACATGGTGGTTAATGCAGTGTTAGATTTTTTAAATTCTGGTCACATGGTGCCTGAAATAAACTCTACATATATTGTCCTTATCCCTAAGATTAAAACCCCTGAAAAAATGTCTGACTTCCGACCCATTAGTCTTTGCAATGTCATATATAAAATTATCTCCAAAGTCCTTGCCAATAGACTAAAACAAATCCTACCCAATATAATTTCCCCAACACAAAGTGCTTTTGTCCCGGGCCGGTTGATAACTGATAATGTACTGGTAGCGTATGAGACATTACACACTATGCATGGTAGGAAAAATGGAAGGAGGGGTTCCCTTGCGCTTAAACTGGATGTTAGTAAGGCGTATGATCGGGTGGAATGGAGTTTTTTAAAGAGTATTATGATTAGGATGGGTTTTCCTGATGTATGGGTGGATAGAGCTATGTGTTGTGTTACTACACCTACTTATTCTATTCTTATTAATGGGAAAACATATGGTAACATCACTCCATCTAGGGGACTTCGTCAAGGAGACCCCCTTTCACCTTATCTTTTTCTGTTGTGTATAGAAGGATTCACATCATTACTTCTGAAAGCAGAAATGGAGAGACGAATACAAGGTGTATCCTCACTGATTTTTTGTCAATCTAAACAATGTGAGGTTCAGGTGATTTCTGAGATCTTACAGGTGTATGCTAAGGCATCTGGACAATGCATCAACTTGGAGAAATCTTCAGTGTTCTTCAGTAGCAACACACCATCAGATCTAAAGGATTGGATTAAGGAGTCTTTGGGGGTGAAGGAGGTGGACCGGTTTGAGACTTATTTAGGCTTGCCTACGTTGGTGGGGCGAGCAAAATATCATTCATTCGCCTTCCTTAAAGATAGAGTATGGAAAAAGCTCCAAGGGTGGAAGGGTAAGATGCTCTCTAAAGCCGGAAAGGAGGTGTTGATAAAAGCAGTGGCTCAATCTATTCCCACGTACGCCATGGGGGTATTTCAATTACCCAAGAAGCTTTGTGAAGAACTTGATGCATTGTGTGCGAAATTCTGGTGGGGACAGGTTAGGGAGGAGAGGAAAATCCATTGGAAGAGTTGGAACAAGCTAACCAAAGCTAAGAAGGTAGGAGGAATGGGTTTTAGGGACCTAGCCTCCTTCAATCTAGCCATGTTGGCAAAGCAGGGATGGAGGCTAATTCAACAGCGAGATTCACTGATGTTCAAATGCTTCAAAGCTAGGTATTTCCACGGAGTCATTTTTTGGAAGCCTCTGCCTCACCTAACTGCTCATTTGTTTAGAGGAGTATAACGGTAGCTATCCCAATCCTAAAATTTGGTTGCTGTTGGGGGGTTGGTGATGGATCAAAAATTAGAGTTTACACGGACAAATGGATACCGAATTATCCCACAAATGGAGTTATGCACCAAATGAGGGGGGTGGAGAGTGACTGGTATGTATTGGACCTTATAATACAGGAACAGAGAGTATGGAACAGTGAAGTCATAGAGGCAAATTTCCATGGGGATGATGCTGATGCTATTCTCAGAATCCCACTAAGTCATAGACAAACTTCATATGTAATTATGTGGTTACATACAAAGAAGGGGATCTATTCGGTCAAGTCGGGCTATCATGTGGCGAGACGACTCCAAAAAATGAATGGTTGGGCAAAAACATCGACAGGTCTGCTTGGAGCTCATGTGTGGACAAAACTATGGAATCTTAATGTGCCTAACAAAATTAAGGTGTTTGGGTGGCGTGCCTGTCAAAATATTTTGCCAACCTAAGCTAACCTTAGGCAACGGAAGATTATTGAAGATGACGGATGCATACTCTGTTCACGTGAGTCAGAAACAGGGGTCCATGCGTTGTGGAATTGTGTAGTTGCAAGGGACGTTTGGGCAGGTAGCTTGGTTCGGCTGCAAAAAAGGAGTTCAGGCCATCATGATGTACTTCAGTTATTCCATGAGCTACTGATTCGACTGTCCACATCGGAGTTTGAACTATTCCTGGTCCAGGCTTGGCTGGTTTGGAACCAAAGGAACTCGGTAACTCATGGGGGAAAGTTAAGAGACCCGAAATGGTTGAATAAGAGAGCGTCGGACTATCTCACTGAGTTCCAACAATCCCAGGTCCAGCTGCAAGCTCCAACGCAAGCTCCACTGCCATGTTCAAGAGTGAATGTGTGGTCTGCTCCACCGGAACCAGCCTATAAGCTTAATTTTGATGCTGCAATATTCAAGGAGTTAAAGTGCACGGGATTTGGAGCTATAATACGAAATGGGAAGGGAGAGGTAATGGCAGCTTTGTCCGCTAGAGGGCCACCAACGGAGGATAGCGAGGAGGCAGAAACACTGGCATGTAGAAGAGCGGTGGAGTTCGCCGTCGACGCAGGATTCTCAGAATTGGTCATCGAAGGGGATAATGCAGCGGTTATGGCTTCCCTCTTGCATCCTGGGAATAACATGTCTCGGCTTGGCCATATAGTTCAGGATATACAGTGGCTTTCGACTGGACTTAGATGGGTTTGTGTTAGTCATGTAAATCGGGGTCCTAACTTGGTGGCACACCTGTTAGCTAGACATGCGAAAAATGTTACAGAGGAAATGATTTGGATGGAGGACACTCCCCATCCAGCGGCTGAAGCATTGTACTTTGATTCCATACATTTGTCTGAATGAATGAGAAGACCGTTTTCCAAAAAAAAAAAAAAAAAAGGGTGAGCCAAAAATGTTGGTTTGGACATTGGATTTGGAGGGGCCAAAGTGGGAATAAAAGTAAAATGTAAATTAATATTAGAGGAGCAATTTAAGATATAATTGAAACTTTGGAAGCTTAAATTTATAAAATTTTCAAAAATATAATACTAAAAAAGCAAAGTATGATCTATGGCATTTAAATTTATCAACGTAAATGTGAACTACTATATTTGGACATAACTTAGGTAATGTTTCTTAGGTTCACTCTTTAAGATTTAGAAATGTGGCTACTTAATTAAAAAATGCACTTTCATCTCATAAGAAAAATCCACACGGCAGAATCTTAAAATGGAAACTTAAGGAATAGTACTTAAGTATTGTATCTAAGTTTTGCCTATTATATATATACTATTCCAATGCTAATGCTATGTACGGTTAGTTAAAAAAGATTCTCTATAAAGAAAAATATATTATCAAAGTATTATAAAAACTGTAGTGAGCCACTTGTAACTTTAATATAATTTCACCTAGAATAAATTATAGAAATGCAAACATATATTAAGCTACTCAACGTAAGGATGGCATATAATACGTAAATTTTACTATATTAAAATACAAATTTATGATAGATGATCAAAATACTTAAAATTTATTTTCACATACTTGAAATTTTTTGAAATATAATTTTAGTTGGATTAGAATTTTAAATTTCATGAAAATTAATTAATAAAGTTTTACCTAAATTGAACTATAATTGGAATAAAAATTTAAATTACTTGAAACTTACCTTCTAAAAAAAAAAGTTTATAGATTTTTACCTAAAGTGAACTAATTTAATTAATGAAAATTTATACATTTGTCACAAAGAGAAGATAGTTGCTTGGCGCAGCCATGACTTCTAGACTGAACCTTTCGTATAGAGTATAGTGTATGATACAAAAATATATTAAGTTGTAATATATGTGGTAATCACATATTAAAAGTAGAGACTTAAAAGAGAAATTATATCGATCTAATATTTAGAGTTTACTCAAGAAAACTTTCTGTTTGAGGATTTCTTAGGAGAAGATTGAGCGAAGTTCAGATTTTAATGAATGCCCAAGCGAGTGTCATGTAAAGATCGATCGAACTTTCTTTTTAAGGCTATTTGAGGTTTGCTTGGCGTTTGGTCGAGCAAAGTCGTTTAAACTTCAGTTTTCTATAGAATTGTGAAAACAATTGAACCTAAAAATTCTCACTATTACTAACATTTACTGATTGTTGCTAACTTTATTTAGAGTGTCTCACTATTCATTGGTGACTTTTCAATAATGTCTCTTCATTCTCCATATATGCTGTTTTTTTCATATTCAGTAAAAGGGTTAGAAAAATATTAAGAAATTTTATGAATTCTCTAAAATTGTTATTTGCAGTCTTGCAGAGCAATTATACTAGTCTAATGTTTATATTTTACTTGAGTGAAATTTCTGTTTCAGGGTAGCTCGGGTGAGCGTAGCTTGAAGATTGAGTAACGATTTTGTTTCCAGGATTACTTTAACGTGTCACGCAAAGATAAATCTAACTTTCTATTTGAGGCCATTTGAGGTTTGCTTAAGGTTCCCTCAAGTGAAATACTTCACTTGAACAAAGTCATTCACTCATTTGGAACTTTTTTTGTTGTTGTAAAATTGTTATTAATGGCCACTGATTGTTATTAATCGTATTTAGAGTGTCATGAGTCATAACTCTTCATTGGTGACTTTTTAGTGCTACCTCTTCAATGATGTCTCTTCATTCTCTCTATATATTGTTCTTTTCATATTCACTAAAAAATTCAAAGTTTAAAGGTGGGAATTTCAGATGTAAAGCTATGTGTGGCCTGGTAAATTAACCGAGACAATAAATTTCTGTAAGGATCGTTTTCTCTTTTTTCCTTCAAATATGCAAGGCATCTTCCAACCTCAGACTTGACTTGTAAATATAATTCATGAGCTTTGTCCCTGTCTTTTAATTCCTGCTTCAAACCTTCAGAACATGATTAAAAATTAAGGTTATTACTTGCATCTTACCTCATAAAGAAAAACAAAAAAACAAAAACTTGCATAAAAAATTCAACCTATTAAAGCTCAAACTTCCAATGACTACTGCTCAAGCAGAGGCACAGGTTACAAAGGTCCTAAGATTCAGGTAAGATACAGACATATTGAAGAATGAGGTTGACATACAGTACCTACAATGTTTCTTTGCTAATGTCGCCCTGCATAACAAACACCCTCTACTATACCATATATCTGGCTTCATACTTGGGACTATGATTTAGGAATTCATAAGAACACATGTTTCATTTTTTTCAGTTGGAAATGATAAGCTATAATCATATAAATGACCATACTGAGATGCCATATCAATGCAGGTTTGAACATAATTCCCTTAGTAAATAAGAGAATGGCAAGGATAGATATGATAACAACTAGATGATTGTTGCTTGATGATCTACCAATTGAATTTGTTTCCAATCTAGGGGATATGTAAGGTGGCCATCAGTCCCAATTAGATGCACGCAGTATCATAAAGCCATTTTTTAAAAGGTTCACTTTCATTTTAAAGAGGCCTTCAATTTTTTTTTTTAAAAATTCTTGTTTTAGGCTAAACTTGATACAGTACACTTTATTACTAGCACCAGACATTCAAAGATATTGGTCATCTAACTAATAACCATACCTTCTGTTTCAATGGGTTTGCCGAAGTAATAATAAAACCGACCAGGAAATTTCGGTAGAATTCCTGGAAAATGTAAATCTTGGTTTGCCACCTCCCCAGTAGCATCAGTCCTACAATACAAGATCATGGTAAAATTAAAAGAAGGAACAGGAAGGAAAGGGCAAAATAAATTTGAGACCAAATTTATGGAAAGAAAAGATCCAATGGAAGTCAATGCCAGAGGAATTTAATATACCTTAAGTTTACAGCCGCATTTGTTAACTTCTCTATTTGATCCTTCAAGTAAGGAATCTTCATTTGGTCATCATAATCAAAAACTAGCTATCAGTTGAAAGAAAACATTTATTCATTAGTGAGAAAACCAGTAAAACCCAGTGACAAAAAAGTGAATCTAAATATAAACTAGCCAGAAACAGCAAGTAGCGGTAATGTAGATATGTCAAGTTTAAACTTTTCTTCAAAGTGATTAGCATGTCATACCCTTCTCAAATGAATATCCCTATCTCATTGTGTACAGGGACACTGATAAAAAGTTCACCTTAATTTACATAGAAAATTATGGGGAGAAACCCTTTGTTCAGCAATTATGGTTCTCTCCACATAACACAAGTAACATTATCAAACAAGGATAAGCACATACATGTAGAATTGTAAATTAAGATAAATTAATAAGACTATGAATATAGATCCAGGTTTCAATGTTTAGATTTAAGACAATTTGGAAGAAATAAGGCATCAAGTGATGACCCATGCGAGTGGTATTCAACTAGCAGCTTAGCCAGCTAGAAACTACAATTCTGTGCTGCATGCAGATATGAAGATATGCATAGAATGGAAATTAATAATTGATGAAAAAAATGTTACAAAGTGAAGTTCTTAGCTTACTTCGCTTATATCGTCTTCTCCAACAGCACCAAAAGGTATGATTTTGGCTCCAAATCTTGCAGCCATCCTGACAAACTCTGACTGTTCTGGCCACATTAACTTGTATTCTTCACCCTGAAAGTACAAAAAACCAAGCATTTCAAAACTATTAAAGTTATATATTCTAAAAAACACATCTCATTTATGTTGAAATGAAATACACACAATCAATACATTCGAAAAAGAGTAACCATGTCTGCACATGTCAATGCATATAATTGTATAAATCACACCGGAGCCTGGAGGGTGAGAAGGCAACACTTTGCATGATGAGATCATTTAGCATTTCACCATGGACTGTAAATTTCTTGAGTATGTTAATAATAAGCATTAAGGTTGAAGGGGAGTTAATTTTCAGTAATAAGCTATAAATTCAAAAATAACCAAAGCATTGTCATTAACTCATCCAAAGGTTTGTGAACCATCCATTAATTCACTACCTTCTGTTCTAATTTTACTTGAAAAGGTAAGCAAAGTGTTAGAATATCTTGGACTGCAAGTTGGGGTGGTGGAAGAAAATCAAGCAGAACCCAACCAGTAAATTGACAAGTCTGGCTTTTCCTAGCTTGGATTGAGCCTTGATCGAGAACACTACCAGAACTCAGGAAGGGCTAAGCTCAAGTTATATGTCATATTTTAAAAGGCATGATATTGTATTGTTTATATGCGTATGATCAATGTAATAATAGATATAAGGAATTGATTTACCTAGTTTTAAGAATACTTCATATTCTTTCCTTGTTTTAATCTTGAATTTTTTTTTTTTTTTAATTAAAATTTGTGAATTGTAAATATATTGTGTAATACCCCAATTTTCATGATCATCACTGTCATTAATATTATTATTACAGAGTTAAGGTGCTATACGCAAGCACAGTAAGATGGGAGGAGACGATTATGTGGTGCTACAAAATATGTGAGAGAACTAAAGTTTTAGTGCATACAATTTTTTTTTTTTTTTGATGGGATAGTGCATACAATTTTGGGCAGCAGTTTAAAATATAAAGGAAGATGTAAAGTGGAGGGTTACTTTGTGGGTTATGCATATAAAACCTTAAGTTTTCATACTTTTCATTTTTTCAATTAGGGATTTTTCATTCTTTTCAGTTAGGGAAAAGTTAAGAGAATAAAACCTATTTGGATAAGAAGTTTACGAGTTATCGGAATCCTTTGGAGTTCCAGCCTATCTAAATAGATAAACCTTAAATTGAGGTTGATTGGAAATAATATAGTCTTGGAAGCATATTTAAGCTGTTGGGTCTCTTCTTTATACGAGTGAATCATAAAAGAAAAAGGAAAGAAAAAGAGTTAGAGAAAGAGAAAGACGCTAGATGCTAGAGGCTACGTTAAAAGGATTAAGGATTAGAGGAAAACTTCGTTTGTAGCAAGGTAATTTGTCTCTCACTTAAGAGTCCTCTATGGGTTTTTGTTTTAATATTAAGCCTTGATCACCAGTAGTGGGGTTTATATATACAACTAGGCCTGTTCGTACTACATATGTTGTAGTAACATTGATTACTGGTGGTGTACAGTTTAAGAGGATTGATGTTGGGTTTCACAATATTATGAATTTGGCTGTTACTTATGCATACCTTTTAATTGGTGAACTTGGATCAATTTATAGATTCTAAACCGCAAAACATGTATGAGAATGACTTTTACAACTTAATTATTATATGATTGGTTGAGGACCTAAATATCATGTGGTGGCCTAGAATTTCAATGGTGGCTATAGAAGTTCGTTTGAACTCTAGTAGTATAGATTAGCTTTTGAGGTAATATTGTTGCAGTGGGACCTTAATAAGGAATATTAAATTGATTAATTCAATGGAGTATACAAAAGTAGTTTCCATACCTTAGTTTTGTAGGACTGTAGGCAAGAAAATGATTTTAGTTAGTAGGTTTCTACTGATTTAAAGCATTGTTTTGTTTAGAGCATACGAAAGATTGAAGTGTTTGGCTGTGTTCAGATATATTAGCAAGAGAGATATGTAATTATACATAATATGCACAAGTTTTGTTGATTAGGTTCTTAGAAGTTAAAGGTTTTCAAAAGTTATGTTTTTAAGCATACGTTTTCTTAAGTTTATCAATAGCATTTTTACATCATTGAAAGAGAAACTTCGACTTTTAAATAATGTTTTAAAGAAAAATTAACTTTTAAATAACGTTTTGAAAGTCTGCATCTTGTTTGAAAGATGATTTCTAAACTAAATTATTTTTAGAAAAGAATTGAGTTTCGACATAAGTTTTCTAAAAAGGTTCTTGTTTTTGTTTAAAACCATTTGATTTCAAATTCGTATTCCGACTTTCCAAATGGTATTTAAAATGTTTCTTTTCGCAAATTGAGTTTTTTAGATTTACTTAAGAATTGTAAAATATTTATATAAACTCCTCAGTTCCTATTTATTCTCTAAGAGAGTCAAGCATCCTCTTATTTATGTTCAATTTGATATTGTGATCTCTGCCTCCGTATTTGGAATGATTGTTACTAATAAGTAAATTATTCTACTTTTGTATAAATTTTGCTTTTGTGATATGTGACTCATTAAATGTTTTTAAAATTGATCAAATATATGTGTAAGCACGTTCAGAGGGTTATATGTGAGAATAAGTGTTGAACCCTCACCAGCAAGGGTTAGATGTTGGTATCCGCTCACAAGATTGTATGTGAGAATATGTGATATGTGTATGTGACACCGTGCTCTGATAAATTATTTGTATGTGTTTTCCAATGATTTTGGTATTCAATTACATATGTGTTAAGTGGTTCATTATATGTTTTGGAAACTATGTTTGATATCATTAAGTGGATTTGTGAAATCAAAATTCTCGTGCTTTGTTTAACTCTATTTAGTTCATTTGTTGTGTATTGTGTATAATTGCTTACTAGATGTGTGGCACACTCCATCAATTACAATTTTCAAATTAAAGTTTAGTTGGGAAACAGTACCTTTGGATCGCTTCGTATAGTGCAATGTAGAGTTTGGGATGATTGGAGCCTTCTTTATCTTTATTTCGCTTTAGTCTTTATAATATTTGGAGATTATTTCCAATTGTGGATGTTTAGAGATTGTAAGAAGTTTATTAACAATATTATTTATTCAGAGTTTTATTTAATTTTGAAATTAATTATGTTTATCGAAATATGCAAGATCAGCAAGTTAGTCATGCATCTAAATTCATGTTCCATGGATTTGGGTTGTGACATATTGCTTTGGTCAACTTGAAACCACCTGACTCAACTGGTTCCAACTTCCAACTCAAGCAGGCCTAAGCAGAGTTGACCATGGACATGGTGAGGCTAGGTTGTGCTGTGGGCCAAGGTGTCATCGCAGGGGTTGAGCAACGGTAACTGCTTCCCAACCCAACCAGCCAGAGTTGCAGCCAATGGAAAGGGGAAAATTCTTATTACTTCTAAAGCCATGATACTGAACTTTTATTCACCAAAAAAGAAGTCAACTAGAAAGGGAAGAAAAAAACATGATTTAACCTTCTTGTGTATATAATAAAAGTAAATCAAGGTAAAATGTTACCTTCCGATGAGTAGCCTCACGCACGCCTCCTGGATACAGCAGGACATGGGACTTTGAAGACAGAAGCTTGAATAAGTTAGATGCTGAGACAGGAACTGCCCCCATAATTCTGTACATGTCATATTGTGACACATCAAGAAACATTTCCTGTGTATTGCCTTTTTTCATAAACAACATTGGATGTGCTATCCCCCTCACTAGGATATTTCTTTCCCGAAAAATATTGGCTATCAAGGGAACCAATTCAAATCCCAGTAACATGTGATAGCCTATTAGCAAGACTGGACCCTCTGAAGGTATTCCAGCAAGGCCCCTCACAATCTTCCCATCCTCTAAAGTGGAGAGCATAACAGGGCTAGTAAAAGCACTAATCCATCTGTGAACGTCAAGAGTGTGAGACAGTAATGTCTAAAATGTGTTTTGCCAAACCCAATCAATAAGAAAACTCTATTATAAAAAAAAAAAAATTAAAAAAAAAAAAGATGTCTCAGGTTTGTCAGTTTTTTTTTTTTTTTTTTTTTTTGAGAATTCGGTAGATTCATATAACAAACGAGACAGAAAGTCTAAACGCTCACAGACTATACAACGCTGAACCAGAGAACAAACAAAAAAACCAACTAGCACTCCTCTTGCAAACTGGGACTAAAAGTCCGTTTGGTTGGAAGGATAAAAATGTTGAAGGATAGAAAAAATTTTAATTTTTTTTATTTGTGTTTGGTTAAGAGTAAAAAAGTGGAAGGATGAAAAAAAATTTTGTTTGATTGAGAATAAAAAAATATAGTTTGTATAAATTTACTCGCATCTCCCTATTAGATAAAACAAAAAAATAGCACTTATATATATATATATATATATATATATATATGAATAAGCAATTCATTTTTTTTAAAAAAGAACACAAGAAATTTAAGAACTCAAAATTGTTTTCTAAAAAACCAAGGAAAAAAAAAAGAACTTATGGAGAAAAAAAAGAAAAAAGAAAAAGGCCTATAAAACCAAAACCGGTGAAAAAAAATAAAGAAGCAAATAAGGCATAAAAAAAAAAAAAAATTAAAAACAACATAAAGGTTGTCAACGTTGGCAGGGACAAAAAGAAAAAAAAAAAGAAAAAAATAACTGGGAGGAAAAAAATAAAAAAGAAAGAAACGTTGTCACGTTGGAGGCATGGGCATTTTAGTCCAAAAATTTGAGCCCCACTTTCACTTTTATTTTCTCATCATTTTCTTGGGAGAAAACAACCGAACTCTACCATTTTTCTCTCCCCCTCTCTCTAAACCAAACACCCTTCCCACTCATTTTCTATCATATTTTCCACTATTTTTTTTCCATTCTTCCTAAAATCATCCCAACCAAACATACTCTTAAGCATTTGAAGCATTTACTTAAACTAAAGAAAACACTAGAGGTTTGTCAGGTTTGGTGTAAGCATTCTGAAGTTTATGCATTAAGATATATAGTCCACTTTCAAAGGCATTCTCCAATCTAATCGCACAGATGAAATGAAAGTTTAAAGCAATCATATCTATTTATTCTGTTAGCCACCTTTTTATCTAGTTTCATATGCATATTGTTCTAAATTAAGTTTTAATGTTTTTAGCAGACAAGATAATACAAACCGTTTTCTCTGGTTGACTGCCTGACACGAACTGAAGCACGTGCACAAGTGCACAGGTGCGGAACGACAACACGGCAATTTTTGAAAAAGTATTACACGGGTGTAGCTGGACGCATTTATTAATTAATTATTAAATATATTTTTATTTTTATTTTCTATATATTGCTAAGCATTTTTGTTTTCATATAATGGTAAATATATATCAATATAAGAGTAATAGTGGATGATAAAATGAATACATAACCATTACATAATAAATCAACCAATTTTTTTTCAATCAAAAGTAAAACTTATCAAAAAAATAAAAAAAGCAATCAACATATTTTTTTTAATTATCAAAAAAAGAAAAGAAATTAACATATTTTCTTTTAATCAAGAAATCAAAATTGTTGCGAAAATATCGTGCTCATAATACTACTCTTTATATAATAAAACTTTTTAGTTTTAATAATTTTTTTATATAAAATATTTATGCACATACTTATATGGTTTTTTTTTTTTTTTTTGGTTAAACCACCCGGTATCCGGAACCACAGGGGCTCCGACTAAATCCGGATTCGAGCCAGGTAGGACCACAAGGGCGGCAAAGCTCTCCCAACCGAGTTTTAACGCAGCTGCATACCCAAGGCTCGAACACGAGACCTTGGTTAAGCTAGGACAACCCCTTACCAGTTGACCAACGCGCCCGGTGGTCATACTTATATGGTTTGTTAAGCATACACGGATGATATATGCACATGGGCACCAGCATATCTGTAACACACTACTGAAGAGAGAAAAGAGAAGGACAGGACAGAAACTGCCGGCGGTAAAAAAAAAATTCGTTGGGGACGTGCGTGCAGCCGCATCCAGGTCACACGCCGCGTCCCCCAAGCGTCCGACATGGGTGTGGCGACCATATTGCCGCACCTATGCTTCCCAGACACGAACTGACACACCCCATACCCATATATAAGGTATGGATGGACTGGTCAAGTACCAAGAATTTTAACGTGTTATCTCAGAAAGTATCTGATAGAAAATATGACTTACTCGTTGTCTTCCGCTACTTTTTTGAACTCAGTAGGGGTTGGTAGCATGTAGTCCGAAACATAGTCGAGGTATTTTCCACGGCGATAGAAGTTAGCACCCTTGATGATAGTTACCAAATCAATACCATCTTCCTGCCAAACATGGGCAGAACTTCAAAATGTATCATAAAAATAATCCAAGATTCATGTGATATATCTAAAACTCAAAATAATATAATTTGAAAACTATATAATGTATTATTTCTCATTTATTTATATGAAAAATTCAGTAATTTTGCACATAATATAAGGTTAAAGCATCTGTTTAAAAACAGTAATTTTATGTCTCGTTCACACAAATGCTAATAAATGATAATCAGGCATAAAACATACATCAAATATACATTTTCAGATATGAATACCCCTGCCCTCTTTTTTTTCTCATCTTCTGTTAGCATAATAGAAACCTTATTATTTCGTATTGTAAGGAGAGCATTCTAGACTTACTCAGAATTCATATCTAACTTTTGTGTGTGTTTCCAAGTAATCGACTACGCCAAAATAACAAGGCAAGTTATAAATTCTATTTTATACACTATAACCTATTCTTTCGATTGTCCCCCCAACCCACCCAAAGTCTTAATTCTGCCTGACAACTTCAGACAAGTAACCACACACAAATGAAGACAAATGCACGCATGCACTTACACGCGCACACACACAGGGGAGAGAGAGAGAGAGAGAGAGAGAGAGAGAGAATCCTACCAACAAGAGGAAATGACCACTGTTATTGAACTTACGAATCTCACATTTTGGAAGCACATGACATAGTCTTTCACCTTCTTCTTGACTAGGTAGCAACTGATCCCTCCCACTAAAACAACACACAATGAACTCCACCCAATTATCCTTGAATGTACCACAAGATCAAAACAAGAAAAGCACAAGTATACATTGCACAACAATGCCTTTATAATAGAAGAGGTTATAATAGAAGAGGAAGAATAACAAGTTGAACAACAAAAACTGCTTATTCCACTGGAAAAGAGTTTGTGGAAACTTATAGCCTATATTTAGAAGATGCATATGCCTTTTATACAAGATATATGACCTCCGAATGACTGGGGCACCTATCGGCTAAAGAAAACTTGTTTTGATAAGCTTCACTTAATTCTATAAAGAAATGACTACAAGAAGACCAGTTACTACTAATACACTATTTGAGGAGTGAATTTTCTAAATTGACATAACTAAATGTTGAAGAAAGTTTTTGACTCGGTCAGATGGGACTTTGTTCTTTCAGTGTTGAGGAGTGTTGGCTTCGTTGCATTCTATCTCATCATATTTCACATTCTGTTCTGTGATGTTGGGGAATCACTGTCAATACCAGAGCTTAACCACAGGCAAAGAAAGAGAAACCTTTCTTTGCTAAACATATTGTTTTTATTGAAGTAGTTTTTTTTTTTTTTTTTTTGGGGGGGGGGGGGGGGGGGGGTGGATGGGTGGCAAGTTTGGATCAATTAATAAAAAAATAAACACAAATAACAGGAGATTTGGTTTCCAAATAAGTATTGAACTGGGTTTTCTTATAGAAGAGAATAAGAACCTAGAAAGTATCAGCGTTTGAGCTTTTACAGCATGCAGGCGTGAATTGGAGACTGCTGAACCTGATTTAAGCATCTGCAGCTTCCAGCGAAGTGTTTCTCTGGGTAAGATATCAGCCAGAACCTGTGAATTCATTCATCAAAATTGACAGTGGAGGAGAAATATAAAGGAGACATGCCAGCTATCTCTGTGTGAACCCCCAACAGAAGTCAGTAGTCAATATTTTAAAGTCACATAGAATTGCAAGTGATATTAAACTTAGCCAAAGCAATTACAATTTCAGATGGCCCAGATGAGGGCATCTAATCTAGGCATGTAAATGAAGAGTATCACAATATATTCTTTTAACAGTCCTTGATATATTCAATGATGAAATATATTTAGTCTCATAGGAGTTTCAATCTCTTCTAGACAATAGTTAAATAACATTCAAACTTTAATATAACGCTAGTCTATGAATGTTCTAAAGTTGAACCTTACAGAAAGGTAAGATGAAATTGCATCAAGATCCTGTGATAGCTCTCCAACTGTTTGTTGCAGAGGAAGTCCCTTCACCACACTCTCTATTGCCGTCCTCAAAGGTTGACCTAAATGGATGTACAATTACTGACGGCAGGGAGATTTATGTACAATATATATATAACTACATATATAATACACATTTATTTATTTATGGATGTATGTGGGTATGAGTCCTTAATTTGCAAATTGTACATTTCTCAGCATTAATAATTTTCTCCATGCTTTGGATATGGAAAAGAGATACACTAAATCAGTTCCTGAATAGCAGTTTCAATTAGAAAAGAATTTGGATTTCTTATTTCAGTTTCAATACGTTCATTTAAAAATAGAAATGCAACAGACTGATGAACCATATATTACACGCTCTCCAATTTTAAGAGAAAAGAAGTTCAGCCCTAGAATTCCGACAGTTTTGTCAGCCAGCCCTCTACACCTTCATTCAGTTAAGTGATATGGGAACAAAAAGCAGGCAAACATCTCTATTTACATAGGAATGGGGACGTGGATAAATGATTTGGGGTTAGATGTTGACAACCTAGAAATCTGTTATCAGTTTGTCCACTAAGGGAAAAAGGACTGGAGAAAATAAAAGAGACCTAAAATATATCGCAAATAAAAGAATTTGGATTTCTTATTTCGGTTTCAATACGTTCGTTTGAAAATAGAAATGCAACAAACTGAAACCTATATTACAGAATCACATTATGCCTCTTTTATCTTGGCATCACATGGTCAATCACCTAAGATCAATCAGCAAATTCAACAAATTATAACCATTTCCCAATGGTCACAGTTGTAAGAGGATAACTAAAAATGTTTCACTACAAGCTGTTGGTCACTACAAGCTGAAATTCCAAGTATGACTTGAAAGACTTCAACATAATCAAGTTATCAGCAGTCTTCATCTAGCTATTGTATAGACTTTCAACAGTTTTAGGGGCTTTGATGGAGGCAACAGAGAGTTTTCGTCTCTGAGGCATGATCAAATTTAAGCCAAGGTGGAGACTTGTGACATGGCTCGAATAGAATACTTATTGTGTCAGTTAGCTACAGCTTTGTGTTCTCTTCATATTCGAAAACAATTAATTAGTTGTGTTTGAGTGGTTTCGGGATGCCACATGCCGAAGTCCAGTTAGCTATATGAGAACCCCTTAATTGTTTGGAGAGGTTGTGCAGTGCAGCAAATAGCGTAGTGAAAAGAAACTTCTCTATTCTTTGTTATTTGTGAAAATGAGCTCATTGGGTGTATTTGGGGTTTGGTTTTTGAGAGAGTACCTCTATACTACCTTTGTAATATCCATATTTGCTAGTAAAATTTTCTCATCATCACTACCTGTGAATATAGGCCCAATGCTGAACCATATGAATCCTTGGTGTTCTCTCATGTGTGTGGTTGTGTTTTTTTCAACATTTTATTCATTCCAATTAAGATCTTTCTCAAATCCATAATAAATTTTCACAATCAATATTGTGTTGGAGAGATTTGGGAGGCTCTTTTCCACAACACTTTTTATCACACAAGTTTCTAATCCCAAAGGGAGAAGAAATCTTTTAAGATGAGAGCCTTTCAATTGGCCACACAAGTTCCTACACCCAAGAAGGGTAGGAATCCTTTTCCATCACATGGCTTACAACATATCCAACTGAAAACGGGTTTTATTCCACCTACAGGCAGCACCCAAGTGCTGAGAATCGAGCCATTGTTCACAAATCTCCACATTGGTGGAAATCGAGCCACAAACACACATGGCTTGCAGATTTGGATGTTGCCCCCAGTCTCCCAAATCCAATAACCTGAGTCTATAATTATTTCTTTTTATTTGATTTGTAAAGAAAAAAAAAAAAAAATGTAAACCCTTATTTTAGTGGTGAATCTTATATGTAATATCACCATGTCATGTTAAATTCATTTTCCTGACACAAAATTTACGTATCACATGTTAATACAATACCATTCAATGAATATGAACAGGTTTGTAGGCTATGTTAGCTCCAAATGGAAATGAATATGTATTTCAAGCAACTAGGAAAAAAAAGGAGGAAACAGGAAAAGCAAACCTGTCATCAGACTCAACATGTTAGGAGGGCTAAAAGGGAGTTGGTTAGGAATGAATTCCAATAATGTCATTAATGGTTGCAGTTGAGATCGGCTAATAGACGTAGCTGCGAAAAGAACATTAATTAGGCAATATAAAAAGTAAGAACCTATCAACAAAAAAAAAAATCAAAATCAAGTGAATGTCATCTACTATGAAGCTAATATTCTTGAGTGTTGAAGTGACTAAGAGCATTTTTTTAAAAAGACCTCTCTATAGTCATTACTCTTTATTCTACCTGAGTTGCTCATTTTATGGGGGGAAAAGCTAAAGCTGAAAGCAATGGTTGTTTCAAATAGACAAAATTCTTACTTGGGTTAGCCAAAATTAGCACAAGATCAATATCAGGATTAGAAGCTGCTACAGCCAGAGCAAGGCATCCTCCAAAAGATTCTCCAACAAGATATATAGGTCTGTTGGGTGAACGGTCATTCTCTGATCGAATAGTTTTTTCCACCTGCTTCATGTTAAAATTACAGACCAGAGTAACACAAGACAAGTCTCAAGTCTGATGGGTAATGCAGTTGCTGTTGAGGAACAGAGCACTAGCCGAGCCACAAGAGCTGTGGTGAGTGCAGCACTTGCTGATAAGCAGTGCAGTGATCAAGCCACACAGCATGCACCTTACCTGATTAGCCCTGAAGTCCTGGAGCTCATCGAAGCCATGCCTCATCATGAATTCTTCACACAAGAGCACTGAAGGTCTGAGTTCCGAGAATTTAGGAAACAGTTAAGGCAGCTGACACGTGTATAGCTCTAGGAATTCAGTAACAGATTTTGGCGCCATTCCTAGAAGTTAGTTAGGTTGACTGTGTATATAAACAGGGGATTGTGTATTTTGTAATTTACTCAATTCATTTGTAATCATTTTCTCATCAATGAAATTCTCCAATTCTATTTAGATTTCTCTCAGATTTTTTCACTTCACCAGGTCTAAACCATGAAAATTTACGGTAATTAGATTCAAAATAAGAAAAGAAAGATAAACAGTGATTACTTTTATGTTCTATTTGTTAGATTTTGATTTTCATAAAATGTCAAATGAGACAGAAAGGTTGGTTTCATTCTCAACCAATCTCTTCATGATACGCCATTAGAATTCCCCTAGGACAGCTCAGGCACCATGTTTTGATCTCAATATGAGTACCTTAAACCTCAGACCAGAGCAACAGTTGATGTGACAGTTAATGCTACACTATTTATCACCAATGATACACAGACTCTCAAATATATTGCATGCAGTAACAAAAGGTAGTAAAGACAGAGAGACAGAGAGAGAGGACCTGTAAATGGTGTTCGATCCATGACGGGAATGTGCAAGCACCATGTCTCAAAAATCCTACATCCAAAGGGGAAAAAACTCATAAATTAGGCAGTGTCATATAATTATAAATTATTAGCTGGTAGCCATTCTTCCTTTCTTTCTTCTCTGTCTTTATATTTCTCTCTTGATGGCTAGTGGAGAATTTTGTGTATGACAAGTAGCTTTCAAATTCTCCATTACTTCTATTTGATAACTCAAAGAAAAAATGATGGTACTCATTGTTCATAGAATTCAAATCGGGGTGAATACTTACTTTCCAATTCTACAATGATTCTTAATGAGTCCAAGCCCGACGCTAAGAATGCCTGTAAAGTTCCAAAGTAAAAATAGTATACAGAAGAAGGTAGTAATAATAATAACAATAATAGTAACAATAAACTTGATATGGATACAAAGCTTAATAATAAATTTGAGATGCATACGAAAGTGAGCCTGGCACTGTTTTAAGGAGCTGCTAAAAAGCTTTAAAGTTTAAAATCTTTAACAGAAAATACAATTAGTTTAGTCTCTAACCTTTCATTACTGTGTCAATTTAGTCTCTACTCTCTACCGTTATTGTTGGATGAAAATTCTTCACGTAGCAAACAATTAAAATAAAAAAAATTAGTTTATTGCCACATCTTCGGAAACTAATTTTTTATTTTGGCCGTTAGCCATGTTAGCAATTTTCGGGACTTAAATTAACACTACATTAAAAGGTTATGGACCAAATTGACACAATTAAAATGTTAAGGATCAAATTGAAATATAGTATAAAGAATAGGGATCAAATGCGTAGTTTATCCAAAACAATTTCAATGGTAGGCCTAGATTAGAATTGGTAACAATTTGCCACTTATAATTTCCTGTGAAATTATTGTAAAAATATTGTGAATACAGCGTTACTCATCATAAAATGTATAAAAATCAATTAATTTTCGATAGATTAAATCATAAATATAATTTTTATATGTCCTTAACATACATAGTGTAATATAAGAGAAATATAATAATGGAAAAAAAAATTCTTTTGGAGTCAGTTTTCTTATGTTTAAGGATGACATTTTCTATGACAAAATGCAAGTCAACAGAAAATAAGTCCAATAGATTAAATACTAGTGTTTTTTTTTTTTTTTTTTTTTTTTCACATATACAATAATTTTACAACAAATTATAAGTGATGTCACAATATATGTGATTCTTGAACTTCAACCATTTAATAAATAAATGTTTGAAATGTATTTTGGTGATTAGTGTCACATCAATTTTTAAGTTCACGTAGTAAAAATTGTAAATATCCATTGCATTTCTCTTTTGTGATACCAAAAAAAAAAATGCGATCAAAACAAGGTGTTAATTGGTATTTTAAAAGAGCAGGGAAGGTTTACCAATTTAAATTTTTAAACAGCAGATTCTAAATAAAATGGGAATTTGGCTATATTCACGCCCACTATGTTAAGAGGATCATTTCTCTCAAAAAAAAAAAAAGTTAAAGAGTATCATGACTTATGACATTAATGAACCTCAAATTGGACAGTGCATAATGACGGGAGTCAAAAATTTATCAGACTATGATTTTTGAATGGAGTTTATAACGATTTGTTTCTCATAATAAATAATTTATCCTTGGGAGCCAAACAAAAATTTAAAATTTGATGAATGACTAATTGTTTTATATACTATGTTCCTACTGTATATAATAGTGGCATAAACGTCCAACCTTACTGCGGCAATCTAGTCAATTATTCATCGCACACATCACTCATATATGCATTGGTCCATCATATTTAAGTTAATGCCATAGGTTGTAACTCTCTCAAAAAAAAAAAAAAACAAACAAACAAAAACAAAACATGCACAGGCTGCAACTAATAGCATTGACATTTTTTATTATTATAAATTTTGGTTCTATGTCAAGAATATTATAAATAGCAATTCTTTAATGGGTGATACTTTTTATATTTTTTTTTCTTCTTGAGAGATTTTCAACCTTTAGCAATTCTGATTTTCTCTTTATCATTAGGCCAAGATACTAATAAGTTTTTGGTGTAAATCTCTTATTTAACCATCAGAGACTTATTGAATTATAAAAATGAATTATTACAAAAACTTTTAGCCCATCAGAATCACACACATACAGAAAAATTTTATTCCAAAGTATTCTAATGGTTTGTAACTGAAAATCTAATCAGAAAGAGAGCAACTGGACAGGTTTTTTTGCAAGGTCTTCAACACAAGTGACAATCTCCATCCCAATAAACATGTTCACGCGCACCTTGGGTTTTTTTTTGGTAAATTACAAATTGCATCTTTTAATTTTAGGGTAAACTACGTATTTGGTCCCTATCTTATACACTATATTTTAATTTGATCCCTAACCTTTCAACTGCGTCAATTTGGTCTCTAACCTTTCAGTACTATGTCAATTTAGTCTCCACCGTTATCTTTTGAATTAAAATTGATGATGTGTCTAATGGTCAAAACAAAAAATTAGCTTCTGTTGATGTGATAATAAACTTAAATTTTATTTTAGTCATTTGTCATGTCATCAATTTTTATTTAAGATATAATGGCAAAGACTAAATTCACATGACATTTAAAGATTAGGGACCAAATTGACACAATTGAAATGTTAGAGACTAAATTAAAATACGGTGTAAGAATTAGGGACCAAATATGTAGCTTACCCTTAATTTGATCTAAAATTGAATTCAATAATGTAACTTTTGCTTTATTCATTTCAGTTTTATAATTTTTATTCATTTTCAATAGTCCTTCCATTTCCACTTGAGAGGCTGCCATTAAGTGTTCCAAAAGAACATAGTTTTAGTATTTTTTGAATTTCCAAAACGATGTCAGCTTTAGAAAAACTACTGGCACGAATTTAGACAAAATAACTAAATTGAGTAAAGGTAAAACTTATAACAGTGAAATAAATAAATCAAAAGTTATATAATTGAATTGGATTTTATATAAATTTATTTAAATAATGCAATTTATATATATATATATATTGTCTTGCCCTTTTTTTTTATTTAATATTTTTTAAAAATAAATAAGGAATTTTAATTATATTTGAAACTACCAAATATAAAAGACTACAAAGTATAAACTACATATTACTACATCCAACTTTAACCCAAATTTCTATAAAATATAAAAATAAACATATATACTTTCGTTTATCCTAAACCACAAACGAAAAAAAAAAAAAAAAAACACTTTTTATCATTGGTATATTGACGTCAAGGATATCACTGAAATTTTCACAATTCTTCTTATGTTTTGCTTTTTAGAGCATTCGCATCCTGAATATGTCATATACGTGTAGTCAATATTATACTTAATGAAATTTTTTTTTTTTTTCCCTCGTAAATGAGAGAGTGCATTGTACACTCATGAAAGTAAAAGTGCATTAAAAACTGTATGGGAAGATACGGTAAAAATATATTAAAAAAAAAAAAAAAGTGATATTACATGTATGCACTCTCTTATATGAAGTGGACCCCACACCTCAATGAGTAACCCAATTGTCACCGGACTCACCCATCCAGTCCCAACCGTGCAAAAGTTTGTTACGAACAAAAAATGAATCTTGGAAAATGTTTTCTTGAGAAAGGAAAAGTAAATACTGTTCCACAGTAAACCAATGGTGGCAATACTAGAGTTTTTAAATATTTTTCACCAAATTGTTGCTTGGTGATTACCAAAAGGTCATAAACCAAAAGCATGGACAGAAAATCTACGAAAAGGGAAATCATATAAATAATATTAACAATAAACGAGCATTCAATATCACATCATTAAAATAATTTTTTATAAATGAGTTCCTGGGGCCCTGTAAGAAAGTAATAACGTTAACGTGTGCAATTAAGTTTTTGTTGAAATTTTTATTTATTTATTTACTAAAAATTAATAAAAATCAACTATATACACAAACAAATAAGTTAATACAAAAGCTCCAAAAAATTATTAGTTGAGACAAAAATAATCAAATTTTACGACAAAATAGGGAAAATGGAAATGTACAGTTTTGAGTAAAAAAAAGTAATCAATATTGAAGAGGAGAAAAATAAGCTGACGGGTCCAAGCAATGTTGATGGACGGGCCCATTAGGTGCAAGACTTGGTAAGGACGGATTTGTTGGCCACATGTCAGACAGAATCCCTATATGGGAATATTTGCGGCACACCTCCTAGATTCTAGGGGTAATTAGAGTCCTAGCGCAATTAGGGTTCTAGAAGCTGCGTGCATCGATGGAGATCTTCTTTATAAGGAATATGACTTGTCCATCACGTTTGGGACTCCTCAAGAGGATTTCTACAAGGAAAGACTTTGACTCCAAGTAAAAAAGGTCAACTTTCGACGACTATAAAAGCCCCAATACCCTCACAAATCGAGGTACGCTTAATTTTACCCTCTCTAGCACTCTAGAGTTGTGAGGATATTTCTGACTTGACCTTCGGAGGGTATTCGGCCGGCACCACACCGGTGCTCTTCGCGAGGTTTTTCCTTCCTTTTGTTGTGCAGGTGCTAATTTGAGTGTGCGAGGATCATGTAGCTTACTGGTGGTTTTTTTTCGGCATCATCAGTTGGCGCCGTCTGTGGGAACTACGCGATTCGTAAGCCATTTATCGCTTCCCAGACAAAAGAGTTGCATGGTACTCACACGCTCAATGGCAACCACCAACGACGTTCAAGGAGAGGAACCACCCACAACTGCCCTCGAGAGACAAGTTCGAACTCTCGCTGCCGCCATGGAACGTCTCACCAAACAAAACCACGACTTAGAAGAACAGCTGCGCCAGAAGAATGCAGCACCGAATGACCAACAAGAAGATCAAGAAGGGACCAGCGCTGCAAGAAAAAACAAGGAGAAACCTGAGGGCAGCCATGCCCCAAGCAGACTAGAGAGGCAAAATTTGAACATGCCATCCCTCACGGATGCAACTCCGCCACATATTGTCGCAGAGATGCAGGCGATGAAGGAGCAGATGGAGGTTATGATGAACGCGCTCAAAGGACGAGTGTCCAGTGACCTTGACGACTTGGTCAACCACACCAACTCGCCTTTCACCGCAGCCGTCAACTCCTTCCCCCTACCCCACAAGTTCCGCATGCCGCATATAGACAGTTACGACGGGGTGAAGGATCCACTGGATCATCTAGAGACCTTCAAGACCCTGATGCATCTTCAAGGAGTAGCGGACGAGATCATGTGTAGAGCCTTCCCTACAACGCTGAAGGGCCCGGCAAGAATTTGGTTCAGCAGGCTGACGCCCAATTCCATCAGCACTTTCAAAGAGCTGAGCGCCCAATTCACGTCGCACTTTATTGGAGGACACCGATACAAGAAGTCCACAGCATGCTTGATGAGTATCAAGCAACGAGAAGATGAAACACTCAGATCTTACATAGCCCGCTTTAATAAGGAAGCACTCTCAATTGACGAGGCCGACGATAAAATACTCGTAGCAGCATTTACGAATGGGCTGAGGAAGGGTAAGTTTTTATTTTCACTATATAAAAATGACCCGAAAACTATGCCGGACGTGCTTTACAGGGCCACCAAATATATGAATGCCGAAGACGCTTTACTAGCTCGCGAAGAAAAGCCCAAGAAGAGAGAAAGGCAGGAAGATGCCCGAGAGGAAAGAGGGCGGAAGATGGCAAGAACCGGAGAGCGAAGGGATGATAGGCGCTCCGAGCCCCCTACGGGGAGATTCACAAGTTTCACTCCACTAACCGCCCCTATCGACCAAGTCCTTATGCAAATCAAGGACGAGGGGACACTGACTTTCCCTGGAAAGCTGAAGGGAGATCCCAACAAACGGTCTAAAGATAGGTATTGTCGCTTCCATCGCGATCACGGACATGACACAACTGACTGCTATGACCTGAAACAGCAAATTGAAGCCCTCATTAGACAGGAAAAGTTGCAGAAGTTCGTCAGCAAGGAAAAGACGGATCATCAACATCAAGAGCAGCCACCCCGCCGAGATAATGAGCACCCTAGACCACCTATAGGGGATATAAGAATGATCACAGGGGGCATGACAACTATAGGGTCGTCCAAAAAGGCCAGAAAAACATACCTCAGGATGGTTCATAACGTCCAACTAACGGGCTCCATACCAAGAATAGGACGGATGGAAAGCCCGATCATAGGATTCTCAGAAGAGGATGCCCGACGTCTTCACCACCCTCATGAGGACGCGCTTGTTATCACCTTACAAGTGGGGGACTTCAACATGCACCGAGTGCTAATCGACAATGGCAGCTCAGCAGACATCTTATACTACACAGCGTTCCAGCAGATGAGGATTGATAGAGAACGGTTAATACCGACAAATGCTCCGCTGATTGGCTTTGGAGGTACGAGGGTGTTCCCATTAGGCGCGGTCACGCTTTCGGTAACAATAGGTGATTATCCTCAACAGATCACAAAGGAGATTACTTTCCTTGTGGTCGACTGCTCATCTGCTTACAATGCTATCATCGGACGACCCACCCTTAACTCATAGAAGGCGGTAACGTCAACATACCACCTAGTGATCAAATTGCCTACGGAGCACGGGGTGGGAGAGCTACGAGGAAATCAGATGGCCGCACGAGAGTGCTACATTGCTATGATGGAGATGGAAGGGAACCTACCACTTCAAGACGCTGGACGGGCAAAGGCCGCAACAACCATGGAACACAGAGCGCCTACGGAGATACCACCAGTAGAGACGACATGAAGAGTATTGACGCCCTCCTAGTTTCCAGTTTATTACTAAGTTTTTATTAGTTTTTTACTATGAACAATTTTTTTATTTAGTTTTGCTATCGCAAGTTTTTACTTCAAACGATTCTTTCTACAAGTGCCTTTTTAAGCCCAAGGGGGCAGGTACCTTTTTCTTCTACATGGTTTTCTTTCAATAAAAGAAATAGTCAAACACACTTATGTTCTTCCTACTTGATAAACTAAGTCCAAAAAGTGGACGGATATAAAACTAAGTCCAAAAGATGGACGGATCATCCCAAGTGGACGACCATCAAGGTGACGAGGTAAAACTTAGTCGCCTCAACAAGTCCACGCCCCCAAGTGGACGACCATCAAGGTGACGAGGTAACACTTAGTCACCTCAACAAGTCCACGACCCCAAGTGGACGACCATCAAGGTGACGAGGGAACACTTAGTCGCCTCAACAAGTCCACGACCCCAAGTGGACGACCATCAAGGTGACGAGGTAAAACTTAGTCGCCTCAACAAGTCCACGACCCCAAGTGGACGACCATCAAGGTGACGAGGTAACACTTAGTCGCCTCAACAAGTCCACGACCCCAAGTGGACGACCATCAAGGCGACGAGGGAACACTTAGTCACCTCAACAAGTCCATGACCCCAAGTGGACGACCATCAAGGCGTCACCTCAACAAGTCCACGACCCCAAGTGGACGACCATCAAGGCGTCACCTCAACAAGTCCACGACCCCAAGTGGACGACCATCAAGGCGACGAGGTAAAACTTAGTCGCCTCAACAAGTCCACGACCCCAAGTGGACGACCATCAAGGTGACGAGGTAACACTTAGTCACCTCAACAAGTCTACGCCCCCAAGTGGACGACCATCAAGGTGACGAGGAAACACTTAGTCACCTCAACAAGTCCACGACCCCAAGTGGACGACCATCAAGGTGACGAGGTAAAACTTAGTCACCTCAACAAGTCCACAACCTCAAGTGGACGACCATCAAGGTGACAAGGTAACACTTAGTCACCTCAACAAGTCCACGACCCCAAGTGGACGACCATTAAGGTGACGAGGTAAAACTTAGTCACCTCAACAAGTCCACGACCCCAAGTGGACGACCATCAAGGTGACGAGGTAAAACTTAGTCACCTTAACAAGTCCACTACCCCAAGTGGACGACCCACAAGGCGACGACCCACATGATGACGAGGTAACTCTTAGTCACCTCAAGAAGTCCACGACCTCAAAGAGTATGACCAACAAGGTGACAAGGTCACACTTACCAAAGTGGACGGACGTCCACAACAAAAAAAAATAAAAAATGGACGTCCATAAAGAAAGTGGACGGAGGTCCACATAATAAAAAAAAAAAAAAAAAATGGACGTCCATAAAGAGAGTGGACGGACGTCCACAACAAAGAAAAATGGACGTCCATAATGAAAGTGGACGGATGTCCGCAACAAAGAAAAATGGACGGATGCATGTCCATGCATCCGTCCATCAAGAAAGTGGACGAAAGTCCACATTAAAAAAAAAATGGACGTCCATAAAGAAAGTGGACGGACGTCCACAACAAAGAAAAATGGACGGATGCATGTCCATGCATCCGTCCATCAAGAAAGTGGACGAAGGTCCACATTAAAAAAAAAAAAAAAAAATGGACGTCCATAAAGAAAGTGGACGTCCAAAACAAAGAAAAATGGACGGATGCATGTCCATGCATCCGTCCATAAAAAAAAAGTGGACGGAGGTCCACATAAAAAAAAAAAAAAAAAAAAGGATGGAGGTCCATGCATGTCCATGAAAAGAAATGGACGGACATGCACGTCCATAGAAAGAAGTGGACGGACACACCATGTCCATTAAAAAAAAAAAAAAAGAGGATGGACGGATGCATATGTCCATCCAAGAAGTGGACGGACACACTAAAAAAAAAAAAAAAAAAAAAAAGAAGAAGATGGATGGATGCATATCCATCAAAAAAAAAAAAAAAAAAAAAGATGGACGGATGCATATCCATCAAAAAAAAAAAAAAAAAAAAAAAGAAAAAGAAAAAGAAAAAGAAAAGAAGAAGGTGGACGTTGCATGTCCATCCAAAAAAGTGAACGGACACACACACGCACAACTAAAAAAAAAATAAAAAATAAAAAACTTTGATGATGAGGTAACACTCAGTCACATTGGCAAGTCCATGATCCAAAGTAGACGGATAAAATACCTTAAGAATGGGACGCTAATAGAGGACTACAACGTGTCCCAAAGGCTGAAAGTTCCATCATGCGTCTCGGGGGCAGTGTATCAATGGCTTACCGTGTAGAAGGATGCCCAATCCTACGGATAAGCATAAGACAAACGACAAGGCTTCAATAAGACCTCAGAGGGCTAAACACTACAAAAAGGAAGCCGACGGACACCTAATCCTCATCCCAATGGGATGGATCGACAACCAAGGATACCGACGATCAAGGATGCTAACGGCACCTGATTCTCATACAAAATTTAAGTCCTACTACCTACGGGTGGAAGGACGAACCAAGTCACTCACAAGTGCCTTGGTACAAAATTTAAGTCCTTCTACCTACAGGTGGAAGGACGGACCAAGTCACACAAGTGCCTTGGTACAAAATTTAAGTCCTACTACCTAAGGGTGGAAGGACGGACCAAGTCACTCACAAGTGCCTTGGTACAAAATTTAAGTCCTTCTACCTACGGGTGGATGGACGGACCAAGTCACTCAAGTGCCTTGATAAAAAATTTAAGTCATTCTACCTACGAGTGGAAGGACGGACCAAGTCACTCAAGTGCCTTGGTACAAAATTCAAGTCCTACTACCTACGGGTGGAAGGACGGACCAAGTCACTCACAAGTGCCTTGGTACAAAATTTAAGTCCTTCTACCTACGGGTTGAAGGACGGACCAAGTCACTCACAAGTGCCTTGGTACAAAATTTAGGTCCTTCTACCTACGGGTGGATGGACGGACCAAGTCACTCAAGTGCCTTGGTACAAAATTCAAGTCCTACTACCTATGGGTGGAAGGACGGACCAAGTCACTCACAAGTGCCTTGGTACAAAATTTAAGTCCTTCTACCTACGGGTGGAAGGACGGACCAAGTCACTCACAAGTGCCTTGGTACAAAATTTAAGTCCTTCTACCTACGGGTGGAAGGACGAACCAAGTCACTCAAGTGCCTTGGTACAAAATTTAAGTCCTTCTACCTACGGGTGGAAGGACGGACCAAGTCACACAAGTGCCTTGGTACAAAATTTAAGTCCTTCTACCTACGGGTGGAAGGACGGACCAAGTCACTCAAGTGCCTTGGTACAAAATTTAAGTCCTTCTACCTACGGGTGGAAGGACGGACCAAGTCACTTACAAGTGCCTTGGTACAAAATTTAAGTCCTTCTACCTACGGGTGGAAGGACGGACCAAGTCACTCAAGTGCCTTTGTACAAAATTTAAGTCCTTCTACCTATGAGTGGAAGGACGGACCAAGTCACTCAAGTGCCTTGGCACAAAGTTTAAATCTTACTACCTACGGGTGGAAGGACGGACCAAGTCCTACTACCAATGGGTAGAAGGACGGACCAAATCACTCACAAGTGCCTTCGTACAAATTTTAAGTCCAACTACCTTCGGGTGGAAGGACGAACTAAGTCACCCGCAAATGCCTTGATGAAAATTCTAAGTCTTCTTACCTACGAAAGGACAGTTGGACCATGTTGCCCAAAAGTGCCTTGGTCAAAATTTAGGTCCCCTACGCCAGAAATAATTTCGAGCTAGCCTGTTAAAGATTGACAAGTCTCTCAAGATCCAAATCGAACCGTCACCCCACGGGTCCTTTCACTCCGAGATCACGGACCCATAGGGTGAAGGGGGCAACTGAAGAGGAGAAAAATAAGCTGACGGATCCAAGCAATGTTGATGGACGGGCCCATTAGGTGCAAGACTTGGTAAGGACGGATTTGTTGGCCACGTGTCAGACAGAATCCCTATATGGGAATACTTGCGGCACACCTCCTAGATTCTAGGGGTAATTAGAGTCCTAGCGCAATTAGGGTTCTAGAAGCTGCGTGCATCGATGGAGATCTTCTTTATAAGGAATATGACTTGTCCATCACGTTTGGGACTCCTCAAGAGGATTTCTACAAGGAAAGACTTCGACTCCAAGTAAAAAATGTCAATTTTCAACTACTATAAAAGCCCCAATACCCTCACAAATCGAGGTACGCATAATTTACCCTCTCTAGCACTCTAGAGTTGTGAGCATATTTCTGACTTGACCTTCAGAGGGTATTCGGCCGGCACCACACCGGTGCTCTTCGCGAGGTTTTTCCTTCCCTTTGTTGTGCAGGTGCTAATTTGAGTGTGCGAGGATCGTGTAGCTCACTGGTGGTTTTTTTTCGGCATCATCAAATATCATAATTCATAAGCAAATATGGAAAGAGTGAGTAGTGAGAGATGACCTGGCAAAAAGAGAAGCAGAGGAGAGTTCTTCAATGGAGGACCACACTCCAAGGGCGTGAACCACCGCGGCGGACCACCGTCCGATCTGCTTATCAACTCCTTTGATCGCTCAAAGTATTCCCTCCACACTCTCCCATTCTGCTTCACCTCATCAACACTTGCCGCTACTTCTGCCTCTCCTAATTCCTCACTTTTCTCCGATAAACGAAGCGTCGTCGGAGTCGGCGTTGGCGTTTGCGTTTGCTCGGTGGAAACAGCAAGTCGCCGAAAGGAAATCGAATTTGACTTGCTAAACTTCCCGACCAGTGGCTCAAAATCCCGGCGGATTACCGGCGATAAACTAGCGGGAAAAATGGAAACTCCGGTGACCGCCATGGCAATGCTAGTAAACTCTCTGCTGCTGCATGGAAACAGTACAGAGAGAGAGAGAGAGAGCACTCTACTAGCTAAGCTTGCGGTCCTCTCGGCTCAGAGATGTAAAAAGGCCTCTCAAAATCTGAGAGAATTAAAATAATAGTAGTGACAGGAACAGGCTGAGCTGTGACAATAGTTAATGAGGAGTGGAGCGAAACGTTTCATTTTTATATGTTTGTTTGTTTCTGCGCGTCACGACTCAATTCAACGGATGGTTGCTTCCCACGCTTCCCATACTTTTTGTATTTTCTGTGCGGTTAATGTGTGTCCTTAACTATCTACTCCGAATTTTAGAAAATATTTTATATGAAATTAAAAAATATGTCAAAACAATTAATCACTTTCTCATTTTTTTATAAAAAATTTTCTAAAATGATTTCTTTTCCTAAAATAGTTTACTAATGTATGCCCTAACCCCTTTTTATAATAATAGAGGGAAAAAATTTTATATTTTAAATATAAAAGGAGTAATTTTAAAACCTCATATTTTATCATACATTTTTTTTTTCACAATTATCTATTATGACAAGGAAAATTATTAAGTACTCCGGAGTATCATAAATGCGTATTTCTCCTCTCATATAAATGGTGGGTCTTATCATGAATTTAATTAGTGGAACCCACTATTAATGTGAGAGAAGTAAGTATGCATTTATAGTACTCCGAGAGTATACAATAATTTCCATTGTGACAGGTTGAGATTGAATGTTTATCATTTTCACATTAACTTACTTTTTTTTTCTTCGCCACTCATTACCTATGACTTGGTAAGTTGACATATAATAAAATGAGTGTTAGTGGTAGATTGGATGGATTTGATGTTCAATAAGTCTAGAAGTCCCGTATTTTATAGCAAATTTTACAAATTTCTAGTTAGTAAGTAATAAAGTGATTTCAATGGTAGAGCATATGATAATTAATATTAGAATGTCAGTTATGAAATTTATCATTAAAAAATGTTTTTGTAGCATTGGGCATATAATATTATTCCAATCACAACACTGTATAGCAATAATTGTGAAATTATTATATAAAAATGTTATATTTCTAGTATTATTCTATTCTTTTTTATTATCGTGAGAATTCTTTTTAATAATTTAGATTATTTAGTATGTTAACTATCTTCTTCAAATAAATATTTGAGTAAAAATTTAAATTTAATGTTAATTTTACTAGAACAGAAAATGTTTTAATCTTATAATATGTAAATATTACACAAATATAAGGAAACCTATAGATTATTTTGTATTATTGATCAAGTAATGTTATAGATACAACAATTTTTAAGAAGTCCAGCTCTAGGACATTTTAGATGAAAACCTCGAGATTGAAGCCTCCCAATGCCGTCTATCTGATTATTAAAATAAAAGGAAATGTTAACGAGTACCGTGGGGGCATTGGTTAAGAATCCATTTTAAGAAAGTTTTGATATCACTTTTATGGGAAATGAAAAAAGTTGTTAAAACATCAATTGTTTTTTTTTCCTTTTCTCATAAAAACTTTCTTTAATTGGATTGTTAACCAATGCCCTACGGCACTCGTTAACATGACCCTAAAATAAATAACAAAGGAACATGTCTATCTAATTAAAATATTAAAATATACAGCATGTTTGTCCTTTCCTTGGTTAAAAAAGATCGTAATCAAATTTTTATCGAGCATAAAAAAGTAAAAAAGAAATTATAAATAATGAAAAGGAAGATGTGCAATATACGGTACACAGTTATCCATAGTTTATTTATTTAGAGAGGAGAAATTGATTATCTAAACTCATATCTATATATATATATATTTTAATTTATATATATATATATATCATATAAAAAGACTGTAAGTATCTAATAATGATTGAATAAAAGATCTGAAATTTAATTCCTGCCTACCCACAAAACTGATTGGTGTCTTAATCAAATGATAAAGAGTTATTATCATAAACAAACGTCATAAGTTAAAACTCTCTTAAAAAAATAATTGATATATTATTTTATTTTTGAATAAAATAGCTATGATTAATTATCGTGGAACAGCATGTCTAGAGTCTTCACAAAATTATACTATCCAGTCCTTTTAAAAAATGAAACTACTCCTTAGCTCAAGGCCTAGTCTATGTCCTGTCACATTGTAACTTTCTTAATGGAATTATTTCATTAGAAAAAGGATGCCTACCCAAATTATGGATGAATTTTTTTTTTTAAATTTGTATAAATAATTATGAATTTACCAGAAAGAAATATTTTATTAGGGGAAGTAACAGTGTGAAAGGGCATGAACTTTTATATTACATTTATAAAACCTCAAAAGGGTGTCATTTTGTGAGATCCCAGGAGAGAGATGTATATCCTTGCCAAAACTCTTACCAAAAAGAAGTCTTAGCCAATCACAATATCATATTGAAAATACTGAAATTTATAGTGTAAACTAAGTCAATGCCTCTATTTTTCCTCCCAAAAAAAAAAAGTCAATGCCTCTATTTGTTTTATTATATATATAAGATGATAATTATAATAAGAGATGAGGAATTTGAATCTTGGATGTCTTCATTGAAAGTACTATAAAATGTCAGTTGAGTTACAAAACTTTTAGAATCCGTTTAATTGGAGAGATGGAAAAGTTGGAGGATAAAAAATGATGAAGGGCTGGAAAAGTGGGAGGATATAAAATATTTTAGTTTCTCCAATTTGTGTTTGGATGGAAGTGTGAAAAAGTGAAGGGATGAAAAACTTTTTTATTTGGTTGAAAAAAAAATTGAGAGGATAGAAAATGTAGTTTATATGAACTTACTCTTATACCCTCTTATTTATATATATATATATATATATATATATTATAAAACCGAAACTTTTGACTTGTTTTTGACATTCTAATATTGTGCCACATCAAATTTGATGGCTTTATGTTTCTCAAAAAAAAAAAAAAAAATTTGCTGGCTTTACAATTTTACACCTCAGCACTTGTTTTTTTAATTAATTTTTTAGTTCCACTTTTACCAGATATCTCTCCAACTCCCCACTCAATAAGAGCTTCTTCTTCTTGCTCCAACTTACAGGCATACATTGGAAACTATCGCTACATGCCTTTGACTTTTTTTTGACATTCTAATATTGTGCCACATTAGATCTGTTGGCTTCACAATTTTACACCTCAGCACTTATTTTTTAATTAATTTTTTAGTTCAACTTTTACCGGATATCTCTCCAACTCCCTACCCGATAAGAGCTTCTTCTTCTTGCTCCAACTTACAGGCATACATTGGAAACTATTGCTACATACATCTGAAACTATCGCTGCATAAACTAAACAGACTACTCTTCTAACCAATCACCCAAGAGTTGACCAAACTTTTGCAAGTTAAATTTGGCCTTATGCAAGCGTTGGAGCACTTGCACTACATAAGTTTCAAAGTTGCATTAAAAACTGCCAGTATCCCCATGGCAATTGCATTGGACGCAGCCATGAGAAATGAGGCTACTAAAATTGGGACCCTTAGTTGCCTTCGTGTGGACCCCGCAATTATATGACCAAACTACTCCATATATATATATACTCAATATAGCCCAATTGACTTATAACAATTTGGAGGTGGAGATTGTCATCTAACCTTAAATGGACCGTACTCAATCCAACTCTTTTAACTTTATTGCATGAGAAACTCTACCCGCATGATTTCCAATTCTACTAATATCTTCAACGGTGTAATTTGAGATTTTTTGTAGGTGTTTTATACCACGCGAAACCTACTGAACCGTACGAATAGGGTAGTTAAGGCTTGTGGTGGTCTGAATATATAGTGTAAGTTTGGGTAACTTTGCCTATGAAAGGATTTTATTTATGGGTTTGAGTTTTGTGGGTAGTTCTTGGATTAAATTATATGCAAGGAGTGGTACAACAATAATGCATGGTTTGTGTGTTATGTGGAATGTTGTGCTAAATGGTTTACTTCTCGAGAACTATTTTTGAAAATCATAATAGTAGAATTAGGTCGAACTCAATGACATTTTCTTGCATATTTTTTGTTTAAGCTTTGCAATTTTTTAGTCATATGGTACCTTCTCTTGATAGTGTAATTTCGCAGTTAAATTTTATGTTATTCTTATTTAGTGACTATTAATTAGGTTGGAAAGAATTGATTCTTTAACATATGCATAATTTATGAGGAGAATTAATAAGAATTGAAGGAGGAATTTTATATATAATTGTACGGGCAAGGCCCCAGGCCCATTAGGCCTTGGGCACTGGCCCAGTGGTGTAGTACACGGCCCCATCCCCATTGGATTTATAGCCTCAACTTGGACACACATAGAGAACCGATCTAAGCCTATAAACCATAATGAGTCTGTCCTGGTAGGGGGTGCGGTTGCTCGGGGGTACCCAGGTTCTCCGCAGCCCGGTATTGCCTTGGAAAATGTTGCTGCCGAACAGTCTTTTGGGCGATGAGAACCAGTTCCAATGCCATTTCCATCGTTCCCAACAGAGCGTCCACTTAGAAACAATGGAATTGGACCCCCATTCACACGAGTGAGGTCAGGAGGTAATCATAACACCTCCACTCGTCTTGAGCTATAAATAAGAGAATAGAGTAAGAAGTTGGGGGGGGGGGGGTTTGGCAACTTTGGAGAGAAAACAGAGAAGAGTGAGAGTAGCCATATCAAAAAAAAAGGGAGCAACTCTATGAGGGAAAAGAGAGGGGTTCGTGAAAATAAGACCGTGCAACTGAGCCTCTGAGCAAAGGACTGTTCGTAGTAGGAAACCCAAAGCCCACGATATAAATAAGTTGTGAGCCCAAGTATAGGTGGAGCCCGCTAACCCTATTTTGGGTGCACACAATAATGATAACGGAAAATTTTTTATAGGATGTCTATTCAAAGTACATCAATTGAAGATGTAAAAGATATTAATCAATCTTTGATGTCTTTTTTGCATCCATCCAGTGCTAATATTATTTGTTATCCAATTGTTAATAGTTAATACTGATGGTTCAATTAATATAGCTTCAAACATATTGAGTAAATGTTGGCAATACTCCAAGTATTAACATATTGCCCATATCTACATATTACTTCAGTTTTCTATACAACACAAATAGCCAAGTAGGTTTTTTTGTTTTTTGTTTTAAAGGAAAATTTCCAGGTAAGTAGTCATTCATTTTGGGGGAAAATATTAATATATAGTTTCATATCAATCTAAAATCTAAATAAATATTAATATAACTATAAGGTTTTTTATTTTATTTTATAATTCGATGGTTGGATTGAAGAGATTTGAACCTTGGATATATATATTTGTTAGAAATAGTAAAAATTGCTAAAACAAAAATTATCAAAGAATTGAAGAAGAGATAAATCTGTGCATCACACGGATTAGCGACTAGTTACATAATATACAAGAAACAATTTTTTTTAAGTATTAAAATATACTTTATGAAATAATTTGACACATTATAAAAGTGACACAACAAAATTATTATTTTAACTTCTTCCTATATCTATTTATATATATATATATATATATATATAAATAATTTGTGATTATTTAAATTGGTTAAAATAACATAATAAAAAAGAAGAAGAAAGCCCCAAAAACAAAAAAACAAAAACAAACACAAAAACAAAAACAAACGAACGAAAATCCAAAATACAAGCAACGCCCAGTTAGGGGGGGGGGGAAGGAGAGAGAGAGGAGGAAACCAAAAACCAAAAAATAAAAAACGTATGAAAATCCAAAATACAACTAAACAAGCAACGCCCAGTTGTAGTTAAGCCAAAAACAAAGAGAAACAGACAACCAAAAAAATATAAGACAAAGGTGGTGAAAATGGCCAAATACCACCATTTTCAGAAATTTGTAACAAAAAAGCACTGTTTCGAAACTAAATGGGAATCTACCGCTTTTTATGTACTCGGGCTCACTAAACTCAAGTTCTAAATGGTACTCGAGTTTAGTACACTCGAGTTCCTAGTTTCATTCTACCGTGGCACTACTGATCTGGAATTTGTGCAATAAAAAAAAATAATGTGGTACTCGAGCTTGGTAAACTCGAGTTCCTTGTAATATGGAACTCGAGCATACCAAGCTTGAGTTCTTTGTGAACAGAAAATAATTTATGCATAAAAGAGAGTGAACAATTTTTTAAATAATGATGAACAGAAAATAATTTTATGCAGAATGCTAGAAATAATTTTATGCTACTTATTTTTATGTTTATGTTTATTTGTCGATTATCCAAAAAAAAAGAAAAATTTATAAGGAACTCGAGTTTACCAAGCTCGAGTTCCATATTACTTATTTTTATGTTTATGTTTATTTATCGATTATCCAAAAAAATTTGTAAGGAACTCGAGCTTGGTGAGCTCGAGTACCTTAGAAAAACAATACCGAGCATTTTATTTACAAAGAACTCGAGCTTGGTATGCTCAAGTTCCATATTACAAGGAACTCGAGTTTACCAAGCTCAAGTTCCACATTATTTTTTTTTATTGCACAAATTCCAGGTCAGCAGAATCACGGTGGAATGAAACTAGGAACTCGAGTTTACTAAACTCGAGTACTGTTTAGAACTCGAGTTTAGTGAGCTCGAGTACATAAAAAGTGGTAGATTCCCATTTAGTTCCGAAATAGTGCTTTTTTGCTACAAATTTCTGAAAATGGTGGTATTTGGCCATTTTCACCAGACAAAGGCAATATGTGTACAACGTGTACAGAAGCTTCTAACGTGGGTATTTTTGTGGAATACTTTTGCCCCCTTCTTTCTCCCATTTTTTCTTCAATTTGGGAAATTTATGTTTTGGTCATCCAAAGAGAAAACTTCTAAGTCCTACCGAAATCTCTCCCGTTTTTCACCCTTAACCAAACAATCACAAATACCATATTCTCCTCACTTTCTCTTCATAATTTTCTATCCCCCTGTAATCACTCTAATCGAGCCTTAGCAACTCAACACCTCAATTTTAAAAAGTCAAATGCTGTCCAAGTATCTAACCATGGTTCATGAGAGAAAAAGTATTAAAGACTACTAGCCTCATCACACGCGCTTCGCGCGTGCGATGAGCCTTTTTTTTTTAGCAAAAAAAAAAAAAAAACTCTATGTTTTTATTTTATATATATAATTTTTATTTTGAAAATCTAATTTATAAGTGGATAAAACAATTTGGAAATTCACAGCAGAGCGGTCCTATTTTTTAGGCAATTAGTGGGAGTTAGAGTTGCATTTTTACCGAATTGTCCATTAGTTTTGTCTCTACTTAGGCTACGTTTGTTTTGCCTGAAAATGATTTTAGGAAATTATTTTACACCAGCCTGTGTGTTTGGTACCTACAGAAAATTGGGTCAAACGGAAATTATTTTCCTCGTTGACTGTAAAATAGCCCCCCTCACCCGTAAATCATTTTACACTTTTATTTTACCTTCAAACCATTTCCACTCTCCTTAAAAAATTTCTCTCCTCAATCACTTTCATCACTCACGCCAAACCCAAGAGCTATCGCCGGAGAGAGCTATCGCTGGTGAAGCCTAGATCCAGTCCCCGACCCATGGCCCCATCGGGTTGATCACGCTACTCAAACCCATCGCCGATCTGATCGCGCCGCCTCAGCTCCTCCTTCGTGCCCAAACCCATCTTCGATGAACCTAGTTTGATCATGCTCGCCTTCACCTCTGCCGTGCGATCTCGCCTCTAGATCGAACCCAATTGCCTCTCTCTATTCCTTCTCTTAATTTGACCTGATTTGATGAATTTTTTTTTTTTTTTGGATTTTGTTTCTTTTGTGTTTCTCTATTGAGAAATGATATTATATATTTATTTGGAAGCTGAGAAAATGTGAACAACAAGTAGAAAATGTGTTTTCTATGGTATTTTCAAGAACACAACCAAACAGTAAAAAATATTTTTCAAAGTATTTTTTAAAATGCCACCAAACACCTGAAAATATTTTCTTTTCCGAAAAATATTTTCACCTGAAAATATTTTACACTTGGAAAACATTTTACATAGAACCAAACACAGCCTTAAACATAGGGGTGTAAGGGTATTTTTGAACTAAAAAAACATGAGGAATTTTTACCGAATTGTCCATTAGTTTTGTCTTTATTTAAACATAGGGGTGTAGGGGTATTTTTGAACTAAAAAATGAGGAATCCAAATAAGGGAAGCTCCTTAAATAATAGTATAGACAAGGAAAAATTATCTCAATGGATACTATCAGCATACTTTAAAAAGAAAATTATTAAATTTGATATATATATATATATACCAAATTCAAAATTAGAATCAAGGAGATTTTATTAAAATAGCCGAAACTATACAAACTACATTGAATTTCCAATTCATTCTAGAAAAAAAAAAAAAAAAATTGAATTTCCAACTAAAATATTTTTTACACCACAAAGAGAAACCCATTCTTGCATAATTTTACGGGCCATTTCAATTTGGAATGATTACTAGATGAGTTCACAAGGGAAGCACCTTCTACAAAGTGACAAATAAATTTTTAGAGAGTGTTTGGTACTGTTGTTTAAATAAAAAATTTTAGTGTTTAAACAAAAGTTTTCAGTGTTTAAACAATATTACACATATTTTCATATACTTTTTCTCACATACATATTTTTACAAAACAACAATAACATTATTATAGATTTTTACCAAAAGGCCCTTACTTTTTATTTTTAGTATGGTCAAATTGTCAGTTATGGAAGTTTGATTGTTGAAGAACCGAAAGTAGCTTTTTAATAGTACTATTTTTGAAACATGTTTGGACACAAGGATAGGCCACACCCATATTAAAGTGAGAAATGCAACAAGCAAACAAACCCAATCAAGTAATTAGAAAACAACAGTATTGTAAAAAAAAAGTTTTCTTTAGGTCAAGCCAATAAAATCAAAAGCCAACCATTGATGGTTCCCAATTAAAAAAATTCATTCAAATTGATAGCCTGTCTATTTTTCAAAGTTAAACTGATCTAACATAAGGGTGAGCCAAAAATGTTGGTTTGGACATTGGATTTGGTGGATGCCTTGCTCTGGCCGTAGCAGCTTCTAATCCTGATATTGATCTTAAACTATTCTAATTAATGAAAATTTAAACATTTGTTGCAAAGAGAAGATGGCCGCTTGGCACAACCATAAATTCTAGGTCTAACTTTTATTATATAGTATAATATATAATATAGATGTACATTAGGTTGTAATATATGTGGTAATCCCATATTGAAAGTAGAGACTTAAAAGAGAAATTATAACGATATAATATTTAGAGTTTGCTTAAGCGAACTTTATGTTTGAGGTTTGCTTGGGTGAAGATAGAGCGAAGGAGCAAAAGTCATTTGAAACTTCGGTTTTGAGTTTTCTATAGAATTGTGTAGACAGTAAGCCTAAAAAATTTATCCATTACCGCGAATCCGATACAACTAACCCATTTATAAATATGTCATGAGTTGAGTCTAAACAAGTTCGAGTCATATTTGAGTCAACATAGCTGACCCATTTAATAAATAGGTTGTGTTTGTGTTTAACATGCTAACCCGTCTAACTTATTTAGCTTATAAAGTTATTAGCTTTTGTTATGATTATTTTTTTATTATAGCTTAATTTTTTGTTGTAATTATACATTTATTACTATATTTATGGTTGTAATTGTATTTTAATTTTAAAATATATGAGAACTAATAACAGGTTATTCTCATCAAGTATGACCTATTAATCAAACAGGTTATTAAAAGAGTCATTTGTATTGACATTTACATGACTTGTTAATTAAACGGGTTAAACGGGTTAAACGTGTCGTGTACGGTTGACCTGTTTAATAAACTGGTCATGTTAAGGTTGAGAATTTTTGACACGTTTACTAAACAAGTCGGGTTCGGGTCAACTCATATAGTCGAATACTCATGATTCGACACGACACAAATCCGATCTGCGAACACGAATTGCCACCCCTACTAACATTACTGATTGTTGTTAACTGTATTTGGAGTGTCTCGCACTTCATTAGTGACTTTTCAATGGTATATTTTCAATAATGTCTCTTCATTCTATATATATGTTGTTCTTTTCATATTTAGTAAAGGATTTGAAAAATATAAGAAAATTCTATGAATTCTCCAAAATTGCTATTTGTAGAGCAATTATACTAGTCTAATGTTAGATTTTACTTAGTGAAATTTTTGTATGAGGATCGCTTGGGTAAGTGTGTTGGGAAGATCGAGTGATATATATATATATATATATATATATTTATATATATTCCCTATTTAGGGTTCATTGTACACAAATCCATAATAGTAAATAATTTTCCATGGACCTAAGTTATTAGGCCGAGCTGTGTAACTCTTTTGTTCTCTTATTGTCTCTCACTTCTGCTTCTTTATATCAATATTTTTATTCTCTTTATTTTAGAATTTGATATTTTTGGCAATCTTTCAAAAACTCATAATAATTTTCGCAATCAATTCATTTTTTGCGTGAGAGGGCTGTCTGAAAACTCTTTCACGTAACAAAAAAACATCAAGACTTATCTTAGATCTTTTAGTTAGCTAGTGGGCTACTCCTATTCCTCCAAAAAAAGGTCAAAAATTGTGGCTAACAGTCACATTGATCACCCTATTGCATCTTTATAATTGACATTGTTTTTATAAAAAAACCGATAAACAAAAATTCTATATGGAACCTTAGTCATTGAATAACACGAAAGTTAAGCTCTAGTTGTCAAGAAAGAGACATGATTTCTAATTTTCACTGGAAAAATATTTTATTAACAAGAAGCCCTACATATAAAGTATATTATTATAATATGATATGTGTTAGAAATACTGAATAATTCTATTGTATTTCTCATTGAAAGAATATACATGAGTGTCTTTATATAGAATGCATATAAGTGTAGTACAAGTAAGAGTGTAGTAAAAGAATGTGTGCTATACAAGTAATCTAGTTGGGCCTAAAGCCCACAACACTATACACGTTAACAGCCCTCCTCAAACTCAAGGTGGATGTGAGACCAACTTGAGGTTGTCAACAAAAGTATGAAGACGTCCCTTAGGATGTGACTTGGTGAAAATATCTGTAAGCTGATCTTTAGAGGAGACTGAGATCAGCTTGGGAGCACCATGGACAAGATGATAACGGATAAAATGACAATCGATCTCGATGTGTTTAGTTCGTTCATGGAAGATATCATTGTGAGCAATATGAATGGCACTCTGGTTGTCACAATAAAGAGGAGTAGCAGAGGATGTAGACACACCTAAGTCTTTGAGAAGCCATCGTAGTCAAAGGAGTTCAGATGTGGTATCAACAAGGGCACGATATTCTGCTTCAGTACTGGAGCGGGCCACATGAGTTTGTTTCTTGCTTCGTTAAGAAATCAGAGAAGAACCAAGAAGAAAGCAATAACCAGTGGTGGACCTGCGATTAGTGGAATATCTTGCCCAATCAGCATCAGAAAATGCACGGAGAATAAGAGGATACTGAGCAAAGTAGAAAAGACCATGGAAGAGAATGCCCTTTAGGTATTGAAGAATGAGCAAAACAGCAGCATAGTGAGTCGATCGTGGAGCAAACAGACACTGGCTCACCTGGTGAACAGCATAAGAAATGTCTGGATGAGTGACAGTGAGATAAACTAGGCTGCCAACCAAACGTCTGTAAAGAGAGGAATTAGACAATGGTTTCCCCCCTGAGGGAGTCAAATGTGCATTAAGCTTAACTGAAGTGTCAACAGTCTTGCTATCAGTGAGTCCAACTCAAGACAAGAGTTCAGAGGCATACTCGGTTTGAGTAATATAAAGTTCATATGTAGAATGAGTAATTTCAAGACCCAAGAAGTAGCTGAGATGTCCAAGATCTTTCATTTCAAATTGCTAGCTGAGAAAATCCTTAAGTTCTTGAATGCCACTGAGATCATCACCAGTTATGATCATATCATCCACATACAGGAGAAGTAAAATAGTGCCTTTGTCAGTGTGACAAAGAAATAAGGCAAAATCATAATGACTGGCCATGTAACCCAAGCGAGAGATGGTAGAGTTGAATTTGGCAAACCAAGCTCGAGGAGCTTGTTTAAGGCCATAAAGTGCATGTTGAAGGTAACAAACCTTGTTTGAGTTAATAGAGAGGCTAGGAGGAGGTTGCATATACACTTTTTCACTTAAATCCCCATTAAGGAATGCATTTTTTACATCCATCTGAAAAATGTCTTATTTACTAGCAGCAGCAACAGCTAAGAGGGCATGAACAGATGAGATATGAGCAACCGGAGCAAAGGTCTCTTTATAATCAATCCTATACTCCTGTGTAAAACCTTTTGCAACAAGACGAGCTTTGTATCGCTCAATGGACCCATCAGAGTAAGTATTAATCTTGTAGATCCACTTACGACCAACCACAGATTTCCCAAGGGGGAGTGTCACCAAATCCTCAGTATGGTTTTTAGATAATGCATCAAGTTCCTCTTTCATTGCAATCTGCCATAAAAGGTCAGTGGAAGCCTCACGATAAGTGTGAGGCTCGTGTAGTGTAACAAGGGCAGTGTAACAATGATAGTCAAGTAAATATGCAGGAATAGATCTTACCCGAGTTGAGTGACAAGGTGGAATGTCTTGTGCAAATCTTTAGGCGGAGCAAGAGTAGGGGACCTAAGCTTAGGGTTGGGGTTGGGTAGCTCGTCTTCAACCTGTTCATCTTCCACCTGTTCATTAAAGGGTGAATTACGAAAGGGATCAGTGATATCTGGTGGTTGGACAGAGAAGTTTACAGGAGAATCAGGAGCAATTATAGGAGGATCAAGAGCAGCTACAGAAGGAATATGTGCCTCATTTGGAAAAAGATCTAAGACAGAGGAGGAAGATAGGGAGACACAGAAGTGAGAGAGCTCGACAAAGAGGCGATGTTCCTAAAAGACAACATTGCGGGAGATACAAAGATGATGAAAGACAAGATTATAACATCGATACCCCTTTTGAGTTTCGCCATAGCCAAGAAAACAACAAAGCCTTGACCGAGGCTCAAGTTTGTTATGCTCATGTGGTTGAAGAAGAACGAAACAAGCAGAACCGAAGGAGCGAAGGTGATGATAGTCTGGAAGAGACCCAAAAAGGCGCTCATATGGAGTTTGATTTTGGATAACAGGACTCAGAATGCGATTAATAGTATGAACAACATGAAAAGTAGCTTCACCCTAAAAAGGAGCAGGAACTTTGGCAAAGAGAAGGAAAGCACGAACAATGTCAAAAATATGACGAAGTTTTTGTTCGACTCTACCATTTTGTTGAGAGGTACCTGAACAAGTTAGTTGATGAACAATGCCATAGGAATGCAAAACAGCTTGGAAAACATATTGAGTGTATTCAAGAGCATTATCAGATTGAAAATTTTTGATGCGTCTGGAAAACTGAATTTCAACCATTTTTGCAAAATTAGAATATACTTCCAATAATTCAGAATGATGTTTCATATTAAAAATCCAGCTATAGCGAGAGTAATCGTTAACAAAGACAACAAAATATTAAGACCCACTAATACTAGAGACAGAGGAAGGCCCCCAAACATCAGAATGAATAAGGTCAAAGATATTAGTGGATATTGATTCACTAGTATTGAAAGGCAAAGCTGGTTGTTTTCCTAACTGATATGAAACACAATCAAAATATTCTGTAGACACCTAACCTAACAAATCTCTAGAAGCCAATTGTTATACCCGAGAGGAAGATGCGTGACCAAGTCGAGCATGCCAAAGTGCAAGGGTAGGAATTGAAGAAACTGTAGCAACTACAGCAATAGAAACAGGAGCAACAAGTGGAAGACGAAGGTTGTCCATGGGAAACATACGCCCAACTCTAGGACCGGTCCCAAGCTCCTGTTCGTCCTCGGATCCTGCACAATATACTCAAAATAATCAAATATAATGCGATATCCCAACTCAGCTAATTGTCCCACAAAAAATAAATTGTAAGAAAGGTCAGGAATATTAAAACCCCAGGAACTGAGAGGTTGGAGGTTGAAACAGAACCTATATTATGGCCAGACATTGTGGAACCATTTGCTGTGCAAATATTAAGAGGGTGTGGTGCAGGTTTGAGTTCAGAAAATAAGGACGAATGAGGTGTCATGTGATTGCAACAAGTGGAATCATAAGTCAAGAGGAAGGAGACATACCAGATAAAGCTGAGAGAGAAAAGGAATAAGATGCATTACTAACCATACGAATGACATTGGCGATGATATTTTTAAGGTCATCTGTGGACATGGTGAAAGTGCGTCCTGAAGATTTAGACTGTGCAGAGATGGGAGCCATTGGCTGGACACTCTCAGTGTTAGCAATAGTAGCAGCATAAATTAAAATAGTTGATTTGTTGCGACGATAGCAAGTCTCAATATTGTGGTCAAAACGTTTGTAAAAACGTTTGTTGGATTGTTGGCTACGATTATTGCAACAAGAAGACTTGTCCTTATTCTTCATTTATAAGAAAAATATGCAAAAATGGACTGCAAAAATGAAATCTACATGAAAAACTGGGTAAAAAGCACCTAGACTGCAAAAGTCAACCATGGAGAAAAGTCAAAGGTCAAAGTCAACGATCAGTCAACGCATGTCAACGGCTTGGTCAACAATGACGTCAACTGACGTGGCAGGTGATGTCAGCAGATGAATGGACGATAATGTCAACAGATGACGTGGCAGAGATGACGTCACTTAAGGCTAACATCAGCAGGTGCAAATCTGGCGCGTGTAGGTGTGTGGAGCGCATGATCTTGGGCACAGAATCTTTGGGCGGCGCGTGAAGGCGTGTGCAAGCTCCAGTGATGATGAGGTTTCCACGATTGAGTAGATCGGGGCGACACGATCACTGTGGTACCTAAAAAATATTTACCGGAGCAAGATGCACAGCAAAGACGATAAGTGTAGTGGTCTGTGTGGTGCGGGACTCCTCAACGACAGCGGCTGCAGGTCTGGAACCCAAGGACGACGGCTGAAAGGCGTCAGAGGTTCTACGGTGAAAGGCTGCGGCAGCTGTTGTGACGGCAGAGGTGATGTTGAGAATAGAGTGAAACCAATAAAGACAAGACTGTTAAGAAAAGGTTAAAGCAGTGGCTCTGATACCATGTTAAAAATAATGAATAATTGTATTGTATTTCTTAATGAAAGAATATACATGAGTGCCTTTATATATGAGACATATGAGTGCAGTACAAGTAAGAGTGTAGTACAAGTAAGAGTGTAGTGCAAGAATGTGTGTTATACAAGTAATCTAGTTGGGCCTAAAGCCCACAACACTGTACACATTAACAATATGTTAACATGTACAAACAAGTTGCAAAACCTACTAAGAAGTAAGAATCATCAAATCAACACTACTAAGAACTATATTTATAGTTCTCAAAAAAAGAACTATATTTATGATAAGAGTAGCATCACCTTTAAGGTGTGTTTTTTTTTTTTTTTGAAGGTGTTGGAGCATTTTAATATTAATTAATTAAAATGAATAAATATTACAATATAAATGTAAAGATATGGGAGTGAATATGAAAGATGAAAAGTTAGAGAAAATGTTTAATCCCATATTGAAAATGAGAAAGACTATTTTATTCTTTTTAATTGTGGTAATTAATGGGCTAATATGAATTGACTCAGATATTGGGCTAGATACGTGTGCAAGGGGGAGGTGAAGGGTGGAGGTGTCGAGCTTTTAAAACTCGACAGCTAGCATCTATCGAGGTTTAAAAGTTGCTGAAACCTGTGGCTTAACAGCTAGCTCGATAAATAGGGTATCTGTCGAGGTTTATGAAGTTCAGTTTTTCATGAATGTTTTTCATCCAATCCATGAGTATATTTTTGGGCTTTCTTTTCTCACAATCCTAAACATATATAAGGATTATTACGACGCATAGTTGCACAAGAGTACAATTCCACAAGTGTGAAGAAGAGTGTGACTGGAAACCTAGTTTGCCCTAGTTCTTGAAGAAGCTGCTGTGTTTGTACATAGTAGGGTTTTGTGACCAAGCAACTTCATGATCTTCATCATCTGGATGAACTGAAGAATTTTGCAGCTAACATCCTTTTCAAGTTGGTGATCAAGTTGCGTATTGGGATCGCGCAATTGGTTAGTACGTACTAGGAGCCGTGCATTGAAAATGAGAGATTGTCACTACAGAACAAGTCCAATTGGGTATTTGGGGTAAGGGTTCAACTATAGGTTGATATAAGGTACTGAGATTCCTTTACTTGTAACTGCTTGTTGTGATAATAGAGGATTCTCGGGAGTAGTGACCTTAAAATCACTTGGTGGGGTTTTTGCCATATAGGTTTTCCTCATTCATAAACAAATCATTGTATCAATTTATTTTCCGCTGCATACTTTAGTTAATTGGTGATTTGTTTGTGCTGCCACGTACAATTGCATGTTAATTTGATTAATTAATAAACTTGGCTAATTAATCAATTAATTCATCACAAAAGGGTCAATATGTTTTTGGCCTATCAAGTGGTATCAAAGTAGACATACTTTGATCAAGGTTAATCTTTTTTGTGTGATCCATTGACCCATATTTGTCATGGATAGAGGACAGTCTCTTATTATACTTCCTTTATTTGATGACACTAACTATGCATACTGGAAAGTACGCATGAGAGCTTTCTCGCAGTCTTTAGATGAGAAAGTGTGACAAGCTATGGAGATAGGCTGGACCAAGCCTATAGAAGCGCCGGCTGACTGGGATGATGCTAAGATCAAGGTGGCAAACTTCAATAGCAGGGCATTGAATGCTCTATTCAGTGTAGTCATGAATGAGGAGTTCAAGAAGATATCCTCTACTGAAACTACTAAGGAAGCATGGATCATTCTCTAGACAACCTATGAAGGAACTAAGGTTGTCAAGGATTCAAAGTTTCAGAGGCTCACTACAAGCTTTGAAGAGATCAAGATGGAGGAAGATGAGTCGTTCGATGAGTTCTATGCCAAACTCAAGGACATAGTGAACTCAGCTTTTAATCTTGTGAAAATCATTCCTGAACCCAAGATTTTGAGAATGGTGCTCAGATCTCTACCCGAGAGATTTCATGCCAAGATCACTGCCATTAAGGAATCAAAGGATATTGACAAAATTCCTTTAACAGAGTTGGTTGGCAATCTGCAGACCTATGGAGCGGTTGGACATACTCGACCTAATTACTATAAGTGGTTAGCCACTCAAAAGAGTAACAGCATGATCGCGTCGAGAGATCAGAATCAGCTTCCATCCTCTTTTCGCTCCTCTTGGAGATCTGCTCAAAGCCCTCATTGTTCCTTTTGAACTTGAACGTTTTTAACTCTTCCCCCTTACCACTGGATCAAGATGTGGAAGGAAAAGGGCTCCAAGTGATTCTATCACTTATTCTCTCTCTCCTCTTCTTGTTTTTGTTTTTGCATTACTTGTGTGTTTTACTTTATGGTTTTGAGTCAGTCTAGTTTTAGGCATTGCTTTGTTTTGTTTAACATGTTTTTGTTTGGTTAGTTTTCAGTTTTGTTTTATTTTGTTTTTCATATAAAAAAATTGAAAAATTGAAAAATACAAAAACAGTGTGTGTATGTGTACATTGGTACTTGTGTACCTTGGATGGCCATTAAAACAAAATTTTTTCTAAACTTTGTATCTCTTGTAGCTTAGATGAGCATCTCTATGCACAACTAAGTAAATGATTTTTGTGGTTTGTGTTTGTGATGAGTAAGATTTAGTAATCACTTGTACTTAACACTCATATCACTCTTTTTGACGGGAAGAACTAGAAAATCCTAAGAGAAAGGCATAAATAACCATCTCACCACTGTTGTCTTCCAATCATGAAATGACATCCATATACTTCAGCATAGCAAAAGTGCCATGTCAAATGCTTAACATCATTGGGTATTTCTTTTCTCTCTCTTATATGCCTATGCATGGTTTGCTCAAAAGAAAAATATGCAAAGAAAAATAAAAGTAAAAAGATCAAAATGTTTTATATATGATTGCAAGCGTGTATTCTAGGAGATGTGGGAGTTATAGGATGTACCTCGAAGGTGATAGTCCCCATCAAACAGTTATGATTGTGTGTGAGTTAAAGTGATTCACTCATATCTCAAATCGTCATAACACGTAGAAACTTATGCAATCTTGCGATGTTTTTCACAAACAACAAGCAATATTCTTTGCTACTTTTGGTACATGTGCAGGTACAATGTGATTTAGCCATCACAAGGAATATCTGTGTCTATGTATGCTCACTAAACTGTCTTAACTTGTTGTTGAAATATAAAATTGGTTAGACTTATTTAGTGTGTGTGTGTGTGTGTCTTTTGGGATCTATGTGCTTACATTTTTCTTGATTGAGAGATGTTTTTGAGAGTTTAAAATTTTGTTTGGATCCTTAGTTGAGTTGCATATTTGATTGCATTATGTTTGTGTTTTTCTCTTCTTGAAAAACCATTTTTAAGCAATCTCGATAGCTCCTCGACACCTCTTGACACCTGGCTTATCTATCGAGCTCTTCAGCTTCTTTTTATTGCAATCTCGATAGCATTGCAATCTTGACAGCTTCTCGATAGCTCCTCAATCCATCGAGCTTGTTTTGCTGTGGACACCTTTGGACGACTGCTTGATAGCTGTATCTTTTCACACCTTTAAAGCTCGACACCTTTCGACAGCTCTCGATCTGTCGAGAATTATGAGGTTCCTATAAATACGCTCTTCGTGATTCAGATCTCATTTTCCTCGATCTCTTTCAATAGCCCTAGTCTCTTCACCTCCCAAAACACCTCTCTCTCACTCAAAACTTCATCCTCAGTTGATTTTCAGCCTAGATCAAGTGTTTCTTCACTGTTAAGGTTCCTAAATCCTTCATTCTTCATGCATTTCATGCATTAGACCTAGGTTATTTGGTTTTTGAAAATTTTTGGGGTTTTTCAAAATTGATGAAGTTTTTGCAAAATTTTTGGGTTGGGTTTTGCTTTAATAAGTTTCAAAACATCATGCATTGCATCACATGTGCATTATAACACTATTTTCATGCATTATAGATGTGTGTTATATTTGTTGCAATGTTGTGTGCTAGTAGGATTGGATTGGGTTGAGCCCATGATGTCTTTACTATTGCATATCACATGCTCATGCATTTTCATGCATACGTACCTTCTCTCTTTTATATTTTGATATTGATTGTGTTGGTGCTTTTCTGCTTGTCTCTCTTTCTCCCTCTCTCCTTCTTTCAATTGGTAGCGTTATGGCACCTAAATGAAAATCTGCTCCATCTTGAAACCCTCTTCATTCCAGGGCATCCACTTCCTCTGATCCTACTCCTTCTTCTATTCGGTTCCGTGATGTGAAAGCCCATAAGGACTTCTCAAAGAATTTTTCTAGACGAGGTGTTCATTCGGAATGCCAAGTCATTTTATCGGACTTCTCCGATACTGACCTATCCACTGTCATTCACATTAGAGGTTGGGAGTCACTGTGTGACGTCCCGGTCACTTGTCCATCCGTGCTTATCCAGGAATTTTACTCCAACATGCATGGATTTGATTATTCAGTACCTCTTTTTGTTTCTCACGTTCAAGGTACGCGCATTGTGGTCACACCGGATATTGTATCCGATGTGGTAGCTCACCCAGCGATGATGAGATGTCTACTTGATACTTACCCTTTGTCACTCGTGACAAAAAGGGAGAATAGTTTTGGTTATGAGAGCAATCATACTCATAGGGGCAGGGTTAGCATAGGAGATTTTTGTTAGGGGGAGTGTTCATATTTTGAGGGATGTAGTGAGGATTTCTTGTATCTTTTTTTTCTTTTATTTCCATTTTAGATACATTATATCTTGTATATTGGTCTTGTGACTATTTTGACATACATTGAACTTATATTTGCTTTATATATATTTTGATGTATGTTCTTTCACCTATCTCTCCATGTGTTGTTTCTTTTCTATCTTTATACATATGTTTCTTGTTTAGTGTATGCAATCTTTTATTTTTGTTTCACACTTAGATGCATTGATGAGTTTTGTTTAAAGTGTTTTAGAAATACAGGTTGTTAAAGTCTTCTTGCCATAAACTCTCTTTTTGCAAAGTTTTTCAAGAGTTTGTGTTAGGATAGATTTTTTTTGTATTCAACAAGTGAATATAAGTTGAGTGATTTATGACTTCTTTCATATCTCATTTGTTTGTTGTGGTTTTGTCACGGATTGTCAAAGGGGGAGATTGTTAGGACACATGTGATTCATTGTTAGGAACATATGTCACTATTTTATGTAGTTGGCTAATCTTTTGACAAAACGCACTTTACTTGTAATTGAGTAGATCTAGGATGTGTTCAATGCTTCAAGAAACAAGATTTCAAGTTCAAGTGTTAAAACCATGTAAGTCTGTCCAAGAATCAAGGAATGAAGTGCTGAATTTTAAAACTCGACAGCTAGCATCCATCGAGGTTTAAAAGCTACTGAAGCCTGTGGCTCGACAACTAGCTCGATAGATAGGGTATCTGTCGAGATTTATGAAGTTCACTTTTTCAGGACTGTTTTTCATCCAATCCGTGAGTATATGTTTGGGCTTTCCTTTCTCACAACTCTAAACATCTATAAGGATTATTTTAAGGGCTGAAAAAGGTTACGACGCATAGTTGCACAAGAGCACAATTCCATAAGTGTGAATAAGAGTGTGACCGGAAACCTAATTTGCCATAGTTCTTGAAGAAGCTGTTGTGTTTGTAAATCATAGGGTTTTGTGACCAAGCAACTTCATGATCTTCATCGTTTGGATGAACTGAAGAATTTTGCAACCAACATCCTTCTCAAGTTGGTAACCAAGTCACGTACTAGGATCCGCGCAATTGGTTAGTCACGTAGTAGGAGCCGTGCATTGAAAATGAGAGATTGTCACTACAGAACAAGTCCAATTGGGTATTAGGGTAAGGGTTTAATTGTAAGTTGGTATAAGGTACTGGGATTCCTTTACTTGTAACCGCTTGTTGTGATAGTAGTAGATTCTCGGGAATGGTAACTTTAAAATCACCCGGTGGGGTTTTTGCCGTGTAGGTTTTCCCCATTTGTAAACAAATCACCGTGTCAATTTATTTTTCGTTGCATACTTTAGTTAATTGGTGATTTTTTTTGTACTGCCACGTACATTTGCATGTTAATTTGATTAATTAATAAACTTGGCTAATTAATCAATTAATTCATCACAAGGGGTCAATACTTTTTTGACTTATCACACCGATTACAAACTTTAGCCAACCAAGGGCTTCCTTAAAGAGAGCGAGTGTCGCGCCTCAATCCAAATAGTGTTGTGTAATTTTTCTCTTTAAATTAATAATATTCAGAAGTATTATTCAGTTTCTCTTTATGTTATTTCCATTATTATTGTGTTTGCACCAACAATTTTAAGGAGATTCAGCACATGGAGCCTACACAAGAGAAACCAAATGAGCCTGTTGGAGATCTCAACAAGCCCTTTTGCTTCAAAAGAACCCACTTCAAGAGGTGGAAAGGAAAGGTCCTCTTATACTTGAGTCTTCTCAAAGTCGCCTAAATCCTCACTGACAAGAATCTATCAATAGTTTCTACCGATGAGATGAGTGAGGAAGAATATAGTCTCCATCAAGAAAAAAAAGACAAGTATACAAAAGATGAATATAATTGTTGCTCTTATCTTTTGAATTGTCTTGCCGATTATTTCTATGATTATTATGATACAACTTATAATTCTGCTAAGAAAATTTGAAAAGCTTTACAAAGCAAGTATGATACCGAGGAGGCTGGTGCAAAAAAATATGTTGCTATTAGATTTTTTCGTTACCAAATGGTGGATGGAAAATCAGTAGTGGATCAAGCACAAGACTTTCAAATGATTGTGGCAGAATTGAGATCCGAAGGCATAAAGATCGGAAACAATTTGGTGGTAGCTGGCATAGTTGATAAACTACCACAATCTTGGAGTGAGTTCCAAAAGACTTTGCGGCACAAACAAAAGGAGACATCTTTGGAGACTTTGATCACACACATCCATGTGGAGGAGGAGGGTAGAGGATAAGATGCACTTATGACACAAGAGAGTAATGATAATTCCACCACAAAGGTAAAACTTATTTCAACCAATAATAATGTGCTCAAAAATCATTTTCCTAGAAATGGTCAATTGAAGCCTAAAAAGAAAGCCTTTAAAAATAATAATAGACCTTAAGGAAGGGGAAACCCAAATAAAAATTATAATAAGAACCAAGGACCCCCTTCACAAGATCAGTTTAATAGATTCTGTTTTGTTTGTGGTAAGAGTGGGCATATTGCTCGATTTTGTAAATTTCGGAAACGTGAATCTGTTCCACAGGCTAACATAACCGAAGAGCTTTTAGTGGCTATGATTACAGACATCAATATGTTGCAATATGTTGAAGGGTGGTGGGCAGATTCTAGTGCTTATAGGCACGTTTGCTATGACAAAAATTGGTTCAAGTTGTACACTCTTTTTGAAGAAGAAAAAACTGTTATGCTTGGTGACTCTAGCAAAACCAAGGTTCTTGGGAGTGGTGAGGTTGATTTGAAATTCACTTTTGGACTCATGCTAACATTGAAAGATGTACTTTACACTCCGTCCATGAGAAAGAATTTGATGTCAAGCTTTTTGCTTAACAAGGCTAGATTCAAGCAAACTATGGAATCTAATAATTATGTAATCACTAAAAAGGGATTATTTGTGGGCAAAGGTTATGCCTATGATGGAATGTTTAAATTGAATGTTGAGAATAATAAAGCATCTACTAATTCAGTTTATATGCTTTCATCTATTAATTTTTGGCATGCTTGTTTGTGTCATATAAATAGTAGATATGTGGGAATCATGATTAGTTTAGGATTAATTCCAAGACTGTCAAAAGATTTTGAAAAATGTGAAACTAGTAGTCAAGCTAAGATTACAAAAAGACCTTATAAAAGTGTAGTAAGAAATACCGAATTGCTTGAGTTAATTCACTTCGATTTATGTGAATTTTAGAGAATTTTAACTCGTGGAGGAAATAGATATATTATCATTTTTATTGATGATTTCTCAAAATATACAACTGTTTATTTGTTGAAAAATAAAAGTGATGCTTTTGAAAAATTTCAAAATTTTTTAAAAGAAGTTGAAAATCAATTCAGTAGAAAAATAAAAAGAATAAGAAGTGATAGAGGCTGTGAGTATGAATCAAGTGCATTCAACACATTTGTTCAGTCTTTGGGAATTATCCATGAAAATACTGCACCATATTCATCTGCTTCTAATGGTGTGGCTGAAAGGAAAAATAGAGCACTAATTGAGTTAACAAATACCATGTTAATTGAATTTGGTGCACCTTTACATTTTTGGGGTGAAACTATTTTAACTGCATGTCATGTTTTAAATAGGGTGCCACATAAAAAGTCACATACCACACCTTTTGAGATGTGGAAAGGACATAAGCCAAATTTGGGATATTTGAGAGTATGGGGTGGTCTTGCTTATGTAAGGCTTATGGACCCTAAAGTACCTAAATTAGGTATAAGAGCTACTACATGTGCTTTTTTTGGTTATGCGATTAATAGTGCAGCCTATAGATTTTTTGATTTTGAAAACAAAATAATTTTTGAATCTGGTGATGCAATTTTTCATGAAGAAAAATTTCCTTTTAAATTGAAAAATAGTGGGGGTGAAGAAAATATTTTGTCACAACCTAGTTCTTCTACTTCACATTTACAAAATCAAGAAAATTTTGAAATGGAACCTAGAAGGAGAAAAAGAGCTAAATTGAAAAGGATTTTGGTCCTGATTATTAAGTTTTAACATTGAGGAAAATTCCCAAAATTTAAAAGAGGCTTTAACATCACCTGAGGCTATATTTTGGAAAAATGCTGTAAATGATGAGATAGAATCTCTAATTTCTAATAGAATTTGGAAATTAGTAGATCTTCCACCGGGTTGTAAGACTATAGGTTGTAAATGGGTCCTTAGAAAAAATTTGAAACCGGATGAATGAATAGATAAGTTTAAAGCTAGACTTGTTGCAAAAGGCTTTAAACAAAAAGCTGATCTTGATTTCTTTGATACTTTTTCTCCTGTAACAAGAATCACATCTATTAGATTGTAAATTGCTATTGCTGCAATTTTTTATTTGAAAATTCATCAAATGGATGTAAAAACAGCTTTTCTAAATGGAGACCTAGAGGAAGAGATTTATATGGATCAACCCGAATGCTTTGTAGAGCCTGGACAAGAAAGCAAAGTATGTAAGTTAACAAAATTCCTATATGGCTTAAAACAATCACCTAAGCAGTGGCATGGAAATTTTGATTCCTGCATGATTGAGAATGGTTATAAATCAAATGAATGTGATAAATGTATTTATTCTAAATCATGGAATAATTTACATATTATTATTAGTAGCCTCTATGTGGATGATATGTTGATTTTTGGCTCAAATATGCATGTTATAAATTAGACGAAAAATATGCTGTGGATGAGTTGGGCCCAACGAACCAAGCTAGTCCACATGGGCAAAGCCCAACATGAAGCCCAAGGCTTGCTAGGTAGTATAAGCCCAATATACGAGAGAGAGGTAATCCTGGGCTTCATCACAGTGGGCTCGATCTTTAGCTGAGTGTCGGGAATTGGGGAGACCGCACCTCGAGAGTTTCCCTAGAGGTCGGTGTCTGAGTTGACCATAAAGAAAACCTATGCACGGTCCCCACGGGGTTGGTCACTGAGAACTATTGGTTCTAAGAGGAATCCACTCCCGAACACTGTTCGGTGTTTGGAACAAGTTCCAAGAGAATCCTCTAAATTTGTTAGGATCCTTTGAGATTTTGATAGGCATAGGAACGTGTGAGTGAGTGGGGAAGGAAATGATGGCCACCCCACTAATGAAGGGCTATAAAAGGAGGTTGAAGCAAGGGTAGAGGGGGTTGGATTCTAGAGGGAATGAGGGAAGAGTGAGGTAGAAACAGAGAGAGAGCAGGATTGATGTGACATACTGGGAAATTTAGAAGAGTGAAGGGAGAGTGCAACCACTAGTTTGGGGCCTCGTTTGGTAGGATTGAGCACATTACCCACATATAAATAAGTTGTGAGCCTTTTATTATGTCAACGACGATCTCGAGCACACACAATTCGCGCTGTTTGTGGGGATTCTACTCCATGAGAGGCTTTAAGCATGTTTGGTGCTTCCTGGGCATGTAAGGCCCACATGAGGGTGAGGGATCCACAGCTGGGAATCAGTCAGGGGCTTCCTCTAGGGGTCAAAGGAGGCTCGAGAAGGAGCGTAGGAGGGAGCAGCAACACATGCAGGAGGAGTAGGAGACCAAAGTGGATTCTGACAAGGGGTCTTCCCATGGGGAACGAACGATGTCATATATCCTCGAGCGGCCTCATCATGGTGATTGTTTGAGGGAACTTAAGAACCTACGGAAACAGGTTAATGATCTGGAAATTGAACTTAGAGTCCAGAATCGAAGGGAGTTCGTGAGGGCTCATCTGACGATCCGGATTACGCTCCAGATGGGTTGTCTCCAAGTAGTGGTTCACGTTGGTCTAGAGAACGATCACAAGACAACTGAGAGCACCACCAAAAATCTCTTCCTCATGAAAGGCATGGGCGTCGAAATGCTGCTTGCCATGAGCCGGGCATTGAGAAAAGCCGCCCAATCACCCGATATCGAGTGCATTGAAATGCCAAGACGGTTCACGCGACCTTTATTCACAGTTTACGGTGGGAGAGCAGACCCGGTGGAGCATGTGAGCCACTACATATAGATGATGTCCCTGTACTCGCACAACGACGGGCTGATGTGCAAAGTATTTCTGTCGAGCCTCAGGCCGACAACTATGAGGTGGTTTAACAGTTTGAGGAAAGGGTCCATCCGTAGTTTTGGTGAATTAATACAATCATTTGGGGCACTGTTCATGACATGCAGCAAAGTTCCTCAACCAATCAGTTCTTTTTTATCTATAAGGATGAGAAGTGGTGAGACCTTCCGGGCCTACACAAACCAGTATTAGGAGCTTTACAATGAGATCCAAGGGGGGAACGAGCAAGTGGCCGCTAGCACCTTCCGAATGGGCCTTCCTGAAGAGTCCACATTGAGAGACTCGCTGACCATGCGGCCCCCTAAGGACATACACCAACTAATGAGGAGAATCGAGAAGTACAAAAGGCTTGAGGATGACCATTTGCAGGGAAAAGTCAAGGCCTCGACTTCGTCATAGAATAAAAAAGATTTTCGCCCGGAAAAATTTCAACAGAGAAGTCGGAGAGAACCGAGGGCCCTCGGGGAGGGCTCGGAACAGCGCGCTGAGGGAGTCAACACCGTCTTTAAAGAGCTAGTGTACAAGATCCTTGAGCGCATCAAAGATGAGCCTTATTTTCGGTGGCCCGGGAAGATGGGTGAAGACCCGGCATGAAGAAATAAGAGTTTATATTGTACATACCACCGAGAGAAAGGGCACACTACTGAACAATGCCGGGTGTTGAAGGACTACTTAGAGAAATTGGTGAAGGCAGGTCACCTTAAGGTGTTTTTAATTGGACAGGAGGGGGGAACCGTGGGACAAGGATCTGGAGGTAGGAACATTCGAACCCTCCCACCTCCATTGGGGATTATTGAAGTCATCCATGCGACGTCTCGGGGTGTGAACTTTAGTAGCCAGAAGGGAGTATTTAGCGTGGCATCCCCTTTTGAGGGTGAGGCTTTGGACTGACCCGATAAGATGCCTTGAAGGACCACCGTACCAATCACATTTGGGGAGACAGATCTGGAAGGAACATCTCAGCCGCATGACGATGCTTTAGTCATGACTTGCATGATTGGGGGTTTCTTGGTGAAGAGGATAATGGTAGACCAAGGGAGTAGACCGAAGATAATGTACCCCAATCTTTACAAGGGACTAGGGCTAAAACCCGAGGATCTTAGCAAATACGACACCCAACTTGTGGGATTCAATGGGAGGATCGTAACCCCCGAGGGGTTGATAAAGCTAGCGGTAGTAACTGAAGGAAGAAGGGAAGAGTGAGGCAGAAACAGAGAGAAAGCAGGAGTGAGGTGACATATTGGGAAATTCAGAAGAGTAAAGGGAGAGTGCAACCACTAGTTTGGGGCCTTGTTTGGTAGGATTGAGCACATTACCCACATACAAATAAGTTGTGAGCCCTTTATTGCGTCAGCGGTGATCTCGGGCACGCACATATGCTTAAGAGCCATTTTGATATGAAAGATCATGTTGAGGCTAATTTTATTTTGGGCGTGAAAATTACAAAAACATGTGATGAAATATTTCTTGATCAATCACATTATGTTGAGAAAATATAATTTGAATGATCATAAATGTGTAGCTACTCTTTTTGATTCTAGTGCTCATTTATTTCCTATGAATAATGATGATAAGATTTTCAATCAAAAGGATTATGCTAGTATCATTGGTAGTTTGCGTTATGCTACTGATTGTACTAGACCTGACATTGCATATGCAATAGGAGTGCTTAGCAGATTTACTAGCAAGCCTAATAGAGATCATTGGCTAGCTATTGAGCAAGTCATGAGATATTTAATTAGTACCAAAAGCTATGCCTTATTTTATAAAAAATATCCTTTTATGATTGAAGTTTTTAGTGATGCCGATTGGAATACTTTGTTAGGTGATTCTCTCTCTACCACTGGTTATATTTTTACTATAAGTAGTGGTGCTATTTGTTGGGAAAAAAAAGCAAACAATAATTGCTAATTCAACAATTGGAAGCTAAATTAATAGCATTAGCTTCAGCTAGTGAAGAGGCAAATTGGCTTAGAGATTTGTCATATGAAATTCCACTTTGGGAAAAGCCAATTCCACCTATATTAATTCATTGTGATATCACTGCCGCAATAGGTAGAGTTAAAAACCGTTACTACAACAGTAAATCTAGAACTATAAGAAGAAAGCACAGTACTGTGCGATCTTATTAGAGTGGTGGCATCATAACTGTAGATTATATTAAGTTTAATGATAATTTTGCAGATCCATTTACCAAGGCCTTGGCAAAAGATAGGGTTTGGAATACATTAAGGGGGATGAGACTAAAGTCCATAGAATCATGAGCCATGTATGAGGATACCCAACCCAAGGACCAAAGATCCTGAGAATTGGGTTCAATGGGAAAAACGAATCATACGATGGTCGTAAGAAATGCACTATTTATTTATTTATAATTATTTATTTTGTAAATATTTTATTAATTGTTCATCCCTATGATGTAAGTGCATTTATCTCGTAATGTGGAGAGGTTGAGTAAAAAACTCTTAATGAAATTTGTAGCTCATATGAGTAGGGTGTCAGAATTACAAGAGCACCCTTGACAAAATTTCACCTATGTGAGTGTGGGGTTGGGGCCGCTCCCTATGAGACTTGGACTTAATCTTAAATACACTCATGAAACTAAGATCAGCACACGGCCATAAAGTGCTAGCTATAAAAGCTCATGTCAACACCTGGGTTGTTATGTGTAAGCAGTGACACTTAATTCCCTAAAGCAATCCAAGTTCAAGTTGGAGGCACTACGAATCTGGAGTTGAGATTTCTGTTTTACTAAGTGAAGGTTCAATGCAGAGCACACCTTCATGATGCATAGTGACCCGTCTTTGACTGGTAATCTCTCTTTAACTAAAAAATTTTAATATTAAAATGAGTGTGGGATTGTTGGAGCATTTTAATATTAATTAATTAAAATGAATAAATATTACAACATAAATGTAAAAATGTGGAAGTGAATATAAAAGATAAGGAGTTAGTGAAAATGTTTAATCCCACATTGAAAAGGAGAGAGACTATTTTATTTTTTTTAATTGTGATGATTAATGGGCTAATATGAATTAACTCAGATATTGGGCTAGATACGTGCGCAAGGGGGAGGTGAAGGGTGGAGGCGTCAAAAATAGAAATAAACCAGCCTCTTGGATCCTCCTACTTGACAACCCATTTAGAATAATTACCATATCCGTTGGTGAGTAAATGGCCCGAATTAATACTCCATTTTTATTATAGAAAATGAAGAGCCATTAACCCACTTAATGGACTATCCGTTTAGGCCTTTTCATTTTTCAGAAACTCCTTATCTCACCATTAATTGCGTAATCATAGCCCATCAGATTAATATCCTAGCAATTAATCTTGTAACACCCATTACATCAGAATAATTGACCTAATTAATCAAATTAATTTGGGTAGTAATTTCGTGAGACCCATTGAACCTATAAATAGACTCATTCAAACCCAATCCAAATTATTGTAATATACATTAAAAACAAATAGAGAGGTTCTTGGCAAGGAAGGGTGTTCTTTTTGGTGGAGTTTTGGGCTTGAACACTTTGTGCAGAGGTTTTTCTAGCCATACCACACTTGTTGGGTTGTTGTATCATTGGGGGAACAAGTCAGAGAAGGTTTGCACTAGTTACAAAGTTTAGCCAACTAAGGGCTTGAATCTCCTTAAAGAGAGCGAGTGTCGTGCCTCAATCTAAAGTAATTTTTATCTTTAAATTAATAATATTCAGAAGTATTATTCAGTTTCTCTTTGTGTTATTTTCATTATTATTGTGTTTGCACCAATAGGAGGTGAAACAGAGTGGATGGAAAACTTTGGAAAGAAAATGGGAAGTAAAACTTTTTTAGAGTGTGTTTGGTTAAGTGGGGAGGAAGGAAAATAAATGGTGGGGCCCAGGTGTTTTCTCCCTAGGCCCATTAAAATGTTTTCTCTCCAAAATGGAGAAAAAACTAAGTGGAGATGATTTTTTGTTATTGACAAAAATGCCCATGTGCACATGGGCTTCTTCAAGTTGCCTTTATTTTTTTTTTCTTCTCCCCTAGGAAGTAACGTTGCCTTTTGCTTTTCTTTTTTTCTTTTTTAACTAGACATGATTTTTTTTTAATAAATTTGGGCGATTGCTCCTTTTTTTGTGGTTATTTGTCACTTTTTTGTTTTAATTGGGCATAATTTTTTAACAATGGTATATGAGTAAATTTATTCAAACTCATTTTTTCCTTCCCTCCACTCTTTCGCTCCCAACCAAACAAAAATGAGAGAAAATAAATTTTTTTTCTATCCTCCCACTTTTTCATCCTCCCACTATTTTCTATTTTCTTACTTTTACACCCTTCCAACCAAATGGTTAAGTTGTCTAGAATAGCTTTTTACTTTGTAATCTAAGGCTTACTTCCATTAGGTAACCTAACTTTTCAAGAATTTCATTTTAATTGGAATACATTGCAATCACCGTTTATTATTACTTAAGGGAGTAACTATATTGGTTTTTGATTGAAATTGCGAAAGAGCAATCAATAGGCCACTTTGGCTCTTGACGTTCGGAGTTAAGAAGGTTGTGTAGAAATAGAAGCAACCACTTTAGCAATTTCTTTTCAATAAAATTACTCAATCACCGAGGCCTAAGCCTAACCTAGCTAGCCAAACTTGTGTGGTGCAATCCAATTCATGATATGAGTGGGCTGGGGATTTATAGATTAACCCGATCCAAGTATCCAACCCAGCACCAGAATCACAAGTCACAACCTATAGCTTAAAACTTGAACCCCTTTCACTGTTTTTTTAATTTGTTTATTTATTATTATTTATTTTGTCTCTTCAGGTTTGTCTGAGTCTTTTTTTTTGGGGGTGGATAAATATAATAAGATGTGTCTTATTTTTTGGTTTGGGTTCTATTTCTAGTCCAGACTACATTGAATTGGACCTCAAATTATCAAATTTCAAAACTGCCCAATGCAAATGGGTATTCTCTTTGCTTTTTAAACAAGTGCTGACTCGAACTTTTGTCTCACTCTAACTAGTACTCTCTCTCCTCTCTATCTATATATATCTCTCTCTCTCAAAGTTGTTCACAAAGTTCTGATTTTTTTTTTCTTCCTGTTTCATTGCCCTTGTTTTGAAAGTTTTCTTCTGTTTGCAAATAGACCCTTTTTTTCCCACATGGCTTCCCAGATTATTGGGAAAAGTTCCTTTATGCAGAAACTGGAATCTTTTTTAGGCCTGACAAGCTCATCAAAGAGAGAGTTCTTGATTCTCCAAACCACTTTCAGAGTCTTAACCATTATTTTCCTAGTAATTGCAATATCCGTAATGGTCACCAGCTCCCAATCCATCGTGATGTTTGGTTTCACATTCAAAGCCAGCTATTCCTACTCATCTGCCTTAAAGTATGTACTAATACAAGTATAACCCTTTTTATAAATGCCCATTTGAAAAAGATTAAGTCTTTTTGTTTTTAATCTACTAAATTTTAGAAAGCTATTGAACCCATTACTTTTGTTTCTCTTACAGATTCTTGGTTGGTGCTGAAGCAGTGGTTTGTGTCTTCTCTGCATTGTCATTGATCTTTGTTTACCATCAGTACCGCTCAGAGTCACACCCCACCAACTATTTTTTCCTATTTTTGCATGACATGGTAAGCAAGATTTGAATGATTCAAAAGAAAAAAGAAAATAATAATAATAATAAAAAAACAACTATACTCTCTAATGCTAGTATTTTAATGCTTCGTTTGAACCATGTAAACACTGTGACACAGTCCATCCCATGTCACATTATTTTGTATACTTTTTTTTCCTTTTACAATTAATTGTATATGTATAATGTATAGCATTGCTCGTGTGTGTGTGTGTATATATATATATATATATTTTTTTTTTTTTTTAATTATGAATATAAAATTATATTACAGGCGATGATGATTTTGATGATATCTGGATGTGCCGCGGCAACTGCAGTTGGTTACATTGGACGTTATGGAGAAGTCCATATAGGTTGGGGATCCGTGTGTGACCGAGTGAGCAAGTTTTGCAACAGAACTGTGGTATCTGTGGTTTTCTCTTATCTAGCTTTCTTTGCATACTTGACTCTTACAATTGTTTCTGCCACCAAGCTCAGGTCTCGAGCTACTGAGTGAAATCACCAAAGAACATAACGATTAGTTGAAAACACCCAGTTGGGGCGACATCATAATGTAGGGAAGTTTTGATTTGTTTTTAAAAAAAGAAAGATTATAATGTTGGGGTTTTCTGCTTCTGTTCCTTAATAATCTCTTGTTATGTGAAGCTGCATTTGATTTTGAGTTTACCACTGTTAAATTCATTTTGTTTGACCCGGATGTTTATGTTAAAAGTACAAGAATGTGCCAATTAAGTAACAAGGCTCTTGCCATTTTAAAATAAAATTTTGATGTGGTATATTTAGTATTAATTTAGGGTGTTATAATGAAGGAAAGCATTAAAATAGAATGAAAACTGCCCTCTTGGTTAGGGGTGTGCATAAAACCCACCGACCCGCCAAACCCGACCCAACCCAACCCGACCCGTCGGGTTAAGATGATTTTTAGGGCTTGGTGGGTTGGATTGGGTTACAAAAAAATTTTTTATAGTGGGTCAAGTTGGGTTTGGGTCATAAAATTACAAACCCGCCAAACCCAATCCAACCCACCCATATTTAATATATATTTAAAATATATTATATATTTAATAAATTTTGTTTAAAACCAGTTGTAGAGCACTTATATATATATATATATATTTAAATATATATTATATATTTAATAATTTTTTAAAAAAACCAGCTGTAGAGCAGCACTTCCTCGGTTCCTCTTACTAATTCTAATTTAATATATATATATATATATATATAAAATAAATTATATAATTAATAAATTTTTTAAAATAATAAGCTATTTCTATCCTATATAAAAGCTAATTAGTTCACACAAATCCTAGTAAATTACTATTGTTGTTTTGTCATTAGTATTGTTTGACTTTAAGGAGTTATATTGATACTAATCTTTGGGTTTTTTTAATATATTAATATTTATAATTTTTTTCTACTCAATTTAATAATAATAATAATAAAAAAATTGTCAAACCCATGAGTTCAACCCGACCCAACCCGACCCATGTGTGTTGGGTTGGATTGGGTTGAATTTTTTTTGACCCACCATAGTGGGTTGGGTCAAAAAATCCCCTCAACCCAACCCAACCCGACTCATGCACACCCCTACTCTTGGTCTTGGTTATAGATTAACTGTACAAGGTGTCATATTGATGGTGTTGAACTGTTAATGAACAATTAAACAATTACCAAGATGTGGACATTGAACGTCTATGTCACGTGCCACTGATATTAAATAGCAGTAAAATGGAGTTCGGAAGGTGAGAGAGAGAGAGAACATAGTTAGATACAAACATTCATAACTTGTTTCTGTTCTGTAGTAATTATATTAGCTTTTATAAAAATGTAAGGAAGTTTAGTTGGCAAATTTGGCATCCGACTACTGTAAATGAGAAGAGGTCATGTAAGCGTTCATTCAGTTTCAATTTCATCTTCACTATCCTTGAGGTGTTCTTTTAGAGGCTGGCCCTGAATTTCCCATTTTTCACTATCCCATGCTGGATCAATTTCAGGCAGTTGATAGTCATCAGGTCTTAATGACAATTGGAAATCTGGTAGGTCAGGCAATGCTTGGAGAGCCCTGCATCATTGCCAATATAAAATTTTTGTATAAAATTTCGATATTCATCTTTTAGTTAATAGTATTCAGGAGAGGAAATCAAAGAAACTTAGATGAGGATTGCTTTGGAAAACCCTTACTTTTCTTGTTCTAAGAGATAGCCATACATCTGAGACTTCCTTGATGCAACTTCAGGAATTTTCTGTTGTAAATGCTTCATTGATCCCCAGAGCGGAGGAGCCCTTGCCAAAAGGAAAAACAAAATTGTGAGCAAAAAAAAAAATTTCTTAGAGGGGAAAATACAGTATTAATCCCTAAACTTTAGCTTACGATCCATTTTAATCCATAAAATTTAAAGTGATTACTTTCAGTCCCTTAAATGGTGTAGCCAAACTATAAACTAACATTTCACCACTCCATTAGACACATTTGGGACTAAAAGTGATCGCTTTAAGTTTTAGGGACTAATAGCGATCACTTCAAGTTTATTAGAGACTAAAAGCAATTACTTTAAAATTCAAGGACTAAAATCAGAAATGGGCTAAAGTTTAGGGACCAACAATGTATTTTGGCCTTTCTTAAATGGTAACTTGAGTACATAGATAATAACCTATGCATTACAGTACCAATCAAAACCAACCTGGTGACAGGAGTTGCAAGGCAAAAGCTCAAGCAGACCTTCTTGCACTCTGACAAAATTTCTTCAGCGGCGAGAAAACAACACACAGCACTAACATGACATGATGGTTCATTACCCTTGTCAAGGATTAGACCGTGGTAGTAGTAAGCTGCAGCCTGATGATATAATATAGATTAGTTAGAATCAGATAGACAACATTTACTGAACATGGCCAGGAGAACAAATTATAATGAGAGTTTGATATTGATAGCATTGAAAACCTTTGCTTCAAGGAATTTCCATTTGATGAACCAAAGAAGCTTCTTTCCATACCCATTATTGGTGTCCATGTGACATTCTGGCAAGCGGTGATAAGCCTGATCAAACATAGGAGAAGTACACTAAACCATGTGAGAAACACACAAACAAGCAAATATTTTTCCAGAAAACTACACTAAACAAAATTAAGGCCACTTGAAAGGTTATTCGGATCTATTAGGCTCATCACATTGAAATGAACTCTGTATTAAACAGGATTCTCGAAATATAGTTCATGCAGATAATAAGCACAGTTTAAGAGCTTGATGATGAGTTCAGCTTTTTGCTCATGAAAGATGAAAGTATACGGACCTGACTAAAATAGCTCAGCTCTTCACATGCCAACCTCCTCTTCACTGATAAAGTGGCCTTTTGACATTCAACAGCTAAACCAAGCTGAATTTCAGTTCCCTGAATGTGTTATCAAAATCATTATCAAGGAAGTCTTTTAACTCAGTTTAGACTATAACAATTATTATGTGAGTTAAATAATTACCCATAAATAATCAGAAGTAAAATTAGATAAAGGAGAAAAAGGACCAAACATATGAATTAACTTCTGTGTGCATGTTGTTCTGTTTTTACTTTTGGTAAGCAGTCAATATTTTTGGGGGGGTAAGTTAAATTCTTAGTGTTCTGTGTGTATGTTAGTGTTTCGTGCTTGGAAATTTCAAATATTCCTGGCATTTTCAGTACCTGTTCAATTCCGGACACAGAAACATTTCATATGCTTTGATGTAAAATGAAAGGAAATGTCTTTTTTTTTTCCCTGTTAAGTAGGGGATTTTGTTTGTCAGTGTCTACTGTCTAAAGGTTTTTGCTTTTGATGTGCAATTATGCATATAATAACACATAATAGTTGACATCACAGCAGTGACTCCAGAAAATTGATAAGTGATGCACCCCAGATATCTGTGATTCTGGAGAGTTTAAGTAATAAAAATCAAAAGACAAAAAAAATTGAAGATCTTGAGTGATGAATACCTGGCCTAGTGCTTGAATAGAAATAGCCTCCAGTACACCATCCTGCAAATCTGTTGGCAACCTTTTCCTGGGTATATGCATATAATTCGTTAATTACTCCTATAAAATTTAATGTAAGAGCTGCATAAAGGAGTCCAAAGCTCTGGAATATGTTTACATACTTGATATCTGGTGGTATATGAACCAGAACATCCCGGACACAAAACTCCAGGTACGCTGCTGCCTTAAGTAACAAATCAACAGCATCCCTCTTGCAATCTAGTTGTAGGCATTTGAATGACAATTGATTAGTCAACATATAGAATATCTAATGAAAATTTGCTCCACAAAGAATTGAAGGGAAAACATGGAATCGATATGGATAAATATAAACCTGAAGATACAACCCTTATACCAGAACCAGAATGGTCCTTAGGGATCATTAACGAGTCAGCCTCCAACAAAGTCAGCATTGCCATTAGGTGAACAACTGATAGTACTTCAAACCAGGAGTTTGCTATACATGTTTCCTGCTATCAAATTTCAAACCCCAGTTACAAGACTAGAAACAATCAAAGCAAATTATGTTAAATTCAAGAATGAATTTCTGATTGTCTTACATGTCGTCCATCTTCCAAATTCTTCCATTTGAATTGTATGAGTCCCTCAACACCATATTCTGTTACAGATGCTGGTTATTTTCCATTTGAAACAATGGGAGAGAGAGAGATAAGTTATGAGTTATGAATTATGATACCTTTCTTAGTGAGTCCAATCAAAACACACAAATACTCCTCAAGTGCTCGCAGTAGTTCAGTTATTGCAGATCCACCTGCAAGAAGTACAATTTCTGCTTAGTAAGGACACTTTTATATTCATGATTCATTTGGTTGCTGATAGAATACTGTAACTACAAGAATTTCTAAGATATAAAAGCTCATCCTAACTAAGCCAAATGTGTTTACTCAAGTCCAACATAATAAAACATCTCCAATATGATATTCTAGTACCTATTCGTTTCCTACATTTCCTCAGCAACCAAACAGAACATAAAGAATAAACAGAAATTCAGCAATACTAGACATATATATGTAAGACCAGACCAGTATCTTCTGCCACCAAAACAATCTGATTCCGAAGGCAAGACAACCTATCTGCAAGATCTTTTGGAATTAGCCCTCTAAGCGGCCTTAGAAGATCAGATTGCACTGGAATTCGCATTGACGGGACAAAGACCACGACTTCGGGGACACTCTTCTTCTTCTTCCATCCAACAGCATATATAGAAGTAGTGCACCCCATTTTTCTTGGTGGGAGTTGGTTTCAAGCATAACATCCTACACAAAAACCAATCATCCAACTCTATAATTTTTAGCTCCTACAAGCAAAACAATGAGACTAAAAGAACTTGAAGAAATGAGAACAAACACAAATTCTGAGAAGTATGCTAATAATCAGCTCTAGTGAAGTGGGTGAGAAATGAATAAAGAAAAGGAAACGTTAGTTGGGATGTGGATTAGAAGGTACAAGATTGAATAATATCCTTCATTAGTAGTTGTGGAAACAGAAGGGACAATAAAAACAGGTAGATTCATATTGAATATTAAAAAAAAAAAAAAAAAAACCCAGTACTAAAAAGAACAATAGAAAATTAGTACAACTGGATAAATGAGTTTAAGTGCAAGAGAGAGAGATCAGAGCAACTGAGCATAACAAATAGTATACAAATAAATAAATATATAACTGAAGAGACAAGATTGAAATGACTTACTGGTTACAGAGAGAAGATAGGAGTGAGAGAGCTGTGAAGGTTCCTGGGTGCAATGGACATGTTAATATGGACATCTCAGAGTCAAAGAGAGAGAGAGAGAGAATCTGGGACTAGGAAAGCTCAGGGACCGAGACATGTCTCACATGGCGGAGACGCAGAAGTCTCCGCGTTGTTAAAGGAGCCCGTGGTAATATTTTTGGACTCTTAAGAAAAATATGTATACAAGTCGTAAATGTTTGTTTATTTCAACTGGACTCAAGTGCATCAGCTCAATTGATCTAGCGTCAAACAATAGATGACGACAAATTTTACGGTTACCACAAATTATGGGTCCGTTTGAATTGAACTTATTGTTGCTGAAACTGAAAACTGAAAACACTGTAGCAAAATAATTTTTAAATGTGTAAATAGTGCCGTGAAACCTATTTTTTAATATTTTTTATTGTGTGAACAGTGCATAAACAGTACATAAACAGTGTTCATGTACAGTATTTTTTTCTCCCAAAGTCAAACAATGCGGCCAAAAAAAAAAAGAGAGTGTTAATGGTCATTTTTGCGACAAATTTTATGGTCCGACGGAATGACTAAGCCCAATTGCTTAGCGGGTCAAACTAATGTATTTGTGTCAATATATTTAGCTCTGTTGCATGGTCCAAGCCCATGCGAATCGTTGGGGAATTGAGTAGGAATGGTTTTGGCGAGTGTGGGCTAGTTCCCATTGGACGTTTTACATAGGCCCAGCCTGTACGTGCTGTGAAGTGGGCCATGGACGCTGGGGGCATCTAAGGCCCATGAAGGAGGTCCAATGCCAGAAATTTCCACCCCAGATTTGACTCCATGCTCTATGTGACTGTGCCCCTAATTTTCAGTCCAGCTCCATTTTCCCACACCAAGCAGCTGACTCTAAGAAAAAGCTGGGCAGTCTAGCCCACTCAGCCACCCAAATGTAGTCTTCCAAGGCCAACAGAGACCAGAGGCAGCAGCTATAAAGAGGAAGCAACTTTATTTCCATAATCATGCAAAAAGCAACCAAACCTTTCCCTAAGCATAAAACATAATACACCAAGTCATAGGAATAACATCTGAAAGGTCCAAGGCCTTCCTCCCACCTAAAAACTGGTCACAAGCATCCCCTGGAGCTTGATATAAATATGTATCACCAGCCCACAAGAGGAGGAACGTTTTTCCCTACAAAAAACCCAAAACTTTGACACAAGAACCCAATCAGCTACCTTAGTGTATGGACGATTTGAAGGCCTGGGGGCGAAAATATTGATATAGGGGAACTCTCTCTCCCTTGCTCAAGACCTCCATCAATTTCTTCCTCTGTGTGACTGCGGGCTGAAATTTCTGACTCATGAAATATATAGTTTCTGCACTTTCTTGTGTTTTCATTTTTGTGTTGTTTTCTCTTTCCATAAACCACCATTAGCCTTTGTGTACCTCACATCGTGAATTTTGGGCTTGGCTCTCCAAATAACTGACGAATTTAATGAACCCAAGGAGAGTTTTGGGCTCATTTCTGCGATTTCGGCCCTTGTCGCAAAACGTCCCCGACAGAGAGAAAACGCGTTTCAGCAAACGCAGATGCCGAATCCAAATTACACACACACACATATATATATATATATATATATTGATAAATGTAATGAAAATATTTTCAAATGTTTGATGTAATATGTAAAAAAATTTAAGTACAAACTACATTGATGGGTTTGCGCGGCCACCAGATGGGAGAAGAGACTTGGTGTGTTTTTGTAAAATATTTTACTAAGTTCTTTAAGATAAAACATTTTATAACATTTTACAATTAATTTTACAGGAAACATAAAACATTTTTAGATTTGACCAAATTTTATAATGAAATAAAAATGATAAATGTTAAAAAAATTTACAACAAAATAAACGAAGCATTAATTTCATTTTTATTAAGGTAAAAAATTATGATTTTTGCAACATCAATTTCATGTTAAATCATTATTGGTGATAAATTATTAATTGCTTCAAAAGTTCAAGTTATTAAGAAACGATAAATTTAATCATTTAACCATAATTTTAAAGATTGATACCAATTTTATTTTTTTTACATCAATCAAAACCTACTTTTCTATAACCATGATTTTTGTTTTTGTGGGAAATTTGTGGTGACATTAGACTTGGGTAGCGTCAAATGTGGATGAGCTATGAGGCATTGAGCACATTTGTCCTAAAATTTAGCTTCTTTTTTTTTTTTTTTTTTTTTTTTTTTTGAAAATCTTAGCTTGGTAAATGAGGAAGTGGCTTCCGCACTAAGGCATGAGAACCATATTCTTTGTTGTGCTTGAGTGCTAACTTTTGACAATTGGTGTCGTGTGCTGGGTAGGCTGACCTACGATTTCTCCCATAAAAATCTCATCCCTAGATCTTCTTCCAAATCACTTTTTTAGATTTAACTCTTCAAGTTTACTCTTATATCAAGTATCCTATGGATGTAGCCACGTAGATAAGAAAAAACTATCTAGAGATACTACCAATCTGCCATATATCATATATGTCACACTTAATACTTCTATTTGTATATGAAAAATTTCGTGGACACAACTTTTAATTTATACCACAATTTTTGCCACAATTCTAATGTGACTACTATGAAAGGTAAAGAAAAAGTGGTTGGATGATGTAAAAGTGATATACAGTCACTCACAATCAATTACGTTAAGGGCAAATTATAACTTATTCACCTGTGGTTTGACCGAAATTTAAGTTGCTTACCTGTAGGTTTGAAATTTGATACTTTACCCACCTGAGGTTTAATCGAAATTTAAGTTGCTTATCTGTGGTTTGAAATTTCATGATGCAAGTGTTTTACCGGATTCTTTTTTATCTTATTTGATTTTGTATTTTTATGTTTTTTGTGTTTTTGGAGGAGAGTGACATAAAAGTTGAGCAAAATTATATATTTAGCATTGTTTTTAACAAAGATGGATTATGGAACTCTAAGTGAGCTAACCTCATGTGGATAAAATATCAAATTTCAAACCACATATAGGTAACTTAAATTTCGGTCAAACCACAAGTGAATAAGTTATAATTTGCCCTTACATTAAAGTTGTGACTCTAAAAGAACTCTTTTGTATATAGAGGCTCCTATAAGATTTGTTGTTGTTTTTTTTTTTTTTTTTTTTTTTTTTATTTTATTTTAGGGTCATGCTAACGAGTGCCTTTAGGTTAATGGTTAATAATCCATTTTAGGAAAGTTTTGACACCACTTTTATAGAAAATAAAAAAAGTTGCCAAAATATATATATATATATATATATATATATTTTTTTTTCTCATAAAAACTTTTTTTAAATAGATTATTAACCATTGGCCTAAGGGTATCCGTTAGCATCCCTTTATTTTATGCTAGTATGTGTTATGATTTTTGAAAACCATAGAATATAAGGCTAAGTTCACAGTCAACTTAATAAATAAGCAGCAATTTTCAGAGGCTGTCTATGGATCTGCCATCAATCCCACCAATGTTCGCAATATATCTGCCACCTTCCCAGATGCATTATGGTACCAAGAAAAAGAACCAGCTTCCCAGATGTATCATGTTACCAAGGACAGACACAGGCTGGTTCATGGATTAATTCCAATATCCAATGTTCTTAAATAAACTTGGCAAAATCAGGCAATTGTACCAATGGAATTGTTTCTTTTTCTTTGGTTGTCATGATAAACCTGTCAACCAATGAAGGCTTTCAGTTCTAAGACCTCGGCTTTGGAGTAACACAGTTTTTGGGCTGAGTTAGCCTTTCGGCTTTTAGAGTGTTGCTTCCATATACAGTTTAAATATAATATATTGGCCAAATTTAGATACCCATAAATAAAATTATTCAAACCAAACCATGGCCAGCATACTAAAAAACATTTCGGGAAAATAAAATTCCATTTGATAATTCAAAGAGGTTGGCTTAGTGTGGTTCTTAATGCCTCTTGAGATCCACAAGGTTTTTGATTTGAAACTTTTAACTAGCACTTTAAGGCAGCCTCTAAGAGATTTTCTATGTAATTACCTAATGTTAGTTAGAGCATTCATAGTTGTCAAAACGTGAATCATATCGTGAATCGATTTTTTATTTTTTCGTATCGTGTATCGTATCGTATCGTATTGTATATCGTAAAATACACAAACATTTAATAAAATTTATAAAAAATTATAGATATACATATATAAATGGTATATTCAATATAAATTTTAAATATATTCAACTAATGACTAATTTATTTATCATTTATGTAATAATATTTAACAAGCTAACTAAATAAATCAAACTAGCATGTGTTTATTACATACACATTCAAATTGCCTAAATTCAAAAGTGATAATATATTAAAAATGATCCAAAAATAATAATTTATTTTCATCATATTGCCTAATAAACTCTATCTAAGTCAATGCTATCATCATGTTTATCATTTTGCAAACTTATTTCTTCATTAAAATTTTCTTCATCGTCATTAACATTTTCTATCTCTTCTTGTTCTTTTTATTTTAATAATTTAAAAAAAATTTCTTCTTGGCATTCTAGTTTCTTGGACTTACAACAATAATGACAAAAAATAATAAATAATTATATTGTCAATTAATATCTTACTCATGGTTAGAAAATAAATTTGCAAATATTAAAGTGAAGTGTAAGTGTAAGTGTGTACTGTGTAGTCCAAATTTTATAGGAGAAAGAGAGGGGAAAAAAACTTATGAATATGTTATTTTATTCGGCCAAATTAAGTAATCTAATAATTTTGTGTTAAAAATAAGTCTAACAACTTGTTAGATTCAAATAAAAGTACAAATTTTAACAAAAAATCTCATTTTAAAGCATTTGTCTATGTATCGTATGATACATACGATTTTACGATACGATACGATTCATAAGATATGCATACTGTATCGTACGATTCATAAGCAATTACGATACGGAAATTTTTACACACGATTCGATACGTATCGTACGATATGTGTCGCGTATTGTATGATACTAACAACTATGAGAGCATTTCCATAAGGTGTTATATAAAAATGACATTTTAACAAATTAAAAACACTACTTTATTATTTTAACATAGCATTTTACAATTCATCATATTTCACATCTTCTATTCTTCAATTTTATACATTAAAATAATATATACAAATATTAAAATAACATTAAAAAAACCAACAATATATAAAAATACAAAATAAAAAACCCACCACCCCTACCACAACCTATAGCCCACCCCCACTGCCAGCACCCATCAATGCCCCACATCCCACCCCACCACCGTCTCACACCAAAACCACCACAACAAAACAACACATAAACACCCAAAATCAAATCCACCACATTAGAAAATCACAACCAGAACAAAATCCATTGTCTATATTTTATTTTTAAAAACAAAAACAAAAAAACAAAAACAAAAACAAAAAACACAACCAATCGCCGACCCACCCACCCACTGTATCCCACAGACCCACCCATTACTGCCGCCAACCCACCCACCCACTGTCAACCCATCCATCGGAACCCATCCACAAGCCGACCCACCCACCACCGAATTTGCACATCACCACCATCGATTCGCCCATCACTATCACAACCCACCCACAAGTCGACCCACCCACCACTGAATTTGCCCATCGCAACCCACCACCATCAATCCGCCCATCACCATCTGAATCCACCCACTGCCAAACCCACCCATCAAATCACTGCACACACACACACACACACACACACACAAACCACAGCAACAAAGATCGGCATCGAGTAGAGAAGGTGGCGCAGCGAGTCTGAGAGGAAGAGAGAAAAGCAACGAGAGTGAGAAGAAAAAAGAGTGAAAGAAGAAAAGATGAGAGGTTTGGTACGTGTGTTTAAACAATAGTTTTTAGTTTTTTTGGAAATATGTGTGGGTAAAAAAGTGTGTAAAAATACGTGTAATATTATTTAAAAACTGAAAACATGTGTTTAAACTTGCGTACCAAACGGGGCGCAACATGTTTGAGGAAGAATGAGAGAGGAGAGAAAAAAGAATAAAGTGATGAGAGAGGAGAGAGGAGAGAGAAAAGAGAATAAAAAAATATTAAAACTTTTACCATTTCTGTCTATATGCTTTCATTTTTGAGATTGTACTGTTCACTCATGCCAATTATTTTGAAATTTAGAACACTTGATATGAGTGGTTTTTTGGTGTTTGATATGTAACTAATGAATATGCTCTTAAGCTATCAAAAATCTCTACACACCCCATTAGTCATAGCGTACACACACACACACAAGATTTATTTCATAGTTTAGATTAAATTTTATAAATATAAAGGAATCCCTTTTATTGTGTCACGTCAACCGAATGTTTCCAACCAATTTCATCACTTTTTGACTTTTCCTCTCTCAATTCTTTTTTAAGTGAAAATTACATTTTCATCCCTATATTTTCAGACGATTCCCACTTTGGTCCCTAGATTTTATTTTTACCACTTTTAGTCCCTATTTTGAAAAACGCTTCCCGTTTTGGTATCTTGAAAAACGCTTCCCATTTTGGTCCCTACCGTTACATCAAAGACGAAAAATGCACACGTGACAAACGGTAGAATTAAAAAAATATTAAAAATATTTTATTTTATTTTAAAATAAAATAAAATTTTACTTATCAATAATTTTAAAATAAAAATATTAAAAATTTTAGTTAAAAAGAATGGTTCTTCATGTTCTTCCCCAAGAACATGGATGCCCAGAAAACTTGAATGACGCCATTCAATTTGTCGGACAAACGCCGAACTGGGATCGTCGATGTAGATGTCGAAAATGGAGACCTAGATGAGAAGCTCCTTGGTCTTGACCCCAGTGAGCTTCCTCATGCGGCGGTCCTCGACAAAGGCTGTGACCTCGTTGTTGTACGAGACGTTTCGGCCGATGGAGCGGAACCGGTGCTCCATCTTGCGCTTCTGCTTGAGCCACACGAACCCGGTGGTGCGGTTGTAGCCGACCTCGACGACGTTGTCTAGAGGGAGGAGGCCTTTCGGGAGAGAGATCTCATTGAGGAGATCTTGAGACTTTTGCTTGCACAGCTCTTCGCTATGGTAGATCTTTGCTTGCTCTTTGTGGTTTGTGATTTCCTGGCTTGACATTTTTTTGTTTAAGAATTTTATTATTTTGTTGTGATCTGAGTGGGTCAGTGGTATATATACAAGGGAGTTTTTTTTTTAGACTTTTGAGTGGTGTGGAGTGAGACATGTGGTTTTACAGTAATGGTCTTAGGTTGGGCTTGTTTGTTTTGGTGAGAGGTTTTTAAGGTATGGGGTGGAAACTGGGGATAGTAACTAGGAAGTGAATGTGCAAGTGAGGAAATAATGGCGTCATTCAATTTGTCGGAGGAGGTGATGAAGATCACCACAGAGGAACTCGTGGAAATGAATGTGGGAGTTGTTGGGAAAGAGAGGTCGAGGGTGAACACTTGGCACAATGTGTTGATCACTATGCAGAAGAAGACCAAGGCATTGGTGGCAGAGCCTGAACGGAAATGACTTTTTGTATATGTTTTTGCTTGTTTAGATGTCAAGAAAATGAAATAAAAGAGAAGAAAATCTTTCTGGGCAACCATGTTCTTGGGGGAAGAACATGAAGAACACTAAAATTTTTAATATTTTTATTTTAAAATTATTGATAAGTAAATTTTTATTTTATTTTAAAATAAAATAAAATATTTTTAATATTTTTTTAATTCTGTCGTTTGCCACGTGTGCATTTTTCGTCTCTGATGTAACGGCAGGGACCAAAATGGGAAGCGTTTTTCAGGATAGGGACTAAAAGCGGTAAAAATAAAATCTAGGGACCAAAGTGAGAATCGCTTGAAAATATAGGAACGAAAATATGATTTCTGCCTCTTTTTTATTGAGAGGCTTTCTTTAATCTGCTGGATTATGTCCTAGCTAGACATGTGTTGTAGCACAAGTGGACAACCATTGGTCTGGGCTTTTGTGAGAAAGGGAAGTCGAGCCTATTACTCTTACAAAATGGTCCTATTCTGCCACTTGCATACAAACTTTAAAATCCAAATTCCATATAACAAAATATAATAAAAAGTAATATGGGTTAAGATAATATTATAATTGGTGATGGGCTTTAATTATTATGATAATCTCATTAAGATAAAGTAAAGTTTGAAATGCACCATAGTAAAAATTTAGAAAGTTTAGTTGTAAGTTGGAAGAATATCATCCATCTAAAAAAATAACAATATCAACCAAATACACCCTAAACATGCATATGAAGAGTAATTGAGATAGAAAAAAAATACATATGTAGTAATGTAGAGTAAATGGACAAGAAAATACCTTAATAAATTGTTGCATTTGTAGATAGAGTGTCCATAAGTATAATTAGGTGATACTTATATGCAATCATGAAAGAGTGGAAAAAAAAAAAGATGAGGGGACTCATAAGAGAAAATTGGTGAGTCTACTTCTTTGAAATATGACTAAATATAATATATTATTTTAACAAATTTTAGAAAAAAAATATAGATTATAACATATTACTAAAAAATTACATATTATTGTACATTTCATGAGTTTGTGATTATTATTATTATTATTATTATTTTTGAGAAGGTGAGTTTGTGATTAATTGAATATGATATTGGTGAATCTGTTAAAATAGGCTTTGCCGTCACAACCATTGTATATATGGAATTTGGAACTCTTTTATAAATTGTCCAAACTTTTTAAAATTATCATATCAAAAGCAATTTAAATAGAAGAAATTAATTTTGCATCTCATTGAACATACCAAATTCATGAATTCATGTTTAAGCACGTGTACATAGTTGGTTTTTGTAATAACGAACACTTAAGATCTCGTTTGGTACACCCACTCAAACACATGTTTTTAATTTTTAAACAATGTTATACGTATTTTCATACACTTTTTCACCCACACGTATTTTCACATATGTTTTCAAACACATATTTTCAGTTTTTAAGTGCATATACCAAACACAAGGCATTTTGAGAAAATTATCCCACTAAATTGATAGAATAATGTACTTTCCAAATTCCAATAAAAAAAAGTAGAAGTATAGTCGAAATTTGAAATAATAATAATAATAATCTCAAAAGGACAATCAAATACAAAGTTAAAACCTTTAATATTTAAAGACTTTTTTTTTTTTTTTGAGAAACATATTTAAAGACTTTTTATGGCAAAATATTGATTTTATAACTCAAATAAGACTTAAGAAACAATTTGCATGCTCTCGCAAGTTGCAAGTTCCTTAAATTATCTGCCTAATCCACATACGTCGCCGACTTAGATTCATGCTGATACTATATGTTAAAATCTGACTATATTCGTATCAAATATCAATCACCTAAAAATCTGATACATATAGCTAATATTTAATTTTTATAATCCCATTCCCCTAGGTAAAAACAGAGGAAAATAAAAAAGTTGTTTTCATAGTAGTAGGAGAATAATGCCATTTTTGCAGGAAAAATTTACAGATAATGTGATTTTCTCCAAAGTCAATCATGTATTTTAACATAAAAACAACTCCAATTAATTTAACCTACGAACTGCCAGAATCAATCGGAGTTAACAAACGAAGCAATAGAGATAGAGATATGCTCTACACACTAACTTAGACATTATGCCATCTAAATGAAATTCCTGCAGTGGAAATTCCTTGTGGGAAATATTTATATTTGCAGGCTGAATTTGGGGATGAAATTCTCCAAAGCTTTCGCATTACATTTCAACATGATCAAGAGTTTCACTTGCCTTCACGAATCGACCTTTTACTCTCTTTCTGGAATTAGCTCTGGCCTTCCTGGACTCGTATCGGATGTACTTACAATACCTGTTTGCATTATATCAAACTATATATCAGATATGAATGTTGAATTTAGTCCAATTTTCAAATGACAAACAAATGAGCTAGAGACATAACAAGATATACAAAGACATGACAAGAAGGAACGAAGAACTATGCCTTCGAGTTTTCTTTTTCTCCTTGTAGCGCAACATGGCTTGGCCTCTGTTCTGTGCCAGCAATTCCATATCAAAGTTTTTAATTACCCCATTCACATTATCACTGCTCGCCAGGAGAGGTTGCTGCTTAGCCGGGACATGAACGGTGCTACTGCATGTTTTGGGTTCAGTCAATTAACATGGACTTTGGTGGTAATTCTACTTTTGATTTGTTGAAGCTTTCTTCTTTTGGGGTTTTATTGTTTGACAAGGGATGATTCGAGTGATTCTGCAGTTTGTCCAATCAATATTATTAATAACCAACCTTGCCAATAATAACCCAAGAAAGAATAAACAAGGTTTGAAGATTTATTGGAATGGGCACAATATTAGCTCAAAAAGGTTTGTCTTCCCACGTCTATAAGTGGCTGCCACAATATAATGAACCAGGATGAAAGTTTTCAAATCAAGTCATAATCCATAAAATTACATAGATATTCTGCTCATATAAGTTCATGCTAAGCTCTAGCTTCTGCTGTCATAATTTAACAACTGTAATTGCAGGGTTACCAACATAGAACATATCAGATACAACATAATTCATGATGTTGCAGAAAATCAGAATAGTGTGCAATATTGTTTATGATGTAATCCTTATTAGACCAGTTTCTGATACAAATGGTTGACAACACAAAAAAAAATTTGACTAAAGGGTAAGGTGACAGCTTAAGCTTTTCCATAAGATTTCTCTTTTAGTAGTTCAACAAGTAAGCTGAAGGTTCTTATTTGTGACATTCTAAAAAAACTATGCATAGTTTGATTCGTGTGGTCGTCATTTCAAAAGTAAACTTTCTGATCAATAAATCTAACACCAGTCAGAATGACTTACATTTTCTGAAAGAAAATCCTCACATATTGTGGAGCAATTCATCTCATATAGGTCTTGTAATACCTTTGGTTTTGTCAAGGAAGATTCTTGGATAAAATTGACATAATTCTTGATCATAAATTCAGGATTGTTTTCACCGTATTTTGCTGCTTGTGGATCGTGCTTTTCACACTGTCTTGATTCTCCCAACTGGAAATCCCACGCCTGCAAGAGCAATAATGAGGAATAACAATAGCATATGTTTAGCTTTTGTAGTAATTAGTGTGTTCATGGATACATATCATACGTTGTTGTGTATGCAAGAACAAACTTTAAGCAGTATAATTAATTGTAGTATTATCAAAAGGCAGAACGGTATACAAACATTTGTTATTATTTTACAATGTAATGGGCCTTCCCTAATTGAAACAGTGACCAAGAACCAAACAAATCGATTATTTAAAAATAAAAAATAAAATAAAAAAGAACCAAACAAATCAACTGAGTAGATTGTCACCAAACCTGGTGAATCTACAGTCAAATTAACATCCATGCCTATTACATTTTGGTCTTTGGTGTTTTCCCTATAAGAAAAACTTCGCACAACAGGGGAAATGAACTATTAATTGGTCACCTATTCTTCAAGTCTTCATGTAACTAAATATTTTCACCAAAAGAAAAGAACACATAGAAGTCAATTATGTATCATAAGAAATTACAAAAGTTACTATAAATTTTACTACTCCTACATATAATTTACAAATTGACACGACAATGTACATGATTGATGCAGAGTCAGTAACCAACATAATAAATAAATTTATTTTACTACTTTTTATATTATGATTTAAAATTAGACATGTTTGTTTATAAAATCTATATAATAAAATTTGTAATATCCTTTATACCACTCCATCATAAATTTACAAAAGAAGCGTTACTACATATAAGTCACATAACAAACTACTAAATTCCAGTAATATCTAAATTTCAGTTAGCTCAATTAGTAAACTTTCTTATTATCAAATAAGAGTTTTGGAGTTCGTACCTAGCCTACATCATGAAACTGATGCTATAGGTTAAAATGTTATTGTATGATTTGTATCTAAAAAAAAAGTTTCGAGTAATATTTTTTTTTAACAAAAAAATTTCTAGTAATTTAATATTAAATTGCTAGCCCATAATTTTAGAAGATAAATATTTTTACCATCTAAGAGATAAATAGCATACACCACACAGGAGCAAACTTCTAGAGCCACATGACTAGCCAGAACCGGTGGTTAGACACTTTAATGGAATATAGTCAAAGAACACCTCACGGATGTCCAAAAGTTGCCTTTCAGACAAAAGTATAACATGCTGGAAATACAGTTGCAATTATTAAGATTGGCGTATAGTATGTGATATGACATGCAACCATAAAGGTGAAAATTATTAAGACCAAATTATTTATGCGAGAACTGAGAAGAGAATAGAGTATGGTCTACGGGACGTGCAGACCACTTTCTCACGTAAGACAGAGTATCTCATACACAGAGTTACAAACCTGGCTGGCCTCATAGTCATTGTCATAGGTGGGATTACAATCCCACAAAAGATCTCCTTCAGCAACATAATAATCACTCTCTTTCGCTTCCACATTCGATGGAACCATGAACAAAGATGAACGCGACTTTTGTTGCCTTAACAATTCTTCATCATCATCCTCATTTTTCAGCTCAAAACTCTCCAAATTCGCTTGCTGAGACTGAGCAAACTCACTTGGAGGTGTCTTGGAACATAAATCTTCACCATCTTTATCCACTCTCATCCGATCTTTGTTTCCCATCTCCACCAGTTGCTCATACACCTCGTCCCTACATTTTCCACACCTCAAACCCTGTCCTTTCCACACAGAGGAATCATCACTTGGGACCATGAATTCATGTGAATTCACCAACTTTTGCTCGTGTAAATAAGACCCAGAATTTGTATTCACCAAATTGTTAGCTTCCAGATCAATCCCAAACATAGAGGCCAGCTCAATTGCTGTGTGATAACCCGAGAACCCTTCGACTGGAACTCGGTTATGGAGGGATGAGACAGAGCAATTGTTGTGGGAGTCCAAGTCACAGTGTTGGCAGAGCATGAGGTTGTCCATGGAGCACCAAACTGAGACAGGTCTGATTCTGCAACTGTCGCAAATTGGAGAGCAAACGTGTTTGAGAGACAAAGCATTGGCAGAGTGGACTTGTTGGTCACAGAACAAGCAGAGCTTCGTCGAGTTAGCTCTGCAGTACAACACTGCCGCTTTTGAGTTGCAAAAATCACAAGGAAACATCATCTCTGTGATATCTGAATTGTAACTCTTGGCTCTCTTGCTTATCATCCACGTATAAAAACTGTAAAAAAACACGCACACACAAGTAGAGCTCAGATTAAAGGGTGTGAAATTGGTGAAAAAAAGTAGAGCCAAAGTACGGAGTTAAGTAGGTTTGTCTCCCTCTCTTTTTGTAAGGGACTGAGTCTGACTATGGGTTTGAACTGGATGATATGGCATTGAGCACATGATAAGCATGGGGTAACAGTGATACACGTAATGTGGACTGCGGAGGAGGCTATGACCGGTGGTGGTTCTAGGAATTTTGTTCAAGGTGTTCTTTAGGAAGCATAAATTACACAATTTTATTTCTTTTTAGTCTTTAGGTAATTAGATTTGATTCAATATTATTAATTTCATTCCGTTCCGGCCGTAACGATAGAAAAATATCATGCTGGTAAACAAACTTGAACAGTAACCCACCCTATTTCACTTCAAAAAAAATTGAGGGTCATTCCGGTTTATTTTAGGTGTTTCGGGTGTTTTGGTAAATATTGGCCAAAATTCAAGATTTGGCCGGCATAAAATTTGTGCTTTAAAAAAAAAAAATTTGTTTTTAAAACCAAAACAAATTTGCGTTCTGTAAACCAAAAAACCTCAAAAAGAAAAAAAATGAAAAGAAAAGAAATGAACAAAACTACCTGTACAACAAAAAGAAAATCGTATTGAGAAATTTGAGACTCAAAACTTGAGAAGAGGCATTGCCACACTGGTACTGGTAGAAGACACAGAAGTTATGAACAAGGAGGAAGGCAAAACGTAGATGTAAAAGTGTAGATGATGTGATAAAATTTAAAAGTATGAAGTATAAAAATCGAGGAGACAGAAGACGTGTGTGGTTAAAAATAAAAAAAAAAAAAAAATTAAAAATGAGAAGTAAGTAATATATGTCTGCTGAGGGAAAATAATACTGTAATAAAAAATAATAAAATGTTGAAAATTGTGTTGTATTAGGTAGTGTGCTTAGTCGAAGGAATCAAGCCACTATCTAGCCTATAGTAGTTTTATTATTAATTTTTTTTTTTTTTTTTAGATTTTAGTTCAAAATTTTTTTTTTTTTGAGTTTTTCCTTTTTGCTTGAAAGACTCCAATATATTGTTAAATTTTTCAAATTATGGATCAAAATTTAATTTTGTTGGCATAAAAAAAAATTTAGGGTGGTCCCAAAATTTTTTTTAAAGGTAAAATAGATATAAAATTTTAAATTATTATATATAAATTTTTTTTTTCAGGACCACCCTGGCCATAAGGTGGCGCCGCCACTGGCTATGACAGTGACAAGTGAAGGTCCACTTGGGGAAAAATATCGTAACCTTTTTGCAGAGCATGTGCTGCCTTCTCTTGCAAAAAATCTTAGTACCACAAAAATAAAAACGAACAATTTTGGGTACAATTCTATGTGTGACTAATTGTGATTGATAGAGACAATCATTATAACAAAAGTGGACTATAGTTATGAAACGTTTCGCCACCAATACCATACAGTGACGAAACTGCGTTCGTCACCTAATTCCTATCACAAGATATCTTGATGACAAAAAAATTTCGTCACCAATAAAATAATGATAGGTGACGAAATTTTTCGACACCAAATATTTTCATCACTAAACCTTATTTCGAGTGACGAAATAAATTCGTCACCAATAATTTTTTTTTTGTAATTTTTTTTTATTTGACCATATAAGGTGACGAAATATTTCGTCATGTGTTTATTTATTTATTTATTTCAATTTCAATAGATTAGGTGACGAATTATTTCATCGCTAATTTATGCTTATAGTCAAATGACGAAAATTTTCTTCACCAATATTTTTATTATTATTAATGATCTTTACATTTACTTGCTATTACATTAACCTGTTCATTTCCAACCACATTCATAAACAAATCATGCATTCATTTCCAACCACATAAATAAATAAAAATCATCCATACAATCTAAAAAGGAAATAAAGAACCATTATACTTTTAAAGTCATTGAACCAAGTTGTTCACAAAGTAATTATAACCATTTATATATAAATGATGTCTTCCATACTTTACAAAAAATGATTTGAGACCAAGTAACGCCACAAAAACTGTCTTTTTGCCACCAATCTCATATCTGCACAAGTATAACAAAAAATACATCAATACTATTGTGGGGGGGTGAAAAGCCCAACCCAACGTATTGGGCCCAATGCCCTATTTGAAGACCACTGTTTGTCCGAAGAGATGAAAACACTCGAGCAGAAGCCCATGTGAAAGGAGCATGTCTGGAGAGGAGCATGGGCATGATCCGAGGAGATGTTCAATTGTCCGAGGAGTCCAATATCCTCGGATCCGAAGAAGCTTGGTCCGACAGGTGTCTAGGAAGCTCAAGTGATCCCCCTGACAGATGTAATGAGGGAAATGAACCTCAGGCACGCATGAGGATAGCAGGAACGGAGAAATATCTAGGAGACAGACTTCAACCACCGCATTAAATGCACTGCACCTACTTCCCTGGCCGCATTAATGTGGAGAAGACACCTGAACAGTGCACTCTCAGCTACCGCCACTCACACAAGGCTAAAGAGGGTGCATGATGGGACATGCACTCAAGTGGGCGTCTAGATGATGAACAAGTGGACGGTGAAGATGTAGGAATGGAGTATTATATAAGAGGGGGATGCCTCTGATAATGGGGGGAACGAAAAAAAGGAAAAGGGAGAGAACTCCATTGCTGTAGCTCCAAGAATTGTAACCCAAGTTTATTCAATACAAACTCCTCTTCGGACGTTACGTTTGCATCTGTCCGAGCACGTTTGAATACAAATTTATCCACAAACACTGCAGTCTTATACTGTTAATTCATTGCTAGCCTAGCTCTTTCACCCACTCTCTACAAATTTATTGTCTTGGGTTCATTGGGCTCACAATCCAAACCTTTTTGGACTTGGGCTACAAAAGTTGACCCTACAACTATTATTATGAAGATGCATTATCAACAAAAAATGAAGAACCAGATTAGAAACTTAAAACTCTCAACAGCACAAAGGCAAATAGAGGAATTACCAACAACAACAAAAGATTTATAGTCTAGTCTGTTTAGATTGCAAACCTATATCCCTAATAAGATGTAAACAACAACAAAAGAGCTATAATTATTAGTAAGACAATTCCGAAAATGTCCACAAAAAACCCAATAACAAACTAGACAAAATAATCATAATGTAACATCACATGAAGCCAAACTATCAAACAAAGAAATTGCTCATAAATTGGAAAAAGTCAAGCAAACCTATATCTCTAATTTTCTAAGTAATATAAGCAAGCTGTGGTCTAGCTCCTATTAACATATGATTTTAACATCATATATGTAATAGTTTGCAGTTTGCACTTATTACTTTTCAAGCAAAGCAACACCTACACCAATCAGGTCATATTGACACAGTGAAAGACTGATCACATACCACTGCATAAAGAAATTAGAAGAAAACTAATCATTTAGCATTGTCAGCAATAAGCTATAATGTGTAAATTAATCATTTAACTATTGCATAAAAGAGCTGTGATAAAAGTGGTGAGTTTGTTCCGGTAGTTGTCAGAGAACTCCTTCTCTTGTGGTTGGATTGGACTGGTGTTGAAATTTCAAATGCAGTGAGTATGAGAGGTTATAGGACAATTTGGACAGGACTTGAGTTGGGCCTGCTAAGAAACAGTCTAGGCCAACTATTCGTACTGGACCCAAATCTATGTGCATGTGGGCTCAAGGCTTTTGAATATAAAGAAGTACGTGTGTCACGTACAAAAATCAGTTATAATTTTTTATTTGTGATTGAGTGAAATTTTAAATGAGGTGGTACAACGTAGCTTTTTAGATTCATGAAAAATTGATTTACTTTAACACAAATGAAGAGAACTTGATCTATATTTGCGTCTGGGACTAAATGCATAGGTAACAACAGTAAGCTTTCATTCTTATAATTCAAAATTTGTACTTATAAGAATGCATTTACACATGAGAAGATAAGGTGATAGGGAATCACTCGAGGAAAGAGGGGCTTTTGAAGGGCATCTATTGATTAAGACCCTATAAGAGATAGTATGGACACTCCTAACCCACCTGTATTATTGCTAAAACCCATCTTTAATCAAAGCAACCTTAAGGAAGTTTCAACTAATTCTATTGTAAGTCTTACTCATATTAAGTTTAAGTACACAAAACTTTTTGTCTTTTTTCTCAACAAGTCAAAACTCTCATGAATTAGAATAATATTTTTTTTAATTAGTCTACCTTTAAGAAAGGCATTTTGAAAGGAGGTAATCAAGCTATCCCTCTAGGGTTTAACCTATGAAGTCTTAAACCATTACTTTGGATTATCATTTTATAAGGAGCATTGCACAAGCTAATAGGTTTAAATGATAAACTGATCCGTGCATGTGTACTTTAGGAAACAAAACAATAAAAGAACAGCTTAAATGAGTTTAAAATGAGCATTGCACAAGCTAATAGGTTTAAAATAAGCTAGTATTCCATTTGGTTCAAGAGCCTTTGTAGAACCCATTTGAAGAATAATGTTGTTTCAATTTCCTACATCAGAATTGGCCCATCATTGGGCGGCTCTACTTGGAGCACAGGGGGTGAACCCCCTGGCCCAAAAAAAAAAACACTATATATAATATATAGTATATATATTTTTTTGTTTTGACCCACCTAAAATAAATTTTTGAACACCTTAATCTTAGAATTTTTTAAGCCCAGTTAAAATAATTTTAAATATGACCCTCTTAACAAATATCTTGACATTTTTAAACACACAAAAAGCCCAATAAAAAAATAATTTAATCTAAAATCTGGAAAAAAAAATTAGTGAGTCCAACAACATAAGTAGAAATTTGTTAATCTTAAACCTTAGAAAAAGCCCATTTAGATCTTAACAAATTTGAAATAAATCAATCAAAAGAGAGATCAATGGATGAATGATTGCTTGACTGTATACATTAAAAGAGATGTAGCTCATAGAATTGATAATGAAGAAATCATGTAACTATTTCAAAATATGAAACATTATAGAAAGTAATTGTAAAAACTTAATATATTCCCCTTTTTTTATTTTTTATTTTTTATTTTTTTTATGATGTTGATATATTCAAGTTTATTTTATTTTATTTTAATTTTGTATAATTTATGTTTCTTATTAACCCGCTAAAAAATAATCATGTAGCCGCCATCAGCCATCAAAAATATTCGTGCTCCCCTGTGAGTCTTGGTAAAGGCATCTTGTTTAGTTGTTGAAGAATACTTTCCACTTTAAAGTAGTGCATATCTTTATAGAGAAAAATTGTAAAAAGCTCTTTTCAATTCCCTCCAAATCATCCATCTAGTACTATCCTCCCTTTTGAGTTGTATAATGCTAGTATGCTCTTCTTTTTCTTCACCAGAGTTCGAAAATATCTCATATTCCTGTTTCCATAAATAATCCAATCCCTTCTAGCGTTTTTGAGTTCACATGATTTCTTCGCCAATTCATCAAGCTATTCTTTCACTAACTGTTTTTCAGGGGAAAGTGGACTTTTGCCTTTATTTTTTAAAATATCTAGTATAATATCCCTGTTTTGAAACTATTAAGTATTGTGTCCCTGTTTTGAAACATACTTTTAAATAAATCAAATTACAGGTGAAACTCAACATTAGCAATATTGAGTTCTATACATATTTTGCCACTTAATTTTTTTTTTGAAATTTAAGTGAAACTTGACATTAAAAAATATATATATAACTCGATTTTGAGGATATCATATTCTATACAGAACTCGATTTTGTTAAAATCGAGTTTCAAAAATAGGGGCATTCTGCTAAATAGTTTTAAAATATGGACATTGTGCTAAATATTTAAAAAAGTAAAGACAAAAGCCCATTTTCCCCTTGTTTTTTAAGGATATACATTCTGTTGAAACCTTAGATTCTACTCTTGAATAAATTTTAGTTCTACTTTCTTTTTAAATATATATCTTTTAATTCTACCAACCTAAACACTTCTTTATTAATTTAAACTCCAAATTTAGCTCTAACTTCTTGCAGTTTGTACATCAATCAAAATACATTGGAGCCTGTCACCTCCACTATCCAAGCTTGCTACATCACTTCTGGAGAAATTAGGATGAGTGAACCACATTGCTTCAAATTAAAATGGTCTTAGTTTGAATGGTCTTAGTACGAGCCACGCATCTTTACAAGAAATCCACCTAGAATTTACTTAGGGACCATTGAACGTTGTAGTTTGAATGGTATGTCCGTCTTTCTCCAGGTAGTGTGCGGGTTCAAACCTTCAAAAACATAGTCCCCATAACTTTTATGAGAGAGAGAGAGAGAGAGAGAGAGAATGTTAGGGCAGAACTAATCGAAATTATAATTTTTAATTAATTTTAGTAATACATAATATATAATCAAAATTAATTTTCTAAATATAATTAATGACATGTAATATAATTGAAATAAATTTATCAAATATTATAACACATAATGAATATTATATATGAATCATGAAAATAAATTTTATTTAAAATTTCAAATTAACTAATAACGTATATGCGCATTGCATGGGACATCGAGTAGTCAACTTACTTAATAGAGTTTCTTAGGAGAAAAAAAAAATACTAAATAGATCCTAGCCTTTACAATGACCTTATGAAAATTTTGAAATATTTTAACCTTTGTTCCAACTATACTATGTGCATTACAGTTACAAAGAATTTGCATGAAGGAAATTTTTTTTAAGTATAGTTCATATGACTACATAATAACATAAACCAATGTGTCACATAATTGAATTCAATTATCATTTTTTTTAAATAACACATTTGTGTTACATTTTGGTCAGTGCTATTATATAGTTAAATGAAAAGTACTTTCAAAAGTAATAGGGAAAATACCAGCACAAGAATTTACTTATGGTGAAAAGAAAAACATCCTTGAATGCATGATGTGAGAGCCTAAAAGTAAAAAGACAAAGTCAATCAGAACAAAAACCTAAAGTTTAGTGGCCAACGCATTGACATTCATCTTTCAGGTGGAAGCATCCAATTAGATAGATGTGTTGCCATTAGAATCATGTTCCCAAAAGATTATAAAGGCGTAGTACTTTTGATCTTGTAAGTTGCAAGCTTTCTATCAGCAAATCCTTATCTCCAAATTTAGTCAACCATTAAAATTGTTCTTTCTTTCTTGAGATTTTATGCCGTTTTTGTGAGGTCAAAGCATTTGAATTTATGGTATCTAGAAGGCCAGTCAAGTAATTTATTTATCTATTTCTTTTGGGTCATCAAGTTACTAGCTAGAAAATAAAATAAAAATAGCTTATTAGGTTTAAAAAAAAAAAGAAAAAAAAGAAAAGAGAGAGAGAGAGAGAGAGAGAGAGAGAGAGAGAGATAGGTAGGTTAGAGAGGCCCATACACAATACATGAGCAAAAGAGATAAGACATACATCATGAAAAATGCTCGAAGTCGGGCTAGCTCGAATTTTTTGCATGCTTGGTTAGTGGCTATACATGAATGGTACAAGTTAAAGTGTTAAAAATTAATCTTTTCTACACTTATTTCATCTTTATTAACACAGTTTTCTTTTTCTTTTTCTTTGTAAATTTTTAATTTGAATAGCCAATCAAATGGTTTAAGATGTGGATTGTGATCCCGAATTACATTGATACATGTTATATTTGTACAATAAAGACGGTAATACAAATTAGTGGTCATTGGAAATTACATATTTTAGAGAAAAGGATGCTGAGATTTAAACATTGCTGGAGGAATTTTGCGAAGTATATATTCCGAAAATTGGAAATAGATTAACAAGATTTAACCCATTAAAACCTTCACTTTTTTGTGAATTAATATGCTTTTCTTTTCTTACTTATAAAAAAATAATTAAGATTCTTTAGAGTTCTTAGGGTACTTTGTACTCTACCATATAAAATTTCTTTAATCTAGATTTTTCTTTTCAAATAAACCGATCAAGTTATGTCATGTTATCATTCCACTAACAAAATTTCTAAAAATAATAGTGCAAACAAAACAAAAAAATTTGGACCACCTTAGCCTGATGCTAACGTTTCCAAAGAGGGCAAAAACCTCAAAATCTCTACTGCCAAATTCCATCTCTTTAGAATCATCCATAAAATTTTTCCCAACTTTTACAGTTTCTTCATCATCTTCTACAAGTCAATCTCTTCAAATTGTCCATAAAATTTTTTAGAGGATTTTGATCTAAACATGTTCTTTGATCAACCTCAAGAAAATTAAGCTATGGTGTTTTAGGGAAAGAATTTTAAATAAAAGCTTTAATTAAATGTGATTTGGTTAATGTGTTTTCATGCCCCTCTTAACCATTTCTATCTCGATCTCTTCTTTATTTATTATCTTTTCCTAACTCTAGAAACGCCGTCTACTTCATGTTAACATTACATATTTGGAGTAGTTTTAAAAAAATATTATTTTAAAAGATTATGTTAATAGAATTAAAAGAACTCGGTAGAGTTTTCTAAGATTTTTTGAGGATCTTGATTCTTTTCGCGTTGTACATCCTTTGAAAGAATTTAAGATCGGCGTAATTAGGTACATATTCACAACAAGTGGCATGATCAAGAAGCCTTGTGACTAAATACCATATCAATGCATGAGTTTTCTTCCAGTGAAAATTCTTTCCTCATGGATGAGCTACATGAAAATAATACATTAATTTGGGTCCCCTCAACTAAAGGGAATATATTCCGTTAGGGCTGCCAAATAATGCACTTGACGAGAGGAAGATATGCAAAGATAATGCACTTGGTGAGGTACTAGCTAATTTTGAATATTGATCCGAATCTAATCTTCTCTTCTTTCATTGCCTATAAATTGAAACTCCAGAACTTCAAATTAGAGCAAGAACATTTGAGAAGAAGTGAGGTCTAACATGAAGATAAGAGTCTTGTTTGATAGCCAAGGATGACTTGCCTGCTACTTTGAAGAGGTTCAACTGTTTGGCATTGCCTACAAACCTCGTTTTGTTCTCACGGAGGTCACGCCTTGGTTAACTGACAAGCTCCTCTTTCATGTTAGACTTTTTCTTTCTTCCCCCAGTTTAGCTTTCTACACTATTATTTGCCCTGTAAAATGGAGATTGTTAAGAAGAAGGGAGGTCTAACATGAAGATAAGAGTATTGTTTGATAGCCAAGGATGACTTGCCTGCTACTTTGAAGAGGTTCAACTGTTTGACATTGTCTACAAACCTTGTTTTGTTCTCACGCAGGTCACTCCTTGGTTAACTGACAAGCTCATCTCTTTCATGTTAGACTTTCTCTTTCTTCCCCCAGTTTAGCTTTCTACCCTTTTTTTTTTTTTTTTTTTTTTGAGAGAGAGGTAGAAAAGCTTTCTACACTATTATTTGCCCTGTAAAATGGAGATTGTTAAGAAGAAGGGAGGTCTTACATGAAAATAAGAGTCTTGTTTGGTAGCCAAGGATGACTTGCCTAATTCCTTTGAGAGATTTCAAGTGTTTGACATAGACTAGAATCCTTCTTTAGTTTCTAGGCAGGTCTCCTTGGCTTAGCTGACAGGCTCTTTTTTGTCATGTTAGACTTCCTCTTCTTCCCTACTTACAAGCTTTTGATATTTGAGATAAACATTGTTCTGCGCATGTATGCAAGGTTTGTATTAGACGAAGTATGAAGGGGGCTAGGCTATGCAGTTAAGCCTAGGTATACATACATACATACATACATATATATATATGAGAAACTCAAATTACTAGAAACTTATATGTTATTTACTAGGTTAACTATAGTATGGTTGACTATTTTGTGATATTTTGGTACAGAAGAGAGAAACCCAAGCAAGACATGAAGGAACATTCATATAGGACTTGGAGGCCATTGTTGCCAAACTCACACTTCTTGCAGAATTGTCTTTGCACTTGACAAAAGAACAACCTTAGCCTCGATCCATGGATGTATGAATGTCCTACGTAAAAATGATAACTCGGGCCTTGGAATTTTATTCTTTCTTTTGCAGACTTGTTGCATTTCCTTCGTGCTAAACAGAAAAATTATTTTGCAGTAACCATGTACAATAGCCTTCAGAACAGCCTCTTTGCGAGTCTGTCCTGTACTCCTGTGCTGCTGAGCTTATACAGCTATCAAACAGTCCGCTTCCATTTCTTTTCTTTGCCATCAAACCAAAGCATCCCAGTGTAGTTATCACAATTTGGTCCGAACATGTGATTGTAATTGAATTTTAATAAGATTTCAAGTAGCACTCTTTCTTTTTTGAAAAAAGAAAAAGAAGAAAGGTTTGCCTTTTATTTTGTACTAGACGGCTAGGCGGGTTGAGAATGGCTTGATTTGGATGGGCCTGAATTAAGAGGACTTTGATAATAAAAATTGATAGAGCGTGAACTCGTCAGTCAATGTGGTCGGATGAAGCCAACCTGCAGCCTCCTGAAAGGGTCACCGGTGTGGTGCCTGCCACCACGCCTCCGATGCCAAAGTTAGTATGCAAAGAAATCTTAGAGAAATTGGAGAATGCAAGAAAGTAATAGTTCACTCTTTTGTGTGTTTGTGTATGTACCTTGGTATTGGCAAATGTGTGGTCTTTTTATACTCTTCCATGGCCTCTAGCCGTTGGAGTAATTATGGAGGTCTTAATGCTCCTTCTGGTAACGTTTGGGGGCATTGAATGGTGCATCAATGCGTTCCAACGGTCCGTACAGCTGGTCTTTCAACCGTTCTAGGCTTGATTGACTGCATTAAATAGTCTGAATGCCTTCGTCAGTGGCGTGCATGATCATCTCGTTACTCCCGATGGTGTCATCGTCCGTGAACAATATCGTCAGTGTGGGACGGACTCGTCAGTCTCGTCAGTTGCCCCCGGATTCTATGTTCGTCATGTTCTTGACGATGATAGAATCTGAAGGGTCTCGTGTTGCAGGTGACTCTTGGGATTCTGTTCCTCATTAAGTGCGAAGTGACGGCGCTCCATAGAACGTGGCATACGTGGCGCGTGCTGGCTGGTGGAGTTAATGTCCGAATAATGGGGACTATTGGGCTTCCCGCTGATTTTTCAGTTTCCCAAGCCTTATTTTTAAACCTCCCTTCTTCTCACTCCTCCTTTTCACTTTTTCTTAAGAATTTCTACTTCTTTCTCTGGGTATCTTCTTCGCCAACCCTTCTCTGCAACTTTCCTCCCTACCGGTGCGTCGCCGGCGGCAGTTATCTTCTTTGAGGTGTGTTCCCCACTCATTCTCTTTCATATTTTTGTTTGTATTTTTGGTGGTGGATCTTCTGATTTTTCCCATCTTTTCTTTCTTTGTGCTTGCTCCGACGGGTTTAGGGATTTCTAGGTTTTCTTGTATTTTTCTGTTTTACTTATGGTTGGTAGCCCTGAGGTTAGGATAGCTTGCCCCTCCATATCGTTTCTTTTTGCTCGATTAGGAGGTTCATTAGGAAATTTTCCATACCTCGAAAAATTTGTTTACGAGGGTATTTGTCTTGCTGTGGTGTTGGCTGACCTCTTGCCGTTGCTTCGTCAGTCAATAGACTGGTTCGAGGATTTGGTGAGGGAGGATAGGATGGCATCTGAGGTTAGATCCAGTGAGCTCGAGACTGGGTTATCGTCTAGCGGTAATCCCGTGGAGGAAGACACAGCTGTCTCCACGCCTCGAGAAGTTAGGGCTTTTTATGCCCTTAGGGAGGAGTGTGGTTTAGATGCCGACGCGCTGGGTAGGTTCAAGGACAGGTTTCAGTTCCCAGAGCGAGTTAGGGTTCGTCTGCCTAGTGAAGCAGACCGGGCCTGTCATTTCTTTCCTGGGGAGATTTGTTTTTACGAATCTGCCTTCGTCTGTGGATTGAGGTTTCCCGTCCACCCCTTCTTGATGGAACTCCTAGATCTTTTAGGTGTTGCCCCCGGGCAACTTATGCCAAATTCGTGGCGGATCTTGGTCAGCTGTATGGTGATCTGGTTGGCCGCTAATGACGGGGACATGCTTAGGGTAGACGAGCTTGTCTACATGTATCGTTTAAAGGCATCGAAGGAGTACGGGTATTATGAATTGGTGCCCTGGGAGAGAAGGACCAGGATCGTCAAGGGTTTACCGTCGTCCTTCAGGTACTGGAAGTCCAGATTCTTCTTTGTGTCTGGGGATGACTTTGAGACGGCCTCTGGAGGGGTTTGGGGTGATATCCCAAGGTTGCGTCGTCGGTGGGAAACCCCGACTTTAGGTGCGTCGACCTCAATCCTCGTCCTTTCACTTTTGTTGTGTTTTCTTTCATGGCTATTGACACCCTTTTTTTTTTTTTTTTTTTTTTTTTATAGCTAAGAAACGACCCAAGCTCAAGAGCAGGTATAGAGAACGGGTTCAGAAGGCGATCGACTACGCACTGACGATTGAGAGCTGGGACGAGCTTGTTGACCCCAGAACGCTAGCCTTCTACTGCCTCGGTCCTGATCCCTCTGCAACCGTTCTTCGTAACATTGACATCGAAGGAAAAAAGAGTAAGTGTTAAATCCGTCAGTACTCACCATTTTTTTTTTTTTTTTTTTTTTTTTTTTTTTTTTTTTTTACTTAGCGTTTTTCCTTTGCAGAGATGACGACCAAATTTAACAAAGGTATGTACGCAAAAATGAGATCCAAGAAAGACGAGCCTCTGTCGAGTCTGGGAGCAAAGAGCGTACGCGTCACTGGGAAGGGTGGTCATGCTACTCCAACTCCCTCTGTTCGTCCAATCGTTCCCGCGGGTGAGACGACGAGAACGGCTTCTCCTACAGTTTCTGTGGAGGAGATAGGTGGCACTCCTGCCTCAAAAAGGCCGCGGCTGACTGAGAAAGGGAAGGAGAAACATGCGCTTCGTTCGTCAACCCTGTGGAATGACGAGAAGATGGCCGTAGATCGAGCTCACGAGGCCGTGACGTCTGCAGATTTGCAAGCTTTATCTGGCGTCCCTTTCAACGAGATCGCGGCTCGTCAGGTGCACAAGCTTGTCCAGGTGCTAGGGGAGAGTTTGCATCTTTCTTCTGAGTTCTTTACTCAGGAAGCCAAGGTGGCGTCAATGACGTCTCGGATGGAGGTCTTGGAGGCAGAGAACTCGTCGCTGAAGAGAGACCTTATTGCTTCCATGGGTGAGAACAACACTCTGAAGGAGCAGGTCAAGAAACTAAACGGTGACCTCCGGGTTGAGCGCCAGCTGACTAAGGAGAAGGACGATCAACTCCTTGGGGCCAGGGAGAGTCTCAAGACCATAGCCGCCAGATCTGTTGAAGCCTTCCAAACCACTGACGAGTACAACACTGTGCTCTTCAGTTGGTACTTCAAGGGTTTCGAGCTCCTGAGGAGGTACCTCGTGAAGCACCCATCGGGGGTGAATATGGAGGAGCTGGACCTGGAGGAGGTGGATCAGGAAATGGCCGCAGATGAAGCCGCCCGACCTCCTGCTCCTGAGCCTGAAACTTCTGTGGGTGCTCCTGGTGATGAGGTTCCTGTGGGCGATGCCCTTGTGGACGAAGCTCCTACTGACGCAGCTCCTGCTGACGGAGATCCTGTTGGCACCGTTCCTTCTGTTGATGATGCTGCCTGTACCTGATACTTAGATTTATTTTTGGATACCCACTGTGTTTTGGGTCGTTTTTTCTTTAATTTATTTTAAGGACGAGGCTTTTGGCTCAGTGTTTATGGGCCTTGTAAAAACACTTTGTGAATTGCCCGTTATTTTTTGGGCTTTTTAATTTGATTTGCTCTTGTGTACTTACTTATGCTTGTGTTTGCTTAGTCGTCGCTCGCAATGCGCCCGTCCACGTAGGGTCCATCTCTTCACTTTGTAGGTATCATTTTCGTTAATAACACACATCCACTCCATGTGGAATTTTGTTACTTAGCTTCATCTTGACCATTTCTTCTGGTCGTCAGTAACTTACATCCATTCTATGTGGAATTTTGTTACTTAGCTTTATTTCAACCATTTCTTATGGTCGTCAGTAACTTACATCCATTCTATGTGGAATTTTGTTACTTAGCTTTATTTCAACCATTTTTTATGGTCGTTAGTAACTTACATCCATTCTATGTGGAATTTTGTTACTTAGCTTTACTTCAACCATTTTTTATGGTCGTCAGTAACTTACATCCATTCTATGTGGAATTTTGTTACTTAGCTTTATTTCAACCATTTTTTATGGTCGTCAGTAACTTACATCCATTCTATGTGGAATTTTGTTACTTAGCCATTTTTGGCCTTTCGTGGCTTACACCCTTTTTAGGGATATTGCCTTCGTCAGTTACCTTCGGTTGCATGTACCTGCTCACAGAACAATATCAGCTGAATGGATTCTTTATTGATTTTGATAACAAGTACATTTGATTGTTACGTCTATTCATGGTACTTCTTTAAGTGCTCAATGTTCCAAGGCCTCGGGAGTCTTTGTCCGTCCAGAGTTTCAAGATGGTAGCTCCCCTGTCTAGAGTAATGAACAACTCGGTACGGCCCTTCCCATGTGGGGCCGAGTTTCCCTTGAGTTGGATTCTTGGTCGCAAGTGTTACTTCACGTAGGACGAGGTCGCCAATGTTGAGTCGTCGGAGCCTCACCCTTTTATTGTAATACTCTGTCATCTTCTTCTTGTAATCCGCCATTTTGTTGCAGGCGTTATCTCTGACTTCGTCCAGGCAATCAAGGTTGACTCGCAGACGGTCGTCATTATCTTCCTCGCTGAACATTTCCCGCCTGGTGCTGGTTACTCCGACCTCGACCGGGATCACTGCTTCAGTTCCGTAAGTAAGCCTAAACGGGGTTTCTCCCGTCGGGGTTCTTGCTGTTGTTCTGTACGCCCACAAGACGTTGGGCAGTTCGTCTGGCCAAGAGCCCTTGGCATCATCCAGTTTCGTCTTTATGATTTTGAGTAGAGTCCGATTCGTCACTTCTGTTTGTCCATTTGCTTGAGGATGGCCTGGCGATGAGAAATGGTTCTTGATGCCTAGTCCAGAACAGAAGTCCTTGAAGCCTTGGCAATCGAACTGTCGTCCGTTGTCTGATATAATCGTCCTTGGAATCCCGAACCTGCAGACTATGTTCCTCCATATGAAGCTCCGGATCTTTGCTTCAGTGATAGTTGCCAGTGGCTCTGCCTCAACCCATTTTGTGAAGTAATCTATAGCGACGAGTAAGAATTTTACCTGGCCTTTGCCCAAGGGGAATGGGCCGACGATGTCAATTCCCCACTGTGCGAATGGCCATGGGGACGCTATCGTCGTCAGTCTTTCGGCTGGCAGTCGTTGAATGTTCCCGAATCGCTGACACTTGTCACATCTCTTGACGAACTTCATTGCGTCCACCTGCATAGTAGGCCAAAAATAACCTGTTCGCATAATTTTGCTTACCAGGGATCTCGGGCCTGCATGATCTCCGCAGATCCCTTCATGGACCTCTCTTAGGATGTACTCAGCGTCTTCTTCGTTCACACACCTCAAATAGGGCATGGAGAAGCCCCTCTTGTACAGAGTGTCATTGAGAATTGTGAATCTGGCAGACCTTTTCTTGATCTTCCTGGCCTCATTTGTGTCTTGAGGGAGGTGTCCATCCTGAAGAAAAGATACAATGGGCGACATCCAGCTACTTGTGCTCTGGATTGCAAAGGTTGAAACTTCTTCTATGCTGGGGTTCTTCTGTTCTTCCATCATCAGGTCTGCATTCGACCCCGTTTCTTTCGACGAGGCTATCTTCGATACTTCGTCTGCTGCCATATTCTGGCTTCTGGGGATCTGGATGAACTCTACCTCTTCGAACTCTTGAGTCAAGTGCTTCACCAGCCTGAGGTATTTCTGCATTCTCTCTTCCTTTGCTTCGTATTCTCCCTTGATCTGCCCAATTACTAGCTTTGAGTCGTTTTGGACCAATAGGGTCTTTGCTCCAAAAACTTTCCCTAGCCTCAACCCCGTCAGAATCCCCTCATACTCGGCTTCGTTGTTCGTCGCCGGGAATGTCAGCTGAACTCCATACTTCAACACTTCTCCGTCGGGGGTGGTTATGACGACCCCTACTCCTCCCCGCTTTTGGGCCGACGAACCGTCGGTCTGTATTACCCAAGGTTTGCCCTTACTGGCAAGGTTTTGTTCGTCCGGAAGGGTGAATTCGGCGATAAAGTCTGCCAGGGCCTGTGCTTTAATGGCTGCCCTGGGATGGTACTCTATATCAAACTGGCTAAGTTCGATTGCCCATTGGACCATTCTCCCTGCTGCCTCGGGTTTACTCATGGACTTTTTGATAGGTTGGTCCGTCATTACCCAGATTGGATTTGCCTGGAAATACTGCCTGAGCTTACGTGAGGCAACTATCAATGCGAACGTGATTTTTTCGATTTTTGGGTACCTGGACTCAGCCCCCTGGAAGGCTTGACTGATATAATAAACGGGGAGTTGTATTCTGCTCTCTTCGCGGATCAGGGCTGCGCTGACGGCTGTGGACGAAACAGCTAGGTATAGATACAGGTTCTCTCCTTCTTTTGACGGGCTTAGGAGAGGTGGATTGCTCAGATAGCGCTTGAGTTCTTGGAAAGCTGCTTCACATTCGTCGGTCCAGGCGAAGGCCTGCTTCAGGGTTTTGAAAAAGGGGAGGCATTTATCCGTCGCTCTGGAGACGAATCTGTTGAGGGCGGCGATCCGTCCTGTGAGCTTTTGGACCTCCTTGACGGTCTTTGGTGACGCCATGTTGATTATGGCCTGAACCTTCTCCGGATTTGCCTCTATTCCCCTCTGCGATACCATGAATCCCAAAAACTTCCCTGAGGCTACACCGAACACACACTTACTTGGATTCAGCTTCATTTGGTATTGTTTGAGAGTGGCAAATGTCTCTCTGAGGTCGTCCAGATGGGTAAGCTCTTCCCTGCTCTTGACGAGCATATCATCCACGTAAACCTCCATATTCCTGCCTATCTGCTCGCTGAACATTCTGTTCACTAATCTCTGGTAAGTAGCGCCTGCATTCTTTAGTCCGAAAGGCATTACCTTATAGCAATAGAGGCCTTGGCTGGTGATAAAGGCCGTTTTCTCCTCGTCCTCGTCAGCCATTTTTATCTGGTTATACCCCGAGAAAGCATCCATAAACGTCAATAGCTTGTGCCCGGCTGTGGAGTCTACCAGCTGGTCTATTCTTGGAAGGGGGAAACTATCCTTCGGGCAGGCCCTGTTTAGGTCCGTGAAGTCCACGCACATCCTCCACTTCCCATTTGCTTTCTTCACCAGAACGGTGTTGGCCAGCCAGTCTGGATAGTACACTTCCCTGATGAAACCTGCAGTCAAGAGCTTCTTCACTTCGTCAGCGACTGCCTGATCTCTTTCTGGTGCGAAAACTCTTCGTCTCTGCTTGACGGGCTTTTTCTCTGGGTCTACATTTAACTTGTGTTGGATGATCTCCGGGGATATACCTGGCATGTCGTCATGGCTCCAGGCGAATACATCCAGGTTTTGCTTAAGAAACTGGACGAGCTTTGTTCTTATTTCGGGACTTAAGGTCGTCCCTATCCTGGTTGTTTTGGCTGTTTCTTCCTCGGTTAGTTGCACTGTTTCTAAAGCCTCTACCTTTTCCTCCTCCTTCTCTTCAATTACCCAGGTGTGGTTTTCCTTTGCGGCCAACACAGCCTGGTAGCATTCCCGAGCTAAGACTTGGTCTCCCTTAACTTCACCGACCCCGTTCTCCACGGGGAACTTCACCTTTAAGCAATAGGTAGATGTGGACGCCTTCCACTTATTGAGGGCAGGTCTCCCAATGATGACGTTGTATGAGGAGGGGCAATCCACCACCAAGAAATCCAGCTGACGGGTCAGTTGCTTCGGGTACGTCCCCACTGTCACTGTCAGCGTGACTATGCCTTTGGGGTAGACCCTGTCACCACTGAAACTGACGAGGGGGGAATCGAAAGGACGTAGCCTTCTGGGGTCTAGCTTCAATTGTTGAAATGCAGGGAAGTAAATAATGTCAGCAGAACTTCCATTGTCCACGAGGACCCTTTTGGTGTTAAACCCTTCTATGGTAAGCATTATGAGCAGGGGGTCATTGTGAGGTTGCTTCACTCCCCTTGCGTCGTTTTCATTGAAGGTCATGTCTTGATCGGTTCGTCTCTGCTTCAAAGGGGGAATCGTGTGGACACTGTTCACCTGACGTTGATATGCTCTTTGAAGAGATCTGAACGAACCTCCGGTGACGGGACCGCCTGTGATCGTCTGTATCTCCCCGACCACATTTTGAGGGGGTGGTGACTGACGGTTATTCCCTCTTGACGAAGCTTCAGGTTGGCCTTTGTTTCCTTCCCGCAATTTGCTGTAGTCGCCCTTCTTTACAAATTTTTGCAACTTCCCCTTTCGTATCAACTCCTCTACCTGCTCTTTGAGGTCTCGACAGTCCTCGGTGTAATGGCCATGATCTTTGTGGAACCGGCAGTACTTGTTCTTATCACGGACATTAGGAGACGAATGTAAGGGTCGTGGCCACTTCAGGTAATGCTCGTCCTTAATCTGCGTTAAAATTTTGTCAACAGGCATAACAAGAGGAGTAAATTTTACCAGTCGAGAATTCTTATCATCTTTTCCTCTGGTTCCGTCACTAATTCGGCGATCTGGACGCTCGCGTTTTTGCCCCCTGCGGTCGTCTTCCTTTCTACCCTTGTCTTCTGGCCTTTCAACGTCCCCGATGGCGGCCAGCGCGTCTTCCGCGTTCATGTACTTCTGTGCTTTGAGGAGCATTTCAGCCATTGTTTTCGGGGGATTTTTTGCAAGTGACGAGACGAGCCCTCTGGTTCTCAACCCCGCCTTGAAGGTTGTTAGCTGTACCTTGTCATCAGCCTCGTCTACCTCCAGTGTCTCCCGAGTGAAACGTTTCACATATGACCTCAAAGTTTCCTTCTCTCCCTGCCTGATGGTGAGTAAATGATCCGCGGTTCTCTTTGGTCGTTGTCCTCCAATGAAGTGTCGCAGGAAGGCATTGCTCAATTGGTCGAAGGTATCGATGGACGATGTTGGCAGTTTTGTAAACCATTCTCGTGCGGCTCCCTTGAAAGTGGTTGGGAAGGAACGACACAAGATCTCGTCTGGGGGCTGCTGGAGCCCCAGGGTCGTCTTAAATGTGTTAAGATGATCCTGGGGATCTTTTAACCCGTCGAACGGTTCAAGTTGGGGTAGCCGAAACTTCGACGGCACTGGACAGTCGAGGACGGCCGTAGTGAATGGCGAATCTGTTGCCCTAACCAGTCGGTCCACACTTCGTTCAGTTTTTTCTTTGATGGCGTTCCTAAGCTCGTCCATCTCCTTCCTCATCTCCTGGAGTATATCCGAGTTCTGCTCGGTTGGAGTGGTGGGCCTTCGATGGTCAATTCTTCTATGGCTATCCCCTTCGTCATCTCGATTTCCCTTGGACCTATTCTCTTCCTGCTGAAGTCTCTGCTTCATTTCCTCATTTTGTTTGGATAATTCTTCGACGGTAGCCGCAAGGGCCTGAATTTGCTGCGACAAGGCTGCGGATTCTTGATTGGACTCCATCTGAAATAAGTATTTGAGAGGAAACTACCTTTTCGCGATTAGATGCGAAAAAATGTCGTTCCCACAGACGGCGCCAAACTGATAGAGCGTGAACTCGTCAGTCAATGTGGTCGGATGAAGCCAACCTGCAGCCTCCTGAAAGGGTCACCGGTGTGGTGCCTGCCACCACGCCTCCGATGCCAAAGTTAGTATGCAAAGAAATCTTAGAGAAATTGGAGAATGCAAGAAAGTAATAGTTCACTCTTTTGTGTGTTTGTGTATGTACCTTGGTATTGGCAAATGTGTGGTCTTTTTATACTCTTCCATGGCCTCTAGCCGTTGGAGTAATTATGGAGGTCTTAATGCTCCTTCTGGTAACGTTTGGGGGCATTGAATGGTGCATCAATGCGTTCCAACGGTCCGTACAGCTGGTCTTTCAACCGTTCTAGGCTTGATTGACTGCATTAAATAGTCTGAATGCCTTCGTCAGTGGCGTGCATGATCATCTCGTTACTCCCGATGGTGTCATCGTCCGTGAACAATATCGTCAGTGTGGGACGGACTCGTCAGTCTCGTCAAAAATCAATCTATCTATAACTTATATCTATATATTATTTAATCTATATAGGCGTAACGCTAGGCACTTTGGTCGCCCAGTTCATCCACTCTCCAAGATTTCTAGTATGGCTGGTACCCTCCTCCAAGAATTCCTTGCAGTTCAGTCTGAGCCCCCAGCACCCCCTGATCCAATCATTATGCAGCAATGGAGACCCCCTGAACATAATTTCTATAAGGTGAATTTTGATGCAGCCACATTCAGTTCCACCAATTCAGCAGGCATTGGAGTAATTGTACGTGATTTTGCTGGGGAGGTTATTGGTGCTCTTTCGATACCTTTTCCAATGCCTCAATCGGTAGCAGCTGTGGAAGCTCTAGCATGTCGCCGTGCGGTGAAGTTTGCTGCAGAAAATTGGCTTGCCTCGGGTGGTGATTGAAGGAGACTTAGCTGTGATCATAAATGCACTTACCACGGACAATGGCGAGCAGACCAGCTATGGTAATATTATAGAGGACATTCGTGCACTAGTTTCGGGTTTTCAACTGGTAGAATTTAATCATGTACCCCGAGCTTGTAATTCAGTTATTGATGCTCTAGCAAAAAAAGCGAGCACAGTGACAGGTCTTCAGGTCTGGTTGGAGGATACTCCATTCGATATTACCCCGCTTGTTTTAAGGGATGCTTTTGTAGTATGGGATGTCCACAAAGTTTTCAAGTTTTTGAATAAAATCCCAGACTTACTGGTCTGGCTTCTTAAAAAAAAAAGTAATGTTACAACCTAAACTATTTTACAACATTTTTACAAAATATTGATGTAATCAATTTTTTATTGGTTTTCATCTAGGCTTACCATTAATATCATTTTTACATTTTTTAATAATCACTCACCACATAAATAATTTGTAAAATAATTTGTATTTCTAGCATTATTCTATTTAATATATAAAAATAGAGGCATAGCAATAAATTTTGCTACTCTATCATTGTGGAATGTTATCCACTTATTTTCAACATTTTTTTTTCTCTTTTTAAACTTTTCTTCTCCTTATTCCTAAAAAAAAAATTAATAATAAATAAATAAAAATCTTCTTTTCCTTATTAATCTGCACAGGTACCTATTGTTACATCTTCTTCAACTTTTTCATTTTCTCTTTATTTTTTTATCTCTCTACTATTATCTACTTTACTATTACACTTCCTTCATGTTTTCCTCATTCTTAAATTTTAACTTTTCTTCTTCCCATATTAATTTGTATAAATTTGGTATAATATCTCTCATTCAATCCATATTTTTTTTCACATAAAAAATGTTAGCACACTTTCTCTCTATTTTTTTACTTTATTTTGGTGGATTTTTGTTCATTCTTCTAACTCTAATTTAGGTTGATTATTTTTTTTAATATGTCTTTTAGTGTTGTGTTTTCTAATTCACTATCACAAAGTCTTATCTCTCCCTCTTAATACTCTTGTAGCTTTGGTTGGAGTTAATACTTAATACTTAGTTTTTTTTAGAAATAGGAATTTGAGTTTATATTAAAGCGCAATCTACATGGTTATAAATTTGAATGTGCCTACCAATTTTTTCAGTAATAAATTATTATAAAATCTATATTTTATTTCTTTGGTTTCTATTATAATTTTGGTTAAGATGACATTATAATTTTGTGATGAGTTTTGATTATCATGATAATCTTTTTTTTTCTTTTTTTTAGGCGTGATAATCTCCTTAGTCCTTAAGAGGTGAGAAATTTGAATAATAAATTTGAAACTTATAAAATTTAGTTGTATATTAGACAAATATAACAGACTATTAATTGAAGTTAGAAGAATATAGATCATCTCATGAAAAAAATATTAATCAAACATACAAAAAATTATAGAATGATATATTTGTAGAAATAAAAATATAGTAAAAAAATACTTGTAGAAATCTTATAAAAAATACAATACTTAAAGCAATTGTTGCTTTTTTTATATTACACCTTATTACAAAATATTTATATATTATCACTCATCGTGTGAAGTTGTGACTAGTATATATAAAATTGAAGACATTTGACTTTTGGTTGATTTCATAATATTTTTTTGTGTATTCTTTTTGAAAAGATACACGTCAATATTATAATATATTTTTAAAAAATTTATTTTAATTTTTATTCTATATTAAAACACACAATTAGAATCTTGCCAAATTTTGGATTATTTAAGAGAAATTCTTTCTTTAAATGATAAAATAAATAGTTTCATATACAAACACAATCATAAAAAATATCTATTAATAATTATCATAATTATTTATTTAATATTTTCATTTAAAAAATAATCATAATAAACACTCATTAATAAATACCATAATTATTAATAATATTTCATAGACAAACACAATCAAAATAAATGTGTATTAATAACTATTATAATTTTCAAATTTCATATTTATCCACAATATCAAAGAGAAAACCTAATTTTTTTAGATAAAAATATCAAATAATATTTTATTAAACTTTCCTATGGCATTGTAGGTTGTGTTGGGGAGATAAACACCTTGGGAAGCTATCTTGAATAATTAATATAACATATAGAGATACACTTTTACCCAAAAGGCCTAAACCCAATGGGTATGTGCTCAATTATGTTATATTAACTACTCATTCTTCTAATCTTTATTCAATATGGGATTTTACTCACATGTGTACGTCTAACAATCTCCCCCTCAAGCGTAAGTCTCTTCCTCTCTGTGAGTTTCAAGATCTCTTTGTGGGCCATGAATAAGTCCTACTTGCTCCACTTTGCCTAATGGACTTTTTCTTTCATTAGTGCATCATCCATGGGCCTTCATGTGTTAACCTTGCACATCTTTTATCCTCCATGGAAACCTTTTACCTCATTGTTGTCTAGCACAATTGGCAATAATACTCCTTTGTTGGGTCTTTTCCAAGATCATTTGTGTGAGCTTTATGGGCTTGCTTGGTGTAATATACCGTCCCCGCTCTAACTGCGAAAGGGACCCATCCTGCTCTATTTGAGAAATGGCTTCAAGTACACATATCCCGTTCACGCTCCAAGTGCGAAAGGAATCTCGATAACCTTGCCATCTTTGTCCCACACCACCATGAGCTCTGATACCACTTGTTGGGGGGATAAACACCTTGGGGAGCTTTCTTGAGTAATTAATATAACATATAGAGACACATTTTAACCCAAAAGGCCTAAGCTTAATGGGTATGTGCTCAATTATGTTATATTAACTACTCATTCTTCTAATCTTTATTTAATGTGGGACTTTACTCACGTGTGTACGCCTAACAGGTTGCTGACTAGTTTATATAATCTATATAAAATAGAAAATGTTTTACCTTTAGTTGACTTCATAATAGGTTATCACCTAAACTTTTGAAACCTCACAATTAAACATGTCATTATTAAATATATAATTTTTAATTAAATTTAGATTCTATACTATATTTAAGCCACCAATTAGAATATTGCAACATCATGGTGTCCGTTTGGATACAACTTATTGTTACTGAAAGTTGCTGAAAACTGATTGTTGCTGAAAATACTGTAGCAAAATAATTTTTAAATGTGTAAATAGTATCGTAGGACCTATGTTTAATATTTTTTAATACATAAACAGTGCATGAACAGTGCGTGAACAGTGCAGTAAATTTTGTCCCCCAAAGTCAACAAGTGTGGCAAAAAAAAGAAAAGAAAACGCAACTTAACTTTGAGTAAGAAAAATTGTTATCCAAACGCAGGCATAATGTTCTTTATATGGTAGAATGGACAGTTCCATATAAATACAATCATAATAAATGCATATTAATAACTAATTATCAATTATATTTAAGGCAAAAAGACTAAAAGAGTAAGAAAAAAAAAATTATATTTGTTAAACTTTGTTGTGTATTGTGCGGGTTACCGACTAATAGAATAATAAAAATAAGAGATTAAATTCTATAAGGATGTGGTGTAAAACTCAAGTTTTACCCCTCTAATCTGAATATGTCACATCATCATATTACATATTATAGAATAGGCACAACCACACTCAATCAATTTTAATATTCATTTGAAAATCCAACTTAATTGTGAGTTTATTAAGATGTTATTATATGTGGTAGGATGTATTAAGTTTTAAGTAAAAAACTAATGTGACAATCATATGTTTTACACCCCATCCTTACCAAATTCAGACCTAAAAATAAACTCAAGTCTCAAAAAAAAAAAAAAAAAAAAAAGAAGAAGGAGAAATTCACTTGTATTTAACTGATTTGATCTAATGAGTTTTAATTAGCTCAACTAGTAAAATCTATTTTCATCGAATGTGAGATTTTGGATTCAAATCCCATTTACACCAAAATGAATTAGTTTCTTGGCCTTATGGTAAAAAACAATTATTATGAAGCAAATACTATAGATTGAAAATCTATCGTTTCTAATATATATATATATATATATATATATTCGATCAATTGAATTTTCCCTAAAAAGACAAAAAAAATGATCTGATCAAAATAATTAGAATCTTTGACAATCCTAGCCACTAAGATTATACCCATTTGATAAGAAGAAAGATGCAAGTTTCTGATGTTTCTTGTCGATTCCAAGAGTACATGTTCATTCTATCTATAATGGATTTGTAGATATCTAGTTTAAAGTTTTGCCATACGAGTAACCTAGTTGTTCATACCATTTGCTAGGCTCTGACACTTGGTCGAAGACTGGCTGAGGAACTATTTTTATTTGGAAACTTTTAGAGATCCCTTTTTACTTTGGAAAATGTTTTTCCAAGTCAATCCAGGATTTTTTTTTTTTTTGGCTTTTACAACTATGGGCTTGTGATCATTATCTTTTATTAGACTCAGATAATCAGATTCATAGAAATAATTGGAATCTTTATCTTCTTTATGGCTAATACTTTATGGAAGCCACATATCCCTTCTCCTCCCCGTTGCTAGTCGATTTTTGGAATAACAAATAAATTGGGCCAATAAACCTAGGTTTAATATGGAAGGGAGTCAAGCCCACAAATTCACAGTAGTATCAAATACAGGTTAAATTGGTTAATGGTGTAAATAGTAAAGAATTAGAAAGGGTCCAAAAGCAGTGACTCTCAAAAGGGAAAGTAGACCAAAGAAACACTTTGAATGTTTATTAGTCATAATTCATAAATATAGGTAAGAGAGAGAGACAGAGAGTACACATGACACCCTTAAAGAGCTGCTGCTTCTGATGGTTTAGAAATTAGAAGTCTTATTATTGAGTAAGTGGATTCAGATTTTCTAAATTTTCTAAATTTCCTAAGGTACTCTACTAGTAAGATCATTAATGGCTAATTATGAGTTTGGCTTGGTATTGAGGCTTTATAGCAAGTCTGGGGTGCTTCCAGAATTCGTTTTTGAATAAAAATTGAAGCTTTTAGCTGCTGTATCTCTAGAAAGATGGAAACTTTAGATTTTTTTTTTTAATTGGATCTTAAGGTGGACTCGTTTAATACTTTAATCATGTTTTTGGGTAATTTGTTGACTTAGCTTAATTTGCAAAACCTTATAGGCTAAAACGGCACCGAGGGAACTTGCTAAATTTGTCAAACTCGTCAGAGATCATTTACTAAAGCTAGCATGCTTCTCATGGCTACAAAGGGTTCGGTCAAATTTTCAGACGAGTAGCAACTCATAAGTGTCTTTTTGTTTTGTGTGTAAGTGGCCAACACATAGACTTGTTCAGGGGATCCTCAATTTGCAAGTGTCGACAGCCCATTTAGAAACATTACATTTTGGTTCCATTCTAAACTCAAAATAGGCCCAATTTTTATCTTCCAAATACTACTACTTTAATTTCCCGATCAAAATACATAGGCTTGAGTCATCCTTAAAATAAAATAAAATAATTACAAATAGGTGATCCCAAAGAATTGGGCTTTACTTTGTGAGGACCCGTTGGACCTTTAGCAAAAATGGCATCAACACTCCCAATCATCACTTGCATTCTACTCCATCACTCTTAAAAATCCCTTGAGTTGAAACTATGTTCTATCGAGCATGTCAATGAGAGTTATGTTAAATGACTACAGAGATATATAATGTGGACGAATTTTTTGGTCTTTTGAAACCTTTTGACATTTGATGTGATAAAAATAGGTTTGGAAGATTATTGTCGTACAATGTGTGCTCCACAATTTGACCTGAAATAAGTCACTCTAGCAACTTTATGCTGGACTAGCAACATCCATTGGCATGTACAAACCGTTTAAATTCCAAAAATTTCTCGAATTCCTCAATGCCACATAATTTTTCAAGACTTGGCGGTCTCCTTATACTACATTCTTACTTACCTTTTGCTCAAAAAAAAAAAAAAAAAAAAAACTACATTCTTTAACAACAATTATGCTATCCTGAATGCATTGAAGGCCATTGGACAACCATGACCATTTTTTGACATCGTAGAAAATGAGAAGAAACTTGCCAACCTTCCTTCTTCAGAAGAAGAAGAAGTAGGAGAAATTATAAGATCTACATGGTGGACAAGTGATATGGTTCACCATTCCACTAAAAAACTGCCACTTGTTTAAAATTGTTAGTTAGAATTTTTTTTTTAAACAGAAATTAATTACCAACTCAGCAATTTTAAACAAGTTGAAGTTTTTTAGTGGAATTGTGGATAAATAACGTGGTCCACCAGAGGACCCTATAATTTCTCAAGAAGTAGGAATGCAAGTCCTCCGTACCATTTTTTGTAATTCACTTTATGTTTCATCAATCGCAACTTGTAATGTATTTGTTTAATCAATCGCAACTTGTAATGTATTTGTTTAACTTTCCTTATAAAACAGTTAAAGTTTAAAATGGAAAAAAATAAACACATGATAAGTTGTGATTAGTGGAACATAAAGTATAACACAAAATGTGGTACATAAGATTTGTGTTCAAGAAGTAGAGGCATCACAAGTGAATTCCCTATCACTATAGGTTTGCATTAAGGATTAGCATTATATCCATATTTCTTTATAGTAGTGATGAATGATCTCATTAGATAAACTTAAGATAAAGTCCCTTGTTGTATGCTTTTTGTAGATGATATATTTTTAATGGATGAAACTAGACGTAGAGTTAATGTTTAGTTAGAAATTTGGAGTGATGTTTAGAATCTAAATTCTTCCGACTAAGTACTACTAAAACAAAATACATGAAATGGAAGTTAAATAAAAGTAGAAATAATGATGAAGGTGTTGTATTGTTGTAGACTTGATCAAGAAACAGTGGTGGCTCCAAGAATTTTTCTCAGGGTGTTCCTTAAGAAGCATAAATTATACAATTTAATAAAAAGAGAAATTCATATATTGACAACAACAACAATAAAAAAAACTCGCAAATACATAAAATTTACAATTGCCTTCTACGAGTTTTCATATTTTGAAATCGTTGCATGATATTCTTATTATCAATGCTACAAGCTACATCTCTTTCAATATACACAACTAAGCAATCATTCATCCACTGAATGTAGATCAAATTATGAAGCAAAATTTAATTTTATTGGTATAAAAAAAAAAACTGAGGGTGTTCCCAAATTTTTTTTGAAGGGTAGACAAATAAAAAAAAATTTAAATTATTATATATAAAAAAAAAAAAAAATTCAGGTCAAGGTGGTCTTAGGACCACCTTAGCCTTAAGGTGGCGCCACCCTTGTCAAGAAATAACAATGAGTGAAAACTTTCAATATCTTAGATTAATAATTTATGATCGAGAGATTGAACAAGATGTGAATCATAAGGTAGAAGTTGGGTAAATAAAGTAGAGAAGTGTAATAGGAGTATTGTGTAATCATAAAATACTTTTAATAATAATAATAATAGAATACAAATTAAGTTAAAGAGAAAATTTTGTAAAATTACTAAGACCAACTATGTTCTGTAGTAATGGTTTTGGGGCTGTTAAGTAGCAATATCTTCATAAAAGGAATGTAGCTAAAAAACAAATATTAAGATGGATAAGTAAAAATAGAAGTATAAGATTTAAAATAAAGAAATTCACTTAAAGATATGTGTGAGCAACCCTAAATGTGACCTTTGAATGTAAACATGTCATGTGACTTACTTTTTTGGAAGTATCCCAGTGTGGGTTCATCTGCTTGGACCTATAATACACAACCAACTTTTGGGTTAAGGTGCTTTTTTATTGGATTTTATGGTGTGCATTTATGATAGAATCTCATTCTTTCTCCTTTATATGTGTGTGTTTGTTTATTTCTCCCACAATAACAACAACAACACCCAAAAAAAAAAAAAACCCCTCTAAGGTTAGGGTGAAGAGGTGAAGAGATGAGTTGTCACTTACGTTTAAGTCCAATCCAAGAACCATTTTGACACTATGTAAAGCTCTAAATTAACAAGACTTTAGTCTAGAGTTAGAGCATAGGTTTGAGAAGGGTTTAGACACTCAACTTTGCCTAACCAATCAATTAGCTTCCACTTGTGTTACATGCACCTTTTTTTTATTTAAGAAAAATATTAAGAAGATTTTGTATTCATTTTTTTGAGAAACAAAGGGGATTCTGTTTCTGTATTCTAATTACACATTTATTATATATAATAAATAATGACATATAGAGTTACTTTTGAAGCAGCCTTTTTTTCTCTCGTTGGCTCTCTCTCGTTGAGAAGGCTGGCGGCGATGAAACCCTAACGCCTGTATAGGCCTCTCTTTCCCCATACCGGTGGAAACTCGTCTTTACTCTCTCCCTTATTCTCACTACCCACTCTTTTTTTAGCCATGGACGACCTCACTGGACGATGGGCAAAACTATCACTCAATACACAAGAAAGCCAAACCGTCCCTTTAGCATCGGATATTGAAGATAACAGCAAGGTTCTTGTCGCCAAGCTCTTCACCAAACGTAGAGCCAACATTGAAGCTCTATCAAGAACCCTCAAGAGCATGTGGCGATCCATACAAGACTTTGAACTCCGAGATCTCGGATCTAACACAGTCTTAATCCTCTTTTCCAGCGAAGCAGACGCCATAAAAATCCTTGCCCAGCAACCATGGTCTTTCGACAAGTACCTGATCGGGCTTTATAAACCGACGGCGGAGGAGTCCGTTGAAGACGCCAAGTTCAACAGCGCCTCATTCTGGATTCAGGTGCACAACAGCGCCTCATTCTGGCTATTGGGCGATCGCTGGGTAAACTGAAGCAGGTTGAAGCGTCGCCAACCGGAGAATGTCGTGGTCGCTATCTCCGAATCCGAGTTGACATCGATATCAGCCAACCCCTCTCTCGCGGCCGCTTTGTGGACTTGGGCGAACCGGACCCACTCTGGATCTCACTCCAGTACGAGAGACTACCAGTGTACTGCTACTGGTGCGGCATCCTAAACCATGATGAAAAAGACTGCCAAACTTGGATTGACAGTGGAGGTTCACTGAAAAAAGAAGAACAGCAATATGGGCCTTGGCTCCGAGCAAGTGCGCACAACATCCAGCAACCACAAACAGTGAGCACCAAGACCACACAAGCCACTCCGCCACCCCCACCTCACCGCCCCACTCCCTCCCCGTCCACAAAACCAACCCCACCAATAGCCAACGCCTCGGACCCACCGCCGCCACCACCATTGTCTAACACCACTGTGACTTCGGCACCACTTCCCAAACATGGCCCCACAAATAAGGAAATACTGTCAAATCAAGATCTTTTCCATGCCCATATTACGGAAATTGACCAAGACTTAAATTACTTCCCAAATTCAAATCCCATGCAACTGACAGTATCCCTCCCACGTGCCCCTGAAATTACTTCCATATCTGAACCCTCTAAGTCAACTACTCCACGAAAAGACACCACTACCTCGGTGGAGACACAGAACCTTCCGTCCATTGCACCTGAACCACACAACCCAAAATCACATCTCGCTGCAAATGCTGTTCCAAGCCGCAACACTGAATCTTTGGTGGGCCCAAAAATTGGTACATGGCGCAGACTTGGGCCACCAGCCCACGCAATGGACACATCTGAAAAAACTGGACAAGTGCTTGGCCCAAAACGTAAGTGTGAAAACGCTGAACCAGATGTGGCCATTCTCATAGACAAAAAACAAAAACGCCTAGATGATGAAGCAAAGGTTCTGGGTAAACTTATGGCAGACAACTTGGGATCGGCGGTGGCTGCTACGCAGCACCGCCAGACTCAATGAGTATAATAAGCTGGAACTGTCGGGGGCTTGGGAACCCTCGGACAATTAACGCTCTTATGAGAGCACTGAAGAAAAAAGCTCCCATTTGTGTCTTCTTAATGGAGACAAAACTTACCACTGAACAACTGAATGGCATGAAACAGAACTGGGATTATAACCAAGGACTTGTGGTGTCCAGTGATGGCTCTAGTGGTGGTTTGGCTCTTCTATGGAAGTGCCTACGTCTGCCTCGGATCACTCCATGCTCGTGGTCATTCTCCCTTCAATACGGTGTCGACGACCAAAATCCCATGCTCCATTCCGCTTTGAAGCAATGTGGTTAAGGGACCCTCGCTGTGCTGAAGTCGTCCAAGATGCATGGATGGAAGGGCTCTATAAAATAGAGGGCACACCAATCACGAACTGCCTTGACAGTTGCCGAGATCGCTTAACATCATGGAACAAACTGGAATTTGGCCATGTTGGACGCCAAATCGCACGGCTGGAACAGGAATTGCAAGCACTTGATCACCAACCACAACAAAACCTTGAACGAATCCAGGAGGTCCGTAAAGCTCTTGATTGTTGGTTGGACACAGAAAATACCATGTGGCACCAGCGGGCAAAGCAAATGTGGATCACAGATGGCGATCGAAACACATCTTTTTTCCACCAAAAAGCATCCAACCGCAAGCAGAAAAACTACATTGAAGGTTTAACCGATGAACAGGGCATATGGCAGACTGATGATCACTCAATGGAACAGATTACTTTGGGCTATTTCTCCAATATTTTTCACTCCAATGGTCCCACAGACACTTTGGCAGTTGTTGCAGCAATCAGACCAGTTGTTACTGACTCCATGAACAGATTCTTATGCCAACCCTTCCTAGCAGTTGAGGTCCACCGAGCTTTAAAGCAGATGCATCCTAAGAAATCACCGGGTCCCGATGGTATGCCTCCTTTATTTTACCAACACTTCTGGTCTTTATCTGGTGATTGTGTTACTAATGCTGTGCTTGACTATTTAAATTTGAGCATCATTCCACCCAAGTTTAATGAAACTCATATTATTCTTATTCCAAAAGTCAAGAACCCTACCAAAATAACACAATACAGACCCATAAGCTTGAGCAATGTCATCTCTAGGCTAGCCTTAAAAGTCATTGCTAATAGACTTAAGAGGTTCTTACCAAAAATTATCAGTGAACACCAGAGTGCTTTCATGGTCGACCGCCTTATCACTGATAATGTCTTGGTCGCTTTTGAAACCATGCATTACTTAAACCAGAAAAGAAATGGTAAAATAGGGGAGATGACCTTGAAGCTTGATATGAGTAAGGCTTTTGATAGAGTGGAATGGGGTTGCGAATCTTATGATGCAATGTGTTACTTCAGTTACATACTCTGTCAAATTAAATGGTAAGCCTCGTGGCCACATCATTCCCTCCCGGGGTTTGAGGCAAGGGGACCCCATCTCTCCTTTCCTTTTTTTGTTTTGTGCAGAGGGACTCTCTTCTCTCCTCCAACAGGCCACAGCAACTGGTCTACTTAAAGGAGCAGCTGCTTGCCCACTCGGCCCACAAATTTCACACCTCTTTTTTGCGGATGACAGTATTATTTTTTGCCAAGCTACCCGAGAAGACTGTAGCCATCTGGAACAAATTCTTGAGACATATGAACATGCATCTGGGCAAAAAATAAACCGGGAGAAAACCTCTCTCTTCTTCAGTCGTAACACCACTCAGGATCTGCAAGAAGAGATCAAACAACGCTTTGGGGCTGAGATTATACAACAGCATGAAACCTACCTGGGCCTACCCTCACTCGTGGGTCGATCTAAAAAGAACACCTTCCGTGCTCTGAAGGAAAGACTAGACAATAAACTCTCAGGATGGAAAGAAAAGATGCTCTCCCAAGCAGGGAAGGAAATTCTCATAAAAGCAGTGGCCCAAGCAATCCCAGCCTATACAATGAGTGTCTTCAAACTCCCAGATACACTTTGTGATGAGATGACTAGCATGGTGCGCTCCTTCTGGTGGGGCCAAAGAAATGGAAGAAATAAAATGGCCTGGTTGTCATGGGATAAAATCTGTGTTCCAAAATCTGGTGGTGGCCTGGGTTTTCGAAATCTAAAGGCTTTTAACTTGGCACTCCTCGCCAAGCAAGGATGGAGACTTCAAAAAAACACCCATTCCCTAGTTCACCGTGTCCTCAAGGCTCGCTACTTTCCAAACAGTGACTTCTTGCATGCAGAGCTGGGCTCAAAACCTTCCTTTGCTTGGCGAAGCATTATGCCTGCACAAGATGTGGTCAACGCAGGCAGCAGATGGCATGTGGGAGATGGCTCCTCGGTTCAGATTTGGCTTGACAAGTGGCTGCCTACACACTCCACCTTTCGAGTTACCTCGCCGACAGGTGTACTTCCTCAGGATGCACGGGTTTGCACTCTCATTGATAATGATACTGGTGAATGGAAAGCAGACATGGTTCGGCAGCATTTCTTGCCAGCGGATGCTGATGTTATCTTAGGAATACCAAGAAGCCGAAATTCCACTAGAGACCGCATTATCTGGGCTTATACTCCACGGGGTACATTCACAGTGAATAGTGCATATAAGGTGGCATTAGCCTTGTCTTCCCATGCAAACCCATGCACCACGTCCAATGAACTTGTCCATACTCACTTCTGGCGCACAATTTGGGCCCTTAACATTCCCAACAAAATCAAGACTTTTGCATGGAAGGCAAGCCGCAACGCACTACCCACAAAAGTCAACCTCTGTCATCGTGGAATCCTAGATGAGGCTTTATGTGAAGCATGTGGACTAAGTGAGGAGACAAGTGGTCACATTTTCTGGGAGTGCAACAAAGCCCGTGAGACTTGGACTATAGCTGCACTACCCATAGACACTCAGGCCGTACACTACAGGGAATTTGTGGACTTCATTTGGCATCTCATCTTCATCCAACACGTAGGCAAAGAACTGCTTGAGTTAGTAGTCACCATTGCATGGTGTATGTGGTATTCAAGGAACAAAGCACGTCATGGGACCACACGACAATCCAGCCAAGAGATAATTTTTAAAGCCCGAAGCATGCTTGAGAGCTACCAGCTTGCTCACCTCGGGAAACCCCATCATAAGGAACCTGCAGATACAAGATGGATTCCGCCGGACTTTCCGTGGTACAAGATCAATACTGATGCTGCTGTCTTCTCCGCCTCCAAATCTGTGGGTATTGGTGTTGTGGTACGTGATCACGAGGGCTCAGTTTTGGCAGCTCTGAGCAAGCGCATGCCACTACCGAAGCAAAAGCCATGCATGAAGCAATCTCCTTTGCCAAAGATATTGGACTCCAAGACGTCATTTTCGAGACAGACTCAACCACTATTTTCGATGCCCTACATGATATGTCCACGGCACCTACCAGCATAGACAACATCATACAAGACACTCATCACAGTTTGCAAGCTTTTCGAAAGATACAGATCCAGCATGTCAAGTGACTTGGAAATAAGCCAGCACACACTTTAGCACATCATGCCAAAGGAATTGATGATTTTGTTACTTGGATTGAGGAAACTCCACCATGTATTGAACCTTTTGTTTTTCAGGATGCTTTATCCGTTGCGTAATAAAATACAAGTATTTCTTATCAAAAATAAATAAATAAATAATGACATATAAGGCAAGATTTTATTATAAAGAGTAAATCTAAACACAAAAAAGGAAAAATATTTAGAGCTTCAAACTACAAATCAAATCACACTACATATGGGAAAGTATATCAAACATACCATATCAAATTAAATATTTGACATGAGGTGGATTGTCTAAGGAAAGAGATTTAAAATAGACAACCCAATTCTAGGATTCCATGCATTTTATTGTTTTGATTTTGATTTTTATATAGATACAATAGTATTTCAAACCTAAGTAACCACTCTATGATGATTGCACTCTTATCATTAGGTTAAGACACTAATTGATTTTTAATGTAGATAGGGATTGAACCTCATATCTCTTATTCAACAATAATATACTTCACTAGTTAATTGAGCTAATTAGAACCCACCATACAATCTATTCAATTTGCCCAACAAATTGAAGTCAACCATATTTTACTATAGGTAGTAGCTATATAAATAAATCTTAGAAATCCCATTTAAAGGTTATCAATTCTTCATAATTCCTAAATCAACCCCAGATATCATAAATTGCAATTAAAGCACATTCTTTACTTATCTTTCTTTTTTTCTCTTTTTTCTTTTTTGGGAGAGAAAACATTCATTACTTATCTTGAATTAGAATGCATAGGCAATCCTCAAATATGTGTACACAGGATCTAGGATGTGAGAAACACAACCAGAGGGGACCGAGATTTTTGGGTATCCCCTTGGATAATGAGTCCTATAAAAATGCTCGACTGACAATGTCTACTCCCCTAAATCGAGGGATTCACAAATGTAATCATCACTTTATTCTTTTTGGAAAAAAAAAATCATATTAAATTTTATTCAAAATAAAATTCATAATTACATTGTGTCATTAATGGAGAAAATAAGAAATAATTCCTCTAGTTACAATGTAAAAGAAAATTACAACTTTAATTTCTAGTTACAAACTAATAAAGAAAAATCACAAAGGATAAACTCTAACTTAAATCCTTCGATCTAAATTGGAAGCTAAGTGATGAAAGGGGAAAATGTTAAGCACTCATTTCACTTTAATCTGAAGATTGATCTTCTAGGAATTAATGGCTAGCTATAATCTCATCGTCATTAAATCAAACCAATACTTTCATAAACATCACACCATGCACGAAATGAGCGCAACCAAAAGAATAACACATGAGAATATGAGATAAAACAAATAAAAAATTGAGATCCTTCCGAAAAAAATTCCCCAATGAATGAATCTCAGATAGGTTCAACAATTTTGGCAAATGCAATTCTAAACCATCGTGATGTGAGATCATGATTAATACACATGTGGGATTGATTAATAGACTTCGGGTTAGATTCTGAATCATGCTCTTGAATATTCCCCGTTGGTTTTAGGGTTTAAAAAAAATTGTATAATAATTCCCAAAAATCGAAATAAGCTCACAATAAATTGTATGAAATTTTTACATATTATCTTAATGCAATTCTATGAGTGTTATTATATGTAAATAATTTTATAATATTAAGAATAGTAGGGTATAGATATTACCGGTATATGACTTGGCTGAGACACAAATATCTAGCTCTCTTGAAGGCATTTTATACCACCACAGAAGAATATTCTATAAACATTTCAACTAGTGCAACAAGTTCACTAGCATGCTCTATGAGTTTGCACTTCAACATAGAGCAGAAGTACCACCAAAGAAATACCTATTTTTCCCCTGAAATAGGTAAATAAATAAAAAACCAATCTATATACATGTATTCTTATCTAAGATGTTTGTTTTATACACTCAATAGGGCATTCTAGATACATATCTGAAGAATGATTTATATAGAGATAGAATGCATGTGAGTTACAAGCACACAAAAAATGAGAAATAAATCACAAAGATAAAGATGGTTAATGTAATATAAATTTTTGTAACAACAATATGAGTTAATGGGTTATAATGTTCCATAATAATTTTTGTAACAACAAAATTATGAATATAAATAATTTTTATTTATTTATTATAATATACCAACATTCCCTAAAACTATCGTAAATGTATTCATTATGTGAAATGCATGAAAGTAAATAATTTAGGTAAAGTTTCTTGTAGTTGAATAAAAAATTTAAGATTTGATATCTACTTACACTAAAAACTAATTTGTGTCTTGCCTAATAATGAAAGGTAGTCATGATAGGAACCCTATAAAACCACGACTTATAAGAACTGCTTAGAAAAACAATGAGATTAAAAGAAAAGATGTAATATTTTGGTAGACCTTTTAATTATGTATTATTTTAGCTATTAATGTGACAATTTACATAATTTTTTGGATGATGTAATAAGTAATAACATTGCAACTAAATTTCCAAAACAAAAAAGAAGAATAATAATTTTGAAGTAGATTTTTTAACACTAGACGCCAATTACGGTACGAGACCTAAAAAAAAAAAAAAACTTAAATACTTTTTAAACGAAACATTTCATTTTACTCTTCTTCCGTCTTCTCTCACAAACCCCAACAACTCAATATCCCCCAAAAAACCAAACCCATAGCTATGGCTCAGTCAACCTTGATCTGGGCTGCGTTGGCTCTACTGCTCGTTTCGTCAACGCTGGGCAGCTCCGACGTGCCCTTCATCGTGGCCCACAAGAAGGCCTCCCTCACCAGACTCAAGTCCGGCGCCGAACGCGTCTCCGTCTCCATCCATATCTACAACCAAGGATCCTCGTACGTTTCCATTTCTTTCTTATTGTTGTTGTTTTGTTTCGTTTTAGATCTATAGGTTTTGTCTTTGATGTGTCGTGTGGTAGATCTGATATGGGTTTGTTGTTTGCATCTGCATGCGTTGTTTTGTTTTGTTTTTTTGGTTAATTCTATGATTCGTAATTTGCGATCTGATTGTTTGTTTGGTTTTTGTGTCGGGTTGACTTACTTGGTCAATTTACCAAATTGAATTGAGGTCCTACGCCATTTATAGAATAGCTCTGATGAATTTTTATTTCAATTGGTCCTCGAAAATTAACGGTCTTTAAAATATATAAGTAAATAATTTGATTGTTTGGTTACTGAGAAAATTCGAAGAAGGATGTGAAAAACATGATTCTAGGCCTCTCATGGTTTTCTGTATGTGTTGATTTTCTCAATTTTCGCAGAGAGATTGTATCGATTTTAGGACTGAGGAATTTGTAATGTAGATTCTTAAGAATTTCAGCTGGAGAGAGATGTGCATGATATTTTGTGTTGATATATTAGGTTCATGTGTTCTAGTTTTTAACATTGATATCAATTTCTTACAAGTTTATCTCTCACTGTCCTGGGGGGGTTGGATTACAACGGTATCCAAGTCGTATCACGTGTGTATCCTAGATGTATTGGCTCTTAAAAAAAATATGACTGGTACGTACCTTAGAGGTATCTGGTATGATACTGGTACAATATGTATTGGATATGGGTACGTGAGCAAAAAAGGAGTATCCGTACATCCTAGGTGCCATAGTGGCCTCTGTTAATAGATTAATGATCTATGAATTTCCCAATTTTCCCTTCATATGTGATGGGATGTAGCATTTAATGGAAATAAAAAATGGTGATTTTGTGGGGAACCAAACTAGAAAAAAGTGGCTTTGTGGACTGGGAAATAGGGGCTGATTTTTTGGTGTCTGAGGCCAATATGATGTTAAATTTGTGCTTTTCGTGTCAAATTGGAAGTGTTGAGTGGAGTACTCCACTTTTTATGGATAGTGGATTCCGCCCTGGAAGAAATGAGTAACAAAGTCAGCGGGTTTCCTCTTATTTTTGATGACTTTCATATTGTATTTGTATCTCTCCATCAGTATGAATATTTTTTCTTGTCAGCTTCTACGGGTAGCATCCAATTGATAATGTGTAGTGTAGTTGTAGAATTGTCCTGTGATTTATATATTGTGTGCTAGTATTACCTTATTCAGCCATAAATTGTTGTGTTTTTCTTTCTCATGTTTTCCAGGACTGCATATGATGTGAGTCTTACTGATGATTCATGGTCTCAAGACGTATTTGATATTGTCAGCGGTAACACGTCAAACTCATGGGAAAGGCTTGATGGGTAAGTAATGCCTTTGGTAATGACATTTGCTGGCTCAATAGACTGTTTATACCACATGTTTTCCTATTTAGTCATTTCCACTGATGTGGTTTGCAGTGGTGGTCTTCTAACCCACTCATTTGAATTGGAGGGCAAAACAAAAGGATTGTTCTATGGTGCTCCAGCTGTCATCACATTCCGTATCCCCACTAAGGCTGCTCTACAGGTTTGGCATTTGCAGCAATATTCATGTTTTTCCTATTTGCATGATTAGTTTTTAACCTTTGATTGCTGCGACTGCCTTTAGGAGGCATATTCAACGCCAATACTGCCTTTAGATGTCCTTGCAGATAGACCTCCTGAGAAGAAGTTTGAGGGGGTAAGTTCTAAAAAAAGTAGTTATATTTAGCTTTCTGATTTTGGAAACTTCCATCAGTGTTTACTAACGCATATATTTTTGTTTTGGGTTTTTACATGGATTACCTTCACTTGGGGCCACATTTTCACAGGTTAAGGTACAAATCATTCTTTTTGCCCTCTCAAGGGTGTAGATTTTGAAAGTTTTTGTTACTTGTAAATTGGGTCTGCCTTGTGCTTCCATATCTTAGAGCACTGTGTCCTACTTGATTATAATGGTTGATGCAAACACTTGTGAACATCTGGGAAATTGTAGAATCTAATGTTTCAGTGTGTTGATCTCCCATGTGGGTGATCAATACAGTGTTTCCTTGACGAGCATTCTTTGGGTGCATGTTCAGTAGAAAAAGTACTGGCTTTACCTATGTCTTGTGAATTACTCTTATGGGGGGACCTGCAATACTTGCAAGAATCCTCTCTTTTTTCATTTTTGATATGGTTTTTGAACCCATAATCTTATTCTCTTCCTCTCTGTTTTAAGGGAAGAAGGTATCATTTGAGTTAGAGCTCATTGGCTATGTTCCTATTTTTGTCTCTTACAAATTTCGATATTTTCTACTTGCAGAGATTGCTGGCAAAATATGGCTCTCTAATTTCTGTGATCTCCTTTATGGTCCTGTTTGTGTACCTGATCGCCACCCCATCAAAATCCAATGCTGGCAAAGGAAGCAAGAAGAAGCGCTAAACAGCAAGAGATTAGATTTTAATGGATAGTTGTTGAGGCAAGAGCATGCCCATCAGTTGCCATTTTGTCTTTTGGTTTTGCCTCCCCACTTCTCTCTCTTTTCTTTTACTCCTTTTTGCCCCTCGTTTAGGACCTTTGTTGGGAATTTTAATTGAACTTTAGAATGTGCAACAAATAGCCATGCAGAAGACAGCTTAAACATTTTTTTTTTTGAGGACTAACTTTATGTAAGCTGTGTTGACTATTAGAATCTGGCAACTATAGTCGGGTCTAGGATTGCGTTCAAAGTTTTAAACTTTATGTTGGTCATTGTCAGAACTGAATATTTTGATGTTAGTACATTTTGGCATCCCGTTTCAAATTTTACACACTATTCTTTAAAAACCCAAATGTTAGAGAATTCTAAAATTGGAAAAAAAAAATTACTTTTACATCTGCTAGTGGTCGTTTCAGCTGGATATTTTATTTGGAGTTGTCAAAATTTGTATCACACTATATTTTAATTGGTACCAAATGCCAGGTTTCCTTGTATGAGTTTGGAGAAATGCTATTTCCACTACACTTCCAAAGTGCTAGTAATAATTTGCAATAATTCACAACAAATTTTGAGTGATAGATTTTTATTGGCAGTTATTAGTAGACAAAAAAATAATTTTAGTTGTGAGTTCAAATTATAACTAGTAACAACTTGCTATTTAAGATTTGTTGTAAAAATATTGTGGATGAAGTATTCTTATGGCAAACTACAATGGGTTGGGTTTGGAGTTTATGTTTGTTAACATTCGGGTTAGAAACTTATTGAATTAAAATGGTTTATTCATATGACCTTTTTCCATCTTTGACGGATTGAGTCACCTTGAAATGGGTTGTAATTTTTCTTTACACATTATTTTAGGTATTTCTTTTAATTTAAATAAAACAAATTTAAAAATGAAGATTGAATAATATATATATTCTTAAGTTTATAATTTGATAATTGATTTTAATATTTTACTAGAATAATAATTCTACAAAAGAAGAAAAGAAAAGTGTATAGAAATAAAGTGAAATCTCTCATAACTAAATGTGCATTTGGATTTTTTTTTTTTTTTTTTTTTTGAAAGCCTATTTGTTTATTTACTAGTTAGTAAAATTATCATTGTACAAAAAAAAACTTTAAGACATTTAAAAGGTTGTATACAATCAAATAAGCTTAAAGTTACGGGAAAAAAAAGAGACCCTATGAAGCTTTACTATTCCCTGTGATTAGTTTTGGACCTTTGTCGTGGATATCTTAATAGGACAAACCACCTCTATCAGAACTCGTATAATATATACAACTTTTTTATAAAAAAAATTTTAAAAGTACATAATTATTATGTTTTCAAAAAAAGGAAGTTTTGAAAACTCTTCAAACAAGAATATGATGTTACTTGCCATTGAAGCTTTATTTTAGTCATTATTAATAACTATTCTGCTCCCAAGGTTATTCTTTTTAGGATAGGTGGTACTAGATATTATAGGGACGACATATAAATTAAAATAGGACAAGGATTTGTTGTAAACTTAGTTGCAACAATTGCATACATGATTAAGTGGTAGCTAGTGGGAGTGACAAGTGTCCTTAAGTCATGTTCCCAGTTAAGATAATAACAATGTTAGTGTTTGTTTAGAATAGTTTGCTCTCTCTCTCTCTCTCTCTCCAAGCCCTCTCAAACTCATCCTTCATGCCTAGTCCCACCAAATCCCTCCCACTGGCCTCACTCCACTGCGTTTCGACCTTCACCCACCTTTTTGTCGCCAAGAACCACCATTCCCCAACTAAACCCATTTTAGTCTAAGACATTTGCACACATCTATACCCAATCACAATTAACCCTTCTTTTTGCAGAAATCTCTCTGGGGCTCACTCTCCCTTCACACACTCCCACCCTTCTCTTTCGATGCTAAGATGCATTGCTAGCCATGTCGCCACTATTGAAGCTCGCAGTTGTGGTTTCATTTCTAGGCTTTTTCATTGAATGGGGATTTGATGGGTTTTTGGGATTTGATTTTGGTTTTTGAGTTTCTCATTAAATAGGGTTTAATGGGTGTCGGGAGCGGGAAAGTTTTCTTTCCAACAAATGAGATTTGTGTTGGGTTGAGGGCCTAAACCGAAACTCGACAATGGGCTTGAAGCACGACCCAAAGGCTATCGGTGAAGATTTGAAGAATTCGCCTTATTTTATGCCTTGGGCCTAAGTTAGGACTGACAAGGATTATGGGATGGCCCAAAAATGTTTCCTACAGCAGACACGTCAGCATAACAGAAAAAGCATACTACAATAAGTAAATAGCCTAGTAGTAAAATATTCCAACGGTAAAATATTCCAGCAGTAAAATATTCCAACAGTAAAATGAGACAGAACAAAATAAACCACCAGTCCTTAATTATTTCACAGATTAAGGAGAGTGTTTGCATCTCCAAAATCATTATCCATAAGTTCTAGTGAGAAGCAGTCCTCCAATACAAGAATATGAGGGAAAAATTCTATAGTAATAATTACATTATAACCTTCTATAGTAAATGAATAGACAAACACTATGGGTTCCATTATAACAAGTAGTGGAGAAAGCTTAGTGTGAGATGAAGGGAGAGAGAGATTCCAGCTAGCGTAGCAAGATCATTATGATGCTAGGGTATGCTCATGGATACAGTATATGTAGTGAGTAGTGAGGGTCATTTTGGTAGTATGAGTAGTGAGGGAGAGAGAGAGTGTTTAGTAAAGCTGCTGAGACTTTCTGCTGGGAATGGATGAGAGTTTATAAGTAGAGGTGTGAGAGATATTTGTGAGCTAGGGGCTGAAGAGCTTGGTTTCTAAGTTTGAAACTAAGAACTCAGAAGCTCAACCTCACTAAATGCCTAAGAAAAATTAGAGAGAGAGGGAAAATAGAGAAGTTTATTAGAGAGTTCTTCTCTATTGGTGTGTGTTGAGATGTTGGTGGATAGCTCTATTTATAGTTGAGTTTAAGGGGGTTTTTAGCAAATAATCACTGCCAAAATCAATCTCAATCTTCAGAAAAATCTTAGAAAATCGTTCCTAGGATCTGGCCAAGAGTGGTAAGTTCAACTTTAGAATGTTCTTGCTGTTTTGGGTAATAGCAGCTGGAGTTCCAACTTAGCATTAAATGCTGATTGTCCTTAGCCAATGGGATAAAATCATGAATTAAGCTAATGGTTTTGGTTATCTGCTACTAGTATCAGAGCTTCCTAGGGCAGATTGTGTCACCCTAAGCCAGGTGTCAATCTTAGAGCCCTCTGTTGGAAACTCTGCTGGAGATCTCCTTGCTGCATTCCAAACCACATTTACCTAAGTTTTCCCATTTGGGTTCATGTGCTTGGTTCATGAACCAGAAAGTATGCATTTTTGGCATGGTAATGAGCTGTTTACAAGTGATTCTAGAAGCTTCCATGGTCTGTTCATGGATGCCCCATAATTCCTTGACTGATTGTGTTGGAGAAGAGAGAGAGAATGGCTAGTTGCAGCTCCATAGCTTTGTGTCTTGTTAGCACAGCTTTATGTCACATCAGTAATCATGAAAATCAGCTTGCCAAGGAAGGGTGTAAGCTCAGCTGGACATGTGTCCCCTTTTGATCTGATTTGACAAGCTGAAAATGATGGTAATGGACCTTAGCTGTCAGCTTAGTTGTGCTGAAACTTGACTAGTGGCTAGTCTAACTACTTTAGTTACTCAATTGAACCTTGGTTTCTAAGATTAGCACATGGGATGGGCTGTCTCGGTTGGAACTTGTTGTTGGGCTTCTTTGGGCTTGTTCATCTCTACAAAATGAATAGTTTTGCCATGGGTAATATACATGGGCTTTTTTAGTTAGAGTTTATTATGGAAAAAATAAGCATAGTTCCCATAAATTTAGTAGCTTTGAAAGATGAGTAATATATCATAAGTAATTTATGCTTCCCATGAGTTAGGGACTTTAGTTTATGAAAATATGTTTTTGCCAAGGAATAGTTTTGCGCTTTGAGCATAATGTAATTATTTTGCCAAATAATATTTGGGCTTTTGTAAATAGTTGCCAAGATAATATTGGATTTTTGTAAGTAGATGCCAAAATAATATTGGGCTTTTGTAAATAGTTGCCAAAATAGTATTTGGACTTTTGTAAATAGTTTGAGATTTTGTAAAAAAATATTGTCGTATAGCAACGAGCTTTAGGGTGCCGTGTAGCAACAGGCTTAGTAAAGAGAGTTTTGTTGGGCTTTTTGGATTTTGCCCACAAGGTAAATGAGTTAGGGCTTTTTATAGAGATGGTATAATTTTGTGGCCCAATTTTGGTAATGGTATGATAAGTATTTGTGTGAGAGCCCAAGTTGGGTAATATGTGGGATATAATGGATAATATTTGCGAGATGGCCTAAAATAATTTATGGGGCTTATATGAGAAATTTTTGTGGGAACCCAAGTTGGGTAATAATATGGGGAAATATTTGGGTAATATGTGGGAAGTATTTAGGAAATATTTATAAGGGCCTAAAGTAGTTTATGGGCTTGTATGAGTATTTTAGTGAGTGGGCTAATGAGTTTAGGGCCTAAAAATTTGTACCTCAACAATGGGTTTTTTGGATTTGATTTTGGTGAGGGTTTGAATTTGTGTGAAGATCTTGAATTGGGTTTGGAGAAATTCATGGTTATGGTTTTGAACAATCTGTGCGATGGTGGCTTTGTGTAATTTTTGGAGTCTAGCAGAAGCTCTTGTGGCAGTTTGACAAAGAATTTTGTGGTAGTGGAGGTGGTTTTTATGGTGTCTCACTATCTTGGCAAATTGGGTTTGAGATGTGGTGGTTTGGGATTTCAAGCAGTAGTGAAAGGGCTAGGTCAAGTAGAGATGGGTACTGATGTGCGTGATGGTGGCTGGGTCAAGTGGTGGTGATTTTATTGAGGCTGATGGTGGCTAGGTACTAATGTGAGCAAGTATCTTAGACTGAAATGGATTTGGCTGGAGCGGTGCTTTTTGGCTGCAAAAAGGTAGGTGAAGGTGGAAAGGCGACTAAGTGAGGCCAGGCTAGGCATAAAGTAGTGGTAGCTCCAGGAATTATTTTCAAGGTGGTCATTAGCAAACTTAAATTATACAAAATTTAATAAAAAACAAACTTCATATATGGACAAAAAAAAAAAAAAAAACACAAATACATAAAGTTTTGCAATTTTCTTCTCCGAATTTTCTTATTTTGAAATTGTTGCATGATAGTCTCATTATCAAACAACTACAAGTTACATATCTTTCACAATTTTAGTTGAGAAAAATTTTTCTTGGACTTTTTCTTTTTGTTTATAAGGACTTAATTTAAGGACAAAGATAGGCTACAAACTTAATTGTAGCCTATGGCAGCAACTGTAACATGACTACATATTTTGAAAATCTAATCGTTGAATTGCATGTTCTTTATGTTCTTAAAGCATACCAATCAAATGTTATTTACTATTCAATCCATAAACTTATTTTTCATGTATAATTTTAGACTACAAAAACTTGAACTTTAAAATTTTGATTGATGATATCACTATTGATCTTTCATTTTCTTAAAATTTTGCAAATATGGAGGATGTAAAAAGAAAATGTAGTTCAAAGGTAGATTTGTCAAAATTGACATCTAAAAAAAAAAAAAAAAATTGAGTGAAGTTGTAGACTTAGTCTACAATCATGTTTGTTGCCAAATTAAACTTTGTCCAAAGTGTATTTATGTTAGGCCTAAAAAACTTAGGATGGTCACAAATTTTTTTTTAAGGATAAAAAATCATAATTTTTTTAAAATTTATATATAATTGTTATTATTTTTTCCAGGTCAGGTGGTCCTATGACTACCCTAAACCCAATGTGGAGCTGCCCCTAGCATAAAGGACGAGAGAGAGGGCTTGGATAAAGAGAGACAGAACGTCTGATTTAGAGAAAGCAAAAGGTTCTAAAGCAAATTAACACTAATACTGTTAGTCATCTTAATTGGTCATGTGCAATGCACATGTCCTAGGGACACTTGTCACTCTTACTAGTTGCTACTTAATTTGTATGCTGCAATTGCTGCAAGTTGCAACCATGTTTGTAGCAAATCCTTACCCATTTAAATATGGCTAAAATGCAAAACTAACCCTTTAAGTTTTAAATTTTGTCATTTCAGTCCTCTAAGTTTTTGTTTTGTCATTTCAGTCCTCTAAGTTTCAAATTTTATCAATTCAGTCCTCCGTTACCTTTCAGTTGAATGCTGCCGTTAACTAAACCAAAACGACGTCGTTTTGGTGTTTTTTTTTAATTTCTTAATTTTACTAAAATACTTTAATTACCAAAAAAAAAAAAAAAAAAAAAAAAAAAAAAAAAAAAATCTAAAGGGAACGACGACGTTCCCCTGCCTCTGAAAATCAAAAACATCACCGAAGAAGACGAAGTACAGAGAAGACACTGAGGAACGCGTCTTTGAGCGGCCACTCGCACCGGTAATAGTCCAATATGTACTCATTGTCTCTCAGATATTCCGGCAACTCCTCGTACTTCACCAATCGTTGCTCGAATCTCTTCCTCTTCTTCTCCGCCTTCGTCTTCTTTGTTTCCTGTTGAGTTTTCGAGTCGGCTCGGTTTGGACTCTTGCGCTTTTCCGACGAACAATACTCATCGTCGTCGCCGTAGCTTTCCTTGAGATATTGTTCTCTGGCGAAAAATCCGCCGAATCTGAACTCTCCAGTAGATCTGTAAGGTTCAAGTCCCAAGAGGTTCTGATCGATCATTTCCTTCAATTTCTGAGCCCTTTCTATTTATAACCAACGACGACTGGTGTGAGCCAATTAAATAAAGCTACTGCATGAAAACAGTGAAGCTTCTCGGCGTTTTTATCTTTTTCTTTTGGGTTGGGATAGAGTAAGGGTCATTCCCATTAGAATCCTCCTCTTCTTCTTCTTCTTTTTATTTTTTATTTTTTATTTTATTTTTTATTTTATTTTTGTAATTAAAGCATTTTAGTAAAATTAAGAAGTTAAAAAAACAAAAACAAAAAAAACACCAAAATGACGTCATTTTAGTTTAGTTAACGGCAGTACTTAACTGAAAGGTAACGGAAGACTGAATTGACAAAATTTAAAACTTAGAGGATTGAATTGACAAAACTGAAACTTAGAGGACTGAAATGACAAAAGCTGAAACTTAGAGGGTCAGTTTTGCATTTTAGCCTTTAAATATAAACCATTTAGAAGCTTTCTATACTTATCATTTTTTTAGTGAGTATATATAATGTCTTGAACCAAATATTTTTTTTTAATTATTATTTATAAGCATAAATCGAATGTTTGTTTTTCAGTAAACTCAATCCAATTTTATGAACCGTAAAAGGGAGATGTTCAAGGTTTTTGAGGTCGAACCGAGGTCAAACCGGGGTCGAACCGTGATGACGTCATAATTAATTTAATAATTAATTAAAGCCTAAATATAGATATTAAATTTATAAAACTAGCAAAATTTACTAATATATCTATATATGTGAGGTAAATTTAATGATTTTCAAGTATATATTTAATAATTAAATAAGAAAGTTAATAAAATAAAATAATAACCATGAAAATATTAAAATTTATGATTAATTTTTGAAGTAAAGTTGAATATCTTTGAAGGATTTTAATTATAATTTTGTTTATTCCTTGTAAGAGATGGATAATTTAATTAAGTAGAATAAAATTGTGTTAAGTTGTTTTTATAAAAAATATAAAAAAAAAAAAAAAAAATTGCTAAGGGGTTGGACCGCACGGTTCTTTACCGATTCGTACGGTCCAACCCCGGTTTTAGGGGTTCACAGAATTGCCACATATGCCCGGTTCTTTATGCTTAAAAAACCGGTTTTCATCACGGTTCACGGTTTTCACGGTCCGACCTCCCGGTCCGGTCCGGTTCTGAGAACTATGTACAACACATTTATTTATTCTTTAAAAATAAATAAGAAGTTTATGGTCTTTTAAGTCAATTGTTATCTCCTAGTCTCTCAAAGAGGAGATTAAAGGTCCAAGGTTTGATCCCCCTTCCCCATTATAATATAAAAAACAAATAAAAACTTTGAAAAAAATGCAAAGGTTACGGTTTTAAGAGCATCCACACCAGCTCGTGTAAATTTATCTTCTATTTTACACAGAAAAAGCTACTTTTTCTATTTTACACATCTATTTTTACAACACACCCACATCCGTTCATCTATTATACACTATATTCTATATAAATAATATTTTTATATTCATTTTTTAATATTATTTTACCTACCGTTTCTTTTTCCAATATCTCCTTTTCTTTCTTCTTTCTTTCTTTTTCCTTATCTCTGCCGTTTCCTCTTTTTTTTTTCTTCCGCTTCTTTCTTCTTCTTTCTCTCACGGTCAAAGCCCAGAACTTATCTCTGCCATTTCTCTTTTTTCTTTTCTTCCTCTTCTTTCTTCTTCTTTCTCTCACGGTCAAAACCCAGAATTTATCCCTACCATTTCCTCTTTCCTCTTTCTTTTCTTCCTCTTCTTTCTTCTTCTTTCTCTCACGAGAGCAAGAACTCCATCAACTCCATCAACACCGATCTCCATTAAAACCGATCTCCGTCAACCTATCACCGATCTCCATCAATACCGATCCACATCACCGATCCAAATCGCCTCTCCAATCCACGATTCACAATCACCGATCCAACGATTTTGTTCTAGTGGTTGATTTTGTTGTTGATTTTGTGGTTGATTTTTGATGTTTGTAGTTGATTTTTGATTTTGTGTCTGTGGGAGTGTGTATCAGAGGAAGAAAGAAGATGATGAGGGAGGGTTAGTTTTACAGAGGGAGAAGAGAGAGAAAAAAACGAGCGAATCAGAAATTATTAAAATATTATTTACACATGCTACAGTAATCGTGTATATATCCACGGTTACTGTAGCTCGTGGATAAATATGCATGACTATACATGATTTTGGAAGCACTGATGTGGAGTAATTTTGAAACAAAATGTGTAAAAATTGTAACTTTTTCTATTATACATGATTTTCCATCCACTGATGTGGATGCTCTAAGAGTTTGAATGTTTGTATATTTTATTATTATTTTTTTTTTAATATGCGCATACGCACGTTGTGTGTGTAATAACAATATATAGTCATTTATTATTGAGAGATGCACAATATCTAGCATCCAATCAAAATCCTTGGTGCATATTTGGCGATTGTTTTATTGACCCGCTCATTTTTTTAAAAACAGACAAACTTACAGAACCCTAACAACTCATCACACGTTGGAAACAATATTGGTAATTTTATTTTCCAAAAAATGTTTTTACCATCACTTATATATTTTCATACATATCCTTGAAAAATCATTGAATTAAGTTTTACAGATGCTTTATTCCAAAAAGAAAAAAAATAAAGTTTTACCTATGCTAATTTGGACTAAGTAGTTTTAAAGGAAACATGCAGTTGTTTTTGGGCCACTCATCCGAATCTACAATCCTATTGCTTAAGCTAAGACTTATATGAATGTTTTACTAGTTTCTGGAGAGTAATTCTCTTATAGAAATTAGAGGTTATGTTATTGTTTAATTTACAATACCAAAATTTTAAAAATCATTCGTAATAAACGTTTGTTTACTGAACCAGGAATACTCATTATATTGGTTTAACAAAACTTTCAAATTCAATACATTAAAATAAAAAGGATAATGAAGTGAATTCCAAACATGGCAAGGGTTGTTTTTCACAAGAAAAATACATCACTTGCCAAACATTTTGCGTTGAGGCTGGTCAGGTTGACATGAGATAACTATCACATAATAAGACTGTAACCTCAGGTTTTATTCGCAGTAGGAAGCTCACTTGAGTTTACTCACTCACAAATAGACCAGCCAACTCGACTTGGTGCTAAATTTCATTCTATAAATACGTCCTCTTCTTATTGGTTTTGCGTGTAGTACTCAGCTCTAATATCTCTCTCTCTCTCTCTCTCAGTTTCAGTCTTCTTTCTCATACTTTGTTGACATCACTAGCACCATGGTTTATGCACTTTTCACCTTCCTTCTCGGCTGCCCTGAACATTCTGTTCCCTACCCTTGGGAACGTTGTTATAATGTTATGGTTTGTCTCTCTCTCTCTCTCTCTCTCTCACACACACACACACACACACACACAAAGAAACAAGCACAAATGTATCGAGAAATGAAAAAGCTTTTTGAGCTATTCTTGCTTGTGCTTGATTTAAGATATCCTAATTGATAGATTAGTATATAACCGATAATAAAGTTTTGGAATTAAGTTTTATTGTTTTTGTAATTCATAGACTATTACTTATACAATTTTCTCATTTTGTTTGGCTGATAAATGCAGACTAAGGTACTTTACTACAAGAACATAGATGATGGGACCATGGTGATCGATCTAAGGCCATGGGTTAACCTAGGAGGTGGTCTACACCATGAGAACTCGATGTGGAACCAACTCACTGGCCAATCCTCGGGTCGTCAACCTCCCTTCTGCGACTATCAATATGATCAGAACTCTCCGGTTATTTTTTATACCAACTGCTTGGGTTGTCTAATTTATATTATTATGTCCGATCTGGTGCAATTCTGCCCGCTTTGTGGACAGTTTGTAAGCTAAATTTTGAGTCGATCATTTGACCATGGCCTTCTCTTCAGTAATAATTATCTTATGTATCTGGTGGATGAATTATCTTTCTCATAATATGTGGATCTCACACAATTGAAGAATACATATGTTATATGAAAAATGATACTTATGTTCGATACATAAGATATCTCCTCGTAGTTCTGAGGTTTTTTTTTCCTCTCTCTTTACTCTGATGAGTTGTTTGGGTCATTGAGGAGGCCTCTAGAGACAAACAAATGGAAGGACTTACAATTATATTCGAAGTTGTCTTAGTATATTGTAATGCGATTTCTTGGTTCCATTCTTATTTCCATATGTTTTCCATACAAATTTCGTAATTTCATGATATTTAGTATAGAGTTTTACATAAGGTGTTTTCAACGAGACTACCAATCGATGGTTATTACCATGGTTTTAAACTGAACCGGCCAGTCGAGTCACCAATCAAGTCCAATAAACCCCTCAAACAAGCTAAAACTGACCAGAATCAAGAGCAAAACCGGTTCATTGACTATATTGGTTTTTAAAACCATGGTTATTATAACTTAGTAGTATGAACTTTGTTTTACTTTTATTATTATTTAATTAAAATTTTGTGTATTGGGTATCATTTATTAACAGACAATTTAAACTCACAAGAGTGTTTGAAAATTAATTAAATAATTAAATCCATACTTCACTTTTAGAGATAAGTGATGATTTGTCATCTGCAATGAGTGTTATTTTAAGGATAAATATGCAACCATTAACTGCGCCATTAAATTGAATGAGAGGATCCATTTAATGGCTCTAATTTAATTTTTCATAAATTTAAGAGTTCATATTGTGGCATGACTTAACAATTTATTTTGGTAGTATTTTTAATTTTTTTAAGAAATAATTACAGCATGTTGCTAACCCTGCAATTTGAACAATTTCTCCCTAGACTCCTAAACACTTTGTGCATGAAGACGTGTCAATTTAACTACCTTGACAGTATTTTTAATTGAGCATAGATAAATTCACGAGATGAAAATAGATGGCAATGATGTAAGATTATAAATCATGATTAAAATTCTTTGGATATTTTGGTAATGTAATTTCTTAGCTCAATTCTTTTTTTCTTTTTTTTTTTTGCAAATGTTTTTTATTTTTATCATTATTTTTGTAGGGTTTTACGTAATGGCTCCTTTATGACGGATAGTTTTTATTATTATTTAGTTTATAAATAAGATATGATTTAAAATTTATGACATCTACTACATGATAATTATTTTTTGAACAAGACTTAGGTTAGGTACAGTACTTAGATGTTGTTCCTTAGGTTCATTTTTTAAGATTCTACCATGTGAATTTTTTCTCATGAGATAAAAATATATTTCTTAGTTAAATAGTCATATGATTGAATCTTAAGAATGAAACCTAACGAACAACACCTAAAATACTGTACCTAAGTTTTGTCCTTTTTTACCCCATCATATCAAGTCAAGAGTCAAGACATCAATGAGTTTCTACGTGATGTAGGCAAGATTTGGATTCTTGAGATCACTTAGTTGATTTTTTTTTTTTTGAGAAAGCACTTAGTTGAATTTAATACCTTGCGAAGTTGGTTTTATTGATTTGTCTGAATCGTACAGAGCAAGAAAGAATCATTCTTGCTCTGTTCAGCTTTGTATAGTATGGAAAAAGAGGTAACCCTTCTACAATAAAGACGTTCTTCCTTAAAAGAGAGACCTTATTTTCTACCTCACTTTCTTATCAACTCTCTACCTTATTCTCAAAAGATCTACTTGGGTTCTTACCCTAAAAGTCCAGCTGCATGTTCCTCTTATAATCTGAGGAATATTGCTTAGTATAAAGACAAATGTCAAGTCATCATTTCTTTATTTTGGACCTTACCACAGCTAGGGTACTATTTGGTGATTAGAGGAGAGAGAGTACGCCAACATCAGTACTGTGGCATAAGAATAGGTGACTTTGCCACTGCCTAGGGAACGACTCTTGAGCAATGAGGGACATCAGAAGTACTGTAGGTGATACACGTGTCCCTGAAGTGGTCCAACATGCACTCAGCCAATAAGGGGTGTTTCTATAGTTGCTGACCTTAGGAGATCATTATCTCCCTTTTGTGAGTGCTTGAGTACCATGTCAGATGCATATCTTACTTCCTTCCCAAGGCAGTCACGCCCTTGGCACGGGCTAAGGATAGAATCTTGTAGCCAATGTTTCTTCTCCCTTGCTCACAATCACTCCAAGTGTAAGATCTAGATCCAGCCACATCGACACTCTCCCATGTCTTAGCTGGTATACTGTGCAGGGTTCGAGTTTTGTGAGAGTACATTTGTATCACTATTACAATCTCTCTCTAATTTTTTAGGGAAATTTTTTCTTTCATTGCCATTCGTGGACGTAGAATATTGCCAAACCACAAAAAAAATTTATTTTCCTTATCTTGTGTGTGGTTCTGTCTCTTCTCTCTTCTTTCTTCTTGTATGTTTTATTTATTTTTTTATTTTTTATTTTTTATAAATGTTGGGGCTTGTGAATTGCATGTAAAGTGAAGGTCTTAATTGTTGTCGTTTGGAGGTGGTGTTTTTCGTTTTCCCCCTAAAGTTGGTACACTTTGGAATGACGACAGTGTGCTGGCAATGACTCAAGTTTGAGAGTTAATTTGGATATTGGTAATGACTCAAGTTTGAGATTTAATTTGGATAATGATTACATAGGAATGCAGAAAGATATAAAATAGCATCCTACTCTCTTAAAGCAATAATAATTATCTTATGCATCTAATATATATATATATATATCATTCCTCTTATATTGTGTAGGACTCACAATTGTGAGAGACCCACGCATTGTGAATTGTTAAATTATATATCAGATGCATACTAGATGCATACGATGCCTTTTTTTTTTTTTTTTCTAAGTCTTGATACAAGGGTTGCTGATTTAATTGATCCAAACACAGCAAAATGGAAGAATGAAGTTCTTGATAGTCTTTTTCTACCTTATGAAGCTGATTTAATTAAAAGTATTCCTTTGAGTGCTACTTTACTGGCGGACAAATTGGTTTGGGCTGTAACTAACAATGGAATATTCACTGTTGGGAGTGCGTATAAGTTGGCGGTTTCCATGTTCAAATCCTAAATGCCATGGTACTACTTCTGATGGTACTCTACTAAGAAGATTTTGGAAGAAAGTGTGGTCATTGCTTATTCCTCATAAGGTGCGTCATTTTTGTTGGCGTGCTTGTCGCGACACTTTACCAACAAAAATCAAATTGATGAGGCGTAATGTTATTGCTGAATCTCTGTGTGTGTGCTGTTTGGATAGTGCTGAAATGAATGGTCATATTTTCTGGGGTTATTCGACAGCACAGGCAGCTTGGGATGCTTCAAAGTTGAATCTGTTACCTACTTATGCTAATATCGTTACTTTCCAGCATCTGTTATGGCATGAACTGATGACCAATGATGCTGGGAATATGAAATGTTCACAATTGGTTATGATTGCTTGGAAATTATGGTGCAACAGGAACGAAATTTATCATAGAGGTGAAGCAAAAAATGGACTGGAAGTGGCTCGGTCAGCAGCAAGTTATTTACAGGAATTTTGGTCTGCAATAGAGAAGCATGACTCCACTGCCTCTGATCTGGTTCAGCCTTTTGGTGACAGACAAGATGATGTTTAACACTCGGTCTAGGTCCCTCCTCCTTCGGGTCTATGCAAGATTAATGTAGATGGTGCTCTTTTTTTCCACAAAGAAGTTGGCTGGCATTGGTGTGGTCATTAGGGATCAGCAAGGTAGATTGTTGGCTGCATTATGTAGGAAAATTAGAGCTCAAATGGGGGTACTTGAAGTTGAAGCAAAGGCATATGAAGCTGGTGTTTTGCTGGCAAGACATTTGGGGCTGAAGAATGGAGTGTTGGAAGGAGATTCTTTGATTGTTTCTAATGCCCTCAAGCAGGTTTCACAGCCTCCTACTTCGGTTGTAGCTATTGTGGAAGGAATTCATGTTTTGAGTTCAAATGTTGGGGTTGTTGGATATTCTCATATGCGAAGGACTGGTAATAAGCCAGCCCACATTCTAGCATGACAAGCTCAAAGCTTTGTCAATGATGTAATTTGGATTAAAGAGATTCCTTGTTGTATTCAGCAAGCTCTTATCCATGATGTACCTGGTTCTTGATGTTTAATAATATTTCAGTGTGTGTTTTTATCAAAAAAATAAAAAAAATAAGACTGCGTAAATAATTGGGTTTGAGCCTCCAATGGCATCCGCTTTTTTCTATGGGGTTTAGTTTTGAGACTCGAATACCATTTTACTTACAATTACAAACAAGGAAAAATAATTTTGAGCACTACAACCATTTAGATCAACTTCATAGGAAAAGCTTGATGGGTAAGCAATGCCTTCGGTAATGTTATTTGGTGGCTCACTAGACTGCATGCTTGTACCACATGATTTTCAATCTAGTAACCATTTGGAAGCATTCTATAAATTGAAAGACTTTTTTTAGTGAGGATATAGAATATCTTGAACACAATAATTTTTTTTTTTTTTGCATATCTTTTGTATAGATTGAATGACTGTTTTTTTAGTGAACTCAATATAGTTCTAAAAACTTCATGTTATTGAACCCTAACCACTCATTCAAACTCGAAATTTTTTCAATCAACATGTCTATGAGAGATTTTAGATTTTAAATATTGATCACTTAGAGCTTTTTTATTACACCCAAAAAAAAAAAAAGGAGAAAATTTGAGAGCACATTTATTTATGCTTTAAAAATAAAATAAGAAATTAATGACCTTTTTAAGTCAGTTGGTATCACCTAGTCTCTCAAAGAGGAGGTTGAAGGTCCAACTGTCCAAGGTTTTGATCCTTCTTCCCCAATATAATGTAACAAACAAATAGGAACTTCAAAGCATGCAAAGGTTTACGGTTTTAAGAGTTTGAATATTTAACCACCGCATACTCTTAGTGCAATGGTCACTCCACAAGTATAAATGCTTGTGGAGTGTGAGGGGTAAGGGCCGTGGTTTAAGTCTCCAGATAGGAGCTTCATACACGTATACACTTAGATTATGATAGAGTAGAATTCTATCTTATATTAAAAAAAAAAAAAAAGTTTGAATATTTATATATTTTATTTTAAAATTTTTTTGAACATGCAAAAGTTTACGGTTTTAAGATTTTGAATGTTTATATATTTTATTTAAATTTTTTTTTGAATATGCACATACACGAGTAGTGCGTGTAATACCAATAGTCATTTATTATTGAGAGATGTATAATATCTAGAATCCACTCAAAATCCTTGGTGTAGATTTAGTGACTACTTTATAAACTTACCCATTTTTTGAGAAACTGACAAATGTTATAAAATCCTGCTAACAGTTCATCGTACGTTACAAACAATATTGATAATTACATTTTCCAAAAAAAAGTTTTTATCATCACTTATATAATTTCATAAATCCCCTCGAAAATCATTGAATAAAGTTTTTCCCATGCTTTATTTCAACCAAAAAGAAAAAAAGAAAAAAAGTTTTACTTTTGCTATTTTGGACTAAGTAGTTTTAAAAGAAGCTGTGTGCATATGTTTTTTGCCATTCAACCAAATCTACAATCCTATTGTTTAAGCTACACTTATATGAATGTTTTACTAGTTTTTATAGAAATTAGATGTTATGTTACTGTTTAGTTTACTGTACCAAAATTTTTCAAAACCATTCCTAATAAATATTTGTTTACTGAACCGAGAATACTTATTATATTTCTTTAATAAAACTTTCAAATTCAATATATCAAAAGAAAAGGATAATAAAGTGTCTTCCAAACATGGCAAGGGTTGGTTTTCATAAGAAAATTACATCACTTGCCAAATATTTTGTGTTGAGGAAGGTCAGGTTGATGTGACATAACTATTACACAATAAGACCGTAACCTCGGGGTTTATTCGTAGTAGAAAGCCCGTTGAGTTTGACGCATACTAGAACTCTCACTCACTCACAAATAGACCAGCCACCAGCTCGACTTCGTGCTAAATTTCATTTATAAATAAGTCCTCTTCTTATACGTTTTGTATGCAGTACTTAGCTCTAATATCCCTCTCTCAGTTTCAGTCTTATTTCTTATACTTTGTTGACAACACCATGGTTTATACACTTTTGACCTTCCTTCTTGGCTGCAGCCCTGAACATTCTGTTCCCTACCCTTGGGAACGTTGCTATAATCTCGTGGTCTCTCTCTCTCTCTCTCTCATACACTCAAACAAACACAGAAGTATTGAGAAATGAATAAGCTTTTTGAACTATTCTTAATTGTGCTTGATTTAAGATATCCTAATTGATAATTAGTACTTAACCGACAATAAAGTTTTGGAATTAAGTTTTGTTGTTGTTGTAATTCATATACTATTACTTATTCAATTTTCTCATTTTGTTTGGCTGATAAATGCAGACTAAGGTACTTTACTACCAGAACTTAGATGATGGGACCATGGCGATCGATCTAAGGCCATGGGTTAACCTAGGAGGTGGTCTATACCTCGAGAACTCGATTTGGTATCAACTCACTGGCCAATCCTTGGACTGTCAACATGATCCAAACCCTCTAGTTATTCTTTATACCAATTGCTTGGGTTGTCTAATTTATCTTATTATGCCTGAACTGGTGCAACTGTGCCCACTTTGTGGACAGTTCATTAACTAATTTTTGAGTCGATCATTTGAACATGGCCTCCTATAATAATAATTATTATTATTATCTTATATTTCCGGTATAAAAACCATCTTATTCACAATATGTGGATCCCATACAAAAAATACCTTCTTGTAGTTCCGAGGGTTTTTTTTTTTTTTTTTTTTTTTTTTTTTTTTTTCTTTATGCTTTTTCTATTTCCCTTTTTCTTTGATGTGTTGTTTGGGTAACTGAGGAGCCTCTAAAGACAAACAAATAGCAACGCCTTACAATTATAAATCATGATCGAAGTTTTCTTAGTATTTTGTAATGTAATTTCCTGGTTAATTCTTATTTCCATTTGTTTTCCATGCAAATTTCTTACTTACGTGATATTTGGTATAGAGTTTTACATAATGAGTTTCCGCGGATAAACTACCAACCAACGGCCATGGGTATAAACTTTGTTTCCATTTAATTATTTAATTAAAATTTTGTATATTGGGTATCACTTATTAACAAACAATTTGAACTCACATTTGAGTAAGAGTGCTGAAAAATTAATTAAATAATTAAATTCACCCTTCAATTATAGAAATAAGTGATGAATAATCATATGCAACGAGTGTTATTTTAAGGATAAATACGCGTCCATTAACAAACTCCATTAAGTTGAACGCTTAATTAAAGATGAAGTCACTAGGGGAAACCATAATTATAATTATTTTGACTAGGACATATATATATATGCGATTTCACCAATCACCACTTTCGCACTTGAATTTCACATCTAAATCAATTCAATAACTTTTCATACAGAATCAAAAATTACTTCAAACTTTAAGAATGATTTGTAGTTTAGGTTTTTTTTTTTTTTTTTGGGGGGAGGGTGGGGTAAATTAACCATACTATAATTTTTTTAATGTATATAATATATCAAATATAAAATATATATTTAATATAAATCGATCGACTATTGCGGTTTTTGTCGGTTTTTATAACCCCACTACAAGCTATGTTGATCCCGTCAAATTTTCAATAATTTGTTTCAACTGCAATGTCCAATGTTGTTTGCGGTCGCATTTGATGATCAATTCCAAACCAATTTGATTGGTTTCTTGTTTTGATGAACCCTCCTAACTGAGGAGGTTAATAATAAGAAGCTTGTGATTGTTGGTGGTGGTGTTGGTAGTGAAAACAATGGTATATGGTGATGGTGACAAATGGTGGACTTGGAGATGGGGCTAGAGGCCGAACTATGTAAATGATGAAAAATTGGTGTGACTAGTAAAACATGAGTAATATATTAAATGCTTAATTGTGGGTCATTCGTGATCTCTAATTAGCTCAACTGTTAAAATATTTTATCGTCGAATAAGAGATCTATCAAAAAAATATTGTGCATTCTAATTAAAAAGAGTCGCAAATTTGATGAAAGTCGTAATTTTCTATCGAGCCAATTGTTAGACATTGCAGAATTGCAAGTGATATAATCTTGAAGAATTTTGTGGTCTTTTTTTGAGAAATTATTCCTTAAACATAATGTATTGTATCTGATGATGGAGGATTCAGTTGGTTGAACACTTCGGCTTCGGTGGGCTACGGCGTTAGCGGAGGCCTGTAAAAAGAAAAACGATCAAAGGGAGACTGGGGTGGACCGGCCAAATACCCTCCGATGGCAAAGTTAGTATCTTCTCTCGGATGGAGTTTTTTTTAACCTTTTTGGAGTAAAAGTCTCAGTATATCATACCTTTGCATGGTTCAGGCCGGTCCTTATATAGGGTACTTCGGGGCGGTTATTGGTCCAAATAACTTTCCCCAGATTCTTGGAATCCGGTCCTCAACTGCCATTGAAACCATAACCGTCGTTGGAAGTTACATACTTGGGAGGAATTAGTGGCGATAAACACGGGTTGGTTAATCATTCTAGAAATTGCAAGTGTTGTGTGGTCGTCCATGCGTGATGCCTATGGACGACCCTTTGTCCCATCGTTTGGTCGTCCATGCTCTTCGTTCATGGACGACTCCTTTGGCTTGATTATGGGGTTTACCCAATAAGTCAGTTTAAATCAAGGAAGAGAGGTCTGGACGAATAAAAGATGGTCTGGTCGTTTGGCTAACCGTTCATGATGGACGACCAACCTGGACGAACCATAGATGTAGTTTTTGCTATCCCATAAGATGCCCCCTTGTCCAGGGTGTCGTCCAAGGATATTATAGGGATTTTATCCCCTTTCTACTGCCACGTGTCATTTTTTAATTCGTTGGGCAATCAAATCGATTACGTTTCCCCACGCGATTGCCACGTGTCATTTTCTTAGTAGATGGTGTCGTTTCGCTGACCCTACTCCTGGGCCCTATAAATAGGCGCATTCTCTTTCTTACCCTTCACCTCTCTCATAAACTTCCTTCTGCTATCTCGTCCAAGGTTCTCGTTTAGTATTCGTCCTAGTTCTCAGGTACTTCCTCTTCCCTTTAGGTTTTCTTTTTGATCTACTTTAGTTATGTCTTCGTCTAGTAGTACACAGAGGGAAATAGACGAGTATCAGGACGTCTCATCTGGAAGTAACGAGAGTGGTGAGGGTAGCACTAGTTTTAGTAGCAGTTCCTCGGACGAGCAATATTCGTCCGGGGTTCCAGGCGTTTCCTTAGAAGAATTTCAAGAGATACAATGTAGGATGGCCTCTAGAACTGAAGCTAGTTCGTCCAGAGCGCCACCCAGCCCTTCTCAGGACGAGGAGGAGGACGAGGAAAACATAATATATAGCTGTGCACCTGAAGTAGCGTCCACCTTAGACGCTCCTAAGTTAAAAACCTTAGTAGATAGATACCAAATTCCTATCGAGTTTGAACCTCGTCTGCCCAGGGAAGGAGAGTGGTGTTGTTCACCTTCTTCTGGTTTGGGAGTATATTCGTCTTATCTTTTAGCTGGTTTTAGGTTTCCCCTAAATTCATTTTGTAGAGATCTCCTTCATAGGTTAGGTGTTGGTCCTAACCAACTTAATCCCAATGGTTGGAGGACGATAGTTGCTATGCAAGTGTTATGGCGTGAGGCGCTGGAAGGGGATCGTCCTATAACAGTAGACGAGTTCCTCTACTGCTATAAGCCCTCAGAAATAAAACAATCAGCTGGTTTTTACCAGTTCTCGTCCAGAGGCTCTCACTATAGTTTAATAAAAGGCCGTAGCTCGTCTGATAGGCTCTGGAAGCAAGAGTTTTTTATCATTTCTGGAAACTGGGCTGGGGACCCAACAGATGTTAGTAATGCCCCCTTCCCTCCTTTTACCAGCCCCATAGGTCGCCTTCGTCCTGAGGGTATGTTTTCTTTCCATGTTATTTATTTTATTCCTTGCACTTTTTCTAACTTTCAATCGTCTAACCACCATTCTTTTATTGGTGCAGCTGTTACTCGTCCACGTTTGGACAGGTCTTACTTGGATCGAATCGACCACGTACGTGCCTTCCCTAGAAGGACTTTCCACGACTTAGTAAGTTTCAGTAGTTTGGCTACGTGGGGACTTGGCCCAGAACCTACCCCTGAAAATTTAAGTCACGAGGAGACCACTCGACGAAGTAAGTGTCGTCTGTCCCTCAATACTTCTTTCTATTCTTTCTTTCTCTTTCTTTCTCAACTGATTTTCCTCGTCACAGGAATAATGACAATGAGAGAAAATAAAGACAAAACAGTAACTAGTGGGGACGAGGGCGCTCCTGTGCCTCCTGTCGTCCAGAAGACTGCCGTCCAGGCTGGGAAGAGAAAATCTAAGATTTCAAGTGCTGTGGACCTGGACAACCTTCCCAATCGTCGAGGCTCCAAAAAACCAAAGACCGTTCAGACTTCCCTTCCCAAGGTCCCCAAATTTTCTTCTCCGACGATGAATCTGGACGACCCTCCTGCCGACGTGGAGCCCGTCCAGATAATTCATCCTGTTCAGACTGACCCTACTCCCCCTCCAACTAAGACTCCTCGCAAGTCTCATCCGTCAAAGCAATCAGATCGTCCCTCTAACTTGATATTGGACGAAGAGTATGCATGGAGGACGTTCAAAGGGATCGTCACTGACAATGAAGTTAAGCAATGCTACAACATGTCAGTGAAGGAATTTGAGCGTTCTGGCATCCATGACCTCTTCAAGGTATGACTTTAGTTCGTCCTTGTGTACTTTTTCTTGTCTTTTTGGAGCCCGTCCAGATAATTCATCCTGTTCAGACTAACCCTACTCCCCCTCCAACTAAGACTCCTCGCAAGTCTCATCTGTCAGAGTAATCAGATCGTCCCTCTAACTTGATATTGGACGAAGAGTAGGCATGGAGGACGTTCAAAGGGATCGTCACTGACAATGAAGTTAAGCAATGCTACAACATGTCAGTGAAGGAATTTGAGCGTTCTGGCATCCATGACCTCTTCAAGGTATGACTTTAGTTCGTCCTTGTGTACTTTTTCTTGTCTTTTTCTCTCTTTTTTTTTTTTTGAACTCTCCTTTGTCCATGAACAGGCTATGTCAAAGTTTTATACAGCGACGCGCCAGGCCAAGGAACTTGCTGAGGAGGCCAAGACGGCAAGAGAGAAGGCTAAAGAGTTGACTAATGAAAATTTGTTGAAGAAGGGAGAGGTGATTAGGCTGACTGATGAAGTCAACCGTTTGCTAGCATGTGAGACGAAATTAAAGGAAGAGGTGGAAGAACGCAAAGCAGATGGTGTCGAGAAGGACACTCGTATTGCTTACTTGGAGGGAGAAGTTTCAGGGTTTGCTTCGTCCTTGGAGAAAGCTCGCGAGGAAGCCATTTTAGCCTTCAAGAAGTCTGACGAGCTTAAGAGTCGTCCAGATAGTCACTATGCTGCTGGCTATGAAGACTTCCGTGCTGATGCCAAGGAAGCCTTCCCTGATTTAAACTTTGACTCCTTCAAGCTTCCTCTTGCTACAGAAAGTTCTTTGCTAGCGACGAGTTCTGAGGACGTCAACGTGGTGGAGGACGCCAATAACAAGGTGACACAAGACGATCCAAAGAGTGCTCCCAGTGGTGAATCCAAGTGACTTCATTTTCCTTTAGAACGTTTATATTTTAATTTTATTTGGAGGTGCCCAGTGTTTTGGGATTTTGCTTATTTCTTTTAAAGTTTATTCAAACACAATTTCCTCGTCCAAGTATATGGACGAGCTGTTATGGATAAGCACTACTCAAGGGTTTTTGGACGGTGGTCGTCTACCCTTTAAATTTTATAAATGTATGAATGCTTTTCTTTCATTGTTCGTTGTGTGAATATTCCTTCAGTTTTGTGAACAAACTTCATTCATGTCGTCCATACCATTCTTGTGGTTGTGGGACTAGGTTTTATCTCGTCTTGAAACATATGGACGAGTTCCTTCATGTATATGAATGATGTCTTTTTGCCAAATTTAATTTGTTGCTCAAACTTAGGACGATTATTTATTCGTCCTTAATAAAATTTTCCCAACAAATTCTCGTCCATGGGCTGGATTGTTATGTTGGTTAGATTCGTCTAAAATTTTCCCAACAAATTCTCGTCCATGGGCTGGATTGTTGTTGGTTAGATTCGTCTATGGGCTTGTGGTGTTTTAGCACGCACATTGTTCGTCCATGGTATAGACAATTACACTTCAGGTTTGTCTCGTCTTGAGCTTAGACGGACATACCTTTATTTTTCTTGCTTTATCCTTATCTAAAGGAAAGCTTTTAGACGATACTTCCTTGCGTCCAAGGATTTTACTCGTCTTTGGCTTTTCGCCTTCCGTGGATCATTTTGAATCATAGAAAATGAAGGATTCCCATACAATCATACATATATTCAAAACACATCATATATATATTCAGAAATCCATACTATGTAATCATTCGTCCACAATCATGGCACATGCTTAAGAGCTTGTGCTTTTAGGGAATTAAAAATACATAATACAACATAGCTTCGTCCATGAGTAGCATAAAATACTTATTTACTTAAAACACAATAATAATAAGAAAGTACTGGAAAATATTAAACACATTACTTCAAACGTCCAAGGGTCTCGTCCATCTCATGGCTCGTCCGTGATCACCCTTCATTGATAGTACCTCCTTAGGTGTTCAACGTTCCACGGGTGCTCTAACTTCCTTCCGTCCAGGGCTTCCAAATAGTAGGATCCTTGCCTCTTGCAGTTGATTACCCTATAAGGTCCTTCCTAGTTTGGTCCCAGCTTCCCATGGGCCGGATTCTTGGTGGCCAAAGAAACCCTTTTAAGGACGAGATCCCCAATGCTGAAGCGCCTGGGTTTCACCATAGCGTCATGCTGCTTCGCCATGAGATTCTTGTACCTTGCTGTTCTTTGCTCCGCGTCCATTCTTACCTCGTCTATGAGATCGAGGTTAAGACGAAGCTGTTCGTTGTTTTCCTCATCTTGATACTTCATCACCCTATGGCTGGCCATATGCACTTCTGCAGGTATGACTGCTTCGCTCCCGTAAGCCAGTTTGAAAGGAGTCTCTCCTGTGGGAGTCCTCGTTGTTGTTCTGTAAGCCCACAAAACACCTGGTAATTCATCCGGCCATACTCCCTTTGCCCCTTCAAGCCGAGTCTTGATGATTTTCAACAAGGATCGGTTTGCTACTTCTGCTTGTCCGTTAGCTTGTGGGTGGGAGGGTGAGGAATAATGATTCTTGATTCCAAGCTGTTCACAAAATTCTCTGAAGGGGGTGTTGTCAAACTGTCGTCCATTGTCAGATACTAGTACTCTTGGTACTCCAAACCTGCATACAATGCTCTTCCAGACAAAATTTTTGACATTTTGTTGTGTAATTTTCACTAAGGGTTCAGCTTCCACCCATTTAGTGAAATAATCTATCCCCACTACCAAGAACTTCATCTGTCTGGTTCCAGTTGGAAAGGGGCCCAAAATATCCAAACCCCACTGTGCAAAAGGCCACGGGGCCATCATTGGGGTGAGGTATTCTGAAGGCTGTCTAGGGATATTACTGAAACGTTGACATTGGTCACATACCTTAACATATGCCTTAGCATCAGCTTGGACGGTTGGCCAATAGTACCCTGCACGAATGACCTTGTGGACGAGTGATCTGGCTCCTGAGTGATTACCACATGCTCCTTCATGAACTTCCCTCAATACGTAATTCGCTTCGTCTGGAGCTAAGCACCTCAGGTATGGTTGTGAAAAACCTCTTTTGTATAACACTTCGTCCATAAGGATGTATTTGGCTGATTTAACTCTGAGCTTCCTGGCTTCGTCTTTCCCCGCTGGAAGCCTTCCGTCCTTCAGGTATGAGACTATCGGGGTCATCCAATTCTCCTCACCTTCTATCTGCAACATTTCTGGAAGGTCTATGCTCGGCATGTATCGTATTTCATCCAACTTGTCCAATGCTTCATTAGCGGAGGCTTCCTTCGCAAGAGTGTCCGCTTCCATGTTCTCTTCCCTCGGGATTTGAACGAAATTAGCTTCTCTGAACTTCTTCACAAGGCGTAACACCCTCTTCAAATATCTCTTCATTCTATCTTCCTTGGCTTCACATGTTCCATTTACTTGGCCTATGACCAACTGTGAGTCTCCCAGGACGAGTACCGAGTCTGCCTCCACAGATTTAGCTAACTCCAACCCTTTAAGAAGGGCTTCATATTCTGCTTCATTGTTAGTTGTTTGATACTGCAAGCGAACCTTGTGATTCAATTTATCTCCTTCTGGTGATTGCAAAACCACTCCTATACCTCCTGCATACAGTGTAGATGATCCATCTACATGGACGACCCATTTTTTATTGTCTTCTTTGTCATCTAAGTCCTCATAACTTGGAGTGAACTCTGCAATGAAATCGGCCAGGGCTTGAGCTTTTACTGCATTCCTCGGTTGGTACCGAATATCAAACTCACCGAGCTCAACTGCCCATTGAATTAGTCGTCCTGCAGCTTCAAGTTTATTCATTGCCTTCTTGAGCGGATGATCCGTCATGACATTGATGACATGACCTTGGAAGTAATGTCTTAACTTCCTAGAAGCTGTTATTAGTGCGAAGGCTAACTTCTCTATCAATGGGTACCTTCCTTCTGCCCCTCTTAGTGCCCGGCTAGTGTAATACACAGGCTTCTGCACCTTTTCTTCCTCCCTGATCAAGGCTGAACTCACGGCATGTGGGGACACTGCTAAGTATAAATATAGTTCTTCTCCTAGCACGGACGGACTTAGCAATGGGGCCGTGGTAAGATAGTGCTTTAGGTCCTGGAAGGCCCTTTGACACTCGTCCGTCTATTCAAATGCCTTCCTGAGAATTTTGAAAAAGGGTAAACACTTGTCAGTGGCTTTCGAGACAAACCTGTTCAGAGCTGCAACTCGTCCGGTTAAGGATTGGACTTCCTTGATGTTCTTCGGTGGCTCTATGTTCAATATGGCTTGGATCTTGTCTGGATTTGCCTCCAATTCCTCTCTCTGAAACCATGAATCCTAGAAACTTTCCTGAAGATACTCCGAATGCACATTTACTTGAGTTCAGCTTCATCTTGTACCGCCTAAGTGTTTCAAAGGTTTCCCGAAGATCGTCCAAGTGGCTTCCCTCGTCTAAGCTCTTCACAAGCATGTCGTCCACGTACACCTTCACATTCCGTCCTATTTGTGGACGAAACATGTGGTTCACCAACCTTTGATAAGTTGCCCCTGCGTTCTTCAGACCGAAAGGCATCACCTTGTAACAAAACAAACCTTGACTGGTAATAAAAGATGTCTTTTCCTGGTCTGCCTCGTCCATCTTTATCTGATTATATCCTGAGAAGACGTCCATGAAGCTCAACATTTGATGGCCGGCTGTAGAATCAACTAGTTGATCAATATGGGGCAAAGGATAACTATCCTTAAGGCAAGCCTTGTTCAACTCAGTGAAGTCGACGCACATCCTCCACTTGCCATTTGCCTTCTTCACCATCACTACATTTGCCAACCAATCCGGGTAATAGACTTCCCGGATAAACTGTGCTGTGGTCAGTTTTTGAACCTCTTCCTTGATAGCCTTCTCTCGTTCAGGGGCAAACACCCTCTTCTTTTGACGAATAGGCTTAGAAGAGGGGGACACGTTCAGTCGATGAGTGATTACACTTGGATCAATGCCAGGCATGTCGTCATGACTCCATGCAAAAACATCGACATTCTTCTTTAGAAACTGGACGAGGCCTTCTTTCGTCTTCTCCTTCATACTTGTTCCAATTCTAGTGAATTTCTCAGGGTCATTTTCTTGTAATAAAACATCTTCCAATACTTCAATCGGTTCTGCAACAATCTTTCTTTCTTCTATATTCATAGTCTGCATCTGCTCGTCCATAGCCAACATAGCTAGATAACACTCCCTGGCTGCTAACTGATCTCCTTGTGCTTGTCCAATTCCGCACTCCGTAGGGAATTTGACTGATAGATGGTAGGTAGATGTTACCGCCTTCCAACTGTTCAAGGTCGGTCTTCCAATGATGGCATTATATGAGGATGAACAATCCACCACAAGGAAATTTACTTCCTTAGTTATCTGCTGCGGGTATGACCCTACCACTACAGGCAAGGTAATGGTACCTACGGGCTGCACTTTCATTCCTCCAAATCCGATCAGTGGTGAGCATGCTGGACGAAGCTGATCTCGTCCAACCTTCATCTGCTGGAAGGCAGGATAATACAATATATTTGCTGAACTTCCATTATCCACCAACACCCTCCTAGTTCTGTAATATGCTATCAGTAGGGTAATGACAATTGCATCGTCATGTGGATGATGAATTCTTTCAGTTTCTTCATCTGTGAAAGAAATGGTTGGCTCGTCCATCTCCCTCGTCCTTGGGGATCGTCCAGAGAGTTGGACATTTTGTACCACTTTAAGATACGTCTTCTTTGATCTAGAGGATTGTCCTTCAGAAGTCCCTCCAATGATAACCCTTATTTCTCCCAGTGGGGGCTGTGATGACTCTTCCATCTTTGCTTTCAATTTCTCGTCTTTATAATCCCTTCCAACAAAGTGCCTCAATTTCCCTTGTCTAATGAGGTTCTCGATCTGCTGCTTCAGGTCAAAACACTCGTCCGTGTCATGCCCATGATCCCTATGGAAGCGACAATATTTATTCTTATTGCGCTTGTTAGGATCTCCCTTCATCTTCTCTGGCCACTTCAAGGAAGGATCATCCTTGATTTGCATGAGCACTTGATCGAGTGGGGCATTCAAGGGTGTGTAATTCTGATTCCTTGCTGATGGGCCTGCCTTCCTGTTATCCCTGTCTCGATCCTTCTTGTCTTCCGTTCGTCCCTTCTTTGGACGAAGCCCTTGATCAGGATGACGTGGGGGGTTGACTTCCATTCTCTCAGCTCTCTTCCTCTTCTTAGCTATGATGGCGTCTTCTGCATTCATAAAGTTTTGGGCTGAGTGGACGAGTTCAGCCATGGATTGGGGCTCTTTTTCATACAGCTTGTGAATGAATAAGTCTGAGTTAACCCCATTGTGGAAGGCTGCCAATAGTAGTTTGTCGTCCACCTCGTCTACTGTCAGGGCTTCCCTGTTGAAGCGCGTGATGAAGGAACGCAGGCTTTCATTCTCTCCTTGCTCAATGGTCAGCAAACTGGACGAGGAACGTTTGTGTCTCTGTCCCCCAATGAAATTATTGACAAATAATTTGCTTAACTCCTCAAAAGAACTTACAGAATTCGGGGGTATTTTGCTGAACCAAACTCGCGCTGGTCCCTTAAGGGTGGTAGGGAAGGCTCTGCACATAATCTCGTCTGGAACCCCTTGGAGATGCATTGTGGTCTTGAAAGTAGCGATGTGATCAAAAGGATCACGCGCTCCATCATATGAATCCAGGGAAAGCATTTTGAACTTCGGCGGCAAGGGATGCCCGTTGATGGAAGCCATGAATGGGGAATCTATTCGATGAACCAAATCCTCTACGGGATTTGCCCTTCTCATGTTCTCCTTCATCTCGTCCATAACCTTCCTCATCTGATCCATTTCCTTCTCCAAATGTGGCACCCTTCGCGAAGTGGTGCCTCTTGATTGAGTCTCGGGCTCAGCGTGTCCCCCTCTGTCTTCTTGACTCTGGGATTGCCTCTCAGCATGTTCTTCACGGCGCTGCCTCTCCATTTCCCTAGTCAACTCTTGATTCTGGCGAGTTAACTCCGCCATAGCGGCCGCCATGGATTGCATCTGTTGGATGGAAGGCGACTGCATGACAGGCGCTGATTGGCAATCGCGATGGGGGTTGCTTGAAGCGTCTCTGCTTCCCTGATGGCCTGGGCTTGTAGCCCTCGACCTAGTCCGAACCATTCAACCTTTTGTCCCAAAAAGCCAAATCGTAAAAACAATTTACGCCTTCCCACAGACGGCGCCAACTGATGATGGAGGATTCAGTTGGTTGAACACTTCGGCTTCGGTGGGCTACGGCGTTAGCGGAGGCCTGTAAAAAGAAAAACGATCAAAGGGAGACCGGGGTGGACCGGCCAAATACCCTCCAATGGCAAAGTTAGTATCTTCTCTCGGATGGAGTTTTTTTTAACCTTTTTGGAGTAAAAGTCTCAGTATATCATACCTTTGCATGGTTCAGGCCGGTCCTTATATAGGGTACTTCGGGGCGGTTATTGGTCCAAATAACTTTCCCCAGATTCTTGGAATCCGGTCCTCAACTGCCATTGAAACCATAACCGTCGTTGGAAGTTACATACTTGGGAGGAATTAGTGGCGATAAACACGGGTTGGTTAATCATTCCAAAAATTGCAAGTGTTGTGTGGTCGTCCATGCGTGATGCCTATGGACGACCCTTTGTCCCGTCGTTTGGTCGTCCATGCTCTTCGTTCATGGACGACTCCTTCGGCTTGATTATGGGGTTTACCCAATAAGTTAGTTTAAATCAAGGAAGAGAGGTCTGGACGAATAAAAGATGGTCTGGTCGTTTGGCTAACCGTTCATGATGGACGACCAACCTGGACGAACCATAGATGTAGTTTTTGCTATCCCATCAGTATCTTTCTCTCACATAAAATGCAGTCCCCTATATAAGAACCACATGTAGGGTCTACCTTTACATGAGAAGATAGTTTAGTACATCAAAATGCATTGAATAATTTCACAAGTTTTTGAGGTAAATTTATTATATTGTAAATTATTTTTTGCCACGTCATTGACATTTAAACAAATATTAATTATCATTATTTGGTATGTAATTTTTAGTTATTATCCTACCGTAAGTTTCAACCACTCATATAATAATGAATATTATGACTTTAGTAATTTTATAGTGTCTTCTAAAAAAAAAAACCAATAGTAATTTTATAGTGGAGTTATGCAAAGAATATATAGGGATCAAATGCATCCTTGATATACTACTAAAATAATCTTATAAAATTTTAAACCAATTTTCAATATTTTTGTATATTAGACCTTTTTTTTAATATATATATATAATTTGAACTTAAGACATTAATTGATTTTTTACGTAACTAGATATATAGGATTCAAACTTAGGTCGCTAACTAAAAATTTTAGTAATTCTAATACAACATCATATCGTTTATTCCTTTTCTTAATGAAATATTTAGATATGTCATAAAGTAAAAATTTTGCACAATGTTTAAACTTCTGACCAATGGCGAATGGAGGGGTGGGGGTTGGCCCTAGGCTCTTGAAAATTACCCCCCTCTTTTATATGTGTATGTATATTATATATATATATATATATAAAATTTTATATGAATTATTAATGCATCATTTTTCCTCTTATTACTTTTATACCATATTATATATGTAAATCTCTTTAATAGGAGTCTATATATTTTCCAAAAAAAAAAAAAACTTATTTTTTTTTCATTTATAAAGTTACCACTACGTTTTTATTTTTATTTTTATTTTTTGAAGAAATGACTATTTATGGATTTCATTGTTAGGAGTTAATTATCCTTATTGTATTTGTCATCTTTGAAAAAATAAGGTTTTCTATAAGCTTTTATTATTTTATATTGACTTGTATATGTTTAGACATGTAAATTGTCATATATTGACATCTCTTTGAGAGATTTTAAGTTTAAACATTGGTCTCCTAGAGCTTCTTTATTAAACAAAACAAAATTACAAGAAAATTCTAGAGCACAATTATTTATTCTTTGAAAAGAAATTAAGAACTAAATGACCTTTAGATCAATTGGTATCTTTTGGTCTCTCCAATGAGAAGGTCGAAGGTCCAGGGTTCAATTCCCTTTCAACATTTATATATTTTGTTGAGTTATAAATTGACCCCGGTTAAATTAACCAATTACCCAAACTAAGTTAAGTGTAGTAAAAAAAAAGTTTGACACGACAATTTAATCACGATAGGGAAACCTCTCGCAGGCAAAACCCTATCAAGTAAATTTTAAGTCATCATTTCTGAAGAATCCACTAACAAGAATAAAGGTTACAAGTACAAAAAATCTTACCATGTCCCAAAGTATCTACCTACAGTAAAATCTATTGATCTATAAGGAAGTTTAGCTCCAATATCCAATTGGATTACTTCTTGTAGAATACATCTCTTTTGCACAAATCTCTTATCCGTGACTAACACCACAACAACAACTTGATTGATGTAGCTTTTGCAATGTTCTCCAATAGTAGCTTGGTATAAAACCCTAGGTGCATAGAACATTGCAGCAACTCTTGGTTTGCGTGTGTTTCTCTATGTGTTTGATAACGATCATAAAGAAACCCTTTTAATGTTTTGGCATGCTAGTGCACATATTCCAAGATAGGCCTAGTTATTGTGGGCTGAAACAAAAATTACTATTCAGTTTTCCCCTAGCTTGATAAATCGAGAGATATTGAGTCAAGTATCAAGATTTATTTATTCTCAATAGATCAACAGGTATCGAGAGGTATCAAAGTTGCTTTTCAACTTTTCTTGAGCAATCTTGTGTCTTCAATTAATACCACTTGTTGTTATTCTTGAATACACTTATAATTAAGACTTAAGATACATGAAAAGTGCGTTTTGACTCGGATATGCCAATACATAAAAATATAATCCTTACATACTTTATTTTAAAAATTCATGAATACAAGCATATGCGTGTATCACGTGTAATGAGACTAGTCATTTATGGTAGTGAGATGCAAAATATCTAGCACTCAAATCCCTAATGCAGATTTAGTGACTGTTTTATTGACTTCTGTGGGGGAGAAAAGCCCAACCCAACTTATTGGGCCCAAGGCCCTATCCGAGGACCACTGTTCGTCCGAGGATACCAGGACACAGTCAGAGGCCCATGTGGAAGGAGAATGTCCGCAGATGAGCACGTGCACTGTCCGAGGAGATGCTCATACGTCCGAGGAGACCGGTACCCTTGGATCCGACGAGGTTTTTGTCCGGCACGTGTCAAGCGATCTGTTTGACAAGTGTTAAGGGAGAAAAGGGACTTCGGACACACAAGAAGGTGACAGGAACAGAGAAATATCAAGGAGACAGACTTCAACCACCGCATTCAATGCACTGCACCTACCCTCCTGACCGCATTTATGTGGAGAAGACCCCTGAACAGTGCATCCTCAGCTACCGCCACTCAGACAGGGCTAAAGGGGGAGTGTGATGGGACATGCACTCAAGTGGGTGCCCAGATGGTGAACAAGTGGACGGTGGAGATGTAGAAAGGCAGCACTATATAAGAGAGAAAGAGGTCTCTGATAGGGGGATCGAAAAGAAGAGAGAGAGAAGAGCATATTATTTTACTGTAGCTCCAGCATTTGTAACCTAAGTTCATCAAGGAAAATCACCTCCTCGGACGAGACATTCACCACTGTCCGAGCACATATTAATTCAAGTCTTCCTGTCATCATTGCCGTTTAATACTGTTATTTTCATTATTAGCCTAGCTTTTTCACCCACTCTCTACAAATTTATTGTTTTGGGTTCGGTGGGCTCCAAATCCACATCTTCTTGGGCTTGGGCAGCAGAATCTGACCCTACAATTGGCGCCGTCTGTGGGAAAAGCTTGTGCAAGAGTGAAATAAACAGTTGATAATGGCAGAACAAGGTGAACAACAAGCAGAATCCAGGGCATCCCAACACGTGGACCGTTTTGGCAACTTAGAGAGGAGACAAAACCGTGAGGGCAGTGTACACACTGTGCGCCTTAGCCAGAGCCAATCACAGAGCGAGAGTCACATGTCCCATGCAGAGAAGAACCGTGACTTACAACTGGAAGTGGAAAAACTAAAGAGGGAGTTGCGACACGCAAAGAGGAAGCGGGCTTCCTCGTACTCTGAAGATGATCTTGATGATGAGCAGGACGTCTCTTATCAACGTAAGTCTAAGACACCAGCTAGCGAGTCCTACACCTATGTAGAGGAGTCCCATCGTAAAAGGGAGCGTAGGAGCCCATCACGCGAGGACGTGGAGAACGATGCCATGAACAGAGCTCTAAATCAGATATCTAGATCACCCTTCACGCGCAGGATAGAGGAGGCCAGACTCCCTCGGCGCTTTAACCAGCCAACGTTCACCGTCTACAATGGTAAAACTGACCCCGTGGAGCATGTGAGTCATTTTAACCAGAGGATGGCTGTCTACTCCAGAGATGAAGCTCTGATGTGCAAGGTTTTCCCTTCCAGTCTTGGGCCCGTTGCTATGAGATGGTTTGATGGTTTGAAGGCAGGCTCCATCAACTCCTTCAAAGAGCTCACTCAGGCATTCGGCTCCCGTTTTGTTACGTACCGAAGAGTGGCCAGGCCTCTCTCTTCCCTGCTATCCTTGTCCATGCAGGAAGGCGAGTCCTTGAAGGCATATTCAGACAGATATTGGGAGATGTTCAATGAGGTGGAGGGCAACAACGATGCAATGGCCCTCAGCACGTTCAAGCTCGGCCTCCCTACCGACCACGGTTTGAGGGGATCCTTATCTGGCAAACCAGTCACAAACGTGCGTCAACTAATGGACCGCATAGAGAAGTATAAGAGGGTTGAAGAAGATCAGCAGCAGGGCAAGGGAAAGGATAAGATTATCCCTCAGGAGAGGAGAGATTCGCGGTCGGACCGGTACAATTACAATAAACCGCGGAGGGATTTTGCCGGACAATCAGGATCGACGAATCCTCAATCGGTCAACATCGTGTTCAAAGAGCCAGTGCATCAGGTCTTGGAAAAGATTAAGAATGAATCATTCTTCAGGTGGCCGAACAAGATGGTAGGAAACCCCGAGAGACGCAACCATAATCTCTACTGCCAGTACCATCAAGACCATGGGCATACAACGGAAGATTGTAGGAGTCTGTGGGATCACCTGGACCAGTTGGTCCGCGATGGTAAACTGAAACATCTTCTGCACCCCTCCAGCGGCCGAGGGCAGACAGGCTCGGGGTCACGCAGGGACGACCCCTCAAAGCCACCGCTTGGGACTATAAACGTCGTCTTCGCTGCGCCGGGGAGAACGGGATCCTGGCCTTTGAAAGTTATGTCAGTAGGCCGACCACCCGCAGGGGAGTCGAGCCGAGGACCGAAGAGAGCTAGGTCTGGTGCCCCGCTGGTTATGGGATTCTCGGACGAGGACATGATCGGCACCATCCAACCCCATGATGATGCACTAGTCATCACCCTCAGAATAGGAGGGTACGATGTAAAGAGGGTAATGGTGGACCAGGGCAGTGCCGTGGAGATAATGTACCCGGACCTCTACAAGGGCCTAGGCCTAAAACCCCAGGACCTGACGCCGTACGATTCCCCCTTATTCACCTTTGAAGGAAGGCCTGTCATCCCGAAAGGCCGGATACGCTTACCTGTGCAGTCCGGCTCCGAGGTGGTGGAGTTGGATTTTATCGTCGTGGACGCATATTCGCCCTACACGGCACTCGTAGGCAGACCTTGGATTCACGCACTTGGGGCTGTCCCCTCTACTTTGCACCAGAAGGTCAAATATCCATCAGGAGGACAGATACATGAAATCCGAGGAGACCAGTCTGTTGCTAGACAGTGCCTGGTAGCCGCCATTCAGCATGAGGCCCCGGCCGAGTCCTCGGACGGAGCTGGAAGGAATTTATAGCAACTACAGTCCCGGGGATTGCCCTTTGAAGAACCAGATGAAAGCACTCGGTGTGAGGATCTGACGAAAGTGATCATTGGAGATGATCCTGACAGGTTCTTTCAAGTCGGATCTCAGCTGCCTCTTCAAGAGAAGGAGGAGCTGATAGAGTTCCTCAAGCAAAATCTCGACGTGTTTGCCTGGAGTGCTTACGAGGCCCCAGGGGTGAACCCGGAGTTCATATGCCATCAGTTGAAGGTGAATCCACTGGTCACCCCCAAGCAGCAACCTATTCGGCGCCCATCCAAGGAGCATGCCGACGCAGTGAGGGACGAGGTGGCGAAACTCAAAGCAGCTGGGGCTATCAAAGAGGTTTTTTATCCCGAATGGTTAGCGAATACCGTGGTGGTGAAGAAGAAGAGTGGGAAGTGGCGAGTATGCGTTGACTTCACGGACCTGAATAGGGCATGCCCCAAAGACCCGTTCCCTATGCCGAAAATCGATCAGCTGGTTGATGCCACTGTCGGCCACCCTCGGATGAGCTTCCTGGACGCCTTCCAAGGCTACCACCAGATACCATTAGCCCTGGAGGACCAGAAGAAAACTGCTTTTGTCACCCCTATTGGCAACTACCACTATAAAGTGATGCCGTTCGGCCTGAAGAACGCGGGAGCTACCTACCAGAGGATGATGACGAGGATGTTCGAGCCACAGCTGGGCAAGAACATCGAGATTTACATAGATGACATGGTGGTGAAGAGCAAAGTTATAGCCGAGCATGTGAAAGACCTTGAAAGTACTTTTGAGGTTCTACGGAAATATAAGCTACGACTAAATGCCTCTAAGTGCTCGTTTGGGGTGGGATCCGGCAAGTTCTTGGGATACATGGTCACCCACAGAGGAATTGAGGTCAACCCCGACCAGATAAAGGCCATCAACAACCTCCGAGCTCCTCGGAATCCTAAGGAAGTTCAAAAACTGACTGGAATGACTGCCGCCCTCAATCGGTTCATCTCTAGATCAGCAGACAGGTGTCGGCCCTTTTTCTCTCTACTCAACAAGTGGAAGGGATTCGAATGGACTGAGGAATGTGCTTTGGCGTTCCAGCAGCTCAAGGATTATCTTTCTCGGCCACTAATCATGTCCAGTCCTGAGCCAGACGAGGTACTGTTTGCCTACATCGCTGTAGCTCCCTATGCGGTGAGCCTGGTGTTGATACGGTCGGACTCTGGTGTACAAAGGCCCGTCTATTACGTAAGCAAGTCGCTGCATGAGGCTGAGATTCGTTACTTACCACTGGAGAAGGCTATCTTAGCAGTAGTGCTTGGCACACGGAAGCTACCTCACTACTTCCAAGCCCACACGGTGATCGTTCTCACACAACTCCCATTCAAAGCCATACTCCGAAGTGCCGATTACACTGGTCGGATCGCCAAGTGGGGTACAATCTTAGGGGCTTTCGATATAAAATATATGCCCCGCACATCGGTCAAGGGACAGGTCCTCGCAGATTTGGTGGCTGAGTTCACGGAGCCCCAGCTAGAAGAGGTGAAGCCCACGTCGGGCATGGATGAAAAATCAGTTGGCATGGTCTCTCAACAGAATCCCTCCCATTGGGAAGTGTATGTCGATGGTGCGGCAAACCAAAGAGGCTCTGGAGTTGGGCTAGTATTGATATCCCCCGAGAAAATCATTATCGAGAAATCGCTAAGGTTGGACTTCTCGGCAACGAATAATGAAGCAGAGTATGAGGCCCTACTGATGGGGATGACTATGGTCCGTAGAATGGGTGGGAAGTCCGTGGAGCTGTTCTCGGACTCAAGACTGGTAGTAGGTCAAGTACAAGGCGAGTTCGAGGCAAAGGACGAAAGAATGCAGGGATACTTGGGTCGTGTTAAACACCTGCAATCAGAGTTTGAATTTTTCAGTTTGCTGCACATCCCCAGGAGTGGCAACTCACATGCTGACTCCTTGGCCACGCTTGCCACCTCTTCGGCGCAAGACCTGCCGAGAGTCATCCTCGTTGAGGACCTGCACAGTCCTACAGAGACGAAGTCAGGGGGAGTCCAGGTTCACCAGATCAGGGCCGGGCCGTGCTGGATGGACCCTTTAGTCAAATTTATCAAAGAAAATATATTGCCGGAAGAGAAGGGAGAAGCCGATAAAGTTCGGAGGAAGGCGACTAAGTTCTGGTTGTCCGAAGATCAGAAACTATACAAACGCTCCTATTCGGGACCATATTTGTTATGCGTACATCTCGAGGCGACTGAGGCACTGCTAGAAGAGCTGCACGAAGGAATTTGTGGGAGCCACACTGGAGGCAGGTCCTTGGCTCACCGAGCCCTCACCCAAGGCTATTGGTGGCCTAACATGCAGAAGGAGGCACACGAATACGTCAAAAAGTGCGATCAATGTCAGCGCTTCGCTCCAAACATTCACCAGCCAGGGGGAAACCTTAATCCACTATCTAGCCCATGGCCCTTTGCCCAGTGGGGCTTGGATATTGTGGGACCCTTCCCCAAAGCTGCAGGAAACAAGAAGTACCTCCTGGTCGGAACCGACTATTTCACCAAGTGGGTTGAAGCTGAGCCGTTAGCCAATATCAGAGACGTGGATGTGCAAAAGTTCGTGTGGAAGAACATTGTCACACGGTTTGGAGTTCCTCACACCCTCATCTCGGACAACGGTTTACAGTTCGACAGCAAGGCATTCAGGAGTTACTGCAGTGAGCTAGGAATTACGAACAGATACTCCACCCCAGCCTATCCCCAGGGTAATGGCCAAGCAGAAGCTTCCAACAAGGTCATACTGAACGGCTTAAAGAAGAGGCTAGATGATGCAAAGGGCAAATGGGTAGAAGAGTTGCCACATGTGCTTTGGGCTTACAGAACTACGCCCCGCAGGTCCACTGGAGAGACCCCCTTCTCGATGACCTATGGGGCTGAAGCCGTCATTCCTCTGGAAACAGGGTTCCCAACACTAAGAACTAGCTCCTTCAGTCCAGCCGACAACGACGGGCAGCTACAGAAGAGCTTAGACTTGATTGAGGAAAGAAGGGAGAATGCAATGGTTCGACTGGCACACTACCAACAAAAGCTCAGACAAGGCTACGACGCTAACGTGAAGCTGAGGCCTCTAGAGCCCGGTGATCTGGTGCTGAGGAAAGTTGTGGGCACCGCGAAGAACCCAGCTTGGGGAAAATTAGGACCCAATTGGGAAGGACCATATCGTGTCACTTCAGGCGCTGGTATTGGAGCATATTTCTTAGAAGACTTGGATAGTCATGTAATCCCTCGCCCTTGGAATGTAAATAACCTCAAGAGGTACTTCTATTAATCAAGTCTTCTCTTCAATTGATATACCAATTCGCTGCGTAAGGTTTTCTCTCAAGTGTTTAAACTTAAATCCGATCATGCCTGTAGTCCTCGGACCAGATGATTAGGGTTAGTTAGCACTCCTTCATCGTTTTCTCTCAAGTGTTTAAACTTAAATCCAATCATGCCTGTAGTCCTCGGACCAGATGATTAGGGTTAGTTAACACTCATTCGCCACCAGCTTAAGTGTTTAAACTTAAATCCAATCATGCCTGTAGTTCTCGGACCAGATGATTAGGGTTAGTTAACACCGTTAGCTCAAGTGTTTAAACTTAAATCCAATCATGCCTGTAGTCCTCGGACCAGATGATTTGGGTTAGTTAGCACTCAGTTACAGTTCTATAGTGTTTAAACTTAAATCCAATCATGCCTGTAGTCCTCGGACCAGATGATTTGGGTTAGTTAGCACTCGGTTACAGTTCTATAGTGTTTAAACTTAAATCCAATCATGCCTGTAGTCCTCGGACCAGATGATTTGGGTTAGTTAGCACTCGGTTACAGTTCTATAGTGTTTAAACTTAAATCCAATCATGCCTGTAGTCCTCGGGCCAGATGATTTGGGTTAGTTAGCACTCAGTTACAGTTCTGTAGTGTTTAAACTTAAATCCAATCATGCCTGTAGTCCTCGGACCAGATGATTTGGGTTAGTTAGCACTCAGTTGCGGTCCTAGTGTTTAAACTTAAATCCAGTCATGCCTGTAGTCCTCGGACCAGATGACTAGGGTTAGTTAACACTCCGGTGCGGTTCGCGTTTATACTTAAATCCAGTCATGCTTGCAGTCCTCGGACCAGATGACTAGGGTTAGTTAACACTCGAGTACATTCGAATTCTATAATTAACCGACAGGTTAGTCAATACCCCCACGCGGCCGGTGTCACAGGGGCTTAGTGCTAAAACTCCTAATCGCGTTTAAATTATTTCTAATTTATAAATGCTTCCCCTAGTTGTGTTTAGTTTGAAGCCGAGGAATAATAACATATGTTTAACTTGAAAAGACATGCAAATCATCATTAACTCTTGCTAGGCCTATCCTTTTCAATATTAATTTTGGTTACTTACACCATAAGTATGATGTATCAAGCAGATTTATTTGCATTATTTGGTTATAAGTACAATGTACAGTTGTATGTGACAGTAGTAATTAGTAAGACAGGTATTTAAAACATCATAGACAAATGAAAATCTATTTCATAAATAAAAGTATGGTTTACAATTCTTCGGACAAAACAAAAGAAAGCACAGGTGCAAAAAGTAAAAGCCCTATACGTCTATTCTTTTGCTGAAGGGAGCACGGGGTCAGCAGCCTGGCCTATCCGAGCAGTTGTGTCAGGGGCTCGGTCCTTGGGCTCAGAAGGAATTTTCTCTTCGCCTGACCCTTGGCCTTTCTCTTTGGCTGGTTCAGCTGGCTTGTCCTTGCCGCTTGGCTGACCAGTTTCCTTGCTTGCACCAAGAGTGAGTGGAGGAGCATGGCTGACCAAAGTTGGCTCTGAAGCCTCTGGAAGCTGGGGAACAGGAGGGAGATCAGTTCCTGGGAGCTCTCGGATATCAGGATCATAGTATACGCTCCCAGGCAGCCTCAGCTCCGAGTCGGCAGGGACTCCAGCTGCATCCAGGGCTTTGCCCCAACTTATGTTGCAGTAATCTCGGCTGACCGAGGCGAACTGCTCTAGAAGCTGGGACGTGGCCGTCTCTACCCCCAGCTGGTAAGCTGTCTTCTTTTCAGCCTCAGTCGCCTCCTGGGCCAACTGGGCTTTCTCCTCGGCATATCGGACGCTGTCTTTGGCTCTTCGGAGTTCATCCCTTAGCCCGTTTACCAGCTCCCTCTCGGTCTTCAGATTGGCCTTTGCCGCCTTTAGCAACTTACACTGGTCCTCAACCTGCTTCTCAACATTCTTTATCCCAGCGTCAAGGCTTTTCTTCTGGCTGGTCATCTCCGCGAGCTCCCCGGACAGACGGGTATAATCGTCCTTCAGTTGGCCCAGAGATTTCTCCGCCTCGTCTCGGGAGCAGAACGCCGCCTGGGTTTCAAGGCGATTCTTCTTGTCCCACTCCTCGGCTACGTAAATCTGCTGAGTGACCTGCATGATGGAAACTCTAAAGGTCAAACGCAGAAAAATGGGAGGCAAAAATCAGTGAGTCAGCTAATCGGATTGAGGTTACTTACGATGGCTAAATCCCTCTTGAGGGATCGAAAGAGCTCCGCCTGGTTGAAACGCCTGAAGGACTCCATGTCATGAGGGAGGAGAAGTGGTTGCTGCAGGGCCTCAACAACGTAGCCGGCCCTCCCTCCATCATAATTCCTGAGGGAGGTCTCCCAGAGGATTGGAGCGCCCTCCAACTCCAATTTTGGAGACCAAATCCGCGGTCCCCCCCCTCCTCGGCGCACCTCTGCCACTGTGCCCTCGTCTCGGCTTTCAGTAGACGGAGCCCTGTGACTTCGGTTGTCCTGTGCCACCTTTTGCTGCTTGGCCCCCTTGGTTGGTGGCACCTGTTTTTCCTCAACCTCAGTGTGGGGTCTTTTCTTCTGCAGTTTTAGCATGGGTTTCAAGCTTGGGTCAGGGATCTGGGTAGGCGCCGGAGGAAGTGTCACCAGCGTCTTAGATGTCCCGGCATCTTTCGGGTCGGACTTTTTGCCTCTACCCTTCATCAAATTCCTCAGATCCATATCGTCGTCCGAGGAGTCTTCTAAATGAGTGGCTAACAAGTTAAGTTGGGCGCCTGACTGCTCGCAGGCTTCTTCCTCAGCGTCTGAGATCTCTACCACCTGGTTTACCCTTGAAGCTTCTCCCTCAAACCGAAATTCGTCTATTTGTTCTTCAAGCGAGGAAGTGGAAGAGCCAGCCCCCTCACCTTCAATCTCTTGTCCGAGGGGAACTTGCTGGAGTGGTTGGATAAGGGGAGGCGCAGCCCGAGGAATTGGACGGGGTACAGGCTCAAGATCGTCTGGCGCCAAGAAACCCTTCCGACCAACGTTGATACGCGCAAGGCGATGATCTCCTTGGACGATTGCGTTGCCGACCGGTTGAAAACCCTTTGACTTCGCTTTATATCCAAGAATAAGGGGAGCAGATCGTAGTTGCCCGTCCTCGCTCACGAAGATCTCCGACCTTAAAAGGTAGTTGAGGGCAACGATATTCGTTAGGCTGAGCCGAGGAGAAACTTGGTTCTTATCTGTTGCAAGTAAAAAGATAAAATGGTTAGAAACTCAGAAATAGAGACTGAAGAGAAATCAAAGACAGTTAAGAGACGGGAGCCCTAAGCCTATGGTCGTTGCGCCTAAATCTACATGTCACACCTGGCTTCCCAGGCTTGGTTAGGCAACCAGGGCCGTTGCGCCAGGCGCCCGAGACGATCACATAGTCGTCTTTCATCCCTTTGTTGGATTTGGGAAGGCAAGAAATGAGCCTGACAACATCCGACCGGGATTTTAAGTAGTACCCAGCATCTTGCTGGCTATGGCATTCGTACATATGTACCACGTCAAGCCAGGTGAGTCCCAACCCCAAATGGCGCTCAAGGTCCTCAATCGCTCCTAGGATCCTAAACATGTTGGGCGCGCACTGCCAGGGAGTAAGCCTATGGTTCCGAAGGTAACTGGCGGTGATGGGGCCCATGGGGATTGTCATTCCCCCTTCTTTGAAGGCGATGAGGGGGATAACCACCTCTCCCGTCTGCCGGTGTGTTAGTATTTTTTCTGGGGGGCAATACCTCACACCCACGTTAGGGGGTATGCGGTACGCGGTCCTAAACGCCTCTATTTGCTCAGGGCTATCCATCATGTACTCGAGTTTCCCCATGGTGCTTAAGTGAAACGGTTGGCCGAAGAGAAAGCTAAAAGATTCGGTGGGCGATGACTTACAAGGGCCAGACCGGAGAAGCGACTGCAGGCTCGTAGGAGGACTCGTGAGGATTCTGAGTAAGATTGGCACCGGCGACTGAAAGATTCGGACGGAGAGATTTGGACGGAGTGAGGCGTCTGTTCTTGCTGGAGCGTCTGGAGATTTGCAAAGTGAGGAAGAAATGATTTCCTCTGAAAGCTTTATACGGGGTCAAGCGAAGGGTCAGGGGCACTCCCGCCCAAATCCTGAAGAAAAACCACGGCCGTTTGATCAATCAGCCACCGTTGGATGCGAAGGACGAAACGTCACCTGGTGCAGTTAATGCAGCGCCTTGGGAATAAGGAAACCGCAGCGGCATTAATGAGGCGTCTGTTCCCACGTTTACACACGTGCCAGCTCGGTTGTGCGTGTTTCCAAGCTTTTGCTCCGTGGCAAGTCAAAATCCTACTTTTTCTCCTCGGATGCGAGGAAAAAACTACAATTTTGAGGGGCTATTGTGGGGGAGAAAAGCCCAACCCAACTTATTGGGCCCAAGGCCCTATCCGAGGACCACTGTTCGTCCGAGGATACCAGGACACAGTCAGAGGCCCATGTGAAAGGAGAATGTCCGCGGATGAGCACGTGCACTGTCCGAGGAGATGCTCATACGTCCGAGGAGACCGATACCCTTGGATCCGACGGGGTTTTTGTCCGGTACGTGTCAAGCGATCTGTTTGACAAGTGTTAAGGGAGAAAAGGGACTTCGGACACACAAGAAGGTGACAGGAACAGAGAAATATCAAGGAGACAGACTTCAACCACCGCATTCAATGCACTGCACCTACCCTCCTGACCGCATTTATGTGGAGAAGACCCCTGAACAGTGCATCCTCAGCTACCGCCACTCAGACAGGGCTAAAGGGGGAGTGTGATGGGACATGCACTCAAGTGGGTGCCCAGATGGTGAACAAGTGGACGGTGGAGATGTGGAAAGGCAGTACTATATAAGAGAGAAAGAGGTCTCTGATAGGGGGATCAAAAGAAGAGAGAGAGAAGAGCATATTATTTTACTGTAGCTCCAGCATTTGTAACCTAAGTTCATCAAGGAAAATCACCTCCTCGGACGAGACATTCACCACTGTCCGAGCACATATTAATTCAAGTCTTCCTGTCATCATTGCCGTTTAATACTGTTATTTTCATTATTAGCCTAGCTTTTTCACCCACTCTCTACAAATTTATTGTTTTGAGTTCAGTGGGCTCCAAATCCACATCTTCTTGGGCTTGGGCTGCAGAATCTGACCCTACAACTTCTGTTTTTCAAAAACTGACAATTCTTACCTAACCCTAACAACTCATCATGCGTTAAGAATACTATTCATAATTTTATTTTCTAAATAAAGTGTTCTTCATGACTTATATAATTTCATATATCTCCTTGACAAATATTTGAATTAAGTTTTACGTACCTATATTATTTTAGACTAACTAGTTTAAAAGGAAGTATGCAATTGTTTTAGGCATTCAACCAAATCTACAATCTTATTGTTCAAGCTATACTTTTATGAATGTTTTACTAGTTTCAAAAGAGTAACCTCTTTTAGAAATTAGATGTTGTGCTATTGTTTAATTAATTATACCAAATTTAATTTGCGACAATCGTTCTCTTTTTTTTTTTTTCCTAGTAATAGAATAGATTTTAATCCCACAAAATTCAAATCAATGATGCGTTGAACTCTAGAGTCCAGCCCTCCACTATTAACTTTAGAAAGAAGAAAGTACATTAGATTACAAAACTATTACTTATTATATTGCTTTGATAAAACTTTTAAATTCATTTTATCAAAATAAAAGGATAATAAAGTGAATTCCAAACATGGCAAGGGTTGGTTTCACAAAGAGACCAACCAACTCGACCGAGTGCTAAATCTCATGTTATAAATATGCATCCTCTTCTTCAAGGTTTTGCGTGCAATACTCAGCTCTCTTTCTCTCTCTCTCTAACACCATGATTTATACTCTTTTGGCCCTCCTTCTTGTCTACCCTGAACATCCAGTTCCCTACCCCTGGCAGCGATGCTATGATACTGTGGTTTGTCTCTCTCTTTCTCGCTCTCTCACACACAAATGTATTAAGAAATGAATAGGCTTTTTAAGATATTCTAGCTTTTGCTTGATTTAAGATATCCTAATTGAAAGATTATTATATAAACCAATCATAAAATTTTAAGATTAAATTTTTGTTGTTGTAATTAATCGGTACTAGTTGATACTTGTGTATCGTTGAATTATATGTTCTATATGTTCTTAACATTCATACTAAATTTCATGTCAATTGGATGTTATTTATCATTTGATCCATAAACTCATCTTTGATGCATTGTTTTAAATTACAAAAACTTGAATTTAAACAATTGGTTGATGACATAGCTATTAATCTTTGATCACCTTGAAATTTTGCAAGCATGAAGAATATACAAAGATAATGTAATCTAACGATGGATTTGTCAAAATTTGCATCCAATTAAAAAATATTGAGCGATGTAACATTGCCTATAGTTACATCAGGTGTAAGTTGAACCCAACCCTACATATACTTAAGTTATGTATGCTTTTTTTTTTTCTTTTTTTTTTAATGTTTATCAACAAATAATTTAAAATCGACATATTTTATAGGCCTAAATATTAGTCTAAGTACATTAACTCAATATATTAGCTTAAATAACATGTTTTTTGAAAATATTTTTTATTGTAACCACTGAAACACTTAAAAAAATTCCGATAAACCTAGCATTTTTATCTAGTACATTTTAGAGGAGATACATTTTGATACGGTATATACTGCCAGTACCAATTTGATATTGACTTCTTGTAATTCATAGACTATTATTATATGATTTTCTCAGTTTGTTTGGCTAATAAATGTTGCAGACTGAGGTACTATTTTACAAGAACTTAGATGTTGGGACCATAGTGATCGATCTAAGGCCAGGAGGTGGTCTACTACTCACTGGCCAATCCTCGGACCGTCACCCTCTCTCTGGAGACAATCAAGATGATCAAGACTCTCTATTTCTTTTTTATACCAACTGCTTGGGCTCTCTGATTTATGTCATTGTGCCCGAACGGGTGCAACTGTGCCCATTTTGTGGACGGTTCATTGGCTAATCTCTGAGTCAATCATTTAAACATGGCCTCCTACATAATAAATAAAGAAGATGTTGGGAAATTTAGACCCCGATGGATAGAATTAACAAGTTTTAAACCCAAGTTGTTAATTAGATTTATTATGAATCAAACTTGTTAAAACAAACAAACATTAATATCATGTCAAAATCATGCAGCGGAAAAATAAATAAGACAAGATATGATGACCTAGGGAGAAACCTTCCCGAAAAGCAATCCACTATAGTAAAGAGAAGTTTCAGATCTAGTACAAAACCTTTGTCCCTAGACTCTACAATCCCCGTAGATGAACTCACAGCAAAAACCTTCTACCACTTCAGAACCTCTGAACTCTTTAATATATGAACGCCACCCTTTGATGCACGAATCTCAATACGTGACTAACCAATTGCGTGGATCCCAGTACGCGACTTAAATCACCAACTAGAAGAAGATGTTGGCTGCAAAGTTCTTCACTTCATCAACAATGAAGATCAAGAAGCACTTGGTTACAAAACCCTAAGGCGCAAAGACGCAGTAACTTCTTTCAGAGAGAATAAGGCATCGGTCACCTTTTGCATATGTTCTCCTTGTATTCTCTTATATGACGGCCTCTAAAATAAGGCTTATATAGGTCTAGGGTTGTGAGAAAAGAAACCCTACACAAATACAAAAGCCTGGCCCAAAAATCAGATCTGAAAATTCTGATTTTCGTAACCTCGATAAATATTAGGTGTCGAGGAGGTGTCGAGAAGGTGTCGAGGGGACAGAAGCTTTCTCAATCGATCGACCAGCTATTGAGAAGCTATCGAGATTGCGATAAGAATCAGCTGAAGAGCTCGACAGATAGCCAGGTGTCGAGGAGGTATCGAGCAGCTATCGAGCTTTAAAATTCAACACTTTCTCACTTGATTCTTGGACAGACTTGCATGTCTTTAACACTTGAACTTGAAACAAGGTTTCTTGAAATATTAAACACATCCTAGATCTACCCAATTACAAGTAAAGCGTGTTTTGTCAAAGGATTAGCCAACTACATAAAATATTGACATATGTTCCTAACAAGTGAACAACATATGTCCTAACAGAAGATACCTTCTTGTATTTTTTAGGGGTTTTTAATTTTCTCTCTTTTTTCCCCTTTGTCTTTGATAAGTAGTTTTGGTAATTGAAGAGGCCTTACAATTATGAACCATGATCGAAGTTGTCTAAGTATTTTGTAATGCAATTTTTTGGTTCTATTCTCATTTTCATATGTTTTCCATGCAAATTTCGTACTCTTATGATATTTAGTATATAATTTTAAATGGCAAGGATGTAAGATTAGAAATGATGACTAAATTTATTTGGATATTTTGGTAATGTAATTTGATAGGTCAATTCTAATTTTCATATGTTTTCGACGCAAATTTCATAGTTTTTTTAATAATTTCTTGTGATGAGCTCCTCTACTATTGTTTTTATTTATTTATTTATTTATTTACATACTATAGGATTCAAAATCTGCAGCATCCGCTACAAGATGATGTTGGAAAATTTTGGGATTAATCAATGGAATGAACAAATAAATGATAGATAAACAAAGGCTTATAGGCATGAATCTCTATTGTCATCAGACAATATTTGCCGTCGTTGAAAAAAAAAATTTACTGGCACGGCAAAATGGAGTTGGACCAAATTTTCACTGCAATCAATAATTTATGACTAATAATGACCAATTTGTGTTCCGCTCTTTGTCCTGGTTCGAATTCAAAGTATTGCTTTGTGACACCAAAAGGTGTGTAAGAAGGATTAGCATGGCAGTGAATGGTTTTGTGTTTTTTGGGTCTTTGCAGCCTCTTCTGATCATGACTTTTACTAATTATCTGCTTTAGATTTACCAGCAGTCCAACATAAGAGGCTGTTTGGATGCATTTTTTTGGTCACTCAATTTTCATCACTCATCACTCTAAATTCATCACTCATCACTCTAAAATACCATGTTTGTTTGGCACCATCACTCAATATTTTTCACACTATTTGTGGGCGACAGAAATTTGTAGGTCCCATTTCTGTCACCCACGGCAACTTTTTCTTTTTTTTTTTCACTGGGTTCGGTGAGTTTCCGAATGAAAAAAAAAAAAAAAAAAAAAAAAAAAACTCAGGAGTAGAACACCGAACCACTAAAAGAAGAAAGGAAAAAAAAAAAAAAAGTGAAAAGGGAGTCAAAAGGTGCGGCTGAATTTATGACAGTGAGTCCTTCATGTGTGTTTAATTACAAAAATGTCATTGAGTTATAAGAATTAGAAACTGAAAACCGCCAAAAGTTGTTTTCAGTTTCCACAACTCATAACTCAAAAAGTAGAGAATTGAGTATTGGAAACAGAGTTATGAAAATAAAGAAATTGTGCAGGCAAACGAGTATTTTGCTATAGGTCTCACCATTTTTGAGAATTGAGTTATGGAAACAGAAAATTGAGTAATGAAAACTAGTGAACCAAACAGCCTCTAAGATTTTGAATGAAAAAGAAAAATAAGCATGACAATAGAGGCACATCCTTATTCAAAAAAATTTACAATCTATGAACCAATGCTTATTATCAAAAAGAAAATAAAAAAATTACTGAAATGAGTAACGGTACTCTTTCACGCTAGAGAAAGACACAAAGGTACACAAAGTGAGAAATTCCTCAAGGAAACTGAAGAATTCAGCAATGATAGTCACTCTTCTGTCCTTCATCCACTGGTTTTACTGCTATCCCAGATACTACAAAATTGGAGATACCTTCTGAGAGATTCTTAGATGCTTTATCATAATTAACGAAACCCATAAACCAAAAATCATGCCCATCAACTGTAACAATCTGGATGTACTTTTCGGATGGATTATCCTTCATGGTTACAGTGTTGATGGTGCCAATCTTGCCCAAAGGTACAATAACCTGCTCCAGACAACATCATCAATATAACTGCAAGGAAATTACATGTTTTGTGTATGTTTACAAAATTAAATTTTGACCTTGTAATAGCTCCATGTTTCCTGGCCAGATGGTGCAGTGAATGACAAGGGTCGGTCACTGCAGAAAGCTACATGAATATTGGAAAGATAGAGAGTTCCAGCAACTGGTCCAGTTGAGGTTGAAAGATAAGAGGCAAACGACTTCTTCAGCTTCTCATTTGGATAGGTAGTGAATATCTGCTTGTAGAAAGCTTCAAACCCACCTCCTGTGATTGCTTTAGCAGTAAGGTTCATCTTTCCCCACGCAGCCTCATGTACAGATGAGTTGGTTTTAACTGTTAAACATCAACACCAATGTTAATAGAAATAGATGATAAATTAGGCATATTGTTATGCAAAATCAAGAGGTGTCATAAACGAGTGTGTTATGTCCATGACGATAGCCCCATCGCGGTACACGTGCTAATAATCATTTTCATCACGTAGTATATATAATATCGATGAGTCAATAGCAGAGATCCATTTTTCATTTAGCTAAAAAAATAAATAAATAAAAACAAGCATGAAATTTGATCATACGGTTGTGCCAGATGTTGTGGGCCATGGTTTCAGCCTTGTGGCTCCAAGAGTTGAACTTATGGAGAATGGATTCCATTGGGCTGTTGCTTGACTTTTCAATTGGGTCGAACTGGAGGTAAGGGTGATGGAGGTTGTGAGCTTCATCACCAGCACCCCATAAAGCTGCTTTCTTGTTGTCTGGGTGACATGTGGGAATAGCAGGTTGCCCCATGACATGAGTACCCCATTTCTCTGCATTTTCATGATCACGCGGTTGTGGAGATGAGGATGATGGAGCTAATTCATGAGGCTGTGCATCTTGTTTTTTTGGAGATGAGGATGATGATGGATCTAATTCATGAGGCTGTGTATCTTGCTTTTTTTGAGATGGGGATGATGATTCTTCTTCGTGAAAAGGATTTGTTTCAGGTACTGTGGATAAGGTGGGGTATAGAGGTCGTGATTCGGCGTTGTTGTTGTTCATCTTTATCAAAGCTAAAGAATAATAATACAAACTAATCCAATTTGTGGGAATTTCTGGTGTGAGTATTGGATTTGGAAGTGATATATATTGCTATAGCATTTGGATCTGACCGCCATTTATAGCAGACGAAAAAGGATTGAGGGGTGTGCTGTGTCATGACTCATGACTCATGGGGTTCTTCTGCCTTTTCTAGAAGTACAATTAAATTAACAACGGGATTGGATACCAAGAATGACTTTGGGGCGTTTGAATGCGAAAAGTTTGACTTCAAAATGGAACTACACGGTTGCTTAACCGTGTCTTTCCATGATTATTTAATTTTATTTATTTATTTTCTTTTCTTTAGTCTTGTTAGATCAGATGTTATCATTTGATTTGCCTAAAATTCTGGATTTCCCTTCTGTACGAATTCAATTTCAGCCAGCGAGGTTTATGGTGTGCTCTCTTATTCTCTTTCTGGAAATGACTGTAAACTATCGAAATATCATAAATGCATTTTTCATCCTCTCACATGAATAGTAGGTCTCACTAATTAAATTCATGATGAGACCCACCATTCATGTGAGAAGAGAGATTACACATTTATAATATTCCGAAAATACCTAATAATTTTCTTTCTCTTTAATTTAACATTCTTCTCTTATCTTATCAAAAAAAACATTCTTATGAAAAATGGGCCTTTTTTTTAAGTATTTTTAGAAAAATTATCTTATTTTTCTATATTTGATATAGACCTTAGAAATTAGTTAGAAAATTATCTTTTTGACTTTCCTTATTTAGTTTGGTATGAGATAAATTTGTTTTTCAAAAAATTTTAGCAGAAAATACTTTCTAAAAAATCAGTCATTCTTTTAATAGGTTTTTTATTGGCCATAAATATTTTTTTTACCCATTTTTTCTGATATTACTAAATACAAAAATATGAGGAGAATGATATTTACATCAATTTTTCCATTGAAACAAACGGAGTGGGGTCCTCTAAGTCCGTGGTGCCATTTTACAACCATAACGGACTGCCAAGAGGCTTGATTAAATTGTCAATGGGCCACTAACTTTGGGTTCTTCAAGCCTAGAAGAAGGCCCAATGCCTCAACCGCTTATCCAATGGTCAACAGGCCAATAGTTTTGGATTTTTTTTTTTCCCCTCTCTTAGAAGTTAGAAGGTTTCCTCTTTTTCTTTCAAATATAAGGACAATACTTTTATTTTTAGAAGTTTATATCCTTATTTATTGAAAATCGAAAAAATTATAATTACAATTTATAAATATAATAAAAATTAGGGTTTTGAATAACTATACATAAACAAATAATATTAAGAGACATGTCAAAAAAGGGTAATTCAAATACAAGCTCACAAACCCCAAAAAAAAAAAAAAGCACATCAAATAAATTTGTGAATAATGGGGGGGACAAATTAGGGTTATGGTTGTTAACCAATAAAATTAAAGACACTTAAGGGAATGACACTTGCCTTTGTATGACACTTGCCTTTGTGACATACATGTGGATAAGCGTATGTATGTCACACATGCTCATAAAATATTGGTTTGAAAGGGTTTTTATATAACGATGTATTTTGGAGAATGTGAATATTCTAAAATGATTTTTCGTAACAATTAAGCTAGCAAACTTATCCTGATTTTTATTTTGACCCACTACCGGTATCATATTTTTATCTACTACCAACAATTTGCCACATCAGTGGATTTGAAATTTTTTTTGTCTATAAACTCTCTTCCTGAATAGTCCTTGGACACAACTTTTGATCGATGGATATTTTTTCCAACTTCTTCATTTTCAGTTTTTTCTCGCCAAATAGTATCTAGAAGGCTATTTGGGTGGGAATAAATTTTCTTGAGGAATAGGTGACATAATTCATTTCTGAATGGATAATTGGTTGCCTAGAGGACCATTAAAAAATAAGTTTATAAGCACATTGACCGAATGAGAGTTCAACTTAAAATTATCAGGTACTTAAAATTATCAGGTATTTCTAATGGGACTAATTGGGATTTATCTTCCATATCGTTCTCCATTCCTCCTGCAATATCAAAGAATCGATTTGGGCCCTTCCTACATCTACTAGTAACCACACATGTGATGCTCAAATTTGGCCATGATGGTAAGTGCTCTGTCAAAGATGCTAATAGTTTCCTTTATCAATTGATCCCCCTAATCATAATGTCCTTGGGTGGAACTGGATTTGGAAACTCAACATTCTTAATAAGTACTAATAACACCAAACGTTTCCTTTGGAAATGCTATCAAAATCTACTTCTAACCCAATTTGCATCATTTGCCAATTCGAATGTCCCATGAATCATTATCAGCTGTGCCCCAGATGTCAACAATCGAACACCACTCTTCATTCATATCACCTTTGGAAAATGTTACCTATCCCACTTCTACAGTTCTACTTAGTTTCTTCACTACTTCACTTCGCTTGGTTAGCCTCATCCCACATTAGCTAAGTGAAATGTCATTATAACTTTTATGATCGATATGGCGTGTCCGTTTGGCATGATTAATTTTGCCAATTTATTTTACTATTCAACTTATTTTTACTACTATTTATGGGTTTCACTGCACTTTTTGGTACTATTTATGGGTCCCACTATACTATTTTAGCTAATTTTTATCTTTATTTACAGTACTTTCAACAAAAAGATTTCAATTTCAGCAAAATAAGTAGATCTCAAACAAACCTAGCATATGTGGCTTTCTAGGAACACGTTTGTTTTTCGACAAGAAATCGTTTGTCCAAGAACTATATCCATAAGATAATCCATCAATCAAATGAATTTTCTTCTTTATAGAAAATGATGATACAGAAGCAATCCCTCATGTCAACCGATATGATAATCTGTCTTGGCTACATGAATACTATTTTAGAATCTGATTCTGCATTGGTCATTTCATTACTAACTACCTCAGATTTCATATCTATGGTTCCTTCTATTCTTTATTCTTCTATTTTAGCATTTTATCATGTTTGTTTCATTGTAAAATTTGGTTAAACTTGAAAAAGTTTTCAGTTGACCGTAAAATTCGTTGTAAAATATTGCAAAATATTTTGCCTTTCAAAACTTGGTAAAATATTTTACAAAAACACATAATGGCTAGATTCTCGAGATTAATGATTGTTTGGTTCACGAGATCATTGTATTCATCTCCATTAATCCAACTATTTCATTTGATCTCACCCTAATTGTGCAAAAATCAGTTTTTCCCTTCTAATCACTAGATGTCTAGATCCCAAATGATCCGCTCTTTAATTCATCTATTATCTTGTGATTCTTTAGTTTGGTTACTGTTAAATACTCAAAGATCAAATAATGGATCTAATGGTCGATTTGTCTCCATTAATCTATTATTTGTGATGTTGAAGCAGGTAATTCTTTAGGTTCTAATGAGCTGCTTCTTTTTTGGTCACTTTCCACCATTTTCAACTGCATTCTAGGTCGTCCAACCTTTATTCCAACTCCAGGCGATTCATACAAAAGCGACATAGCCAGATGTTAAAGGATTGTCAATTTTCCTAGTCGTAGAAGAAGCGGTATTACACTATTATTTGATGAGATTTTATTTTCTAAGATAAGGTTTTGTTGAGAATGGATTGGGTGTGATACTCCTTATAAATTAATTTTATAAAAAATTTATGTGGCATTCTGGTATTGGTGGGTGTAAATAAAGAGAGATTTACACAGCTCTTTATTGAATTGAAACTCAATTATAAAACCCCCTGCCCGTATACAGAATAAATAACATATACACTCAAAACATAATATAATTTTTCCACTATACAGAATGAATGGGCCGCCATGAACTAGTTTTGGGGCTATTAATAAGATAGATAAATAGATATATATATATATATATATATATATGTTGGGTTTGTAAACTTTAGGCCCAGGTTGTTGGTTCCTATTGTATCAATCAAATAAACTTGCTCTTTAGTTTGAATTCTCTATTTGTTTATTTTCACGAGATTTTAAGATCTCTTAAGTGTGGCAATTTTGAACCCGTTGAAGATAAAAATTTTATAAAAAAAATCTAGTTAACAATACCAAAATTTTCTTAAATTATCAAAATATTACAGTATAATGATGTGTAGTGAATTAAATCAAATCAATTTGCTAACTCAAGCTTTTCAAACCCATGGACAGTTCCCTAATTGATCCATGAAGGGGGACATCTCATGTCTTTAAATATGTGAATATGTTACTTTCGAATTTCAGCTTTTTTGAATCACAAACAGGTGAATAATGATGGTTTATTATAGGTATTTATACCATCCACATAAAGCTAATATCTTATTTATTAAAATTATATGCTACATAATAAAAATTGGGTCTTACATGCTGCAATTAGAACAAGTGACACAAGTTGAAATCTTATGTGATATATTATACACTATATTAAATTTTTTGTTTTATGCCTTGTGAATTGTGATTATGACAAGAAACTCGATGTAAATGTTATATGTTGTACAATATATTTGTTCACAAATTATCGAGATAGTATAGTTTAAGTGAATCTCAATTGTCCATGTTTCGAGAAATTTAATATATGTTATACAATATACTTGTTCACAAATTATCGAGATAGTATAGTTTAAGTAAATCTCAACTTGATTCTCAAAAAAAAAAAGTAAATCTCAACTGTCCATGTTTCGAGAAATTTAATATATTACTTCAATTGAAACTACTTTATTATTAAATTTGAATCCTACACGTTACAATTCTACCAATTTTTAAGAAATTTAAAGATTCATGAAAAAAAAAACATATGTTTCACGATTTTTTTTTAAACCATCCACCATACGTTTTTATTTAATAAAATTTTGAGTTTATAGGATGAGCTTCTACAGTATAACTTACGATAATTTTTTATTTTATTATTTAGTTGCGTCACATAGACATAGTTATATCATATAAAATTGGTGAATTACTTATTCAAAATCAAATACTTAATATCATTCCCATAAAAAAATAAATAAATACTTAATATCATTACATAATATGTCATATCTGAGTTAAGTAAATGGGAAAAAAGAAACACATTCTAAGTGGAAAAATAATAATAAAAGGACATCATATGTGAGTAAAGCAAATGAAGAAAAAAGAATATTTTAATTAAAAATACACACACATATACACACACAAATGGAAAAATAATAATAAAAGGACATAATGTATGTATGCCGCTATATGTGAGTAAAGAAACCAAAATAAATATAAATTATATTAACCTCCCTTGAAGTTTCAAAAAATGACATTCCCCTCAAACGTCTCAAAAAATATACTTAGACCCTTGAGGATTCATAAATGCAAGATACAAGTCCATCACCTTTTAGGACGTCACTTTCCTAACACAAAATTTCATTTGATGAGAGTATCTATATCAGAAGAGATGGGAGTCACCTATTGCATTTATCAGAGCATTTACATCCGGGTTTTTATAAAAGAAGCTATTTTACAACCCAAAAGTCTATTTTATCTATTTTACTAACTCATTTAACAATACACCCTCCATCACAGTGTCTATATTTCTATATAACTCATTAAAATAGAGTTTAAATTCTATAAAGATGTGGTGTAAAATCTAAGTTTTACACTCTCCAATTCCAACATGTTATATCATCTTATCACATATTAAAAAATAAACACAACCACACTCAATCAATTTTAATACATATCTGAAAATCCAACCAAATTGAGAATTTATTGAGATGTTATTAGGTTTGGTAAGTTTTATTGAGTTTTAAGTAAAAAGTCAATGTAGCAATCTCTTATTAGATTGTGTAAAATATGGGTTTTACACTCCATCCTTAGAGCATTTACAATAAAGAAGTTAAAACTTTTTGCATTTAGCATATCAAAAAACTACTTTATCTATTTTTACAATACACTTTACAATACACCCAACATCAAAACTCCTATTTTTCACATTACCTAATTTTTTTTTTTTATTCATCTCTCTCTCTCTCTCTCTCTCTCTCTCCGTATGAATCTCTTCTCTTTTCATCTGAAGCAAACCCACACACCCACAAGGCCACCTCCACAACCCTACACTTACCACCTCCACAAACCCACAACCAACCACCACGACGCTCCGCCCATCCTCCACAAACCCACAACCCCACACTTCACCCATCCTCTCTCGACAGCCTTTGCTCCGACCATGCTCTCTATCTCGCTTCCTTTCTTTTGATTTTGCTCAAATCCAAACCCAAAATCTCATGTTTTCCTCTTGGGGTAAAAGATGAAAGTGAAAGAAAGGCTGGTGAAAGAAGAAAAGAGAGAAGAAAGTGAGACTAGTGAGAGAAAAAGAAAGAAGAAAAGAGATAGAATAGTGAAAGAGAAGTAATAAAAATAAAAATAAAAATTAAGTGTTGAGCTACAGTAGATTGTCATTTACGGCAATCTATTGTAGCTCAGTTGCCAAAAATTTTAAGTACAGCAACCTTGTTGCAGCGTGTTTTTTGTGAAATGAGTTGTTAAAATGAGTTTTTAGCATTTTCACACCTTTGATGTGAATGCTCTTTGAGCATTAGTATTTTACTAACCAACACCAATTTATTCATGGAAGAGAAGAGAGAGAAACAAATTTTTTTATATTATTTGATTGTATAGTTTATGTTATTTTATTAGCTTGTGTGAAAAAATAAGAATCGAGATATTGGGTGTATTGTTAAATTGGTAAAGTAGAGAAAGTATGTAAAATTTTTATTATTATTATTATTATATTATTTTATTGGGCTGTAGGTAAAAATAGATAAAATAGTGTTTGAAAATGTAAAATATGTATTTCTTACATTCTCGAATATGAATGTTCTTACCAAATTCGAACTCATCAAAATAATATGCACTACCCAATAAAAGCGGGAGTGAAAAAGTGAGAGAGAGAAAACAAGGAATAAAATATAATGTTTTAAGTTTACAACTCATGAATAGTAGTGTCTATAAATATAAGAAGTTACTGTTAACAGTATCTCCTAAAAATATAAGTACTTACGATTTATAATTGCTAAAAAAAATTTAGATTTACACACCTGAATAAAGTTCATCTTTAGAGCACTAGCATTGGGGGTGTAAAAACCTCCTAGTTGCTATTTTACCACCTAAATCCTTAAATTCCTTCCACATCCGGGCATGCAAACCCAAAATTTTTTCCATCTCAACTGTAGTAAGGTTGCATATTTGCAACCTTAGAGCATCCCCATCCAAAAATTATATCTTATCCTATTTTACCATCTCAAAAAGCTATTTTATCAATTATACCATACCATTTTACAATACTCCAACATCCCAACTTTTATTTTACAATACAACACATTAAAATAATATTTCTACACAATAAAATAATATATCCCAAAACCCAAATAAAAACAAAAACCCAAATCACCTCTGCAACCACCTGCTACCACCACCACCATGAAGAATATATCCAAACTGATTTTTATCTCCAAAACTCAGTATCCAAACTGATTTTTATCAGCTGAAAACCAAAGTCATCTTCAAGCACATATAGAAGCTTCCTTTAAGTATACCCATCCATAATGTTGTTTTCTTGAAACCCCAGAAACCCTAGCCACAAACTCATGGCCATCGAAACCCAGAAACCCATAGATTAACAAAACCCAAAAGCCCATAGAGAAAACAAAACCCAGAAACCTCAGCCACCGAAACCCATGGCCATGCCACCACCATCACCACGGCAACCCCCCCCCCCCCCCCCCCCCCCACCTTCACCACCATGAACCCACATATGACCCATAATAAAAACCTCACCCCCTTCCACCACCACCACGGCAACCCCCAACTCCACCACCATGAACCCACAAAAAAAAATCCATCCTAAAATCAAATCAAACTAATAGCAAAATGCCATACCCAATTCAGCCATACCCACCTCTTCCTTTAAGCACCGATCATAGGAAAAAAAAAAAACCCCACAGAACCCAGAACTCCAAACTCACCAATCCACCGATCCACTAACCCACGACCCACACATCGGCACGGAGGCCCAACCACCAGCACAAAGAGAGAGAGTGAGAGTTGAGAGCAATTCAGAGAGAGAGAGGGAGACGAAATACTGAGATGAGGAAAGAGAGAGAGAGAGAGAGAAAGAGAGAGAGTTGAGAAAGAAAATGTGTTTAACATAGAGGAGAGAGAAATGATAAAACAGATTAAAAAAAAATACAATAGTCTATAGTGCCATCATAAAAGTAGGATGGCACTGTAGCAGTATTGGAAAATTTTTTACAATTCCGAATGGTGGAGGTTTTTGAGAGACAAATGTTAAATAGATGCAACATACGACATTTAGCATTCCCATTGTAAATGCCCTTACAATTCATGAGAATGTAAAAAATTATAATTTTTTAATCTCTTCTCTCTCTTCCTCTCTCTTCAGACTCCTCTTACCTCTCTCTTCTTTTTCTTTTCTTTCCTTCTTTTTCTCATCTCTTCCTCTCACACCCTCTACTCTCTTCCTCTCATGGTGAAGCCTCCCTCTTCTCAAGATTGGCTTTGGGTATGAAGAAAAAGGCTTTAGATCTGCTTTGGGTGGCTTTAGATCGGTGTGGGGTTGTCAAGGTTGTGGGTGGCCATGGGTAGGAGTGGATTCGTGGGGGCGTGGGTGGCTGTGGATGGGTGATTTTCTTCGCCGTGGGGTCGTGGGCCGTTGTGGGTGGGTGGTTTTGCTCGCCATAGGCTACCGTGGGTCTTATGTGTTTAGATTTTGGTTTTTGTGGGTATTTTCGGTGATGAATTAGCGTTTAGATTTGGGTATTTTGGCACCTAGGTTTTTGTTGGAGTGTTTCTCAATGCTACTAATATTGGTGGGTGCTGCTGCTGTTGGAGTGTTTCTCGATGGTGGTGCTGCTAATGGGTGCTGCTACTGTTGGAGTGTTCTCGGTGGTGCTGTTATAGATGGAAGAGATAATAATTTTTAATATTATTTGTTGGTAAATTTTATATTATTTTAATGAGTTGTTTGTAAAAATAAAAGTCGGAATGTTAGAAAAGTTATAAAATAAGATGGTAAAATAGATAAAGCAGGTTTTTAGAATGTAAAATAGAACTTATTTAGCATCCCAAATGCTAGTACTCTTGCGAATCTGTTGCTAAAATAGCAATTTGAGAGTAAAAATAAAAAAATAGCAGAATGGACCAAAAAGAGCTTTTGTGTGGTTTTGGAAGGTGGTGACATGGCACGCCATGATTGCGCACAGGCTGGCTGTACAAACCACGTTTTTTATTTTTTTTATATTTTTTTTTACCCAATTAATTTATTCAATCAAAATTGATCAAATATCTATATATGTTTCTCCACCAAAAAATCTCCTCTTGAAAGCCCGAAAATGAGTTACCAAAGAGCTCCACAAGAACCGTATCCTACCCTAGGTAAAAAATCCTTTGATCAAATAGCCCCTTTTTCAAGTTTAATTTTTGAATTTCAATTTCTTACTAGAATTCTATTACTTTAGCATTCAATTTTAATTTTGGTGAAAATTTTAAATATATGGTAGGGTACGGATATCCATATCCTCCACCACCGCCAGAGGGATACCCATCAGCGCCACCGTACAATGGGTACCCCCCACCACCACCACCAGCGAACCCACCGCCAGGATATCCAGGGTACCCACCTCCGCAGCCTCCGACGTACGAGGGGTACCAAGGGTATTTCGCACAAGGGTACTAGCATCCACCGCCGCTGCCGCCGCCACCACAGCAATATCAACACTACCAGTGTGAGCATCAACACTACGATGATCAGCCTGGCTGTCTCTCTTTCTTACGTGGCTGGTAATGCCATTTTATATATAATTTATGCCATTTTGCTATGTTGTTTGGTTTATGTGTTATTAGTTAAAATTCATGTTCAAAATATGTAGGAGATATTTATATTGTGAGATTTCACTCTAAAGTCTATTTAAAACAATAGACTGAAGGCTTTTGTTAATGAAGTGCCTTTGGGGCACACGTTTAAGGTGCCCAGAAGAAAGAGTCCTAGTGTGTTAAATAATGGATAAATGATTAAATTCACAATTTCCTTAAACTTTTAAGTTTAAGGTTTTGGGACAATTGATCTTGAACCATGTATGTCTCCCATGGTCCTGTAAATGAACCAAGCTACTTATGAACACCTTGAGCTCAGCTCGGGAAAGGCTTGTTTATGTTCTTTTGTTTGGTAAACAAGTCAAGTTCATGTCCAAGTTTAAACTCAACTATTAAAGAAGTCAAGCTCAAACATAATAATAATGTGTTCGTGAACATGCTTGTGAATACGATTTTCGATTTAACTACATATAATATTATTATTTTAGTGTATGCTTGTCTAAAATTAGACTTATACAAACTTGAGATTGGATTTTGTAAGTTTGTAAATATTTTCATATGATATCCAATTATTATTTGTTGTTTATTGATAATATTAATAGTCCATTTGTAGTAAAAATTCATAGATTTGTGAAGGGCTAACTAATTTTAGTCTTGCTTTTACTATATATGGGAAAATAGTAAGTTAATCAAGTAGTTTGTGAACAAACTCGAGCTTGTTTGAGAAAAAAATGAACCAAGTTTAAACATGTAATTTTATTTGGTAATAAGCTTAAGCTCAGCTCATGTTCAAAATAAAATTTAATAAACAAGCCTAAACTTTTAATAGCTCAACTCGTTTACAACACTCTACCTCCTTTTTAAAAACTTTAAAAATCCAATGTTTTAGGCTCAACTTATTAAAGAGTTTGGCTCATAGGTGAGGGGAAGTGTTAGAATAATAGTTGAATAATTAAATTCACATTTCCCAACAACATCCGAGTCATAGTGGTATGGAGTAAATTAGAATGCTTATAGCATTTTCACTTCTCATATATGACTCATGAACCCTAAAGAATATTTGACTTTTGTAGCACATTTGAGTGGAAGAAGAGTAGTGCTATTTCAAATGGTCACAGCTTCAGGGACAAAGTACACTTCTGACTTCTTTCTGGTTTATATTAACTGACTAGGCATTTCAGACGTTGAAAGAGTACCACCCACTAGAAATACTCACAATTGTAGGCATGATACCTAACATTCCCTTGTCAGCTCCCAGCTCTGCTAAATCTGCTCTCTAATCTATTAGAAACTTGGGGCCTTTATTAAGGATGAGAATGGCCATTTTGTTGAGTAGCCTATGGGCTCGAGTTCTAAAATGACAATGAAGAAAAGAGAAAAGAAAAATAATGGAAAAAGGAATTAATATCTAAGAATAGTTAAGAAATACTTGAATCTTCTTGGAAACTGCTTTTCTATCAAGTTCAAGGCAAGGGTTTTGAAGCCTAAACCCAAATGAAAAGAAAACGAGAAATATAATGAAAATAAAACATATGAGAAAGAGCCTAGCTTTTATGACTAAATAGGCCGAATGACACTACTTAAACCCAAATTGGCGTCATCTAGCCAGGGCAAGCGCAATTAAATTTTTCAATATACTTCTCTTTTTTGGAGATAGTTTCGATATTTCTTCTCCTAATGATAGCCATTTATCATTAAAGTAAGATATCAATAAATTTTTGAAGTAGGCAAGAATTAAACTCCAGATTTCTTATTCAACCATCACAAACCACCAAGTGAACTAACTTGAATCCACTTTCCAATATATTAAGAGCACTATACCCAACTGAACCATCACTTTTAACCACCATACACCCTTGATGCGGTGGTCACTCCATAAGTATAAATCCTTATAGGGTGTGGAGAGTAAAGATCGGAGTTTAAGTCTCAAAAAGAGAACTTCACACACATATATACTTAGATTAAATTAGAATAGAAAATTTATCTTAAAAAAAAAAAAAAAGCACTATAATAAATAAACAAAAATGATCACATTTTAGTCAACCAAACCCAAAATTTACTCATGTAAAGTTATGTAAAAATATATAATTGAGTATTTAACGAAGAAAGAGAGTAAATGATAATTGTTTATACTATATGATTAAAAAAATCAACATTTTAATTAAATAGAATTTAAAATAGATAATATGATTTAAAATGTGTTAAAAAATGAATATATAAAATACAAAAAAAAGTTTTTATAGTAAAATAGACAAAGTTTTGTAGGAAATGCTCTAACACAATCTATTTATAGTAAAAAAAGAATTACAAATGCGAAATCTCTTGTAAATAAAACAATAACAGAACACTAACTCAACTAACTCACCGTCGAGCTAAAATCCATTAATCAGTTGGCCTAAATAATCCAAATGTGACATCATCTGGTAAATTTTATTTTTAATTCCTTGTGCTGATTAGAAAGCTCACACATTCATTTGCATAGTAGTATCTCATTGGTCAGGGAGGACCATTGGTCCTCCAACAGTCCTCCCAGTGTAAATGATAATTTCTCCAAAGTCCGCACATGTTCCGGTGCATCTTTCCTTGGCCCAACCAGTGTTCGATACAGGTACATCTTCTCTACTTTTTGACTGTCCTCATGGGCAAATTCCATATGGTCATTTTCATTTATTATCTCCACATTAAGCCTTGGCATCTTCTTTGCAAGTGTCTTGCAGCCTCCAAGAGTTAAATCACAGGACGACATCCAAAGGTATCGCATTGTCTCATACTTTCCCACGTATCTTAGAAGTGCCATGTCCCTGAAGGGGCTGTCGCTGATCTCAAGCTTGCGAAGCCTCTTGCACCCATTCAACACATACAGCATTCCCTTGTCACTTTCGCCAGCAAATGCAATAGAAAGCATTTCAAGCTGCTCTGCATACATTCCAATGAAAAGGAAAACCCGGTCGGTTAAAAGGCCAGAGAGTGCCAATCGCCGAAGACGCTTGCTTGACTGAACAATTGCTCCAAAACCTTCATCTAGTGGCTGCATGGTTACAGGGTCGGGTTTTGTAGGGTCAAGGATGCACAACCTGAAGCGGATAAAATTTGGACAGTTCTTAGCTACAGCTATGAGAGCAGCATTTGTCATTTGCTGACAGAAGTACAGCAATGAATTAAGCTTTGGGCAACCACTGGATATAGCAACCAGGCCAGTTTCTGTTACAGCAGCATGCCCAGCCCCAAAGGGATCAGATGGGAAAACCCTCAATTCCTGCAAGTCTTTACAAGTTGAAGCTACAACTTCCAGTCCCTCGTCTCCGATACAATCCAAAATCTGAAGTAATTATGAAAACTATGTCATTGATTTATATAAAAGAAGAAAGTTAGCTTCAGTTAGACCAGGTTTAAAAGATCATACCCATAAGCGCTGAAGCTTCCCACAGAGGCGAATTAGCTTGATTAGCTCAGAACCATAAATCCCTGCAGCATACCTCAGGTTCAAGTAGGTTAGGTTCAAGCAAATAGGATATATGGCTGGCAGGCAGCGAGGAGCAACCTCTAAAAACCCTGACAAACTCCTAACTGATCTACACGTCAGAATGGTTGCCCTCAGTTTTTTGTAGGTCTCAGAATCATCAGAATCATGATCAAGGACAAAAGATCCTGTTCCTAAATCCACTAGTTGAGGTGCTCGCATCAAAATCCTTTGAAGTGCCTCAAGAGTCACTGCACGGTTCAACTTCAAACTCTTAAGATTAGGATTTCTTGCTACAAGTCTCTCAAGAGCTGCTAAATTAATTTCTTTTAAGCATGCAAAATTCAGGGAGACTAGTGACGTGCAACTGTCGGGGAAGCAGCCAAGCCAGTGGTTTTCCTTTTCCTCAATTTCATTTTCTTGCAGGTCCAACTCCCTAAGAAACCTGCAAGAAACAAACGAGTAGAAATAGGATGTTAAAAGGACTAATCTCCCAACCAACTCTCAGCAATCAGCATAACAAAATCTATCACATACTACATCCTATAATCATCAAGTTCTTTAAACCTCCCCGCCAGTCAATTTTAACCAGAAACCCCCAAAGAGAAAATATTACAATTGAAATATCAAGACCAAAAAGCTATTATACTACTGTTAAGAAACACTGCTCATAAACTCAATCATAATCCAAAACCAATGAATCCTAGACTAACCATATTCAAGACAGCACACGCTAAAAGACAACTTAAAAAGATATCAGCTTAACTATTTACATTGAGATGTCAGGGCATAGTTGCACATAAAGATTTTACCCAAACCACAGTTCACCCCACAAGGACTATAACCACACCTGCTGGGTAGACTTCAAAGATTTCAAAGACAATCACAAAACATTTCAACAGATGTGCGATTTAACTTTCTTTAGTTAGCTACTAGCCACATAACTGTCTAATAAGAAGCATAACCCAACATCAACTAAAGAAAAATAATATAATAAAAATGCTTTAAAAAGAAACTCCCTAAAACAAGACATAACCCTCCTCTTAGCAGAATAATTAAGAAAGCAACAAAAACAAACTACCATACTCTATACATACCAAAAATCAACAATCAACAAGTCTAAGACCCAGTCAAAGAAACCCATTTATAACAATTGGAATCTCATAGTAAAAAATTAGAAAATATAGCAAAATTATGCCAGAAAAATATTTCTTGCCTGCAATTAGCAGCTATAGCTACAAGGCCATCGGTGGTGAACCCTTCACAGCTAACAAGCACCAAAGACTTGAAATTTGCAAAAGAACGCGAAAGAATATCAAGGCTTTCATCTGAAACCACCATCCTCTTCAACCTAAGCTCCTCCAACCCAATACGACTTCTAGCCAAAGCTTCGATCCATGGCTGCACATAGCCTCCCCAATCTTGAGGAACCAAATTGAAGTCCGCGAAATGAGGCTTCCCTTTCAAAGTCAGAGCTTTTACCCTAGGAAACCTGGCTATCAATCTCTCTGGACTGATTGCATAGCAGTTTCCTATGAACACTCGCTGCCTGCTAAATCTGTCTACTGTGTACCATAATTTACACACCAAAGACACTGCGTTTCGGTCTCTGTGCGATGTTACGAAATCGAACACGTGCTCTAAAACCCCGTCCGGAAAATTATTCATCATCGTTTAACATCCAATCCAACCCCATCAAAAAAAAAACATCCAATCCAACACCCACAATTTTCCCCGAAAAAAAAATAATAATAACTTTCCGGAAAAGTTTTTAAAAAATGGAGGATTTTGAGAGATCTAGCTGGAAATGAGCTGAGATCTACATGAGACAGAGTAGATCTGATGTGGGTTTAATCGGAAATTCTCTCACATAGCTTAGATCCGCGAAGAAAGAGAGACAGAAAGACAGAGTGATGGAAAGAAAAAATAAAAATCTTATGTTAAAGGTTAAAGGTTAACTCAGAGTCAGAGAGAGAAAACCCAGAGCTTTGAGCTAACTAACCATGGTTAGTGTTTTAACCCCAGAGTGGCACCAGTGTTAAAGTCATGAAATCTTTCTCATGGATTTTATCCAAATTAAGTGAAGAAGTTAAAATTTTAAAAGAGTTAAGTTCTGTCCAAATCCTTTGCCCAAAAAAAGAAAGATACAGTACCTTGTTTTGTAACTAAAAAAATATCTATATTTACATACAAAATAATAATAAATACAGTAAGAAAATACGAAGCTTTCCCTTTTAATAAGGATATTTAGAGTTCTCTATTTTGTCAATATTGTGAATAGAAATAGAGTTATGAATTTTTCTTTTGGGAGTTAGAGTATGAAAATAAAATCTCATAGTATTGGTCCCTGAAGAGTTTAATATGAAAGAGGTAACAACATAACAGTTGGTTCTACCACTGTCAAATGTAATTTTCATATTTCTTTTTCTATACTATAAAGGTGTGTTTGAACACTGTTTATTTTTTTAAAACTGAAAAATTATTGTTAAAAATACTCTAAATAAAAGTAAAAATTAATTGAAATAGTACAATGAAATTTATAAATAATACTAAAAAATATAATAAATTTTTTAAATAATAATAAAAATAAATTAAATATTAAAATAATTTTTTTTTCTAATTACAACCCAAACTCACCCTAAGTTATCGGATAAGTTTACCAGAGTTAGCAGCAATCATGGCTAGAATACTCTGAGTGAGAAGATTGGACAACTGCCATGCCTTATCAGTTTGCTTTCAAGTTTCAACTGCCATTTGAAAGACTTGCTTTTTCCACGTTTTCAATTTCAACAGGAAAACTTTTTCTCCGTACTACAAAAAATAACTAGCATTAAAAGAAAAAGTTGTACTTACTGCCCCTAAAAAGAAAAAAAAAAAAAAAAATAATATTATTAATAACAAATTAACAAAAAACAATAATGCTTCTCAACTGTGTTCTTACTCAATTGCTTGTAAAAGCAAAATTACGTTATGGGTAACTAAGGCTGCGTTTGAATTGAGCGTAAATTGTTTTCGGAAATGGTTTTTCACATTTTCTGTGTGTTTGGCTGTTTCGGAAAATAGAATTTTCCGGAGAATCACATCCAATTTTCCCTCACCCAATGGAAATCATTTTCAGTACCTATTTTCACTTCAAAGTATTTCCGGAAAAAGAGAGAGAGAGAGAGAGAGAGAGAGAGGAAGGAAGAAACGGAGCGACCCACGAACCCAGAGCCAGAGCCGGCGACCCACCGCCACGAGCCGTCGACCCACGACCCACCGATCTTCGAACTAGAACCGGCGACCCACGAACCCAAAGCCCAAAGCGTTCGACCTAGACCTAGACGTTCGACCCTTCGCCTTCGACCTTCGGCCTTCGACCCATGGCCTTCGACCCAGATCTCGTCGTCGACCCAGACCCAGACGGCGACCCATCGCTCTCTCTTCCTCGATCTCGTCGACGACTCGGTTTTGTTTTTTTAAAGTTTGATTGTTGTTGTTGTTGTTGTTGTTGTGTTGTTGCCGGAATTTGCGTTGTTGTTGTTGTTGTTGTTGTTGTTGTTGCCGGAATTTGTTGTTGTTGTTGCCGGAAAATGTGAAAAAATGGTAGGAAAATAGCATTTTCCTAATAGAACCAAACACATGAAAATATTTTTCACAACAATTTTCATAATATAACCAAACACATGAAAATATTTTCCTTTTCCGAAAAATAGGTATTTTTCGGAAAATATTTTACGAGAACCAAACGGACCCCAAATAAACGAAGTGGGGTCTTAACTTTTTAGTGCAAAACTTTTGCCACTGATGTGACCAGTTACACATCTCAATTTTCCAAGGCTAATTTTTTTTTTTTTTTTTTTTTAGAAACCAGACTCAAAGGTATGCTAAAATAAGAGAAAAAGGACATTACAAAACATCACGAACTACAATAGGAGCTATGTCATCAGATACAGATTCCATCCAAACCTGAAGCTCATTACCAGATTTAGACTTTTTGGCAAGGAAATGGGCGACTAAATTTCCTAGTCGTTTTACATGAGCACACTTACAAAAACGAAAGCCACTAGCCAGCCTAAGTGAGTCATTAATGACCAGACCAAACTCAGGGTGGTTAGACCCTCCAACCTGCAATGCTTTAGTTACAATCTCTGAATCGCCCTCAAAGGTAGCCTCAAATACACTAAGTTCCCTGGCAAATAAGACTGCTCTCCTGCATGCCAAAGCTTCCACCGTAGCAACTGAGGGTGGGAGAGGGATTCTTTCAGCTAGAGCACCAACCACACTGCCCTCCGAGTCCCGAATGATCACGCCCAGACCAGCAGCCCCAATTTCTTTGAATATTGCTCCATCATAATTTACTTTATATAGAGGTGAGATGGGAGGGATCCACCTGACCCTTTGGGCTGGTATAGGGGGATGATGGAGCCTTATGGGAGAGTGGGCTGCTGCATAGTCACGGAGAAGGCCCAAGGCCCTGGTCCGAATGTCTTTTAAGCAAGACCAATGGCCCCCCACACGGACAGAGTTCCTTTTTTCCAAGGCTAATTAAAAGAGAGAAAAAGAAACAAAAATATTCTCTAACTACAAAAATCTCTCTTTTATTAGAATCTACTTGATTAAATCTTTTTGCCAAAATTTATAATAGAAATTGGTGCTAGCTCCCTTTTTTTGGATGAACGGTGCTAGCTCCTATACATTTCCTGAGTGTCACCCTAGCCCACAAGTCAAAAAGATTTTCACTTGAAGATCAAAGGTACTTTTGAGATTCCACCGCCAGAAAATTAAGCAAACGCCAAAGTACTTCACTGTTGACTTTGTTCTAACCCAAAAAAAAAAATTAAAAAAAAGTAAAGAATTGATTTCATATATATATATATATATATATATATTATTAAAGTGCACTATTCATATGTAAAATTGTAGAGTTTGGAGTTATTTTAATTTTTGCCATTTACGTATCAAGATTTTCATATTAACCCTTCATATCTGATTTCGTTTTCATTATAACATTGTTGTTAATCTTTGTCAGTAATCTAACAATTAAATGTCCTTTATATTTAACTAATTCAAGACATACAAGCTTTAAAAGGTTGTGAAATGCAGGAATTTTGTTGTATACAACCCCAAACTTTAAGGGTCAAAAGTATACTCTCTCTCTCTCTCTCTCTCTCTCTCTCTCTGGAATTTTATTGTTGTAGGCAAAAAATCATATTATACACTTCCAAGTTCTAACGAAAATGGATGGCATTGCCCATATAAAAATAGAGTCAAACATAGGCCAAAATGAAAACAACCCCATACTTTTAAGGGTCAAAAGTATACTCTCTCATAACGAGTATTACATCATATGGAGAAAATAAATCAATAAAAGTCAAAAATTGAAGAGCTAGTCAATTTAATTATCTATAATATTGGAGAAGATTGCATCCAACAAGCCCACGATTTGAGTTAGGCTTATCATACCTGTTATGTCCACAAGGCAGCAGTTGAAGCAGTGGGAGTTGCTGTGTTACACGCTGGAGTGGATGTGCCTCTGTTTCAAATTTGCTTTATCTTTTTATTCGAATTTGTTTAGGAAAGATAATAATAGCAATCTGAATTGTTATCAGATTGGAGTATTAGGGATAACAATCTGAATTGTTATCATATTGGAGTATTAAGGAGTTTGGTTAGGAATCGTGCTTATCCTTATCTAGATGTTGAGTTGTTTAGGGATGTTGGAGTTGTTTATTGTTATCTTGGTCTGTAAAGCTATTTATATAGCTTCGCGTTATATCAATAAAATCAATCAGAATATTATTCAGCAAATTGCTCTTGGGAGGTCTGGTTTTTCCTCGAATTAAAATCATATTTATTCTCTTGATCAGGTCTGTTACAACAAAGAATCACCATAGCTCCTCGCGGTAGACGTGGTGGAAGTTGTGGTCAAGGTGGTCGTAACAACTTGGTATCAAAGTAGGTCATGGATGAATCATGCATCGATCGTTTGGAGGCAGAGATAGGCTCCATAGTAGCGGGGCAAGATAGGAAGTTCCGCGAGTTACAGGAAACATTGATGAAGGCGATAACGTCCATGAATACCTAATTAGACCAAATATCGGGCAGCCAGAGTCTGGAATGAGGGGAGAGTTCACATGATGGTGGTGGATCTCGTCGATTCAATTTAGAGGCTCTCATGATTCCACTGAGTCTCATGGCGCAGTAATTCCAAAAGTTACCAAACTTGATTTTCCTCGCTTCAATGGCAGTGAAGATGCAACGAGTTGGGTTTGTCAAGTGGAGTAACTCTTTGAATTTCAAAACATTGCCGAGGAAGAGAAGGTTCCGTTAGTGACATATCATCTAGAAGGCAAGGCACAGTTGTGGTACCAGATACTTAAGGAAGAAGAGAAGGAAGTTACATGGCTCACACTCAAGGAAGGGCTGAGTTCGAGGTATGGGCCAACGAAATTTGATGATTTTTTTGGAGATCTTACAAGGCTTAAACAGATTGGTTCGGTGCAAGAGTATCAAAGCCAATTCGAGAAACTCCTCAGTCAAGTGGGGAAGTTGAATCAGTCTCAAAAGGTTGCTTGTTTCATTGGTGGTCTGAAGGAGGGCGTGAGGATAGATGTTCAAGCCATGAAGCCAACAACTTTGTTTGCAGCAGTAGGTTTGGCTCGACTCTATGAGGCTAAATATTAGAAGCGATCCAATTCCAATTTTGAGCGGAAGAGGGCTGTATCAACTAGCCCAACAATTTCTAGTTGCCAATCTCCATCTACTCCCGCTATTCGAAGGTTATCACCAACTGAGATGAAGGAACATCGAGATAAGGGACTTTGCTTCAATTGTGATGAAAAGTTTGCTCCTGGACACCGGTGTAAGAAGCTTTTTTTGATTGAAGGTTGCTAGCTAAAGGAGGATAGCGGTGATGGAACTGAAGATGTTGAAGAGAAGGAATTCAGCAAAGATTTGGAGATTTCCTTGCATGCCATGGCTGGTTCCCTTGCTCCTTAAACCATACAAGTCCATGGGGTCATCAACCAATAATCACTGGTTGTGCTGATTGACTCAGGGAGCACCCACAACTTTATCAAAGAGAGGTTAGCAGAGAAGTTGGGATTAACATGTAACACAGAAGAACAATTTAATGTAAAGGTTGCATGTGGTGGAAGGATCTCTTGCAAGGGAAGGTGCATTGGAGTGCAAGTTTGGATACAAGGGGTTACTATTGATATAGATTTTTATCTCTTACCATTAGAAGGATATGAAGTGGTTTTGGGAGCACAATGGCTTAGAACGTTGGGAATGATTGAGTGACATTTCTCTAAACTACTCATGAGACTCCAATATTGTGAGAAAAGAATTTCTTTGCAGGGAATGTCTAACCCACACAAGCAGATTGACGGAATAAGGTGGGAAAAATTCTTAAGGGGAGCAAGCATGGTGCTTTCATACAATTTCATGCCATTGTTATGGGGGAGAAGGAAAAAATTCCCAACATCCTTACGGATCAAAATCTCATTAATCTCATCAATTCTTTCCAGGATCTTTTTAGGGAGCCTAAGGGATTACCACCATCACGCGCTCATGACCACTGTATTCCATTGGTACCTGAAAGCGGACCAGTTAGTGTGAGGCCATATCAGTATCCTCATTTTCAAAAGACAGAGATAGAACGACAAGTGGAAGAGATGCTCAAGTCTGGTATAGTGAGGCCAAGTAACAGTCCTTATTCATCGCCAGTCTTGCTTGTCCAAAAGAGTGGTTCATGGAGAATGTGTGTCGATTATCGTGCACTTAATCGAATTATAGTGAAGGACAAATTCCCAATTCTGGTTTTTGATGAACTTTTAGATGAGTTGTATGCTGCAAGGTACTTTTCTAAATTGGATTTACACTCAGATTATCATCAAATAAGGATCCATCCTCCTGACATTTCAAAAACTACCTTCCGCACTCATCATGGGCATTATGAGTTTCTTGTGATGCCATTCGGACTGACAAATGCGCCATCCACCTTCCAATTTTTGATGAATGACATTTTTAAAAGGTACCTTCGAAAATTTGTATTGGTGTTTTTTGATGACATTTTGATATATAGCAATTCTTGGGAAGATCACTTGCAACATGTCAAGATTGTTTTAAACATCTTGCAAAGTCATAATCTGTTCTTAAAAAGGGAAAAATGCCAATTTGGGCAAACACAAATCAAGTATCTCGGACATTTGATAGATGTGGAGGGGGTATTTGAGGATCCCCAAAAGGTGGCTGCCATGATGGAGTGGCTGAAACCCAAGACTCCAAAGGCCCTTCGAGGATTTTTGGGGCTTACAGGCTACTATCGAAAATTCATTTGTGATTATGGGAAGATTGCATCGCCACTGACCAACATGTTAAAAAAGGATTCTTTCACATGGACTTCCACATCTAAAAGGGCATTCCAAGATCTTAAAGAGGCAATGACTCAAGCGCGGGTGTTGGCTCTTCCTAATTTTGCAAACATATTTGTGGTGGAATGCGATGCTTCAGGGAGCGGTGTCGGCGGAGTTTTAATGCAAGAGAGGCAACCCATTGCTTTTTTCAGTCAAGCATTACAGGGAAGGAACTTATTACTCTCAACTTATGAAAAAGAAATGCTAGCCTTGGTGTTGTCTGTTCAGAAGTGGCGGCCATACCTCCTTGGTTGAACCTTTATAGTGAGAACCGATCACCGAAGTCTTAAATTCCTATGGGAGCAGCGAATCACAACGTATGCTCAACAAAAATGGTTGTCCAAGTTGATGGGGCATGATTTCCAGGTCGAATACTGAAAGGGAACAGAGAATCAAGTGGCAGACACACTCTCAAGAAGGGAAGAACAAGCAGAGTTTGCTGCAATCTCCACCCCAGTCCCTAGATGGCTTGATACCATTAAGGAGGAGGTGCAAACTAACCCAAAACTACAGCACATAATCAAGCTTGTTCAAGAAGGGGAGGCAGTTGGTCCATGGGAATTCAAGGAAGGAGTATTATTTTTCAAGAATTGGATTTATCTCAACTCAGATTCTCCGTTACTTCCGGTTTTAATCCAAGAGTTTCATTCAAGTACTCATGAAGGCCCACACAAAACATTGCAGAGGATCTGATCGATCTTTTATTGGGTGGGAATGAAGAAACAAATACAAGACTGTATTCGCCATTGTGATGTGTGCCAAAGACATAAGGCTGAATGTACTAGCCCAGCTGGCATTCTCCAACCTTTGCCTATTCCAACTAAGGTGTGGTCTAATATATCGATGGATTTTGTGGATGGTTTGCCCACTTCTATGGGTAAATCCACCATTCTTGTGGTTATGGATCGGCTTTCCAAGTACGCACATTTTATTCTCATTTCTCATCCATACACAGCTCAAAATGTAGCCAAAGAATTCTTTGATCATGTTTTTCAATTGCATGGGCTGCCTGAATCGATAGTCTGTGATCGTGACCCTACATTACGAGTAAGTTTTGGGAGGAGTTATTTTGCCTTAATGGAACTAGCTTCAATTTTAGTATTGCTTATCATCCACAAACGGATGGACAAATGGAGGTAGTGAATCGCATGTTGGAGATGTACTTGCGGTGTTTCTCAAGCCCTCGGCCCAAGGAGTGGAAAAATTATATTATGTTTTGGGTGTATATGCCATCTCTCTCACAACAGCTGGATCCCACAATTGTGTGGGACCCAGCTGCTGTGAGAGAGATGGCATATACACCCGAAACATGATATACTATCTCCAAGGAGTGGGTTAAATGGATTTCTTGGGTTGAATATTGTTACAACACAAGCGTTCACATGACCACCAAAAAGACCCCATTTGAAGTTGTGTATGGCAGGCCCCAACCAAACTTACTGTCATATGTTGCAGGAACAGCTAGAACTGAAGCAGTGGAGAAGGAATTGATAGCATGAGATGAGGTTTTGAAGGAGCTTCGTGAGAATATTTTGCTGGCACAGTCAAGGATGAAGTTTTATGCTGATGAAGTTTTATGCAGATAAAAAGCGCAGGGAAAGATCATTTGAAGTAGGAGAGTGGGTGTACTTGAGGTTACAACCTTACCGCCATTTATCTATGGCCTTGCGCAAGAATTTGAAGCTTTCTCCCTGATTCTTTGGACCCTTTCAGATCATACAAAGAGTCGGTGAAGTTGCCTATAAGCTTAACTTGCCTGAAACCTCCAAGATTCATCCGGTGTTTCATGTTTCCAACCTCAAGTAGTCACTTGGCCATAATGACCAACAAAGGCACTTCCTTGCCAGAAATTGATGGGAGCAGTGGTGTTGTAGGTTCTCTCCCACAAGCTGTTTTGGATAGGCGAACTCAGAGAAACAAAGAAGTTTTGATCCATTGGCAGCAGAGGCTACTTGGGAAGATGCTCGCGCAATAAGGCTTCGTTTTCCTGATATTACCCTTGAGGACAAGGGTCGAATTTAAGGGGGAAGGAATGTTATGTCCGCAAGGCAGCAGTTGAAGCAATGGGAGTTGTTGTGTTACACGTTGGAGTGGATGTGCCTCTGTTTCAAATTTGCTTTATCTTTTTATTCGAATTTGTTTAGGAAAGATAATAATAGCAATCTAAATTGTTATCAGATTGGAGTATTAAGGATAGCAATTTGAATTGTTATCAGATTGGAGTGTTAGGGAGTTTGGTTAGGAATCATGCTTATCCTTATCTAGATGTTGAGTTGTTTAGGGATGTTGGAGTTATTTATTGTTATCTTGGTCTGTAAAGCTATTTATATAGCTTTGCGTTATATTAATAAAATCAATCAGAATATTATTCAGCAAATTGCTCTTGGGAGGTCTGGTTTTTCCTCGAATTAAAACCATATTTATTCTCTTGATCAGGTCTGTTACAACAAAGAATCACCATAGCTCCTTGCAGTAGACGTGGTGGAAGTCGTGGTTGAGGTGGTCGTAACAATGCCCAAGACTTAGCTCCAAAGGGCTCCTAAGTTGTACCTTAATTCTGACATGTGAACCTCTAGGCTAAGATCTAACGGGATGTAATGTCCAAGAGTACTCTAGAGTCTAGACCAAACACATGTAATATATTTGGAATGACCTTTGCAATGCTCGACTTCCATTACAATCTCGAGCGACTAGCTTTGCCATCGCACAAACTATATACCTTGGAAAGCTTAACTATGTGCCTAAGGGAATATCCCCTTTTTTTGGTCCTCAAATGAAGAGCTCGGTGAACACTACCCACTTCCTTTCACATCAGTATTTATTATGTCTCACCAACTTTAAATCACATTAAATTGATTGAACATGTCTCTCATATGTAGCTAATGTATGCATTTTTTCTTTTATTTATTTGATTCATCCTTGTTAGCTCAGTTTCAATCTACAGGACATTATAACTCTAACTTAGCCATTGAAGTATCTTTGGCGAAAACCCCAACTTGGGTCAGCCCTAGTTACATTGATGGATTTTCTGTTCCTTGCAAAAAAGAAGGTGATAGCAGCTAACCTTGTTAGGTCGATTGAGGTGATTTCCTTGCGATTTCATCCCTTTCTTTTTAATCCACATCCACTTTCAAATAATGCTTTTTGTATGATAATTGAATTGATAATTTATACTTTTTTCTTATATACATAGCAGCATATCTTTTTTCCACATATATGCTTATGACCCTTAACTTTTAGAGTTATTTTCATTGCAATGAAAGAGTCAATTCTCATCAAACACCAAAGTGTATATGATCGAGCCAAAAAGAAAAAGAAATACCTCCCTCTCCCTTGTGTGTGATTCTTTCTAAAAGAAACAAAAAAACAAAAAACAAATGAGCCTTGACAAGTCTTGCTACAAGATTGCACGGGGTAGATGATTTCAGCAAAGACCAATTAGTTTTCAAGAGTATTATCTAATATCTGCGTTATTCCTAATCAGGTATCACATTTACTGAATGCCATACGTCCATATTACCCACCTTTTTTTCTCCCAAAATATTAATATCGAAAACTATTTCCCTTTGAAATTTCATGTATCCATGGGGTCTATACCTTCCCTCCAACTAAAAAAATGTCAAAACGTGAATAGTAGTAGTAACTTGGGAACGTTTTTTCCTAGTTGAAATTCCAGTAGTAGTAGGTGTCTCAACTCTCAAGTAGTAGTTGCATTTGCATGACTTTTGATCATTGCAGCATAATGGTATTTGTTTTCCATGCTTTTTTGAACTTACCCATCAAGCTGCTGAGACGAAATTACGCCGTAAATTTAAATAGTTCACTAATTATGAGTTGGTGCACCTTTCATAGAACTAGCAAATAGCAATTATAGGTTGGATGTACAAATTAATGCGAGCCCCCACCTTATCTCGCACCCCATGAGTAATTATGCTGGTCTCCATTCTTCTCTTTAAGTTTGTTTTTGCTTTCAATTTTTGATTTAGAATATGAGATCATTTCATTTAAACTAAAGTGGAAGCTCAAGTTAATTTATATTAATTTTGTGTCATAGGTCTCAATCTAAAATTTAAAAAACAATATACCAACTTCCCTTGTTATATAAAGCAAGAGATAGTAACTTCCAAAGTTTTTCATAAATGACAGTTCATATTTTGTCCCTGAATTTCCCAATTACACATTATTAATGGATAAAACACTAAAACTTAGATATAAATACCTTAGGTACTAATATTCTTTGAGTAAACGTCTATGTGAAGAAATTTTTTTTGTAAGTATCCATCTTATTTATGCCTATCCAATCAATTTAAAAATTAAAACTACTTTCAAAATATCTAAAATTTATGCTTATTTTTTAAAATTTCAAAGAGTAACTCAAGTACAAACTTATTAAATAAAAAGTTATTAACAATAGCATGTTATAAAAAATTAGTTTCTTTAATATATTTTTATAATGATTGAATATATATATATATAAGAATTGGCTGATTGGCCCTATGACGCGCCCCCCCCCCCCCCCCCTTCCAAATTTTTTTTTCTTTTCTCAATACTCAGTAGCCATCAAACAGGTTTATCAAAAAAAAAAAAAAATAGCCATCAAACAGTGTTTTTTTTTTTAAAATAATTTTAAAAAACTGCTTTTTGACTTTTTTTTTTTTGTGGGTAAATCACCTCTGCAACCACCTGCTACCACCACCACCATGAAGAATATATCCAAACTGATTTTTATCTCCAAAACTCAGTACCCAAACTGATTTTTATCAGCTGAAAACCAAAGTCATCTTTAAGCACATATAGAAGCTTCCTCTAAGTATACCCATCCATAATGTTGTTTTCTTGAAACCCCAAAACCCTAGCCACAAACTCATGGCCATCGAAACCCAAAAACCCATAAATTAACAAAACCCAAAAACCCATAGAGAAAACAAAACCCAGAAACCTCAGCCACCGAAACCCATGGCCACGCCACCACCATCACCACGGCAACCCCCCCCCCCCCACCCCCTTCCACCACCACCCCCTTCCACCACCACCACAGCAACCCCCAACTCCACCATGAACCCACAAAAAAAAATCCATCTGAAAATCAAATCAAACCAATAGCAAAATGCCATACCTAATTCAGCCATACCCACCTCTTCCTTTAAGCACCGATCATAGGAAAAAAAAAAAAAAAAACCCACAGACCCCAAAACTCCAAACTCACCAATCCACCGATCCATTAACCCATGACCCACACATCGGCATGGAGGCCCAACCACCAGCACAAAGAGAGAGAGAGAGAGAGTTGAGAGCAATTGAGAGAGAGAGAGAGGGAGACAAAATATTGAGATGAGGAAAGAGGGAGAGAGAGAGAGAGAGTTGAGAAAGAAAATGTGTCTAACATAGAGGAGAGAGAAAGAATAAAACAGATTAAAAAACAAATACAATAGTCTACAGTGCCATCATAAAATTAGGATGGCACTGTAGCAGTATTGGAAATTTTTTTACAATTTTAAGTTTTTACAATTCCGAATGGTAGAGGTTTTTGAGAGACAAATGTTAAATAGAGGCAACATATGGCATTTAGCATTCCCATTGTAAATGCCCTTACTATTCATGAGAATGTAAAAAATTATAATTTTTTAATCTCTTCTCTCTTCCTCTCACTTCAGACTCCTCTAACCTCTCTCTTCTTTTTCTTTTCTTTTCTTCTTTTTCTCATCTCTTTCTCTCACCCCCTTTACTCTCTTCCTCTCACGGTGAAGCCTCCCTTTTCTCAAAATCGGCTTTGGGTATGAAGAAAAAGGCTTCAGATTTGCTTTGGGTGGCTTTAGATCGGTGTGGGGTCGTCGAGGCTGTGGATGGCCATGGGTAGGAGTGGATTCGTGGGGGCGTGGGTGGCTGTGGATGGGTGGTTTCCTTCGCCCTGGGGTCGTGGGCCGTTGTGGGCGGGTGGTTTTGCTCGCCATAGGCTGCCGTGGGTCTTGTGTGTTTAGATTTGGGTTTTTGTGGGTATTTTCGGTGATGAATTAGCGTTTAGATTTGGGTATTTTGGCGCCTAGGTTTTTGTTGGAGTGTTTCTCAATGCTGCTACTATTGGTGGGTGCTGTTGCTATTGGAGTGTTTCTCGGTGGTGGTGCTGTTAATGGGTGCTGCTACTGTTGGAGTGTTCTCGGTGGTGCTGCTATTGATGGAAGAGATAATAATTTTTAATATTATTGAAAATTTTATATTATTTTAATGAGTTGTTTGTAAAAATAAAAATCGGAATGTTAGGAGAGATATAAAATGAGATGATAAAATAGATAAAGTAAGTTTTTAAAATGTAAAATAGAATTTATTTAGCATCCCAAATGCTAGTACTCTTGCGAATCTGTTGCTAAAATAGCAATTTGAGAGTAAAAAAAAAAAAAAGCAAAATGGACCAAAAAGAGCTTTTGTGTGGTTTTGGAAGGTGGTGACATGGCACGCCATGATTGCGCACAGGCTGGCTGTACCAACCACGTTTTTTATTTATTTTTATTTTTTTACCCGGTTAATTTATTCAATCAAAACTGATCAAATATCTATATATGTTTCTCCACCAAAAAATCTCCTCTTGAAAGCCCGAAAATGAGTTACCAGAGAGCTCCACAAGAACCGTATCCTCCCCCAGGTAAAAAATCCTTCGATCAAATAGTCCCTTTTTCAAGTTTAATTTTCGAATTTCAATTTCTTACTTAGAATTCTATTACTTTAGCATTCAATTTTAATTTTGGTGAAAATTTTAAATAAATTGTAGGGTACGGATATCCATATCCTCCACCACCGCCACAGGGATACCCATCAGCGCCACCGTACGAAGGGTACCCCCCACCACCACCACCGCCGCCGCCAGGATATCCGGGGTACCCACCTCCGCAGCCTCCGACGTACGAGGGGTACCAAGGGTATTTCGCACAAGGGTACCAGCTTCCACCGCCGCCGCCGCCGCCGCCACAGCAATATCAACACTACCACTGTGAGCATCAACACTACGATGATCAGCCCGGCTGTCTCCCTTTCTTACGTGGCTGGTAATGCCATTTTATATATAATTTATGCTATTTTGCTATGTTGTTTGGTTTATGTGTTATTAGTTAAATTCATGTTCAAAATATGTAGGAGATATTTATATTGTGAGATTTCACTCTAAAGTCTATTTAAAACAATAGACTGAATGCTTTTGTTAACGAAGTACCATTGGGGCACACGTTTAAGGTGCCCAGAAGAAAGAATCCTAGTGTTCAGTAATGGATAAATGATTAAATTCACAATTTCCTTAAACTTTTAAGTTTAAGGTTTTGGGACAATTGATCTTGAACCATGTATGTTTCCCACGGTCCTGTAAATGAACCAGGCTACTTATGAACACTTTGAGCTCAGCTCGGGAAAGGCTTGCTTATGTTCGTTTGTTTAGTAAACAAGTCAAGTTCATGTCCAAGTTTAAACTCAACTATTAAAGAAGTCAAGCTCAAACATAATAATGTGTTCGTGAACATGCTTGTGAGCATGAGGTTCGATTTAACTACATATATTATTATATATTTCAGTGTATACTTGTCTAAAATTAGACTTATACATACTTGAGATTGGATTTTGTAAGTTTGTAAATATTTTCATATGATATCCAATTATTATTTGTTGTTTATTGATAATATTAATAGTCCATTTGTAGTAAAAATTCATAGATTTGTGAAGGGCTAACTAATTTTAGTCTTGCTTTTACTATATATGGGAAAAGAGTAAGTTAATCAAGTAGTTTGTGAACAAACTCGAGCTTGTTTGAGAAGAAAATGAACCAAGTTTAAACATGTAATTTTATTTGGTGATAAGCTCAAGCTCAGCTCATGTTCAAAATAAAATTTAATAAACAAACCTAAACTTTTAATAGCTCAAATCGTTTACAACACTCTACCTTCTTTTTAAAAACTTTAAAAATCCAATGTTTTAGGCTCAACTTATTAAAGAGTTTGGCTCATAGGTGAGGGGAAGTGTTAGAATGATAGTTAAATAATTAAATTCACATTTCCCAACAACATCCGAGTCATAGTGGTATGGAGTAAATTAGAATGGTTATAGCATTTTCATTTCTCATAAATGACTAATGAAGCCTAAAGAATATTTGACTTTTGTAATTGAGAAATGAATGGTGGTAGACCATAGACACTCAAAATGTATGAGCAATAATTTATCCTTCAATGGGACAAAAATTTCAAACACTGTTTTTCTTCTTGAAAACTCTTATCAGGTTGGCAAATTTTTGCCAGTTACAATTCAGCAAAATTATAATTATTCTTATGACTCTACTTGAATATACAGTGATTTGTTAGTGAGCCTGTACTTGTGCAATTAAATCTCCCAAGTCCCATGGCAAACATGCTTGCTATCTGTTAAATGCTTTTATTCTGCTTGTGAATTACTATATTTTGGCTCAAATGATACCTTTGGCACTCCCCTTAGGGGATGGTCAGGCTTGAACTTTGGGGGCGCATGTCCCTCTACTTACTGTAGGAAAAAAAAAACAAAAAAAGTCATTTGGAAAGGTTTTAAAGCTTCATACTCTTAGAACTCGTCGTAGTGTTCATTTTTATGATGGTGGATTGACAAATGAATGTTTTGTTATGCATGTGCAGTTTGGCTGCGCTTTGCTGCTGTTGTCTGTTGGAGGAGTGCTGCTTTTTTCTTTGATGACACAGTGAATGGTTTGTTTCTTAAGTTGGGCTGCACTTTGTTGTTGCTTGTTAGATTCTACATAATCCGTGTGGGGGTTCTGGTAATTCTTTTTTTTTTCCCCCGCTTATCTGGATTTTAAGAGGTTCTATGATGTGCTTTATGGGGTTCTATGTCCATGTAATTTAATCGCATTTCCTGGAATTTGAGAACAGGTTCTATTATAAGTGATACGGTTCTGATTCCATTGTGATTATATATATATATATATATATATATATATTCTTCTCACCTTTTATGTGACATTTGGTGGTCTTCCAGACTAGTCTTTTGCCGGCGATACTATTTATCATCTCCATGCCATTATATTTTGTCGTGTAAGTTTAATAACTTCAAGCAAATTCACCATTGAGATTATTTAATTTTCAGTAGCACATTTGAGTGGAAGAAGAGTAGTACTATTTCAAATGGTCACAGCTTCAGGGACAAAGTACACTTCTGACTTCTTTCTAGTTTATATTAACTGACTAGGCATTTCCGACGTTGAAAGAGTACCACCCATTAGAAATACTCACAATTGTAGGCATGATATCTAACATTCCCTTCTGAGCTCCCAGCTCTGCTAAAACTGCTCTCTAATCTATTAGAAACTTGGGGCCTTTATTAAGGATGAGGATGGCCATTTTGTTGAGTAGCCTATGGGCTCAAGTTCTAAAATGACAATGAAGAAAAGAGAAAAGAAAAATAATGGAAAAAGTAATTAATATCTAAGAATAGATAAGAAATACTTGAATCTCCTTGGAAACTGTTTTTCTATCCAGATCTTTTTTTTTTGTCAACCATGGAAATAACATAAAACTAGGAATTAATCAGTCTGTTACATCGCAAGTTAGCTTTATCAGAAGCTATAATTCTTTCCACCACAGGCGGTGGATACAAAAATACAACAAAAGAGTCTAGGCTACTTGCACCTAACTTGGCCATCACATCAGTGCATTGATTGGCCTCCCAGAAGACGTGAGTTATCTGCTTGTTGAGAATCTCTCACCAGGTTCCTGCAATTAGTCAACAATGGTTCCATTAACAGATTGGTAGAGTTATTGTTCATGAGCAAGACTACACTTAATGCATCCAATTCAATGATGAGGTTATTCAGCCCCATTTCCTTTACTAATAGCAGACCATCTCTAAGTGCCCACAGCTCAATCATGCAACTGTTGGTACAACCAAGAGGCCTAGCGTAGCCTTTCAACCATTGCCCTTCATGATCCCTGATCACATCGCCCCCCCTGCACGTCCAGGATTTCCAAGAGTAGACCCATCAGAATTAAGCTTCGCCCAACCCACTGGTGGCTTCTCCCAGCCCACGGTAACTATAGTTTTGGCTTTAGGCAACTTAGCGTTCAAACCAATGGAGAAGAACTCAATACTATCTTTGATACTTCTCTTGAAGCTTGATCGATCCACCTTACCTGTTTTAAAAACAAAGATTTTCCTGTGCAACCATAAATGCCACACTCCCATGGGAAACAAAACCTTCCAAGGAATGCCCATCATTTTGGATTTGATGTCTGCCTTACAATTGGTTTCGAGCCATTCACCCAATGGTAAATTAAAGGTTTCCTTCATGCAAACCGGGTACTGAAGTTGCTGCCAAAAATCACGAGCAATCACACAGCCCCTTAAAAGGTGTTCAATAGTTTCAATGCTTTGGTGACATAAACTTCATATGGGGTCAAGACTTAAACGCCTTGAACCCAAAACTTCCCCGGTAGGCACACTATTGTGCAGACACAAAGCCATAGAAAAAATTGAACCTTAGGATAAGTTTCAACTTTCCACACCCAAGCCACCGACATAGTATCAAGGTTTAAAGGATTTAAACCCCTTGCCAAAACGTAAGCTGATTTCAAGGAGAAAAACCCATTCTTGGAAAAAGCCCATTGAAGTGAATCCTCCACCTCATGGTTACAAGACAGTGGAGTAGCTTTAATGGCATTGAGAATATGATCAGGCAAGTCAAAAGATAGGCATTGTGCTTTCCATTCATGATTTAGATCAAAACATTGCTTAACTGAAATGAGTTTTTCATTACAGTTCAAAGGCCCTTCAATTAGACTTCTTAAGGTACCCAGTGGAAGCCAAAAATCATTCCAAACCTTAACTGTCTCACCATTCTTCACTGACCATTTTAGCCCCTTGACATAAACTGGGCCACCCTTCTTACAAGCCGCCAAAACACTAGAGCATAGGAGTTTTTTTCCTTCTTCAGTCACTCTACTGGGGGAGAAGTATTTAGCCAGAAGCAGTTTTGCCCAAGGGGCTTCCTGCTCACTAGCTAGCCTCCAACAAAGCTTAGCTAATAAAACATTATTTCTATCCTTCATGCTATGCAAACCCAAACCACCAAGCTCTTTGGGAAGTGTCACAGTATCCCATCTAACCAAATGCAATCTCCTCCTTTCTTCAGTTGAGCCCCATAAGAAGTCTCTTATTAGCTTGTCCACTTGATCACACACTTTGACAGGAAGGGATTGACATTGCATGCAATATTCTGCCACAGGAGCCGCGGATGATTTAACAAGCACCAATTTACAAGCGTTTGACAGTAGTTTTGATCTCCAACCAGCAAGCTTGCTTTGAATTTTGTTCACCACAAAATTATACACATTACCCACTTTGCCTTGGTGAATGATGGGGAAGCCAAGGTATTTACCTAAGTTATTGGTTGCGGCTATTCCCATTCTCCTGCATATACCTCTCTTCCTTCTTCTAGTGACATTAGGAGAAAAAAGAATTTTTGACTTAGTTAAATTTACTTTCTATCCAGCAAGGTTGCAGATATTATCAAGCACATCAATGATAGCTTCACAATTTTTGTAATTTGCCTTTGCAAAAAGCATCAAGTCATCAGCAAAAAATACATGGGAAAAGCTCGGCCCACTTCTAGACGCCCTAACCTTATCCCACCTTCTATCCGCACACATGCTAGTGATTTGAGCTCCTAGAAATTCCATGCACAGTAGGAATAAATAGGGAGAGATAGGATCACCCTGTCTAATTCCTCTCAAGGGTTGAAAGGAGTCCAACTTACTTCCATTGAACAGTAAAGTTGTGGTTGAAGTAGACACACAGCTCATGATCAAATTTATCATACTCTCCGGAAACCCAAAATGCTCAAGGACCATTTTGATAAGCGACCATTCAAGGCGATCATAGGTCTTCTCAAGATCAATTTTCACAACCATAAATCCAGTCTTCCCCTTCCTCTTTCTAAGAGAGTAGATTAATTCTTGGGCAATTATGACATTATCTGTGCCCCTTCTTCCTTCAAGGAAAGCTGTCTGCATTGGGGAAATTAAAGAAGGCAGCAATGGATGAAGCCATTGCTGCCTCAAAACAATAATCTTTGAAATTATCTTGTAAATCGTGTTGCATAGACTTATGGGTCTATACTGACTGACAGTCTCAGTGTCGGATTGCTTAAGAATCAGGGCAATTAAGGTTTGGTTGAGATATTCAGGAACTTTATGCCTTAGAAACACCTCTTTGATCTCCCTCTTCACCGAACCACCCACTGCTAACCAAAATCTTTGGAAGAATCCAACATGGAGTCCGTCAACACCTAGGGCTTTATAAGGCTTCATTGATTTGAGAGCATTCCAAATTTCCCCATCCGAAGGTATGTTGGACATGCTACTAGCTTCTTCTTGACTAAGCTTAGCACACCAATCAGATTTCCATTGAGGGTCAGCAGGACAAAAGACTTGCTCGGTCTTATACAGCTTCTTAAAACTTGTATTGAAGATTTCCTTCACTTCCTCTATATTGTGGCACCATACACCCTCACTGTTTTGAACACAAGTAATCCTATTCTTGCTTCTTCGGTTGAGCGCAGAGATATGAAAATAAGAGGTGTTCCTCTCCCCCAAAATAATCCAACTTGTTTTGGATTTCATGGCCCACAACTCCACCTCCAACTGGAGTATTAAATTGTACTCCTCGGTCAACTGCTCTTGTAAATTAATCAAAAAACTATTTGGGCAGACAGCTAAAGCTCTTTAAGCACCTAACAACCTAGCCAAGATCTTCTTTTTTCTTATAAAAACATTCCCAAAAACTTCCCTGTTCCATCTTTGAGCTTTGGTCTTGAAGTTTGTGATTGCCCCAGCTAAATTCCCCTCCCTACCAACCCAAGCATCCCTCACAACAGCAAGGAATTTGCTATGGCTCAACCAAATGGTCTGGAATCTAAATGGCCTGTTAGAAATGGAACCTAATAAAGGATTCAGGTTTAGTAATAAAGGGCAGTGGTCTGAATTCACCCCGGCTAAATGGATAACATCAGCTTCCGGGTAAATATCTTTCCAACCCGGGTTAACCCAACATCTGTCTAGTCTGCATTGGATTAAGTTACCCAATTCCCTCTTGTTTATCCAAGTAAACTTTGGACCCGAGAAGCCAAGATCCATCATATTGCAGTCATCCATACATTCCTTTATAGCTCTAACCCTTCTCTGACAAATTGGATTCTCCTCATACTTCTCTTCATTAGACAGAACTTCATTAAAATCCCCCATGAAAGCCCATGGCAGGTCATGCATGTTAGCTAAAATCCTAAGATTATTCCATAAAATGCACAACTCCTCAAATCTAGGACTAGCATATATTGCACTAATTAACCAGTTGAGAGATTGAGATCTTACTCGGATTAAAGCATGAATTTCCTATTCTGTCGCAGTCAGGACATCCACTTGGACCAAATCTGATCGCCAGAGCATCTAGATTCCTCCTGCAAACCCAATTATATCTGACACTGCAACCCCATCAAAAGGAAGAGATTCAATAATCTCATATGCCCTTGCACCACTCATCCTGGTTTCCGTGATCACCATGAGAATCGGTGAATGCCATTCCACCAAATCCATTACTGTCTTTCTAAATTGAGGTTTCATAGCACCCCTGCAGTTCCAAATCAAAATATTCATAATTTTATACGGGGTAGAGGTAGCATCAAAATAAGACAGAGAGGAAGAGTCCTCAGTATCTCTCAACCTCTAAGCCTCCAACATCTCCTTCCTCGACTCCCATATCCCCCGGATTAGAGTCACTGCATGCTTGATTATCCCTAAAGCCTCCTGAGTTGCCTTGACTAGTATTGTGCCACTGATCTCGGGCTCAGCAAATTGGATCATCTTCACTCTGTGCAGATTGCCCATCAACGAACATTCCACCGAGTTGGCTTGCAATATCTTCCTTATTGTGATCACTGGCTCCGTCCACTCCGCCTCTGCCTCTGATAGAAATTTTTTCGAGTTCTGCCTGTCTGATCCTGTTGCTAATGGCCCTGAGCTTATCACCGGTGGCATAAGGATTGGAGGTCTGTCCGTTAAGAACCTCCACCATGGATTCGAAGTTGTGATCCACGCATCGTCCTTCATTGGCAAATACCCCAACTGCTTGCTTCTCTCCGTCAACAGAAACATATTCTTCCACGCCATCATCAAGTCTAGTTTGAACCATCCCCACACCTCTGTTGGATCTTGTTTTATCCAACAAATGGTTTCGTTGCCCACCGGTATCACCTTCCCCTTGTAAAAAAATCCCCCACTTCTCCTTGTCTTCCATCGTAGCAACTAGTAGGCACAAAGAAAGCTTTCTCTTTCTCCGTTGAAATATGTTTATATTTTTGGTTAAAAGAGCTAGAGAAACGGAGTGGGCCTTGCTCTGTTTCAGACCCAAAAAAAATATCCCACTAGTTTTACTCGGGCCCACCCCATCAGGTTGCATTCCAACTAAATTAGTTACTACCTGATTTGTTTTGGCGCGCACACCCTTACCTTTTGCACCCTTACCAAGTTTTGGTTGGCTTTGATTGGACATTGCCATTATGTTGGTCGCTCTCTGTGACACGGCAGGTTGCGTGTGCAGAGTTTTCCTCTTGCCATCTCTCTTACTCTGCAACGCCACACTAGGCTCAACTATGGAGGCTTGTGTCTTGTTAGGATCAGCCATTTGACTTATCACCGGTGAACTTTGCAAAGTCCTTGTTTTATTGTTAGCTTTCCTTCTGCTGACAACCATCCACTCGCCATAATCCTCCTGTGATTTATCTACCTCCTTTGTCCCGTCCACCCCTTGGGCACTTTGCGTATCGGTATGCCTAGCACTCCGATCCATATTCTGCTCCTTAGGCTATTCTCTAATGGTGTAAGGGCACGATTCTAGTTTGTGACCAATCCTACCACACGAGAAGCAGAGAGTATTGATTCCTTCATAGAGCACACACTGAGCAAGTTTACCAAGATAAATCTTCCTTATCAACGGCTTGTCCAAATTTACTTGCACACATAATCTGGCAAACCAACCTCTTTCCCTATTAGCTGTGTGAGAATCGATCCTAAGGACTGGGCCAATAGCTCTCCCAATTTTTAGGAGTGCACTTGGTTCATAAAACTCAATGGGCAACTCTGGAAATCTAATCCAGACTGCTACTGAAGAAAGGGTTGTTGTGGATGCGTTGAACTCTGGTTCCCACTGTCTAATAGCAAGAAAATGTTGGCCAATAAACCAGGGACCACCCATAAGGATAGTGTTTACATCTTCAGCTAATTCGAATTTCACAGGGAAGTAATCATAACCCAAATCTATGCAATCCATACCACCAATTTATCCTTATAGCTTCCCATTTTGTTCCCCATTCCATTCTCATTCGTCTCATGAAAACGATGACTTTCTTTGAACTTTTTCTGTGCTGCGAGCAAGAGTGTCTTCTTCTTCATCCGAGTGCTTCGGTCTCTCTCTCCATCCTGGAGGTGCAATAACCAAACTCCTGTTTTTCTATCAAGTTGAAGTCAAGGGTTTTGATGCCTAAAAAAAAAAAAAAAAAACAGATGAGAAAGGGCCTAGCTTTATAACTAAATAGGCCGAATGACACTAGCTAAAACCAATTGGCATTATCTAGCTAGGGCAAGTGCAATTGAATTTTCCAATATACTTCTCTTTTTTGGAGATAGTTTCAATGCTTTTGCTCCTAATGATAATTTTTTATCATCAAAGTAAAATATCAATAAGTTTTTAGAGTAAGCAAGAATTGAACTTGTAGGGTCAATTTTTGCAGCCCAAGCCCAAGAAGGTATGGATCTTGAGCCTACTGAACCCAAAACAATAAATTTGTAGAGAGTGGGTAAAAGAGCTAGGCTAATAATGAAATAACAGTATTAAACAGCAATGCTAGTTGGAGAATTTGTATTGATGTGTGCTCGGACGGATGTAAGTGTCTCGTCCGAAGAGGTGTTTTTCATTGATGAACTTAGGTTACAATTGTTGGAGCTACAGTAATGTGATACACTCTTTTCTCTTTTTGATTTTTCGATCCCCTCTATCAGAGACACCCTTCTCTTATATAGTACTGCCTTCCTGCATCTTCACCGTCCACTTGTTCATCATCTAGACGCCCACTTGAGTGCATGTCCCATCAGAGGTGTTCTTTAGCCTTGTGTGAGTGGTGGTAGCTGGGCTGATACTGTTCAGGGGTCTTCTCCACATTAATGCGGCCAGAGAAGTAGGTGCAGTGCATTTAATGCGGTGGTTGAAGTCTGTCTCTTAGATATTTCTCCGCTCCAGTTATCTTCATTCGTGTCCGAGGTTCATTTCAGTCATTACATCTGTCAGGAGGATCACTTGGGCTGCAAAGGGTTGCATGTCAGACCAAGACTCTTCGGATCCGAGGGTATTGGACTCCTCGGCCCATAGAACGTCTCCTCGGATCATGACCATGCTCCTCTCCTGACATGCTCCTTTCTCAGGGCCTCTAACTGAGCTTTTTCATCTCTTCGGACAACAGTGGTCCTCAATAGGGCCTTGGGCCCAATGCGCTAGGTTGGACTTTTCTCCCCCACAGAACTCTAGATCTCTTACTCAACTATCAGAGACTACCAAGTGAACTAATTTGAATCCACTTTCCAATATATTAAGAGCACTATAATAAATAAATAAATAAAAATAATCACATTTTAGTTAACCAAGCCCATAATTTACTCATGTAAAGTTATGTAAAAATATATAACTGATATAGTGGCTATGTAAATACTATTCATTTTGCATTTAACAAAGAAAGAGTAAATGACAATTGGGTATTTAATGAAGAAAGAGAATAAATGGTAATTGTGTATACTGTATGATTAAAAAAATCAAAAAAATTAATATTTTGATTAAATAGAGTTTAAAATAGATAATATGATTTAGAATGTGTTAAAAAACGAATATATAAAAAACAAAAAATAAGTTTTTATAGTAAAATACACAAAGTTTTGCAGGAAATGCTCTAACACAATCTATTTATAAAAATAAAAAATTACAAATGCGAAATCTCTTGTAAATAAAACAATAACAGAACACTAACTCAACTAACCCATCGTCGAGCTAAAATCCATTAATCAGTGCCTAAATAAAGTACAACTACATGATAACAAGAAAATAAATAGCCCAATGCGCCTACACCAAAGTCCACACAAATTCCGGTGCATCTTTCCTTGGCCCGACCAGTGTTCGATACAGGTACATCTTCTCTACTTTTTGACTGTCCTCATGGGCAGATTCCATCTGGTCATTTTCATTTATTATCTCCACATTAAGCCTTGGCATCTTCTTCGCAAGTGTCTTGCAGCCTCCAAGAGTTACATCACAGGACGACATCCAAAGGGATCGCATTGTCTCATACTTTCCCACGTCCCTTAGAAGTGCCATGTCCCCGAAGGGGCTGTCCCTGATCTCAAGCTTGCGAAGCTTCTTGCACCCATTCAACACATACAGCATCCCCTTGTCACTTTCGCCAGCAAATGCAATAGAAAGCATTTCAAGCTGCTCTGCATACATTCCAATGTAAAGGAAAACCCGGTCGGTTAAAAGGCCAGAGAGTGACAATCGCCGAAGACGCTTGCTTGACTGAACAATTGCTCCAAAACCTTCATCTAGTGGCTGCATGGTTACAGGGTCGGGTTTTGTAGGGTCAAGGATGCACAACCTGAAGCGGATAAAATTTGGACAGTTCTTAGCTACAGCTATGAGAGCAGCATTTGTCATTTGCTGACAGAAGTACAGCAATGAATTAAGCTTTGGGCAACCACTGGATATAGCAACCAGGCCAGTTTCTGTTACAGCAGCATGCCCAGCCCCAAAGGGATCAGATGGGAAAACCCTCAATTCCTGCAAGTCTTTACAAGTTGAAGCTACAACTTCCAGTCCCTTGTCTCCGATACAATCCAAAATCTGAAGTAATTATGAAAACTATGTCATTGATTTATATAAAAGAAGAAAGTAAGCTTCAGTTAGACCAGGTTTAAAAGATCATACCCATAAGCGCTGAAGATTCCCACAGAGGCGAATTAGCTTGATTAGCTCAGAACCATGAATCCCTGCAGCATAGCTCAGATTCAAGTAGGTTAGGTTCAAGCAAATAGGATATATGGCTGGCAGGCAGGGAGGAGCAACCTCTAAAAACCCTGACAAATTCTTAATTGATCTACACTTCAGAATGGTTGCCCTCAGTTTTCTGTAGGTCTCAGAATCATCAGAATCACGATCAAGGACAAAAGATCCTGTTCCTAAATCCACTAGTTGAGGTGCTCGCATCAAAATCCTTTGAAGCACCTCAAGAGGCACTGCACGGTTCAACTTCAAACTCTTAAGATTAGGATTTCTTGCTACAAGTCTCTCAAGAGCTGCTAAATTAATTTCTTTTAAGCATGCAAAATTCAGGGAGACTAGTGACGTGCAACTGTCGGGGAAGCAGCCAAGCCAGTGGTTTTTCTTTTCCTCAATTTCATTTTCTTGCAGGTCCAACTCCCTAAGAAACCTGCAAGAAACAAACAAGGAGAAATAGGATGTTAAAAGGATCCCAACCAACTCTCAGCATAACAAAATCTATCACATACTATATCCTATAATCATCAAGTTCTTTAAACCTCCCTGCCAATCAATTTTAACCAGAAACCCCCAACGAGAAAATATTACAATCGAAATATCCAGACCAAAAAACTATTATCCTACTGTCAAGAAACACTGCTCATAAACTCAATCATAATCCAAAACCAATGAATCCTAGACTAACCATATTCAAGACAGCACACGCTAAAAGACAACTTAAAAAGATATCAGCTTAACTATTTACATTGAGACGTCAGGGCATAGTTGCACATAAAGATTTTACCCAAACCACAGTTCACCCCACAAGGACTATGACCATACCTGCTGGGTAGACTTCAAAGATTTCAAAGACAATCACAAAACATTTCAACAGATGTGCAATTTAACTTTCTTTAGTTAGCTACTAGCCACATAACTGTCTAATAAGAAGCATAACCCAACATCAACTAAAGAAAAATAAAATAATAAAAATGCTTTAAAAAGAAACTCTCTAAAACAAGACATAACCCTTCTCTTAGCAGAATAATTAAGAAAGCAACAAAAACAAACTACCATACCAAAAATCAACAATCAACAAGTCTAAGACCCAGTCAAAGAAACCCATTTATAACAATTGGAATCTCATAGTCAAAAATTAGCAAATATAGCAAAATTATGCCAGAAAACCAAAACAAGAAAGAATATTTCTTACCTACAATTAGCAGCTACAGCTGCAAGGCCATCGGTGGTGAACCCTTCACAGCTAACAAGCACCAAAGACTTGAAACTTGTAAAAGAACGAGAAAGAACATCGAGGCTTTCATCTGAAACCACCATCCTCTTCAACCTAAGCTCCTCCAACCCAATACGACTTCTAGCCAAAGCTTCGATCCATGGCTGCACATAGCCTCCCCAATCTTGAGGAACCAAATTGAAGTCCGCGAAATGAGGCTTCCCTTTCAAAGTCAAAGATTTTACCCCAGGAAACCTGGCGATCAATCTCTCTGGACTGATTGCATAGCAGTTTCCTATGAACACTCGCTGCCTGCTAAATCTCTCTACTCTGAACCATAATTTACACACCAAAGACACTGCGTTTCGGTCTCTGTGCGATGTTACGAAATCGAACACGTGCTCTAAAACCTCGTCCGGAAAATAATTCATCATCGTTTAACATCCAATCCAACACCCACAATTTTCCCGGAAAAAAAAAATATTAACTTTCCGGAAAAGTGTTTTTAAAAAAAAAATGGAGGATTTTGAGAGATCTTGCTGGAAATGAGCTGAGATCTACATGAGACAGAGTAGATCTGATGTGGGTTTAATCGGAAATTCTCTCACATAGCTTAGATCTGCGAAGAAAGAGAGACAGAAAGACAGAGTGATGGAAAGAAAAAATAAAAATCAAAGTTTCTCGAGAAAAAACGTGGGAGAGAAATGAAAAGAAAATGTTTTCTCCTCAGTGATCATCTTTGAAATCAAGTAAGTGATGATTGCAGCGATGAAAAACAAAAAATAAAAATAGTAACCCAAAACAAAACAAAAACAAATAACGTAGCAAAACAGATCAAAATTCGTAGATCTCAGAATCTCATAAAATCTTGACTTAATCGAAACCTTATGATTCTAAAATCTGAGAGAGAGCCCAAAAAAAAAAAAAATTCCCTACTCTCTCTCTCTCTAAAAAAAAACACTCACACCCACTCTCTATATTTCTATGTGAGTTTCTCTGTATCTCAAAGACACACACATACCAAACAGAGAGCCTCGTGTTAAAGCTTAACTCAGAGTCAGAGAGAGGAACCCAGAGCTTTGAGCTCACTAACCATGGTTAGTGTTTTAACCCCAGATCGTTTAACCATGGTTGGTTAATTTTTTCGATCCAACGGTCATCATGGACTCGATAATAAAATAATGGAATCTTGACCGTTGAATGGGTGAACATGCATGTGTCCTTATCACTTGTTTCGAAGAGCAAGGCCCCCTCTCTCTGCCAAAGTCTTACTAAAGGGATCAGTAAATGATCTGTCAGGTAAATGACACTGGTTTTGGAGCAAAATTACCAAAATACCATACAATACATTTACATATATTTATTTCTACTACGGCGAGTATGGTAAACTCGCCGCCTTTGACAGAGACACTTCCATGTGAAGCATCTTTTTGCCCTATTCTATGCGCTGTCGTTTAATAAAGGCGAGTACATGTATTTTCTACTCTCATAGTTAAAACTATTTTGTGTCAGATTTTTTTTTTCACTTTTACTTTTTGGGTTTTTTTTTTCTTTTTCTTTTCTTAAATTCATTTTTTAGATGTGGATAACTCGAATCATGGCTCTTTTTAATGATTAGGAAATTTCAGTTTCAGTAAGGAAAGTAAAAAAAAATAAAAGAAAAGAAAAAAAAGAAAAGATTTTGACAAAATCTAAGAGAGCTATAAATGCGGTTTGTAAATATGAAATAATGTTGAGTTACGGAACCATAATAAAGATGTCTGTTTGTACTTGTAGTACAGAGAAAAATGATGAATTCAGTGTGTTATGGAGCAAGCATTGTTGTACCTATGTACCAATAAGTCCACACGTAATTCGTATAAAAAAAAAAGTCCACACGTAATTTGGTTGCATCGCTTGCTTGCTTGCTCATGTTATCCTATTCCTAATTAACTATTTGACCGTACATATATAATGCAGTTGGCTTTGAATATGGGAATGGTTGCTTCTCTGATTGGCCAGAGCCTCTCAGGGTGGTTTATGGGGTTTGGGAATAATGCACCAATGATGCTTGACAGTTTGAGTTGTAGTAGACACTGGTAGAAGCAGGAGCAGTAGTATGTTTCTGAATCAAGCATACTGATAATTTGAAACCATCAATATTTCCTTCTTCTTCTTTTTTCTTTTTTCTTTTTTTTCTTATTTGAATTTCTTTTTTCTTTTTCTTTTTTTTTAACTTATATAGCAGTCCTAATGTCAGATCTTGATCTTGCATCAACTCTAACAGTACGATTGGAAACAATAGATAAATCTAAAGCTGATAGCAAGGCTATAAACATTTCACAAAAATTAATAGAGTTTGTATTGGCCATAAATGAGCAATACTAGGTGTATAGAACAATCATGAAGTGATGAATAATTTATTTGGGTTTTTTTTTTTTTAAATTATACTTTATCCTCCTAAATTGTATAATCTTTTACACTTGCTTCTTAAACTATAGAAATGCACATTTATTCTCTCTAACTATTACCCGCATAACACTTGTCTTCTAAAATATGAGAATGCGCATTTACTATTGTGGGGCCCGTGGGCCTGGGAGCCCCAGCCCACTTTTAGGCTGGCCCAAGGCCCATGCCGAGGAGGGACAATTGTCCCAGGCCGGCGTCTATGGGCTTCAGCCCTTACTAGGCCCGCGCCGAGGACACCCCTTCCTCGGCACTCCTAGCCTAAACTCCAGGTGGTCACATCCACACTTAATGCATTTACCTAACTCCCCTAGCAGCATTAATGCTGATAGGACCTCTGAGCGGCACAACCTTGGGGGCAGCGACCCACAGTAAGGTTGGGAACATAGCGGATGGGACAGGTTCTAAAGCAAGGAGCCTGGATGGTTGACAGCCGTAAGGCTAAGATCAACCGAAGGAGACTTATATAAGGAAAAGTACCCCTCTTGAGAAAGGGGGGCTCCTCGGCGGTCCGAGGAGCAACCCCAAGCCAAGAAGAGGAAGAACGGGGCAAAGCCCCCTCGAAGAAGGGAGTCTCTGGAGAACCGGTGGCAAGCCTGTTAGCGCCAAACCCTTCGTCCCACTCTCTAAATAAATGTATTGTTGGGGGATCTACGCCAAAACGAGCCCCTACAATTGGCGCCGTCTGTGGGGAGGGTTAGTGCGCTGGCCGGCGCAACCGGCGATTGTTCTAAGCGGTCACTTCAAAAAAAAAAAAGAGAGAAGAAGAATCGCAGTAAAAAGAAGACCCAACAGCAAACAAAAAGAAAAGTTTTTATTATTCCATGAAAAGAAGATTACAGGATACAATCAGAGGCTCAGGCAGGCTTGTTTTACAAGCTTTATTACAAGCTAATCCTACAATCGGAGGCTCAGGCGGTCCGATTCTACAACTAGCTAGAGGGAGGGGGAAGTGTCAACCCGTGCTTTTATTGGCATCAGGAGAATGGGAGAACTTGACAATAAAAGCGGGGAAGGGGGCTGAGGCTGGCTTGCTTCAAGGCGGAAGCTTGAACAAAGTGAGGAGCAGATGCAGGGGCACCGGAATGTCCTCCCCCGTGATGTTCCCTTGATGCTCTCCAATCCTCCCGAGCGCTGGCCGTTGGAGACGGTAACACTCAGGCGCCAGCCATGACATGAGTTCGCGTGTCTCCTCCACCGGAGGTGCACTCCGGGGAGAGACGTTAGGTACTTCAACAACGTCACACCTGGCCACCGCGTACGACACTGCCGGTGTTACGCCTAGACTCTGCCGCGCCAGAAGCCCAGTGGGGGCTGCGGCCACGGCAGCCCTTAGCCCCATATCTCCTAACTCCGATCACAATTCCGACGGGGTTATTAAAGGGGCATGGGGAGCGGAAAGGTGGTGTTCTTTCTGTTTGAGTTGGGAGGCTCATGGAGTATGAAGAAACCATCCCCCCAGAAGGCCTTATATAGAGGAGGAGGGTTGGTGAGAATTAATTCACGCAGAATTCGAAAAGTGAGTTACCGAAGCGGCGGACAATAATGAAGCCACCAAATTCCAAGGGGGCCGCAGACCATTGTACTTCTGTTGATTCACGAGACCATTAATGAAGGCGCGTCTCGCGCACCGAAGCGTCAGGCGCAGAACACGAACGGCCAAGAGACGCTTCCCAGATAGAAGATGGGGACTCGAGCTGGAGGCGAGATCAACGCCACGTGTAAAATCACTGTCCGACCGAAGGAGGAACCGTCCCCAGAAAAACGGTCCAAGGACAAACCCCTACTTACAGAAAAATGAAAGTGTTAGACAGAACCAAGGCTCTGCATGGTCCTCGGACTCAGGCCTATGGGGAAACTAATTACTTCAGAAGACCAAGTGTTAGACAGAACCAAGGCTCTGCATGGTCCTCGGACTCAGGCCTATGGGGAAACTAATTACTTCAGAAGACCAAGTGTTAGACAGAACCAAGGCTCTGCATGGTCCTCGGACTCAGGCCTATGGGGAAACTAATTACTTCAGAAGACCAAGTGTTAGACAGAACCAAGGCTCTGCATGGTCCTCGGACTCAGGCCTATGGGGAAACTAATTACTTCAGAAGACCAAGTGTTAGACAGAACCAAGGCTCTGCATGGTCCTCGGACTCAGGCCTATGGGGAAACTAGCCACTTATCTACTCCTGAAGGCAGCACCTGTGCCTAGGTCTTGCATGGTCCTCAGGACCCAAGCCTACGGAGAGCTAGCCACTACTCTTGAAGGCAGCACCTGTGCCTAGGTCTTGCATGGTCCTCGGACCCAAGCCTACGGAGAGCTAGCCACTTATCTTCTCTTGAAGGCAGCACCTGTGCCTAGGTCTTGCATGGTCCTCGGACCCAAGCCTACGGAGAGCTAGCCACTTATCTACTCCTAAAGGCAGCACCTGTGCCTAGGTCTTACATGGTCCTCAGACCCAAGCCTACGGAGAGCTAGCCACTACTCTTGAAGGCAGCACCTGTGCCTAGGTCTTGCATGGTCCTCGGACCCAAGCCTACGGAGAGCTAGCCACTTATCTACTCTTGAAGGCAGCACCTGTGCCTAGGTCTTGCATGGTCCTCAGGACCCAAGCCTACGGAGAGCTAGCCACTTATCTTCTCTTGAAGGCAGCACCTGTGCCTAGGTCTTGCATGGTCCTCGGACCCAAGCCTACGGAGAGCTAGCCACTACTCCTGAAGGCAGCACCTGTGCCTAGGTCTTGCATGGTCCTCGGACCCAAGCCTACGGAGAGCTAGTCACTTATCTTCTCCTGAAGGCAGCACCTGTACCTAGGTCTCGCATGGTCCTCGGACTCAGTCCCACGGGGAAACTAACTGCTTACCGAAGAATTGAAGCACCAAGCTGACCATTTGGGGAAGAACCAGCTAGCGAAAGGCCTTCCGGAAAATGAGGGGGCCGTGGGTATCAAAACCCTCCTCCCCGTCCGAGGGAACGTGCAGCAGGATTTTGAGGGGCTATTGTGGGGCCCGTGGGCCTGGGAGCCCCAGCCCACTTTTAGGCTGGCCCAAGGCCCATGCCGAGGAGGGACAATTGTCCCAGGCCGGCGTCTATGGGCTTCAGCCTTTACTAGGCCCGCGCCGAAGACACCCCTTCCTCGGCACTCCTAGCCTAAACTCCAGGTGGTCACATCCACACTTAATGCATTTACCTAACTCCCCTAGCAGCATTAATGCTGATAGGACCTCTGAGCGGCACAACCTTGGGGGCAGCGACCCACAGTAAGGTTGGGAACATAGCGGATGGGACAGGTTCTAAAGCAAGGAGCCTGGATGGTTGACAGCCGTAAGGCTAAGATCAACCGAAGGAGACTTATATAAGGAAAAGTACCCCTCTTGAGAAAGGGGGGCTCCTCGGCGGTCCGAGGAGCAACCCCAAGCCAAGAAGAGGAAGAACGGGGCAAAGCCCCCTCGAAGAAGGGAGTCTCTGGAGAACCGGTGGCAAGCCTGTTAGCGCCAAACCCTTCGTCCCACTCTCTAAATAAATGTATTGTTGGGGGATCTACGCCAAAACGAGCCCCTACAACTATCCTAAAATATTACCCGTGTAACACTTTGCATTTGCATCACATTTTATAAATAATAGTTTAGAGAAGTAAGTATACATTCTTATAGTTTAGGGGATAAGTGTAAAAGGGATATAGTTTAAGGGAGTAAAGTGTACATTCTTATAGTTAAGGGCAGTAATTGTAAAAGGAGTATAGTTTAGGGGGTAAAATTTAATTTCATTGTTTTTTTTTTTTTTTTTTTTGGTTGAAATAATTTGTTTGGTTCAAAGTTCTGATTGATCAATGACTGATAACTAAGGTGCAATTAGTGTTAAAGTCATGAAATCTTTCTCATGGATTTTATCCAAATTAAGTGAAGAAGTTAAAATTTTAAAAGAGTTAAGTTCTGTCCAAATCCTTTGCCCAAAAAAAAAAAAAAAAGATACAGTACCTTGTTTTGTAACTAAAAAAAATATCAATATTTACATACAAAATAATAATAATAAATACGGTAAGAAAATACGAAGCTTTCCCTTTTAATAAGAATATTTAGAGTTCTCTATTTTGTCAATATTGTGAATAGAAATTGTAGGGGCTCGTTTTGGCGTAGATCCCCCAACAATACATTTATTTAGAGAGTGGGACGAAGGGTTTGGCGCTAACAGGCTTGCCACCGGTTCTCCAGAGACTCCCTTCTTCGAGGGGGCTTTGCCCCGTTCTTCCTCTTCTTGGCTTGGGGTTGCTCCTCGGACCGCCGAGGAGCCCCCCTTTCTCAAGAGGGGTACTTTTCCTTATATAAGTCTCCTTCGGTTGATCTTAGCCTTACGGCTGTCAACCATCCAGGCTCCTTGCTTTAGAACCTGTCCCATCCGCTATGTTCCCAACCTTACTGTGGGTCGCTGCCCCCAAGGTTGTGCCGCTCAGAGGTCCTATCAGCATTAATGCTGCTAGGGGAGTTAGGTAAATGCATTAAGTGTGGATGTGACCACCTGGAGTTTAGGCTAGGAGTGCCGAGGAAGGGGTGTCCTCGGCGCGGGCCTAGTAAGGGCTGAAGCCCATAGACGCCGGCCTGGGACAATTGTCCCTCCTCGGCATGGGCCTTGGGCCAGCCTAAAAGTGGGCTGGGGCTCCCAGGCCCACGGGCCCCACAATAGCCCCTCAAAATCCTGCTGCACGTTCCCTCGGACGGGGAGGAGGGTTTTGATACCCACGGCCCCCTCATTTTCCGGAAGGCCTTTCGCTAGCTGGTTCTTCCCCAAATGGTCAGCTTGGTGCTTCAATTCTTCGGTAAGCAGTTAGTTTCCCCGTGGGACTGAGTCCGAGGACCATGCGAGACCTAGGTACAGGTGCTGCCTTCAGGAGAAGATAAGTGACTAGCTCTCCGTAGGCTTGGGTCCGAGGACCATGCAAGACCTAGGCACAGGTGCTGACTTCAGGAGTAGTGGCTAGCTCTCCGTAGGCTTGGGTCCGAGGACCATGCAAGACCTAGGCACAGGTGCTGCCTTCAGGAGTAGTGGCTAGCTCTCCGTAGGCTTGGGTCCGAGGACCATGCAAGACCTAGGCACAGGTGCTGCCTTCAAGAGAAGATAGGCTAGCTCTCCGTAGGCTTGGGTCCTGAGGACCATGCAAGACCTAGGCACAGGTGCTGCCTTCAAGAGTAGATAAGTGGCTAGCTCTCCGTAGGCTTGGGTCCGAGGACCATGCAAGACCTAGGCACAGGTGCTGCCTTCAAGAGTAGTGGCTAGCTCTCCGTAGGCTTGGGTCCGAGGACCATGCAAGACCTAGGCACAGGTGCTGCCTTCAGGAGTAGATAAGTGGCTAGCTCTCCGTAGGCTTGGGTCCGAGGACCATGCAAGACCTAGGCACAGGTGCTGCCTTCAAGAGAAGATAAGTGGCTAGCTCTCCGTAGGCTTGGGTCCTGAGGACCATGCAAGACCTAGGCACAGGTGCTGCCTTCAAGAGTAGATAAGTGGCTAGCTCTCCGTAGGCTTGGGTCCGAGGACCATGCAAGACCTAGGCACAGGTGCTGCCTTCAAGAGTAGTGGCTAGCTCTCCGTAGGCTTGGGTCCGAGGACCATGCAAGACCTAGGCACAGGTGCTGCCTTCAAGAGTAGATAAGTGGCTAGCTCTCCGTAGGCTTGGGTCCGAGGACCATGCAAGACCTAGGCACAGGTGCTGCCTTCAAGAGAAGATAAGTGGCTAGCTCTCCGTAGGCTTGGGTCCTGAGGACCATGCAAGACCTAGGCACAGGTGCTGCCTTCAAAAGTAGTGGCTAGCTCTCCGTAGGCTTGGGTCCGAGGACCATGCAAGACCTAGGCACAGGCGCTGCCTTCAAGAGAAGATAAGTGGCTAGCTCTCCGTAGGCTTGGGTCCTGAGGACCATGCAAGACCTAGGCACAGGTGCTGCCTTCAAGATAAGTGACTAGTTTCCCCATAGGCCTGAGTCCGAGGACCATGCAGAGCCTTGGTTCTGTCTAACACTTGGTCTTCTGAAGTAATTAGTTTCCCCATAGGCCTGAGTCCGAGGACCATGCAGAGCCTTGGTTCTGTCTAACACTTTCATTTTTCTGTAAGTAGGGGTTTGTCCTCGGACCGTTTTTCTGGGGACGATTCCTCCTTCGGTCGGACAGTGATTTTACACGTGGCGTTGATCTCGCCTCCAGCTCGAGTCCCCATCTTCTATCTGGGAAGCGTCTCTTGGCCGTTCGTGTTCTGCGCCTGACGCTTCGGTGCGCGAGACGCGCCTTCATTAATGGTCTCGTGAATCAACAGAAGTACAACGGTCTGCGGCCCCCTTGGAATTTGGTGGCTTCATTATTGTCCGCCGCTTCGGTAACTCACTTTTCGAATTCTGCGTGAATTAATTCTCACCAACCCTCCTCCTCTATATAAGGCCTTCTGGGGGGATGGTTTCTTCATACTCCATGAGCCTCCCAACTCAAACAGAAAGAACACCACCTTTCCACTCCCCATGCCCCTTTAATAGCCCCGTCGAAATTGTGATCGGAGTTAGGAGATATGGGGCTAAGGGCTACCGTGGCCGCAGCCCCCACTGGGCTTCTTGCGCGGCAGAGTCTAGGCGTAACACCAGCAGTGTCGTACGCGGTGGCCAGGTGGGACGTTGTTGAAGTACCTAACGTCTCTCCCCGGAGCGCACCTCCGGTGGAGGAGACACGTGAACTCATGTCATGGCTGGCGCCTGAGTATTGCCGTCTCCAACGGCCAGCGCTCGGGCGGATTGGAGAGCATCAAGGGAACATCACGGGGGAGGACACTCCGGTGCCCCTGCATTTGCTCCTCACTTTGTTCAAGCTTCCGCCTTGAAGCGAGCCAGCCTCAGCCCCCTTCCCCGCTTTTATTGTCAAGTTCTCCCATTCTCCTGATGCCAATAAAAGCACGGGTTGACACTTCCCCCTCCCTCTAGCTAGTTGTAGAATCGGACCGCCTGAGCCTCCGATTGTAGGATTAGCTTGTAATAAAGCTTGTAAAACAAGCCTGCCTGAGCCTCTGATTGTATCCTGTAATCTTCTTTTCATGGAATAATAAAAACTTTTCTTTTTGTTTGCTGTTGAGTCTTCTTTTTACTGCGATTCTTCTTCTCTCTTTTTTTTTTTTTGAAGTGACCGCTTAGAACGATCGCCGGTTGCGCCGGCCAGCGCACTATCCCTCCCCACAGACGGCGCCAATTGTAGGGGCTCGTTTTGGCGTAGATCCTCCAACAATACATTTATTTAGAGAGTGGGACGAAGGGTTTGGCGCTAACAGGCTTGCCACCGGTTCTCCAGAGACTCCCTTCTTCGAGGGGGCTTTGCCCCGTTCTTCCTCTTCTTGGCTTGGGGTTGCTCCTCGGACCGCCGAGGAGCCCCCCTTTCTCAAGAGGGGTACTTTTCCTTATATAAGTCTCCTTCGGTTGATCTTAGCCTTACGGCTGTCAACCATCCAGGCTCCTTGCTTTAGAACCTGTCCCATCCGCTATGTTCCCAACCTTACTGTGGGTCGCTGCCCCCAAGGTTGTGCCGCTCAGAGGTCCTATCAGCATTAATGCTGCTAGGGGAGTTAGGTAAATGCATTAAGTGTGGATGTGACCACCTGGAGTTTAGGCTAGGAGTGCTGAGGAAGGGGTGTCCTCGGCGCGGGCCTAGTAAGGGCTGAAGCCCATAGACGCCGGCCTGGGACAATTGTCCCTCCTCGGCATGGGCCTTGGGCCAGCCTAAAAGTGGGCTGGGGCTCCCAGGCCCACGGGCCCCACAGAAATAGATTCAGGAATTTTTCTTTTGGGAGTTAGAGTATGAAAATAAAATCTCATAGTTTAATAATAAGAGCTATACAAATATTAAACTTATGTCTATTAAATCTTAATGAAATATAAATAAAAAGATAATAATTATTTCTTAATACAATGCAAGTTAATCATCTATCAAGTTGTACAATTTATAACTTCCCTTACTCTAAAGTCAGAGATTACAATACATTCTCTTATATAAATAAATCATGTTGTTCATATCCTATTTGGCATCTTAATTCAAACACTAATAATAATAATAATAATAATAATATTGTGGGGCCTAAATAATCTGGTGACCTCGGCCCAACTTGTATTCGGCCCAGGGCCGATGTCGAGGAGGAAGTAGAGCCCGAGGAAGGAGTGTGAAGGTCTGAACGGCCAAGAATCCTGCCGAGGACGATCCTGCCTCCGGCAACCCGAGACCGACACGTCAGCCATAGTAGCATGGCTGGGGAACACATCCAGGATAAGCTATCACCTCCACACTAAATGCACCCACCTAACTCCACAGCCGCATTAATGAAGATGCAACCTCTGGCCAGGGCTGCCTTGGTTGCTACGACTCATAGGAGTCTGATAAAGTGGCTGATGGGACAGGCAGTCAGAGGAGAGGGGCGTGGATGATCAACAAGTGGAGAAAAGAGGTTGTGAGAGAAAGGACTATATATAGGAAGAAGAAAGAGATCAGAAGGGGGGGATTTTTCCCCGGAGGAGCCCCTAGGAGCCAGGCCATTACCAAGCTCCTCGGATCGGTGCCGAGGACAGATTTAGGAAGAAAGCCTTGGCCGACTGGCCTTCAACGAACACTACACTGGACGTTGCCCGCTTGTTAGGGCCTAGTTCTTCAACCCACTCTCTACAAATTCATTATAATGGGCTAACTGGGCTTGAGTCCACTCTCTCAACAGTAGAAGTGCTCAAACCCGGACCCCACAACCGCAGCGGCTCTCAACCGAGGGAGGAGGACCCTCAGCTTGCTTGCCTCCGCCCTCATCCAGGGCCGTCCCATTCTGCCAAGCTCTGACCACAATCCTGGCGAGGTCATCGAAGGGGCTTAGGGGGTGGGAAAGTCATGCTTCCTGTTTAACTGGAGGATTCGTGAAGTGTGGAAGGACGATTCCCCCAGAAGGCCTTTTATAGAGGGCGAAGGCTGGTGGAAATTGGTCCAACCAGAACTCGAAGGAAGAGTCATCAACGACATTAATCCTGGCCAAATTCCAAGAAGGCCTACAGCCGCTGGATTTGCATTAATCCATGAGGATATTAATGAGGGCGCGCCTCGTACACCGAAGCGTCAAGCGCAGAACACGAACAATCAGGGGACGTCTCGTAATCGAAGAAGGCGGAAGGTTGGAGCGAAGAAGGGGCTGCTGCCACGCGTAAGGGCAGAAACCCGAGCCACCCCTTCCCGGGGCAGCTCGGGGTCAAGAATCCAGTCTGACGAATACCCCACCCTCGGTGAAGCAAGGCCGAGGCTGCCACCACGCAAAAACAAACCCCCCGACGACAAGGGCAAATCCCTCCACTCTAAGCAAGGAGTACCTGGGTGCTAGACTGAGCCAGGGTCTTCCGCGGTCCTCGAACCCAAACCTACGGCGAAACTAGTTACTTACAGAAGAACACCTGGGTACTAGATTGAGCCAGGGTCTTCCGCGGTCCTCGGACCCAAACCTGCGGCGAAACTAGTTACTTTCAGAAGAACACCTGAGTACTAGACTGAACCTAGGTCTTGCATGGTCCAAGGACTCAAACCTATGGGGGAAACTAGCTACTTACAGAAGAAAACAAGCGTTAGACTGAACCAAGGCCTTGCATGGTCCTCGGACTCAAGCCTCTGGGAAAACTAACCACAGCAAGGAGTACCTGGGTACTAGACTGAACCTAGGTCTTGCATGGTCCAAAGACTCAAACCTATGGGGAAACTAGCTACTTACAGAAGAAAACAAGCGTTAGACTGAACCAAGGCCTTGCATGGTCCTCGGACTCAAGCCTCTGGGAAAACTAACCACAGCAAGGAATACCTGAGTACTAGACTGAACCTTGGTCTTGCATGGTCCAAAGACTCAAACCTATGGGGAAACTAGCTACTTACAGAAGAAAACAAGCGTTAGACTGAACCAAGGCCTTGCATGGTCCTCGGACTCAAGCCTCTGGGAAAACTAACCACAGCAAGGAGTACCTGAGTACTAGACTGAACCTAGGTCTTGCATGGTCCAAGGACTCAAACCTATGGGGAAACTAGCTACTTACAGAAGAAAACAAACGTTAGACTGAACCAAGGCCTTGCATGGTCCTCGGACTCAAGCCTATGGGAAAACTAACCACTGCAAAAAGTACCTGGGTACTGGACCGAACCTAGGTCTTGCATGGTCCAAGGACTCAAACCTATGGGGAAACCAGCTACTTACAGAGGAACAAAAGTGCTAGACACAACCAAGGTATTGTGCGAAACATCAAAGTATAACAAATAACAGGAGACATCATCCGAGGAACTAAAAACAAGCAACTGAATATATTATAAAGGGAAAATACATAGTCTTGTTACAATGTCGCCGAAACAAAAGGCGAAGTAAAAAAAAAAAAAACGAAAACAAACAAACAACAGCAAAATCAGTGGCCCAGGCCATCAGAATGGGATGACCCGACAAGGTGGCCTACTCCCCCAACTCGGTAGACAGCTTGTCCTGAGGAGTTTGCTGGAGGGCTTCTACGGGTACCGCGGGACTCTGGCTCGGAGGGGCTACTTCTGAGGACCCTTCCTCAGCAGGAGGAATCTGGGGGGCGACGAGTGTGGCTTGGGAGTCAGCAGGAGGCTTCACCACATCCTGGGCACCTCTTGACTTCCAGCTCCTGCCCCCTCCAATGCTCCATGGGGCTCAGCCCCCTCAACAGGCTTATTAGCTGGAGTAGAATCCTCGGCGACATTGGTCTGGCCCTCATCTGTCGCTTATAAGGCGGAGCCAGCCTCGGGAGCAACGGAGGCAACCTCTCGGATAGCAGAAGGGTAATACACCCTCTCGGCCCTCCTAAGGTCAGACGAGGCCTCGACCCCCGCCTGGTTGAGGGCCTCTTCCCATGTCTCGGAGCAGAAACGCTTACACACTTCAGGGATTTGAGCCTTAAGGGCAGCCTCAGCCTTGGTCATCCCCTCAGCAAAGGCCTCTTCTTCTGCTTCCTCTACGGAGCGCTCGACACTTTCTCTCGCAAACACGGCCTCATCTTTAACCCTCACGGCCTCGTCCCTGGCGTACTCAGCAATGCCTCTTGCCACCACGGCCTCAGCCAGCTCCTTCCTCAGGTCGGCAATACCCCCTTGGGCAACTTGCAGCTGACCCTCGACATCCCGCAGGCGCCCTATCTGGTCCTCGGCGAGCTTCATAGCGTCGGCCAGGTCGGATGCAGCCTTGTCTCTAGCCTTCGTCATCTCCTCCAAACTCTCCAGCACCTTCTTGAGATCTGCCTCAGATCTCTTGAAAGTACTCGCGGCGGTCAAGTACTTATGGCGTTCCTTATCCAGAGCCTTACCCTGGTTGTTGGCCTCCTCATCCAGCCTAAAGGCTGCCTGGATAGCCTGCAAACCAAAACCAAAGCACTGTATGTTAAGCACTAAGCAATGAAATCGAAACGAAAGAACAAGTGTCAGAAGGCTTACCATGCCCAGGTACCGCTTAAGGTTGCAGGCCACTTCCTGCCTCCTCATACTCCCTAACTCAGCCATGTCGACGGGAAGGAGGAGGGACCTCTCTAGGGCATCGGCCACGCGAGCCCCCTCGCCCCCTCGGAAGTCCCTGAGAGTGGCATCGTCCATCAGAGGCTCCTCGTGAAGCATGGGAGCGGGCAGCCAGGTTTGGGGCTCGGACGCCTGGACAACCTCTTTCCTTTTGTCCTGACCACCAATCCTCAGCTGCTTAGAAGGTCGGCGGGCCTCACCCTCTTCCTGAGAGGAACGAGGCTTTTCCCCATCCACTGGTTCTTTGTCCTTAGAAGACCTCTTCCTCTTCGGATCAGAGGACTCGAGCCGAGGATCCGAGACGGGCGGAACGGTGGATGACCTGGTCTGCGCAGGTAAAGGCTTAGGTGGGGCTGGAGGAAGCTTGGGCCTAAATGAAGGAGGCTTGGGTTGTGACTCCCTCGGCGTGGTTTTCCCCGTCCTGCCCTCAAGCAGATCAAGTAGGTTGGTTTGGGGTTGTCTCCTGGAACCCATTTCGGCCTGAATATCAGCCCTCGGAGGTAGAAGATCGGCTTCAGACAGTTAGGGATCCCCCAAGTCACCGGATGGATCCTCGGACAGATAGCCTTGTTCGAATGCAGCAAATTCGTCCTCAGACGAGCCCAGATCCACTACTTCTCCCTCTTTTTCCGAACCCTCTCCCTCGGCCTCCGCAGCTTGATGGGACGAGGAAGAACCAGCCAATGGGATGCCCTCCGGAACAGATGATTTCTCAGAAAACGAAAACCCGTACTCCACCACAGTGATTTGTCTAAGCCGAGGGTCACGAGCCCTGATCACGTGCTTCGGGACCGGAAACACCTTCTGGGCCGGATCGCACCCGAAGATCTTATGAGCAGCCCTGACTTGATTGTCACCCTCGTTCACGAAAGCCTCCGACCTAAGCACGAATTGCAGATCCTCCTTGTTGACCAGGCTAAAATGGCGCGTGAAGGCGTGCGGATCTGCGGAAAGAAAAACAAACTCCTGTCATCAGCCAAACAAAACAGATTCACAAAAGAAAAGAAGGAAGAAGAAAACAGGGGGCTAGACCCTCTCCTACTCCAAGTGCCCTACCTGGCTCTCCCTCTGTTGTCGGACAATGGAGACCATCGTGCCATTCCCCTGACACGATGAGAAAATCAAGGTTCAGCCCCTTGCTAGAATCGGGGAGACACTGGATTAGACGGACCCTATCGTCCCTCGTCTTCATATAGTATGTCTTACCCTTCAGGTGTTAGAGGTTATAGCACCAGTTTACGTCATGATGGGTTAACCTCAACCCCATCTTCTCATTCAAGGCGTCTACGCACCCTAGTATCCTAAACATATTGACAGTACATTGGGTGGGAGCTAACCAGAAATGCCTAAGGTAGCCGCTCGTCACCGGCCTCATTGGGATTCTCATGCCTCCCTCTAAGAAGGCTATTATGGGGATCACCACTTCGCCCACGTTCCTCCTAATGTACCACTCCCCTTCCTCGCAGTACCTCAAGCCTACATTACGGGGTATCCCGTGATCAGCGATGAATTTCTCCATCGCCTCCTCAAACTCGACTAGCTTCTTAAATTTACCCATCCCCAACAACGACTAAGGGATTCGAGAAAGAATGAAGGGAAGAAAGGAAGCATAGAAGAATTTGTGCTAGAGAGAGAAGAAGACTTACAGGAATGAGGAAAACCTCCTCGGACAAGCTTTTTATGCTGGAAAGGAGTGCTCATTGATGTGGAGATTTGACCGGATTCAAAGTATGTGCACCAGGGTCCTCGAGTGCACAAATGAGGAGGCAAATCGGTTCAGACAAGTATTTATATCCTCAATTAAGGATAACCAAGCAGAGTTTCCCGCCCATAAAGGCAGGAAATCCCCACCGACCGATTAGCATCACACCGTTGAACGTGGGGAGTATGGAGCCGCCAGAATTTAATGCGGGCATTTAATGCGGGTGCGCACCGTATATCGAGGCACCAGAAACGTGCACTGGGCAGGCGAAAAGACCCCGACGCTGACGTAGGCCACTGATTGGTCGTGACTAAGGCCCGAGGACATCAAAATCCTCCTCCCCGTCCGAGGAGCCGGACAGTAGCATTTTGAGGGGCTATTGTGGGGCCTAAATAATCTGGTGACCCCGGCCCAACTTGTATTCGGCCCAGTGCCGATGCCGAGGAGGAAGTAGAGCCTGAGGAAGGAGTGTGAAGGTCTGAACGGCCAAGAATCCTGCTGAGGACGATCCTGCCCTCGGCAACCCGAGACCGACACGTCAGCCATAGCAGCATGGCTGGGGAACACGTCTAGGATAAGCTGTCACCTCCACACTAAATGCACCCACCTAACTCCACAGCCGCATTAATGAAGATGCGACCTCTGGCCAGGGCTGCCTTGGTTGCTACGACTCACAGGAGTCTGATAAAGTGGCTGATGGGACAGGCAGTCAGAGGAGAGGGGCGTGGATGATCAACAAGTGGAGGAAAGAGGTTGTGAGAGAAAGGACTATATATAGGAAGAAGAAAGAGATCAGAAAGTGGGATTTTTTCCCGGAGGAGCCCCTAGGAGCCAGGCCATTACCAAGCTCCTTGGATTGGTGCCGAGGACAGATTTAGGAAGAAAGCCTTGGCCGACTGGCCTTCAACGAACACTACACTGGACGTTGCCCGCTTGTTAGGGCCTAGTTCTTCAACCCACTCTCTACAAATTCATTATAATGGGCTAACTGGGCTTGAGTCCACTCTCTCAATAGTAGAAGTGCTCAAACCCGGACCCTACAATTATTATTATTATTATTGAGAACAAAAAAAAAAAAATCAACTTTGAGAATCATAAAATGATAAATTAATGATTATGATGATAAAAGAAAAATGTAACTTTGAGAAGACAAAAAAACCAAACAATTGATATAAAAATAGCACATTCAAATTGACGCTAGTCGCTACTCACCAAAACTCCGTACAACATAAAGAAAATGGAGATAATTTTCAAAATATTATTATTTTTCTTTATTATCTTAATTATATACATACGAACAAAGTTAAACTACATTTGCTATATGTGGGGCCTGAGAAATTGGCAACCCCGGTCCACCTTATATTCGACCCAAGGCCCATGCCAAGGAGGAAGAAGTGTGAAAGTCTGAATTGCCAGGAACCCTGCCGAGGACGACCCTGTCCTCGGCCAACCAGGACCAACACGTCAGCCATAGCAGCATGGTGGAGGAACAAGTCCAGGATAAGCTGTCACCTCCACACTAAATGCGCTCGCCTAACCCCCTGGCCGCATTAATGGAGATGTGACCTCTGGACAAGGCTGCCTTGGTTGCTGCAACTCACAGGAGTGCTGGTAAAGTGGCTGATGGGACGGGCGGTCAGAATGAAGAAGCATGGATGATCAACAAGTGGAAGAAAGAGGTTGTGAAAAAATGACTATATATACAAGAGGAAGAAACATATCGAGAGGCCCTTTTTCTTTCCGGGACGGTTCCCTAGGAGAGAGAGACCACTGTCAAGCTCCTCGGATCGGTGCCGAGGACAGACCTTGGAGGATAATCTTGGTCCGCCAGCCTTCGACGGTGGCGAATGCTACATTGGGCGTTGTTCGCTTGCTAAGGCCTAGTTCTTGAACCCGCTCTCTACAAATTCATTGTACTGGGCTAACTGGGCTTGAGTCCACTCTCTCAACAGTAGAAGTGCCAAAATCCGATCCCTACACTATATATATATAGAAAAATTGGATAAATCATTCTTATAACTAAATTTAGTAAATAATATAACTAATAAAAATAAAAAGGACAAAAAGGATATAATTCACAATCCTAATGTTTAAGCGTATTATAGTCAAGAAAACAAAGTCATTATAAAATGTATCCAATTTTTTTAAATAAAATTAATTCCAACATTTCGTGAGGCATTCAACACCTCAATATGGTATAAAACCACTTAAATTTAGGTACTTAATTATTAACTAAGTAGTCCTTTTTATTTTTGTTTTAGGCGGGGCATAGGTGAAAGCTAGTTGGTTTTTTTTTTTTTTAGGGTATTTTTTATCTAATAAATTTTTGTTTTGAGAAACTTAATTATTGAGAGAGGATTAAATGTAATTTTAATTTTTCTTTTAATTTTGCATATATTTTTAAGGCAAATTTGTGGGGTCTCCCTCGATCCCTGAAGGGTTTAATATGAAAGATGTAACAACATAACAGTTGGTTCTACCACGGTCAAATGTAATTTCCATATTTCTTTTTCTATACCGTAAATGTGTATTTAGATACCGTTTATTTGGTTGAAACTGAAAAATTATTGTTAAAAATACTGTAAATAAAAGTAAAAATTAGTTGAAACAATACAATAAAATTTATAAATAGTATTAAAAAGTATAATAAAATTTTTAAATAATAACAAAAATAAGATAAATAGTAAAATAATTTTCATTTATAATTCCAATCTAAACTCCCGCAAAGTTAACAGATAAGTTTACCAGAGTTAGCAGCAATCATAGCTAGTAATACCCTGAGGGAGAAGATTGGACAACTGCCATGCCTTATCAGTTTGCTTTCAAGTTTCAACTGCCATTTGAAAGACTTGCTTTTTCCACGTTTTCAATTTCAACAGGAAAACTTTTCCTCCGTACTACAAAAAATAACAAGCATGGAAAAGGAAAAGTTATACTTACTGCCCCTAAAAAGAAAAAAAGAAAAAGAAAAAAAAAGAAAAAGAAAAAGAATATTATTAGTAACAAATTAACAAAAAACAATAATGCTTCTCAACTGTGTTCTTGCTCAGTTGCTTGTAAAAGCAAAATTACATTATGGGTAACCAAATAAACGAAGTGGGGTCTTAACTTTTTAGTGCAAAACTTTTGCCGCTGATGTGACCAGTTACACATCTCAATTTTCCAAGGCTAATTAAAAGAGAGAAAAAGAAACAAAAATATTCTCTAACTACAAAAATCTCTCTTTTATTAGAATCTACTTGATTAAATCTTTTTGCCAAAATTTATAATAGAAATTGGTGCTAGCTCCCTTTTTTTGATGAACGGTGCTAGCTCCTATACATTTCCTGAGTATCACCCTAGCCCACAAGTCAAAAAGATTTTCACTTGAAGATCAAAGGTACTTTTGAGATTCCACCGCCAGAAAATTAAGCAAATGCCAAAGTACTTCACTGTTGACTTTGTTCTAACCCAAAAAAAGTAAAAAAAAAAGTAAAAAATTGATTTCATATATATATATATATATTAAAGTGCACTATTCATATGTAAAATTGTAGAGTTTGGAGTTATTTTAATTTTTTCCATTTATGTTTCAAGATTTTCATATTAACCCTTTGTAAGGACACGTTATGCAGTCAAAGCCCAAGACATGTGGGATCTTGGCCCAATGAGCCCAGCACAATGAATTTGTATAGAATGGGTTAAAGAACTAGGCCCTAATGAATTTAACAACGGCTAGTATGGATTTAGATGATGATCAAGCAAGAACAAAGCAACGTAGGATTAAATAAAATTCCTATCCGAGAAGACAAGTCTTTGGTATCAATTAATCAAACTGTCTACTAGTGCAAATGTGATTGCTATAGTAACCTTTTCCCCTCTTTTTTTCGGCCCCCTTCCTTCAAAGGTCTCCTACATTATATACCTCCTTCCCCAGTGAATCATGGCCCTCCATTTGTCACTCGTCCAAGCTACCACTCGAGTGCCTGTCTCATCAGACACCCCTTTTGACTCTCTGTGAGTTGCGATAGCCAAGGAAACACTGTTCAGGGGTCTTCTCCACATAAATGCGGCTAGGAAAGTAGCTGCAGTGCATTGAATGTGGAGGTAGCAGCTTTTCCTTAGATATTCTTGGGTTCCTTTCCCTCTTTTGTGGTCATGAGGCACGCTTCTAACACTGGAGCTTCTGTGGAGGTCATTTTCGTCGTTGGAATGCGTATTCAAGCTATATTTGTCATGGCCGAGGAGGAATTCCTCCTCGGATTGCCTTTTATTCCTTTCTTGTTCATGAGATTCTAAACTAAAATCTCTCATAACTAATTTTCCCTCCTCGAACATGCCAACGTTCTCGGATAAGGCCCAAGGCCCAATACATAATTTTGGACCCTTAACCCTACACCCTTCATATTTGATTTCATTTTAATTATAACATTGTTGTTAATCTTTGTTAGTAATCTAACCATTAAATGTCCTTTATATTTAACTAATTCAAGACATACTAGCTTTAAAAGGTTGTGAAATGCAGGAATTTTGTTGTATACAACCCTAAACTTTAAGAGTCAAAAAGTATACTCTCCCTTTCTCTCTCTCTTTCTCTCTAGAATTTTATTGTTATAGGCAAAAAATCATATTATACACTTCCAAGTTCTAACAAAAATGGATGACATTGCCAATATAAAAATAGAGTCAAACATGGGCCAAAATGAAAACAACCTCAAACTTTTAAGGGTCAAAAGTATACTCTCTCATAACAAGTATTACATCATATGGAGAAAATAAATCAATAAAAGTAAAAAATCGAAGAGCTAGTCAAGTTAATTATCTATAATATTGGAGAAGATTGCATCCAACGAGCCCACGATTTGAGTTAGGCTTATCATACCTGTTATGTCAGCAAGGCAGCAGTTGAAGCAGTGGGAGTTGTTGTGTTACACGCTAGAGTGGATGTGCCTCTGTTTCAAATTTGCTTTATCTTTTTATTCGAATTTGTTTAGGAAAGATAATAATAGCAATCTGAATTGTTATCAGATTGGAGTATTAGGAATAGCAATCTGAATTGTTATCAAATTGGAGTATTAGGGAGTTTGGTTAGGAATCGTGCTTATCCTTATCTAGATGTTGAGTTGTTTAGGGATGTTGGAGTTGTTTGTTGTTATCTTGGTCTGTAAAGCTATTTATATAGCTTTGGGTTATATCAATAAAATCAATCAGAATATTATTCAGCAAATTGCTCTTGGGAGGTCTGGTTTTTCCTCGAATTAAAACCATATTTATTCTCTTAATTAGGTCTGTTACAACAGAGAATCACCATAGCTCCTCGCAGTAGACGTGGTGGAAGTCGTGGTAGAGGTGGTTGTAACAACTTGGTATCAGAGAAGGTCATGGATGAATCACGCATCGATCGTTTGGAGGCAGAGATAAGCTCCATAGCAGCGGGCAAGATAGGAAGTTCTGCGAGTTACAGGAAACATTAACGAAGGCGATAACGTTCATGAATACCCAATTAGACCAAATATCGGGTAGCCAGAGTTTGGAACGAGGGGAGAGTTCACACGATGGTGGTGGATCTCGTTGATTCAATTATAAAGGCTTTCATGATTCCACTGAGTCTCATGGTGCGATAATTCCAAAAGTTACCAAACTTGATTTTCCTTGCTTCAATGGCAGTGAAGATTTGACGAGTTGGGTTTGTCGGGTGGAGCAATTCTTTGAATTTCAAAAAATTGCCGAGGAAAAGAAGGTTCCGTTAGCGACATATCATCTAGAAGGCGAGGCATAATTGTGGTACCAGATACTTAAGGAAGAAGAGAAGGAAGTTACATGGCTCACACTCAAGGAAGGGCTGAATTCGAGGTATGGGCCAATGGAATTTGATGATTTTTTGAAGATCTTACAAGGCTCAAACAGATTGGTTCGGTGCGAGAGTATCAAAGCCACTTCGAGAAACTCCTCAGTCAAGTGGGGAAGTTGAATTAGTCTCAACAAGTCGCTTGTTTCATTGGTGGTCTAAAGGAGGGCGCGAGGATAGATGTTCAAGCCATGAAGCCAACAACTTTGTCTGCAGCAGTAGGTTTGGCTCGACTCTATAAGGCTAAATATCAGAAGCGGTCCAATTCCAATTTTGAGCCGAAGAGGGCTGTATCAACTGGCCCAACAATCATTGGTTGCCCACCTCCATCTACTCCCGCCATTCGAAGGTTATCACCAACTGAGATGAAGGAACGTCGAGATAAGGGACTTTGCTTTAATTGTGACGAGAAGTTTGCTCCTGGACACCGGTGTAAGAAGCTTTTTTTGATTGAAGGTTGCTGGACAGAGGAGGATAGCAGTGACGGAACTGAAGATGTTGAAGAGAAGGAATTCAGCGAAGATTTGGAGATTTCCTTGCATGCCATGGCTGGTTCCTCTGCTCCTCAAACCATGCAAGTCTATGGGGTCATCAACCAACAATCACTGGTTGTGTTGATTGACTCAGGGAGCACCTACAACTTTATCGAAGAGACGTTAGCGGAGAAGTTGGGATTAACATGTAACACGGAAGAACAATTTAATGTAAAGGTTGCATGTGGTGGCAGGATCTCTTGCAAGGGAAGGTGCATTGGAGTGCAAGTTTGGATACAAGGGGTTACTCTTGATATAGATTTTTATCTCTTACCACTAGAAGGATATAAAGTGGTTTTGGGAGCACAATGGCTTAGAACGTTGGAAGTGATTGAGTGGGATTTCTCTAAACTACTCATGAGATTCCAATATGGTGGGAAAAGAATTTATTTGCAGGGAATGTCTAACCCACACAAGCAGATTGACGGGAATAAGGTGGGAAAAATTCTTAAGGGGAGCAAGCATGGTGCTTTCATACAATTTCATGCCATTGCTATAGGGGAGAAGGAAAAAATTCCCAACATCCTTACGGATCAAAATCTCATTAATCTCATCAATTCTTTCCAGGATCTTTTTAGGGAGCCCAAGAGATTACCACCATCACGAGCTCATGACCACTGTATTCCATTGGTACCCGAAAGAGGACCGGTTAATGTAAGGCCATATTGGTATCCTCATTTTCAAAAGGCGGAGATAGAACGGCAAGTGGAAGAGATGCTCAAGTCTGGTATAGTGAGGCCAAGTAACTGTCCTTATTCATCACCAGTCTTGCTTGTCAAAAAAAGTGATGGTTCATGGAGAATGTGTGTTGATTATCGAGCACTCAATCGAATTACAGTGAAGGACAAATACCCAATTCCGGTTATTGATGAACTCCTAGATGAGTTGCATGCTGCAAAGTACTTTTCTAAATTGGATTTACGCTCAGGTTATCATCAAATAAGGACCCATCCTCCTAACATTTCAAAAACTGCCTTCCGCACTCATCATGGGCATTATAAGTTTCTTGTGATGCCATTCGGACTGACAAATGCACCATCCACCTTCCAATTTTTGATGAATGACATTTTTAAAAGGTACCTTCGAAAATTTGTATTGGTGTTTTTTGATGACATTTTGATATATAGCAGTTCTTGGGAAGATCACTTGCAACATGTCAAGGTCGATTTAGACATCTTGCAAAGTCATAATCTGTTCTTAAAAAGGGAAAAATGCCAATTTAGGCAAACACAAATCAAGTATCTGGGACATTTGATAGATGTGGAGGGGGTATCTGCGGATCCCTAAAAGGTGGCTGTCATGATGGAGTGGCCGAAACCCAAGACTCCAAAGGCCCTTCGAGGATTTTTGGGACTTACAGGCTACTATCGAAAATTCATTCGTGATTATGGGAAGATTGCGTTGCCACTGACCAACATGTTAAAAAAGGATTCTTTCACATGGACTTCCGCATCTGAAAGGGCCTTCCAAGATCTTAAAGAGGCAATGACTCAAGCGCTGGTGTTGGCTCTTCCTAATTTTGTAAACGTATTTGTGGTGGAATGCGATGCTTCAGGGAGCGGTGTCGGCAGAGTTTTAATGCAAAAGAGATGACCTATTGCTTTTTTCAGTCAAGCATTGCAGGGAAGGAACTTATTACTCTTAATGTATGAAAAAGAAATACTAGCCTTGGTGTTGGCTGTTCAGAAGTGGCGGCCATACCTCCTTGGTCAAACCTTTATAGTGAGAACCGATCACCGAAGTCTTAAATTCCTGTGGGAGCAGCAAATCACAACGTATGCTTAACAAAAATGGTTCCAAGTTAATGGGGTATGATTTCCAGGTCGAATACCAAAAGGGAACAGAGAATCAAGTGGCATACACACTCTTAAGAAGGGAAGAACATGCAGAGTTTGCTGCAATCTCCACCCCAGTCCCTAGATGGCTTGATACCATTAAGGAGGAGGTGCAAACTAACCCAAAACTATAGCACATTGTCAAGCTTGTTTAAGAAGGGGAGAAGGTTGGTCCATGGGAATTCAAGGAGGGAGTATTATTTTTCAAGAATCAGATTTATCTCAACTCGGATTCTTTGTTACTTCCAGTTATAATCCAAGAGTTTCATTCAAGTACTCATGAAGGCCTACACAAAACATTGCAGAGGATCCGATCAGTCTTTTATTGGGTGGGAATGAAGAAATAAATACAAGACTATATTCGCCATTGTGATGTGTGCTAAGGACATAAGGCTAAATGTACCAGCCCAGCCGGCCTTCTCTAACCTTTGCCTATTCCAACTAAGGTGTGGTCTGATATATCGATGGATTTTATGGATGGTTTGCCCACTTCTATGGGTAAATCCACCATTCTTGTGGTTGTGGATTGGCTTTCCAAGTACACACATTTTATTCTCATTTCTCATCCATACACAACTCAAAGTGTAGCCAAAGAATTCTTTGATCATGTTTTTCGATTGCATGGGCTGCCTGAATCGATAGTCTGTGATTGTGACCCTACATTTACAAGTAAGTTTTGGGAGGAGTTATTTCGCCTTAATGGAACTAGCTTCAATTTCAGTACTGCTTATCATCCACAAACGGATGGACAAACGTAGGTAGTGAATCGCACGTTGGAGATGTACTTGCGATGTTTCTCAAGCCCTCAACCTAAGGAGTGGGTTAAATGGATTTCTTGGGCTGAACATTGCTACAACACAAGCGTTCACACGACCACCAAAAAGACCCCATTTGAAGTTGTGGATGACAGGCCCTCACCAAACTTACTGTCATATGTTGCAGGAACAGCTAGAACTGAAGCAGTGGAGAAGGAATTGATAGCACGAGATGAGGTTTTGAAGGAGCTTCATGAGAATATTTTGCTGGCACAGTCAAGGATGAAGTTTTATGCAGATAAAAAGCACAAGGAAAGATCATTTGAAGTAGAAGAGTGGGTGTACTTGAGGTTACAGCCTTACCACCATTTATCTGTGGCCTTGCACAAGAATTTGAAGCTTTCTCCCCGATTCTTTGGACCCTTTCAGATTATACAAAGAGTCGGTGAAGTTGCCTATAAGCTTAACTTGCCTGAAACCTCCGAGATTCATCCGGTGTTTCATGTTTCCAACCTTAAGTAGTCACTTAGCTGCAATGACCAACATGGTACTTCCTTGCTAGAAATTGATGGGAGCAGTGGTGTTGTGGGTTCTCTCCCATAAGTTGCTTTGGATAGGCGAACTAGGAGAAACAAAGAAGAAGTTTTGATCCATTGGCAAGGGCTGTCACCAGTAGAGGCTACTTGGGAAGATGCTCGCACAATGTGGCTTCATTTTCTTGATATTACCCTTGAGGACAAGGGTTGAATTTAAGGGGGAAGGAATGTTATATCCGCAAGGCAGTAGTTGAAGCAGTGGGAGTTGCTGTGTTACACGCTGGAGTGGATGTGCCTCTGTTTCAAATTTGCTTTATCTTTTTATTCGAATTTGTTTAGGAAAAATAATAATAGTAATCTGAATTGTTATCAGATTGGAGTATTAGGGAGTTTGGTTTGGAATCGTATCTAGATGTTGAGTTGTTTAGGGATGTTGGAGTTGTTTATTGTTATCTTGGTCTGTAAAGCTATTTATATAGCTTCGCGTTATATCAATAAAATCAATCAGAATATTATTTAGCAAATTGCTCTTGGGAGGTTTGGTTTTTCCTCGAATTAAAACCATATTTATTCTCTTAATCAGGTATGTTACAACAAAGAATCACCATAGCTCCTCGCAGTAGACGTGGTGGAAGTTGTGGTCGAGGTGATCATAACAATACCCAAGACTTAGCTCCAAAGGGCTCCTAAGTTGTACCTTAGTTCTGACACGTGAACCTCTAGGCTAAGATCTAACGAGATGTAATGTCCAAGAGTACTCTATAGTCTAGACCGAACACATGTAATATATTTGGAATGACCTTTGCAATGCTCGACTTCCATTACAATCTTGAGCAACTAGCTTTGCCATCACACAAACTATATACCTTGGAAAGCTTAACTCTGTGCCCAAGGGAATATCCCCTTTTTTTGGTCCACAAATGAAGAGCTCGGTGAACACTACCACTTTCTTTCACATCAATATTTATAATTGTAAGGTTGAAATTTATCAACCATCTTGTTGGCTTTATTCCGTGCCAATTTGCTTGTAATTTAGCACTTAGTAACCCTGTATTTAGGTGGGATTCATGTAAGGGTATTGTGTGAAGAGAGTGTGAAGAAAAACTCAAGTTTGTGTAAAGAAGCAGAGTTTCGCGGCTAGGACTCGCGACTGGCAAGCCGCCAACTGCAGACACGTGAGAAGCACACAAGGGAGCTGAAGGGTCGCGCCAGCTATCGCACTACAGGACAAAAGTCCCAGGCTGGCCAGGCCGTTACTTCGCGACTTGAACTCGCGACTTGGACAAGCCGCGAGACCAAGCCGCCAACCAGCACTGTTTGGCAAAAACTGTCTCTTCGTATTCCAAACACACACCACTATATATAGACCTTTATACCCACTAAATTGAGAGAGCTTCTAGAGAGAATTTTTGAGAGAAACCCTAGAGAAAAACAAGATTGATTCATCCAACAATCTTTACCTTAGAGTCTCTACAAATTACTCTATTCTCTTCCTCTCCATTGTCATACCCTTGAGAGGTTCTTTGCCAAATCCTTATCTCACCACATCCACGTCTATGAGAAGGTTTAATTTGGTGCTTTGGAAAGCAGTTATAAAGGGACCAATCTACATTGGTTGATGCTATGGGCTATAGCGGAATCCGGTAAGCTAGAGAAGAAAAAGGTTCGGCGCAACCTCGTTGGAGTAAGAAGCTTGGAGGGCTTAGGTACCTGGGTAGATTAGGCTTGGAGGGTCTATTGCTGTTCATGTATCCCAACTACATTCTTTAGTGGATTATGGACCGCTTGGAGGGTGGGGGAGAGGTTTTACGTCGAGGGCTTTGGTTTCCTCTTCGATAACACATCGTGTGTTGTCCGTGTGTTTGCATCTTCCTTTCCTTTATCTTTACCATTAATTACTGCTGTGATTGTGATTATTTATGGTTTAGATTATTTATCAATTCTGTTATAAGCTTGTTATCATTTTCCGCACATACATTGTTTGATATAAAGCTTGAATTGGTAATTTTGTAATTGGGGGTCTGGGAGAGTACCTTTTTTTTTCTTCAGTACTATGGCCCAAGGATCCTGGGCCGTGTAAGATGTTCTTGGTGGACTGGGATCGATTCTCCGCAGCTAAGGGCTGTTTTAAGAATCGATTGGTGCACAAAACAAACTTCCTACAATACAAATAGCTAACAAACAAGAGTATTCGTATTGAATCGACATTTTATCCGTAAAGGAAATGCATAACAAGTGAAATATAATGTAAGAACAAGTCAGGGATCCTCTAATTAGTGAGGTGCATTTTATTGATTTCCCTTAGTTGTGATTACAATGCTCACTAAGACGTATTGCAAGGTTCAAATGAGTTCAAAAGTTACAGACTTTGATAGCTATTCAAGCTTCAAAGACTTGCAAAGTTTGAATTTGTTGAATCCGAGCATGTACTGTAGTGGCTGTCTCTGGGATACCAGGAACGGTTCCTCTGTTTTCTCTTAAGTTTACAAAGTCTTTCCTACAATTTCGTGAGACTTCAGAAAGCAATTATGAATGCTTCGAAACTGATCTAATTGTAAATGAATTCTCTATTCTTTTTATCTGAATTCCTCTTCCTCTGTAGCATGGATCCCTTCCTCCTTTTATAGCACAGCTTCGGGCTCCGGGGTACTAACGATTTCTCCCTTTTGCCCCTTAAAGTCTGTGCCGTGCCTGGTTGCTTCAGGATCATGTCGTTTCCTTTTCTTCATAGTTTCTTTCTTTTTGTTGCGACCAGATGAAAGTCCCTCAGCTAGCTTTCTATTTCCAAATTTTTCCGTTGGCTGACCTGAGGCCTTTTGGCTTTTGCTCCAGCTTTTCTAGTTGTACTCTTCCTTGTCTCTTTCTCCAAATGGTTGGAACCAAGCTCCTGCGTTTTGCTTTGTACTTCCATTGCGTGTCTGGGGCATAAGGTCTGCGTGCCTTTTGTCTCTTTTCTCTCTTTAAATTTGCTTCAATTTCACTTCACGCGTCCAGGGATCCCCTGCCTCTGGGGGGGCTTCTGGGATCCCGACCCAGTTCTTCCTTCTGGGCTTTCTCTGGTTCGCTGGTTCTGCCTGATTTGGGCCTTTTCTCTAGATCCCAGCCCTCTGGGCCTTTTCCCCTTTCTTTCTTTCTTGTCTCTTTTCTTTATTGTGAGAGCCCACCCTTTATTATTTATTTTTGTGTGAAATGGGCCCAACGTCTTTTCTACTTCTTTGGGCCTATTTGTGGCCATTTAATTTTTGAACCTCAACAGGGTCTAAACGTTCAAAGGTGTTTTACATGCATTTTGAACTTTCAATTGGTATCAGAGCGGGTACACTTGTTGTGGTTTAAATTCCTAAGTGTGATCCTTGACCCCTTGTGTTTATTTGCCATGGATTGTGCTATGTATGCCTCTTTGTATAATTTGGTTGGTGATAAGTGTAACATGCTACGTGTTTGTGAAAATGCCTCTATGAGTGATAATCCTCATGATTGTGATGCTATGTTACATGAATCTTTGGATGTTATTGATATCCCTAACATCAAACCCTTGAAGAAAATTGCTAAGAAGTTTCAAAAGAATTTGAGCAAGTTACTTTGTGAAAAGGATGATTTGATTGCTAAGCTTAATGAATCCAATAAATTGGTTGAGAAATGTAAGAATCTTGCTAAAAATTCTCTTGAAAAGCTTAAAGAGTTTGAATGTTTGAATATGGACTTGGATGCTAAACTTGTTTTATCTAACAAACTTGTTAATGATCTTAAATGTGAAAATGAATCTCTTAAGATGCATGCCAAGTGTTTGATTGCTGAACCTATTGATAAAAAGGATGAAAATATTTGCTGCTATCATGTTGTGGTACTCGATATTGTGCCTATTGTGTATTCTAACCCAAAGGACAAATCGGTGTACATTCCTCCACACAAAAGAAATCAAAAGGTGAAGAGAAAAGCTCCTAAGTCAAAGCCTCCGTTTAGGTCTCAACCTAGGTTTTGGATAGATCTAAGTTTGTTTCAACTTGCCACCATTGTGGTGTGATTGGTCATATAAGACCTCAATGTTATAAGTTGAAGAGAGAACAAAACCATGTTGCTAGATCCCTTCCCAAAAAGCCTAGTGGACTTAAACACATTGTGTGTCACCATTGTGGTGCTTTTGGTCATCTAAGACTTCATTACTCTAAGTTTCATGCTCTCAAAAGAAAAGAGAAACTTGAGCTTCTTGGAAGTTATGCTAAAAAGGGTAAACCGGTTTTGAGTGAAGATAACATGTTGTTAAAGAAATTGTTTAATGCTCTTAACTCCTTGACTATGTGCATCTCCGGTTCTCATTCTTCCAACCCTCGTCTCACTTCTCTTGAGACACTCATTCCAAACAATCATTCTGTTTGGATGAGGAAGGGTTCCTATGGTTGAGCTTTTACTCTTTTGGTCCTTGTTCTAATTCTTTCGATCTTTGTTGGACCCTTCATGCATTAGATGCTTCATTGTCATGCATTTGTGCATCATGCATTTTTTCTGCATTGGTTTGTTTTTGTTTTTGATCTTACTTTTATGTCTTTGTTTTGTGTGAGTAAAAATCCAAAACCACATAAAAAGTGAAAAATTCAAAAAGTTTGATCGTATATGTTTGAGCACATATCACATGTGAGTTTTGCCTTGTACCTTCATACAAATGGCTTTATGCATTTACGAGCTTAGCTTATTCTTTATGCACTTATATCTTTGTGAGAAAAATCTTGACATCTTTGTGTGATTGTTGTAAATCGATCTTCAAGCTTGTTATGAATGATTAGTCAATAGTCATGTTGGTCTTGATACATGCGTAGACTTGTGCCTATATATCTTCCCACTCTTTATTTTGTTGTTTTTGCTTAAAGAGCTCACCAAATGTAAATCTCCAAATGAAAAGAGATATTGAGCTGTAAAAGCCTGTCGCACATACTAATATTTGACTAGGAAAAAGGGAAAGCGACCAAAATAAAATGTATGATGCCCCAAAAGCCAAAGGCTTGTTCATCAAATTGAAATATCAAAAATTTCAGGCATCGATCTCAAAATGAGATATATTGATTCAAAATGATCAAATGTTATGAATTGTAAAGAAGCCAAATGAAAAGTTTCAAAGATATGTAATCATTTTCTTGTGGGAGGTCATATATGTTCATTTCTATAATTGAGATAGACCACTTGATTTAGTACTAGTTGTGTATGACTTGATTGAATTGATCATTGAAGCTTCACTCTAGACTATGGACTATTCCACACTTGATACACACACACAACACACATGCCTAATGTTCAATGAATGTCTTATTCATTTGTTCGATTGTACTTGTTTAAATGTAATGTATGTGTGCTCAACTTTATATGGATCAATCGAGAAAGATTTTTGATCATTTTATATGTTTTTGGAAGTGATTTTTATCACTATTTGTGTTCATGTTTAGTGCTTACATTGTTTTTCAGTGTTTAAACATGTTCTGGGTTGAAAAACAAGTGTCAGAATTTTTGGCCACTCATTTTGGCAACTTGCAACCAGCCAAACCAAGCTGCGAGTTTTGGCGACTCGTTTTGGCGACTTGCCTAGTCGCGAGCCCAGTCGCGAGTTCACACAGAATGGTTTCGCGGCTCACTGGCGACTCGTTCGCAACTCGCCCAGTCGCCAAATGCCCAGAATCAGCTTTTTAAAGAGTTTTTTCGTGTGAAACTTGTTTTAAACCTCTCCCATCCTCTCTTAAACCCCTCTTTCAATATTTTTATATCAAAACCCAATCAATTTGAATGGTTTTTCATTCCATTAATATCTCTAAGGTAATTTTAAACTCTTTCTATTGTTTTGGATCCTTAGATTATGTTTTGGTGAGTTTTGTGCTCTTGGTTGGGATTTTCATCATAGAGGTTGGGAAAACTTATTTTTTGGTCAAATTTTTGTATGGGTTTGATTCCTTTTGTTGATTTTCTTTGGATGTTGGCCCCTTGTGGCAAAAAGAGCATGTATTTAGGGTGGATTTCATAATGTTCATGCATTGTTTTACATTGTTGTTCATAGTGTGCACGCTAGGTGTTTGATAAAATGCCTCTTAGACATTTTCTCACTTGTTTGGACTCCAATGAGTTTCAAACTTTGGAGTCTCTCATGTTTCCTCATTAGGAACATGTTTGGCTCATTGGTTGTGTACTTAACACACCTTGCCCCACATGTGCATTTTTCATGCATTGGTCATGCATTGCACATAGTCACCTCTTGCACACACCTTGCTACCCTTGTCATGCATTGGTTCATACATTGTTTCTTTATCCTAGCATGTCATGTCTTAGGATTGAGCTTCTTTCTCTCATTCATCTCGCACCACTCATGCATCATTGCACCCCTCATGCATAATTATCATTATTCATACCTTCATCTCTTGCTCTCTTTTCTCCTTGACCCCTTTGTCTATTCGTGTCAAAAAGGGGGAGAGTATACTCTAGAGTAGTATACCGGAAAGTTTTGTCATTTCTATATGACTCTTGTGCACATTCTTAGGGGGAGAAATTCCATTTCTCATGCACATTTGTAGGGGGAGAGATATTCCATAGGGGAGATGCATATACCAAGGGGGAGAAGACATTGTTTGGTCAAGTTACTCACATGTTTCACATCTTGTTTACTTGATCGCATTTTACTTGTTACATTATACTTGTTCGTTTATTACTTGCTTTACCTTGAGGGTCTAATGTGTTTTGTGCAAGTGTTTCAGGTTATAGGTATATATGTCCCAAGTTCATCACAACTCCTATGATTCATGATAGGGGGAGTGATCTAATAAGGGAAGTACTTTATAGTTTGTACCTGGTATCTTTGTAGGTTTTTAAGGTTTATGTTTATGGTTTGTACCTATATTGCTTTTGTAAGCTTTTAGGGTTTGGTTTTTATGCATTTTGTAGGCTTTTGTGGTTTGTACCATGCTTTATGCAGCCTTTGTGTTTTGTTAAATTAGTACTTCTAACTAAATGTTATGCATTTCCTTCTAAGTACTGTCACTCTTGTGCCCTTGTAGGATTTTTTCTAGATGCACATACTTCATGTACTGTGCATTGGTTGAGTGTTGGTCATTCAAGTGATTTGCCTTGTGTTTGTCATCTTGAATGTCCAGATGTTCATTCCAAGTGTGAATGAGCATTGTGATCACTTGGTTAGAGTGATTACCTATTTTGGTTTTACCATGGTTTATTGCTTTATTCCATTGTGCTTGATCGCATTGTGCTTGCTCCATATGCATTACAAGTTTTCTGCATACAATGAACTTATTGTGTTGTTGTGTTTCAGGAGTACTTGTTCTTATGGTTCAAAAGCTTCACAGATTCTAGAGTTAGGTGTGAGTGAGTTTTCCAACTGTTCCCTACTCACGCGTTAAGTCTAGAGTTTGTTTTAGGGTTTTGTCACGGAATAGCCAAAAGGGGAGATTGTAAGGTTGAAATTTATCAACCATCTTGTTGGCTTTATTCCATGCCAATTTGCTTGTAATTTAGCACTTAGTAACCCTGTATTTAGGTGGGATTCATGTAAGGGTAGTGTGTGAAGAGAGTGTGAAGAAAAACTCAAGTTTGTGCAAAGAAGCAGAGTTTCACGGCTGACTCGTGACTGGCAAGCCGCTAACTGCAGGCACGTGAGAAGTACAAAGGGGAGCTGAAGGGTCGCGCCAGCTGTCGCACTACAGGACAAAAGTTCCAGGCTGGCCAGGCCGTTAATTTGCGACTTGAACTCGCGATTTGGACAAGCCGCGAGGCCAAGCCGCTAACCAGCCCTGTTTGGCAAAAACTGTCTCTTTGTATTCCAAACACACACCACTATATATAGACCCTTATACCCACTAAATTGAGAGAGCTTCTAGAGAGAATTTTTGAGAGAAACCCTAGAGAAAAACAAGATTGATTCATCCAACAATCTTTACCTTAGAGTCTCTACAAATTCCTCTACTCTCTTCCTCTCCATTGTCATACCCTTGAGAGGTTATTTGCCAAATCCTTATCTCACCACATCCACGTCTGTGAGAAGGTTTAATTTGGTGCTTTGGGAAGCAGTTATGAAGGGACCAATCTACATTGGTTGATGCTATGGGCTATAGCGGAATCCGGTAAGCTAGAGAAGAAAAAGGTTCGGCACAACCTCGTTGGAGTAAGAAGTTTGGAGGGCTTAGGTACCTGGGTAGATTAGGCTTGGAGGGTTTATTGCTGTTCATGTATCCCAACTACATTCTTTAGTGGATTATTGACCGCTTGGAGGGCGGCGGAGAGGTTTTACGCCGGGGGTTTCGGTTTCCTCTTCGATAACACATCGTGTGTTGTCTGTGTATTTGCATCTTCCTTTCCTTTATCTTTACCATTTAATTACTACTGTGATTGTGATTATTTATGGTTTAGATTGTTTATCAATTCTGTTATAAGCTTGTTATCATTTTCCGCACATACATTATTTGATATAAAGCTTGAATTGGTAATTTTGTAATTGGGAGTCTAAACGTTCAAAAATGTTTTACACGCATTTTGAACTTTCAATAATGTCTCACCAACTTTAAATCACATTAAATGTGATTGAACATTCTCTCATATGTAGCTAATGTATGCCTTTTTTTCTTTTATTTATTTGATTCATCCTTGTTAGCTCAGTTTCAATCTACAAGACATTATAACTCTAACTTCGCCATTCAAGTATCTTTGGCGAAAACCCCAACTTGGGTCAGCCCTAGTTACATTGATGGATTTTCTGTTCCTTGCAAAAAAGAAGGTGATAGCAGCTAACCTTGTTAGGTCGATTGAGGTGATTTCCTTGCGATTTCATCTCTTTCTTTTTAATCCACATCCACTTTCAAATAATGTTTTTTGTATGATAATTGAATTGATAATTTGTACTTTTTTCTTATATACATAGCAGCATATCTTTTTTCCACATATATGCTTATGACCCTTAACTTTTAGAGTTATTTTCGTTGCAATGAAAGAGTCAATTCTCATCAAACACCAAAGTGTATATGATCGAGCCAAAAAGAAAAAGAAATACCTCCCTTTCCCTTGTGTGTGATTCTTTCTAAAAGAAACAAAAAAACAAATGAGCCTTGACAAGTCTTGCTACAAGATTGCTCGGGGTAGATGATTTCAGCAAAGATCAATTAGTTTTTAAGAGTATTATCTAATATCTGCGTTATTCCTAATCAGGTATCACATTGACTGAATGCCATACGTTGATTTTACCCACCTTTTTTTCTCCCAAAATATTAATATCGAAAACTATTTCCCTTTGAAATTTCATGTATCCATAGGGTCTATACCTTCCCTCCAACAAAAAAAAATGTCAAAACATGAATAGTAGTAGTAACTTGGGAACGTTTTTTCCTAGTTGAAATTCCAGTAGTAGTAGGTGTCTCAACTCTCAAGTAGTAGTTGCATTTGCATGACTTTTGATCATTGCAACATAATGGTATCTGTTTTCCATCCTTTTTTGAACTTACCCATCAAGCTGCTGAGACGAAATTACGCCGTAAATTTAAATAGTTCACTAATTATGAGTTGGTGCACCTTTCATAGAACTAGCAAATAGCAATTATAGGTTGGATGTACAAATTAATGCGTGCCCCCACCTTATCTCGCACCCCATGAGTAATTATGCTTGTCTCCATTCTTATCTTTAAGTTTGTTTTTGCTTTCAATTTTTGATTTAGAATATGAGATCATTTCATTTACACTAAAGTGGAAGCTCAAGTTAATTTATATTAATTTTGTGTCATAGGTCTCAAACTAAATTTTAAAAAACAATATACCAACTTCCCTTGATATATAAAGCAAGAGATAGTAACTTCCAAAATTTTTCATAAATGACAGTTCATATTTTGTCCTTGAATTACCCAATTACTCATTATTAATGGATAAAACACTAAACTTAGATATAAATACCATAGGTACTAATATTCTTTGTGTAAACGTGTATGTGAAGAAAAAAATTGTGCAGGTATCCATCTTATTTATACCTATCCAATCAATTTAAAAATTAAAACTACTTTCAAAATATCTAAAACTTATGCTTATTTTTTTAAATTCCAAAGAGTAACTCAAGTACAAACTTTATAAATAAAAAGTTATTTACAATACCATGTTATAAAAAATTAGTTTCTTTAATATATTTTTATAATGATTGAAAAAAAAAAAATATATATATATATATATATATATATATATATTTGAATCAGTGCTAATGCGTATATAAGGGATACCAAAGTTGTTTAACTGTTCCATAAATTAAAAAAAAAAAAAAAAAAAAAAAAAAGGTTGTTTCACTGAAACTGATATTTAGTATAAAAAAACTGATATTTACATTTCTCATTTTTATTTTACATGTTTGTTAAACTTATCTCTAAAATCTAAATCCTAAGATGTGACCCCCAATAAGAGTTGTCCCCAAAAGAAAGAATTGGCTGACTGGCCCTATGACGCCCCCCCTTCCCCCCCTCCCAATTTTTTTTTTTCTTTTCTCAATACTCAATAGCCATCAAACAGTGTTTTTTTAAAAATAATTTTAAAAAACTGCTTTTTGACCTTTTTCATCTCTTATTTAATTGAAAAAATATCTTATGTTACAGGGGTACGCAGGCAACGAGCCTCTTATAATCTATGAGCCACACTGATGAAAAAACCCATAGGCACACAAATGTTAATTGGTTTTGAATTGTACACCATGACTAAAGCAAACCTAAGCTCTCTCTCACACACACACTTTTGTAATCTTCTTATTTTCTTAATGGAACTTTCTCTTCGATATTGCTCGTGAATAGGCCAAATTATACAAATATTTGTTTCTATATTTTGCATATATATACCCATTATTCTTGATAACTACACAAATAACAAATAGGTATCAAAACCTTAAACCTCCACTATCTCAACAAATAAGCTATCTCTAGATTTGCTATCTTCTCGCTACCAGGGATCATAGCGTTTGAATTCTCACGGTTCTTTGATATCTAACGAAGTAACACCTCTTCTATCTCCCTCTTTTCTAGGTTAACGGTTGCATTGCATGCTTCAAACAACACATACTTTGCGATGTCACAGTCACAATGGAGCATCAATTCTCTCTCCTCTGGCCTATAATCAGATTAATCTGATAAGCCAAAAGAAACAACAAGAACCACACTGCAAGTTGTATAGCATGTTGGAAGGATGAGCAATGCCTAGTTGGTTTGGACTTTTTTTCACCTGCAAGGAATGAGATAAGAAAGGGTTTTTCTCACCTAGGCTAGGCTTTCTTTCTGTGGGATTCCCTTTCTTGACTGACAATATTAGGCTTCAATGAAATACTTTTTGTCATTTTTCTATAACACATCAATTATTCTAAACCATTGTCAAGTTTCCAACTATTCCTAAACCTAATTGTTCATCACAGGCATGGTCAATTTTGTCAGCCGCATGCAACAACTATAATTGATTAATTTCTCTCCTTTTTCCTTTTCAATTTGGTGAAGAAAACTGAGTGCAAAGGAAAAAAGAAGAAGAAGAAAGGGATAGGATAACTTTCAGATTATTTAGATATTATATTCTTTGGCGTATTGCATATATATTTTTTTGATAAAGGGTGTGCAGTACATTAAGTGTCAACAATTTGTAAATGATAAATTAATTAATTTTATTTTTTATGTAAAAAAAGTTGCTGAAAATGAAGAGTTTAGAATTTGGGTGAGCTACTTTGAGTGGAAAATTGGGTACTAATGATTGAGGCCTTCGGGGAAATTGGTCTGCCTGCAATGCAATTTGCAAAGTTAGGCACCAGTCAATCCTTGTGAGTTGTGACTTACGGGATAAGGAGAAGGCACATATCATCATATTCCAAATTTCTTTTAAAAGAACGTTCGAAGAAATGAAAATTTTAGATTTTTTATGGTCATAATTTGTCATTGTTTGGATCTGGACCATAGATAAATGTCAATAAATATTTGTGACCAATGCTGAGATGATAACCCATATCCTGCATTTTTTTTATGGGAATATCCGGCAATATGCTTTGAGGCATGCTTGCGTCCAATTCAGAACCCATATGGCTAAGGTTTGCCATGGTTACGAGATACCTCTAAAAGTAGAAGTGCTAACTTTTTTTCGTTTTTTTTTTTTTTTCTTTTTTTTTTAAATAAATAGAAAAAAAAAAAACATACGATGGAGAGAAAATGTGACTCTAACATAAAACTTCACTCAATTTCACTTAAAAGTCATGATAACTATAAATGGAGTTATTCCAATTAATTGTTTGATATGTTGGAGAGATGACACAGACTCTATTTATTTATTTTTTTTTTTTTTGAGGAAACGGTAATACTTATTAGAACACACAGACACGAAAGCAATATATAAAGTTTTTTAAACAGACTTATAATACATTACATAACCAGATTACCACTACAAAAGGGCCTTACACGGACTCTATTTGAGGGATTAATATAATATATAGAGACATTATTCTAATTAACCCAAAATTTAAATTTATGGGTTTAGATTCAATTATGTTATATCAACCACTTATTCTTGTTTTTTGTTCTTAAAAAAAATTCATTTATTCTTGTCATTAGTATCTCATGTGTAATGCTTCAACATTAAATTAACCACATCACTCACACATGAATATTCTAACATGCATTTCAGTTAACTTAATTGATAATTTTTTTTTTATCTCAAAAAACAAAAAGAATAATTTGAATTTCATTTGTGAGAGTGTATGATTATTGTCCCAAGGCATTGCAGAAACAAAAACCTTGGGTTAGGCAAATCATTTACAGCATTGCATGTATTATTTGGAGTCGCAATGCTTGGCCAAGGCCACCTGTCTTGGACCTTCACTAAATTCTCATTGTGGTGGCTGATATTTTGTTTTATATGGCATGACATGCTAAGGGCCAAAAAATTCTGGCATATAATGTATACAAGATTTCCTCGAACTTTTAATGCTTGTTTTCCAAAATTTTCCAAACCTTATCTTCTTCTTTGCTTTTTTCCCCTTTTTCTTTTTCGATAAAATTTTTCATGTTTTCAAAAAGTCCAAGGTCCTGTGGACCGTTCAAGAGGAGCAACGGTAGCCATGTGATGGTGGGGTAACCCCTTGTGACTTGTATTGCTTTGCTATGGCATAGCATTATTCAATGCCATAACATGGTTCACAACTCATGGGGAGCTGTATATATGAGCCATGCCGAGCCGTTTTTTTTTGCACCTTTTAACCAGAATGAGCTTTGGCATATATATAGCTGGGTCTAAGAACATAATTTGCATTTCAATTCCAAATGCCACCCCCTTTATAAAGTGTAAAATTTGTGTTTGGGAGCAAGAAAAGTGGACGTGAAACATTTGGAATGTCAACGTTGCTGTCTTACGGGCCAATTGGAAATTGACTAATACTCTTTTTCATCAAAATAAACAAGCTTAATTTTAAGATCTAGACGGAGCTTTAAAGGCTAAGACTCAGCTTAGAAAAAGCTAAGCTGGGTTTTTTTTCGGCTGCCTTACATTTATAAAGTCCCACAAGTTATTAGCAAGAATATAGTTCTCAATTAGTTTAAATATGAATTTCATGTGCAATAAGAATGCTTTTGGATTAAATTAATGAAGTGGGAAAGTGATTCTAGCCTGTCAAATTTTGTTGGTATTAGGCTACTACCCCCACAAATCAACAACAAATACGTAACAAGAGATGACGTTAATACAAAGAACGACAAATTGATCCAATAAGAGGATCCTAATTTGCATTCAAAGAGGGAGTGGTTAGGCCTAAAAAAGAGTGGAAATCAAATATAATTATGGCTCCACTTGCATATAATTACAAGGGGAAGAACATAATTGAAAGTGAAAGGCAGGGAAAAATATTCTATAACAGAGGTCATGATCATTTCCATCTTCATATGCCCCTTCAATGATTAACAAGAATTGAAACCATGTGAAGTTTATGAAGGTTTGAAAAATATGAAAGGTTATCTAACCACTACTACTACTACTATATTGAGATCCGAAGTCCAAAAAATGACTCCCCCAATTATCAACAAGAAATTTCGATTTTCCATGACATGGACTTGTGGATGATTAATACATTATTAATTTATGGGGACACAATTTCATGTTACGCAACAAACCTTTGGCAAGTTTTGGCACCAAAAATTGAATTGGGAACTCAAAATTTTAGAGCTGCATGCTTCATCATAACGCATGAAGATGCACCGTGGTCCTGTGTTTATATGACTTATGAGGCGTGTGATAAGACATGGTTGATAAAAACTTTGGTGTGAGAGAAGGAGACGAAAATTTTATCACTTTCCTTAGCCAAAAATGCGGTCCCAAATGAAATAAGTGTCACATTTCCATAGCTTACTAGAGTACTCCCAAGTCACCAAAGACAATTGGTCGTGGTCTCCAAAGAAGGGCAAGGAAAATGAAAGGTGGGGTGAAGAAGATTAAAAGGACCACATAAGTGGTCGGTTTGATGTCAGCTTCTCTTGTTTGATGAAGAGGAGGAAAAAAGGTAAATCCCACAATATGCAAAATCTATGGTGCTCATGTCAGCTGGTCCAGGGTTTTGAGAAAATTGGGACTGTACATGATTAGAAATCAACACAACCCACATGTACCTCATTTGTTTTTAATGAAGTTTCTGAGTGTTTTTTTTTTTTTTTTTAAGAAAGCAATTTCGACCATGATAGTGCACTAGCACTGAAATGTTTGAGATAAGGTACTTCCTCAAAGGGATTAAATTTTTTGTACTAATGAGGCCACAAGTTGAGTTGAAACACCACAGTGAAATAGAAATCAAGTGGGGAACATTAGGGGCCCTTTTTATTTTCTTTGTTCCATATCTTTGTCGACGTTAGAGATGTGGTGGCAAATCTTTAGCCGAAGGTATGAGGCATTTATTGGGCTTTAATTATCACAGAGGACACATTTTATTTCATCACCAACTAGGACCAGACCCAATTGAACTGCATATTATGTGAGAGAAAAATATTAAATTCTGGCCCAACTTCAATTGAAGACAGTTCCAGCATTAATTTTATTTCTTTGTTTTGATATTTGTACTTCCTTGCCCTCCTATTTCCTTTCTCTTTTTGGTCAATATTATATCTATGTTGAAAAATCCCAACACATGGATGCGTCCATGGAAGAGATGTGGAAAAGGTTTTGCCTATGTGAAGAAAAATGTGTGATGTTAGTCAAGTCAAATGAAGTAACTCTTTCACAACAATGGGCTCAGGTATAGCATTTTGCTCAAACTACAGGCTAGGATTTCAACAAGGAGGCTTTCAAGTCTACTCTTTGCCAATTATGGCGAGGCTCACAAGGTGTTACCATCAGGGAAGTATCACAGAAGTAGGAAGCTCCTTACTCTTGGCCATTTTTGCTAGTGAAGACAATTTGACAATTTGAAAGAGATTGTCGACAAATGCCTTGATAAGATATTGATTCTCCTAAAGTGGTTTCAAAGACAATATTAGACCTAGTATTGTTAAGTTACAATATTCTCCATTTTTGGATTTGGGCTATGTTCCAATTAATAGCATAAACAATGATGTGGGATGATGTATTGCTAATGAAATTGTCGACATAATCCCTTGGATAGAAGAATGGCTCTCCTTAGAGCATCAACAGCGGAAAGGCTATATGCCAAATGTAAGTTTATTTTAACATTCAGGCCCAATAACTCTCAACAATGAAACGACTAAACATGTAAACTTGCAAAAAATTTTGCCATAGTACTACAGTACCGTCCTAAAGGTAGGACAGCACTGTAGCACAATGGTATAAACAAAAATTGGTTTTTAATCGGTTTGGTTCTTCTCTCTCCTCTCATTATTTCATAATTTTCATTATCTTTCTCTCTCTTCTGCAAACCCGAAAACTCTACCTACCTCTCTCTCAGATCAGCATGGAAGCAACAGCGTTGGAGGCTCAATCAACTTTTGTGGTGAAGGCATGGCGGTGAGTTTGTTCATGGGTTTCCGGCGTGGATTTGTTCATGGGTTTCCGGCGAGATTGGCGTGGTTGTGTGTTTGCAAATCGGATTTGGTTGCAGGTGGTGATGGGTTTACTAATCGGTTTTGGCCATAAGTTTGGGGCTGAGTTTCGGTGGTGGATCGTGGTGGTGGGCCGTGGGATCGGTGTGGTTAGGTGGGTTTGCTTGGTGTTTCCCATGGTGGCTCTGTGATGTGGTGGTTGTTGGTTGTGTTGTTGATGGTGGTTGTTGGTTGTGTTGTTGATGGTGGATCAATGGGTGATGGTGTTGTTGATAATGGATCGGTGGGTGGTGATTGGAAATTTTGGGTGGATCGGTGGGTGGAAATCTTGATGTTGGTTAAGTTTCTGTGCTGGGTTTGTTTGGGGTTTAGGACGAGTTTTTGTGTTGGGTTTTTTTTTTTTTTTTTGATAAACTATGTTGGGGTTTTGGGTCTTCACGGTGGTGATGGAGAGAGAGAGAGAGAGAGAGAGAGAGAGAGAGAGAAATTAGAGAGACATAAATATATTTTATTGTGTAAATATATTATTTTAATGTATTGTATAAGAAAATAAAAGTTGGGATGCTGAGAGTATTGTAAAATGGTATGGTATAATTGATAAAGTAGCTTTTTGGGATGGTAAAATAGGATAGAATGACATAAACCATTGTGGATGCTCTTACTGTTTCCAATGTACGAAGTGATTTTGAATAAATAAAGTATACTATTGTCTCTTCCAAAAAAAAAAAACTCATTTTTGTATATTTAAATCTAACTTAATTTTTAAAGTCAAATACGACAATTAATTAAATCAAAGCCAATGAATTTAACTTTTCAAAGCTTGAATTTTTTCTGAAGTACAATTATATTTTTATCTAACTAATTTTCTGTGGTAAAAATAAAAATAAATAAATTTAAGCTACTCCAAATAGACACTAGACTATTCCATTCCATTCTTTCCCCCCTCCCAAACCCGACCAAATTGTAATAGAAATTTGACACAAAATAAATTTGAGCAAATGAAGTCTAACTCAAATGGTATTTGTTCTCTCCATGTAAGAACAAGAGGCAAGGTTGTAGTTCAAGACCTACTTAATAGGTGTTTAACATACAACAACAAAAACAAAGTTGAACAAGAAAAATCATGTGTAGGTTGTCAACAGTGAATCTTCAAATGCTAGAATTAGAATTACATATTCCATGCATACATAGCACTGACTCGGTGCTAGGCTAGCAAATCCAGACAAGACCTGAGCAAGCAGGTCCTAAAGAAAAATTGGATGTGTGACTGATAAGTCACCTATAGTATTGAGCTCATATGAATCACTTACATTTATTGTTAGTATTATATACACATTCACTTAAGGTTTCATCAAGTTTATGTGATGATATTCAAGATTCATTGATAAATATGAAGCTAAAACACTCGGCTGTTCAAGTCCTGGTTGTGGTAGACGGCAGGACATTCCCTACTCATACTAATAATTGCATTACTAAAAGAAATCACTACCGATAATCCCATTCACAACACAGAAGACCTGAATGGTTCACTGTCAATAGTAGAGTGATATTAAACAAATAGAGAACAGCAAACGCTTTAAGGTCTTACTACTAATTAGGGATTCCCAGTGACATTAAGAAGAGAAATATTCCTTATATCCACAACCTATTTAAAGATGGAGAATTCTCATAAAAGAAAATAACATCTAATTAATAACATGAATATATTGAGCTTGCACCTGAACAACATTTTTCGTATTTCCAAATGCTTGTAATAGGTTACATGCAACACAGAAATAACCAGCAAAATAGGCTGGCATGTTGGAAGTGTATTTCTTCTCAATGGTATACAAAACTCACAAACCCACAAATGATTGAACCATGATACGCCCTTCTTGGCTTACTTATGGAAGGAGGAGAGGATATTTGTTCTAAACACCATTGGCATGCTGGGGAGTGTCAAGAAAAGCATAGAAGATTTATAATAAAGAACTTTCTGATTAGATGCTTCATCCCCACAAGCTATTTCCAATTGTACATAAAGCATGTGGAATTATGACCTAGCACACAAACACTCTTCTATTAAAAATATTTCCAAAGAATTGTCATGGTCTTGAGTTTTCTGACATATGACAAAGCAACAGAACCATAACAAGGGTTGAAATGATTGGTCGGGAACAAGGAAATCAATGGCCAAGTTGTGCAAATATTGAAGCATTAAATATCTTTCAAGCCAAGACATAGCTATTGTCTAGTTTATCTATTGAGGTACAAATGAAGAACATATACACTTTTAGACCACAAATTTTCTTCCGGAGGTACATTGCATAAATCTCTGGTACTGATAAATCAGCCAGAGTACCCTCCAGAGTGCATGTCAATGTCTAATATTGGTTTGGCTCTCTCTTTTTCTTCTTCTCCCTCTTCCCCCCTCTCCCCCTCCCCCTCCCCCTTTTTTTATTCCCCTTGGGCAGTTGGGCTATATCAAGCATATACAATTCCTTTTTCTTTTGGCCCACATAAGCATGTTATATTTCAAAGATAGTTTCTCATTTTCTACTTTTGTACTAAATCCTATATTACAATTTGATCCAAAGTTACAGAATCACTGATATGTCATATAGTAACATTACCAACGCCAACATCCAACAAAACTTGCACCCTGTAACATTGTTTCCACAGTAGGTGTTCAATTCTAAAAAAGTTACCAAAGTAGTTAGTTTTCAATTTTACAAAAACCATGGGAAAGTAGACATCCTAACTAACTAGTAGCTGTAGGTCCCTCTTGCAACTCAAATACAGCCTAAACAATTTTCTTATCATCAACCCATTTTCCCTTGGTGCTAAGTCAGTTTCTGAACAACACCCTTACCTCCCATAACAATCCAGCAATTGCACTGCCAACAAACATTGGATATCATGATGAGTTGAAGAAGAATCAGGAATTAGTTGGTATACAATGTAGCGCTAGAAAGCACAATCAGAGCTGTAGGTCTCTCTTGCAACTTGAATACAACCTAAACAATTTTGTTAACATCAACCCATTTTCACTTTGTGCTAAGTCAGTTTCTGAACAACACCCTTACATCCCATAACAAATCAGCAATTGCACTGCCATCAAACATTGGATTTCATGATGAGTTGAAGAAGAAGAAGAATCAGAGTTAGTTGGTATGCCATGTAGCAATAGAAAGCCCACTAAAGTTGAACGTCAAAATCCTTTGAAGTTAGATAAGAAAGATGTATTCGTTGACAATGGGAAAAAAACTAAACACAATGGATATGCAAATAGATACGACTCCTTGTGAAGAAATTGGAGCAAATAAGGTTTCAAGGTAACCACTGCCACTCAGGCAATATAAAGATTTTTTTTTTCATCTCATCAAGGTGGGCATAATTAAATGAAAAGATGAAATCAACTCTATGTATCCCTCTCTTTAAATGGCCTTCATTAAGAAATTAGGAAATTCGTGTACGTGCATGCTCACCATCCAAATGAACAGGGACTCCTCCCTTCAACAACAATAGCCAAGCCTTAACCCCAAAACTTTTGGGCTGACTAAGATCCTCAACACAATGTTTTGTTTGAGATGTTAGTTGTGTATATATATATAGACCTTTGGTATCACCGTATCACATAATTAAGGAAATTTTTCTCTATAAACTCCATGTTTTTACCATTGGGGTTTCTAATTGCTCTGCCATTGGTGAACAACAAATCCAATGGCGCAATTATTGATTTATTGTATGCTACCAAAATCAGTTCTGCCTGCACATTTTTCAGATATAAATTCAGACACAATATGCATAAAAAACATTCAAAAAGTGGTAAATTCATGGCTCAATGGAAGAAATGAAAAATCATGACATTTTTTAACTTGGGTGGCAAGTTTACAACAAGGCTCAATAATCCAACACTCCCCACATTGTTCCCAAAACAAAACATTCGCATAAATCAGCACCAAAAGCACTAAACTAAGAGCCTTTTTTTTTAAAAGCTAAAAATTTCACTAACCTTCGTCGAAATTAAGCACCACTATCACCATCATCATGGTTTTTGCTGTGATTGCGATGATCGTTAGCAATGTGAATCCCAGGCTGAACTGTCCGCCTCCGAGTCCTCGACGGTAAAATGTTATCCAAATCCACCTCCGCTAATGGATCGTCCGATAAATCGCTTTCACCATCCGATACATCGCTACCGATATCGCTATCACTGTCATCGTCGTCCTCATCATCATCATTCTCTTCTTCTACCAATTTCCCTTTGCCCTTGTCAGCCCTCATAATCCCCTTTCCCTTTCTGTCCACCACAGCTTTCTCATCACCATTCTCACTATCTTCATCGTCGTCTTCATCTTCATCTTCGTATTCCTCCTCCTCCTCCTCGTCATCGTCATCATCATCGTTGTCGTCGTCTTCAACTTCGGCGAGCAAATTGGACTCGAATTTGGCGTCGTTTTGTTGGGGCATTGAGCAATCGAGTGGAGAAGGTTCTAGATGGTGGTTTTTGTGTAGAGGAAGTGAGGAATCGTTGTTGGTATCAGGAGGAGGAGGCTCGAGTTTCTGAGCTTTGTGCGGGTTGTCTTCGTTGTCTTCGCGGCTGAGATCAGGTTTGCGCTTCGGGTGCAATGTAGGTTCTTCTTCTTGGCGCTTGGTTTCAGCCATGGCTTTCATTATTCGCTTCGAAATTTCGTTATGGGTTTGAGAATTGGGGCTCTGAAATTTTTTTCAGATTAGGGTTTTAGCGGTGTGTAGTAGAAGTGGACGAAAAGTTTTAGAATATCCGTTAGGGGTTTGTGCCTGTGACCTAAACGCCCAGGTCGTCTCCGCACTATTCTTTCTCTTTCTTTTCTTTTTTCCTTTTTTTTTTTTTTTTTTTAATAGTAAATTTTAAGAAAAATTTCATACCATTTTTATTGTAAATATAAAAATTTATCTAATAAAACCAGTTACTTTTTTCTTTTTTAAATAAAAAATTTAATAAACTATTTTACGAATAATTACATTCTCTTATCTTTAGATTTGGGAAAATGATACATCACCTCGTACTTAAAAAAAAAAAAAAAAAAAAAAAAAACACTTTCTACCCTTCATATTCAATTGACCAAATGTTGTTAAATTAATATTAAAAGTGTTGTGTACTAATCTACCTTAACCTTTTACTTAAGGGTATGTTTTCAAAATTATCTTATTTCATAATTAAAATTCATTGTTTTAAAATTTTAATTAAAGTGTATTTTAAAATATTAGTAGTGAATTTTGCTTATTATTTTTTATTTTTTCAACAGTTATGTAGAGATTTGCTGTTGCAAGTGTTTTGGTGCTTGATAAATTTTGCATTTTTATTCTAAATTTATTAGAATTCTTTTTTACTAACAATAGTTAAGCTTTTGTAAAAAGATTATTATAAAAGTTTAGAATATTTCATTAATAATATAAATAAAGGGGAATGTTAATTTCTTCAAACATTAAGGGAGGATAGTATTTTCTCGCTTCAAGTTTGGAGTGAAGCGTCATTCCTCCAAATATCAAGAGAGGAAAGTGTAAATATCCCAATATTTTATAAACTAATATCCATAAAGCATACATTAACTTTTCTCATAAATAAATTATATCAATGCTTATTCTATTATTTTGTAACTCAACAGTTTGGCCCATTTTTATTTGGCTCGTGGGCGATGTGAGTTGAGCATGAATGGGTTTTGACTCGTCAATGAATCATATACATGTGAAACTGCATGTAGTAAAAATACCATAGACCCCTTGTTACCATGGTTTTGAAAATTAGATCATTAGAGAATTAGAAAAGGGCTTGGTATCCAATTTTTTTACTAGACAAGATTATAGTCTAGTTCCTAATTGAACCGACTTTGACTAGTCCAATCCAGTTTTTAAAACTATGCTCATTGCAAATACCCCATCATGATGAGATCTTGTAATGGCTCCCCCTCCTCACCCCCCCCCCCCCCCCCCCCAAAAAAAATTATCCAACAAAAAAAAAAACCTCTCGTTTCCTAATTTGAAGCTGAAAGTACATTTTTGGCTCTTAAAAATTGAAATTGTTTTCATTTTGACTCTTCATGTTTAGCTTTTGTTTTCATATTAGCTAGGTCATATATTTCTATTGGTAATACGATTGTTAAATGTTAGATACGGTGTTCATTAAACCATATCACCTATATAATGCCAAGAGTCACCAAATTACTAATAGAATTGGGCAATAAAGCTAATATGAAAACAAAATTAAACATGAATAACTTAAATGAAAATTTTGAAATGTAAAAGGTCGAAATAAAAGTAACCACTACTTTAATACTATGTTTGGTTGGGGTAAAAAGGAGAGATGATAGAAAATAGGAGAAGGAAAAGAGAGAGAAAACAATAAATTTCCATTATTTGATTGGAGTGAAAATAGAAGAAAGACAATGAGATGAGTGGAGTTTTCCACTCAATCCAACAATTTTTTTCCCTTTCAAATGACAATAAGAAGACATAATTGCCATCACTTTTCATCTTTCTATTTTTAATAATAAGGAAATAATAGTTATTTAACCTTTATTCTTCCACTTCCACTTCTTCCTCTTTTCTAGGACTATAACAAAATACTAAATGCAGAGAGTAAAAAACATAAATATTTTCTAAGAAATAATTAATGGATTAGTATAAAAAATATTTTTAATAAAATTTTATGTAAAAATAAAATAAAAACTTGTATTTTTTATTCAAATAATATTAAAACTTTTTTAAAGCAGTGTATTATCAAATATTCGAAAGATATTAGTTTTTATTTTTTGAGGGGTCCGAAAAATATTAAGGGTCATTTAGTACATGTGTTTAAACACATATTTTTAAACAATATTACACATATTTTCATACATTTTTTCACTCACATATTTTCAAAAAATATAAACAATGCTACTAAAACAACGTTACCAAATGACACCTTGATTATCTAACATAACATGCCCTATTCTCTATTGTCCCAACATTTCCCATTCTCGGTCCAAAGTGTAATTTTCTTTAATTTGAAATGTCAAAGGTTGTGTAAATTCCAAAAGGCGGCGCCCGCCATTGGGTCCCAAAATACAGAGAAACACCAACGTCCAACTCGGAAACGGAGGATTGCCTTATCTCTCTCATCTGCTACTGCAACTTCAAGCTCGAAGTTCCTGATTCCTTAAACCTAGCAGAAGTTGGTCGAAAATGATAACTATTCCATATGTTACCGCGTTGGCCACATACTTCAGCTACGGTTTGCTCTTCGTTTTCGGTCATATTAGAGACCTCTTCCGAAAAATCACCGACTGTTTCAGCTCTAACAACCTTCAGGCTCGACTTCGCTTAATACTATTTTACCTATTACTATTTTTGTTTTCTTTTCTTTTATATTTGTGCTTGTGCGTGTGCGTGTGTGTTAATGGGCCATTCTTTGTGTCAATGAAATGCTTTTTGTGAATCAGGGTTACGCTCCAATTTGCTTAGGACACGAGGATTTCTATCAACGCAGGTTATATCAACGAATTCGGGTATTTCGGTTTCTTACTTAACTAGCTATATGCCTTCGTTTGCCTACTTTTTCAGATTGAAGCTCCACGACCAATGGGTTTTGAACACACAGTCTTACCTTCACTGTAGGGGCCGAGGAGGTGTCATTTAAATTTAGTACCAAATATCTGATTTCTGCATACTGTTATTGGAGTAAAATTTTCATTTTTTTTTTTTTTTTGGTTAAGAGGAAATTATATTAAACTAGGAAGCCAAAAAAGGCAAAATTGAGGCTGTGCGCCTAATACAGTACAAACCAGCAGCATCAGTGCTTAACATATTACACAAAACATCATTAGATGGCAGATTTAATACAACAAAATCCTCAGCAAGTGAGCAGCCAGCACGAGAGAGAAAATCCGCACATCTGTTCGCCTCTCTAAAGGTATGTACGACCTTGAAGCGATGAAATAGCCCCAGAAGGTACCTGCAGTCATTGAGGATAGGAGAATAGGATCTATTAGAGGTTGAATTGGTAGAGACTAGATTAACAACAGTGATAGCATCAAGCTCAACAACAAGCTGCTGGATGCCAAGTTGAGAAGCAAGTAGCAATCCATCTCTCAAGGCCCAACACTCAACAATGAAGCTGGACGCCACACCAATTCTTCTCATGTAACCCTTAATCCAATTCCCATGTTGATCCCGAATGAGACCTCCCCCGCCGGCCTTACCCGGATTTCCTTGAGAAGCCCCGTTCGAGTTTAGTTTACACCAACCATGATCAGGTTTATGCCAACGGATAGGACTGAAAATGTGATGCTTAAGTTGCTGCCTTTTACCCACACAAAAAACATACTCCCTTGCCAGATTAATACACACAGCATGAAGGTTAGAATTACAAACAGAGTTCTCAAACACCACTTTGTTTCTATGGTTCCACAAACACCAAAGCGCAAAAGGAAAAAGAGACGACCAAGGAATACCGTTGATTTGGAGCTGTTTGTAGCATAGACAGTTCTGCCTGAGCCATTCAAGCAGATCCAATTGCATAAAATTTGTACAGGCCTGTGTGGTTCGAAACATATTCCAGAACCTCAAAGCAAAAGGGCAGTCCCGCAAAAGATGCAGAATAGATTCTTCTTGATTATGGCACAATGGGCAACACGTTGCGCATTCAATACCCCTGGCATTTAGAACTTGTCTAACTGGTATGCTGTTATGGAAGCACAGCCATAAAAAATGCTTGATTTTTGGCGGTGTGTCCAACTTCCATAGCCACTTACCCATAAAGGGCTGAGGATTATCACTTTCAGAGTTTGCCAAAATATAAGCTGAAGCAGAACTGAACTCACCATCCTTAGAATATTTCCATGCCAAAGTATCCTCTTTATCACCAAAGAATTGCATAGGAGTGGCATGGATTTGTTCCCGGATTTCAGCAGGTAAATCAAAGGAAATTTTATCCCAACACCAACTCCCCAAATGGAACATATCAGAGATGGATAAATCAGCTTCAAGTCTAGTAAGAGGCCCCTCAATTAGTTCCCTTACCGTATACCCCTTAACCCATTTATTCTCCCAGAACTTCAGATTGGAGTTAGTCCCCACATTCCAACAAATACCTTTTTCAAACACAGGGAATCCAACCTTGATAGCAGTCCAAATGGAAGAACAAGGCAACTTGTCAGGATCCTTAGAATTACGCCGGGTAGATGAACAATATTTATTAAGCACAACTTTGGCCCACAGCGAGTCTTTTTCCTGGTAAAGCCTCCAATTAAGCTTAGCAAGGAGGGCAATGTTCCTCGCCCTAGCCGCTTGTATACCCAAACCACCCTCATCTTTGGATTTGATAATTTTGCTCCAGTCAACCAGGTGTAATTTTTTCTTTTCCGTAGTTGATCCCCATAGGAAATCCCTGTTAATTTTATCAATTTTATCACAAAGGTGTACAGGAAGCACAGCCCCCTGCATCACATAGTTGGGGATAGCTGTCATGACCGATTTAACCAACACAGTTCTACCGGCAAAGGATAAAAACTTGGCCTTCCATCCAGCCAGTTTAGAAATGATTCTTTCAGCAATGAAATTGTATTGAGACCTGGCAGTTCCCTTGTGTTTTAACGGGAAGCCCAAGTATTTACCCAGGGAGGAAGTAGCTTGAATGCTCAGAATAGCACTGATATTCTCCTTAACACCCTCATGGGAATTCGGCGAGAAATAAATACGAGATTTATCAAAGTTCACAAGTTGCCCGGACTCTTCACAGAATTTATCCAGCACCTCCTTGATGGCCTCAGCTCCATCCGTGTTAGCCTTAGCAAAAAGCAGTAGGTCGTCAGCAAAAAATAAGTGAGAAACCTCCACATTATTCCTAGAGGCTTTCAAAGGTATCCACTTCTTCGACATACAGCTCTTATTAATCAGAAATCCAAGATATTCCATACACAAGATGAAGAGGTATGGGGAGAGAGGATCGCCTTGGCGAATCCCTCTAGACGGCTTAAAGGCTTCCAATTTACCACCATTAAATAAAATAGAGATGCTGGATGATGAAACACAGCTCATGATTAGCTCTATGAGAGCTTGGGGAAAGTGAAAAGCTCTAAGGACTTTAAGAATGAAGGACCATTCGAGGCGATCATACGCCTTGGCCAAGTCGATTTTTATTGTCATGAATCCCACCTTGCCTTTCTTGTTATCCAAAGTATGAATAAGTTCTTGTGCAATGACAACATTATCCAAGCCCCTCCTTCCAGGAACAAAGGCTGCCTGATTAGGCGAGACCAATTTATCAAGCAAGGGTCTGATTCGGCCCACGATGATCTTGGTAACCACTTTGTAAATGGTATTACATAGGCTAATCGGCCTATAGTTATGGAAGCTTTCCGGGTTAGGGCATTTCAGAATGAAGGTTATAAAGGTTTCATTCATACCCTCTGGCATCCTTCTCATATCAAAGATGGAGAAAATTTCATTACACACAGAGTTCTTCACATCAGCCCAGAAATATTGAAAAAAGCCAGCATGAAGGCCATCGGCACCAGGAGCTTTGAAAGGTTTCAAAGCCCAGAGCCCTTGCCTAATCTCCACCTCCGTAATGGGAATACTCAGACAGTTCCTTTCCTTCTCAGATAGAAAGCAGCAAGCAAAATTCTCAATATCAGAGGAAAAAGTCGAGAAAACCATCCCAGTTTCAAATAACTTGTGATATTCTGACCAAATGAAGTTTTTAACTCCAACCTCATCAGTAATCCATTCACCCACTGAATTTTTAATGCTCTTGATTTTGTTCCTGTGTCTTCTCACGAGGGTGGAAACATGAAAAAAAGGAAGTGTTACGATCCCCATGAACAACCCAATTAAGACGAGATTTGAGCGCCCAATACTCCTCTTCCTGTTGCATGATTATTAAATATTCCCCTGCCAAGTCCTTTTCCAGTTAAACGAGAAATTGGCTGGGCCCATTAGCAAAGGCTTTTTGGACACCATAGAGCCTGGCTAGCACTCTTCTTTTACGGGTAAACAGGTTCCCAAAAACTGATCTATTCCAGTGTTTGGCACTCTCCGTGAATTTCTTAATAGCCACATTCAAATTAGCTTCCAATTCCCAAGCTTTCTTAACAATATTAGGAAAATCAGGATGATGAATCCACATAGTTTGGAATCTAAAGGGTCTATTCTGATCCGTAGGGGGGAACATGAGAGTGCAAGGAGTACAGGGCAGTGATCAGAGAAGACCCTCGGCAGGTGGGTCACTGAAGCCTCAGGAAACAATAATCTCCAATTCGGATTGGCAAAACAGCGATCAATGCGCTCCAAAATTAAGTCTAGAACTTGCCTTGAATTTGACCAGGTAAATTTGGGCCCAGAAAATCCAAGATCAAGGAGATTACAATTATCCAGGCATTCTTTAAAATCAAGGGCTTTTTTAAGGTTAACCCCTCTTCCCCCAAATTTATCCTCCCCACAGAGAACCTCATTGAAATCCCCAAGAAGCAACCATGGAAGATTATGGAGTTTAGCTACTTACATTAAGTTGGCCCATAAAATTCTATGTTCATTTACACGTGGACTAGCATAAATAGGAGAAATAAGCCAAGTAAAGTTTAAGTGACATACCTTGACAGTGGCATGGATCTCTTGCTCCATTGTAGACAGCATAAAAACTTCCACCTCTTCTTTTTTCCATAATAGCCACAGACCACCCGCGTATCCAACAGTTTCGGTGGCGAAAAAACCATCAAAAAGGAAGCTTCTCAATGATCTTAGCAGCTCTCACACCGCCAACTCTAGTTTCTATAATGATCAACATTGCAGGAAAATGATTCACCATTATCTCCATCACACGTCTTTTAAAATCCGGGTTCAGGGCACCCCTACAATTCCACAAGATGATATTCATTTTTGCACAATGGTTATTTGGAATTTCCGGCGGGCTAGTTCCCATCCTGGCTGAAGCTATCATGCTCCATCCCAACCTCCTCAACAGGTCCTTGGACGCCACCCATTCTGGCTTCCACACTACCATGTAGCTCAAAATCCCTTGAATTTCCTCCCGGCAGCAAAGAAGAAGGTCGCAACTCTTCATATGGCTGACAGTCTGAATCAGTTTCATGGTGGGATGGTTTCCCAAATGAGATGTCACTGTTCCCCTGAAATCTATCACCTTCCTCTCCTGAACAAGCCATCCGAACTCGTCCAAGTGATGGCCTTCTTAGCATGTTCAACTCCTGAGCCTCTATCTCTGAAATCAATGGGGCATCTGTGAGAAACCTCCACCATAGGTTTGGGGTTGTTCCCCATGCTGGATGATCCAACGGTAAATTCCCCGTGTTGATACTGGCTTGTGTGATCGGAAACATGTGCTTCCAAGCTCTTTCCAAATCCTCTTCGAACTTGCCCAAAGCTTCTGTCGGGGCTGCCTGGATTTGAGCAATCACCACGTCGGGGATGGCTATGGCTTTGTTGTGATACCATATTGCCCATCCTGTTGTGGTCTGAGGAGGGGAGGAGGGGTTGACGGGCTCCATGATCAGCGTACTGACTTTTGTCAAGTAAGGGTAGCTTATGGTTTCGGACAGAGTCTGGGTTAGGACGTTTCAAGGCCCTACTACTACTAGAAATGGGGTTTCTTTTTTCACGCGGAGATATATTGAATGTTCCCCTCAGTGAGCCAACTTTCTGAGATTGAAATTTAATCACGTCATTCGAAGATCGCAAACTGGCTTCCCCAATAACTATAGAGGTAGTATCATTGATATGTTGCGTGTGGCAGGCAATATCACGTGACTCTGAAGTGTTGTAAACAGCCCCAACGTCTTCTGAAGCCTGGCCCGCATTAAACTTGAAGGTCACATCAGGTTTGAAAATAGTTAGACTATTATCAAAAGGGTTGTTAACATCTTTAGTTACTTTGGAACTAAATTCCTATTGTGGGTTGGAGAATTTGGTCCCACGGCCTCTCCCATAATGTGCAGTACGTTTCTTTCTCTTAACTAACATCCACTCACCAAAGTTAGGCTCGGTTTGGGTGGCTTTTTGGGAATCAAAGGGTTGCAAAGTCTGCTCAGCATCTCCAGTCCGCTCCGGAGGAGTGACACAATAGCTACAAGAATCTTGCTTATGGCCCATCCTTCCACAACAAAAACACAAAGCCGAAATGCCTTCATACAGAACCTTCTGCCATAACTTACCCACTCTAACGGCAGTAACCAAAGGTTTCATAAGATTAATTTGAATACACAAACGCGCATAACTGGCCCTTGTCCCAGTGGCGGTGTAAGAATCGATTCTTAGAACCGGTCCAATGGCCTTTCCGATTTCACGGAGCGCTTCAGGATCATAGAACTCAATAGGCAATTCCGGAAACCTCACCCAAACCGCAACAGCATCTAAGGAAGCTTTTGAGGCCTTGAAATAAGGCTCCCACGATTTGATCACAAGATAATGCTCCCCTATAAACCACGGGCCACCATGCAAAACCTTATCATAATCCGAGTCATCACTAAATTTTATAAGGAAAAAATCCTTACCAAGGTTAACACAATCCATTATGGCAGATGGTTTCCACAGAGCATTGAGCTTGGAAGTGAGGTAGCTGTATCCCACAGTTCTACCAAACACCTTCACAATCAAGGCTTTCGCCCAAGGTGCCCTCATACAAGCCTTAGTTTCCTTAGAAAGGTGGACATCCACCATACCCTCAACGATATCATCAAGATCCGAGTCTAAGTCATCATCGTCTTCCACAATCCTATCAAAGCTAAACGCTTGAGCATAGGCTCCAGGGATATCCCCGACCAAACTATCTCTATAGCTTACCTGCTTACGAGGAATAGCCATGGCCTGATCATTGGAACTATCCTTGAATTTTTTCACACTTCTCACAAGTTTTTCTTCTTCCTTACTTGAGCGCATGAGTTGTTGCTGGTTTACTTCCATTCTCTTTTTGTAAAATTTTCATATTGACTTGTGTACTTGACCGGGACTTTTTATTATTATTTAAATAATTGTTTTTATATGTATGTTGGTGTGATGCATGTATTTCTTTGGGCAGGACTGTTTTGAGCGTCCAATAGCAAGTGCTCCTGATGCTTGGTTTGATTTGGTTGAACGCTTCTCCAATGACAAAAACAAGACCCTAAAGTAAGAATCCCCTTTTGTATTAAACTAGATGATGTCCCCTTTTGGTTGAAATCATTTTTATGTATATTAAGACCATCATATCATACTTATTTTGTAGTATAATATTTATGTTTGCCCACAAATATATTTGAATACTTTGAAAATTTATTTTCTTAATTCATATTTTATTTTAAAAAATTATATAACACTATAAGACTATAACATATTATAATATTTACCATTAAAAGTAGATTTTATTTTTTAAACTGATTAAATGATTTTGAAATCTATAAATAATAATTTAAAGCATTAAATATTTTTATATTCTAAAATTGTACAAATTTACACAACCTCAGAAACACTTTTTCAACTACTCTATTCTCACAACCAAATATGGAGACCTCAATCGCAAACACCCAACTCATTGTCTCAATGAAATTAAGGAAATTATTTGTAAGTATTAACATAAAGAGAACATAATTAAACAAAGAGAAATTGGCTAAAAACACATTTATTTATCAAAATTTAATAGTTTTTATTTGACTTCCGTACCCTTTAAAAAAACTGAAAATAATTTGAAATCATCATCAATTTTTATTTTTATCACTATGGCTCATACTGCATAAAATAGCAATAAAAAAACTACAAATTATGAGTTCTAACACAAAGGTTTTTTTTTTTTTTTTTTGAAAAAAAAATAGTTAACTTCATAAATAATCAATTAGAATGTTTCTTTTTCTTTAGTTCTAAAACAAACTACATTTATAACTTTCCCAAACCAAAATCCCAAACACCCAAAGACTCAAAACAAATTACAAACTTCACAAAATCCAAAATGTATGACTATAACATCAAATTGTAAGCTACCATCACTAATTAAAAAACGTAAGCTCCCTTCCGTTGTCATAGCCTACTTACACGGGTTAGAATTAAATGGTACCACAATGTTGGAGTTACGTAGGTGTCATTGAAAGGTTGAAAGTAAATGACATCGTTTTTTGTTTAAGTGTATTTGAGGTGGGATAGCATGAAGGGTTATAGGTATGAGTATATAAAGGAGTAAAAGTGGAAATGGTTAATGGAAATGCAAAGAGTTTTTTGTGTGTGAGAGAGAAGAAAAGTCTTGAAACATTGAACCAAATGAAATAAATAGTAGCCTTAAAATATTGAATAAAAAATGTAACAAAAAGTAGTCTTGAAACATTGAACTAAAAGAAATAAAGAGTCTCTATTTCAATTCTTTCATAGAGTGTGTCATGTGGTTGAACCTTATGTTTTCCTGCATGAGGTCTCTGCTTTTATATATATATATATATATATATATTGATATTGATATTGATGATCGAAGCCTCATTATATCAGTTGCATAGAATGTCTAATGTAGCTCAGTAGCATAACCCGGCCAATTCTCCTGTTAAGGTTAACTTGGATTTGAATTCCCCTCCCCCACTCCTTGTAAAAAAAAAAAAAGGATTATAGATTTTTGGTCATTGTCTTTCTGTAAGCTGTTGTATTGATGTTGTCTAGTTCTCTTGACGCAGACGAACCACAAGGGTACGTAGATGCCTTAATTTGGGGTCATACAGCTACCTTGGCTTTGCCGCACCAGATGAATACTGCACACCCCGGGTTATTGATTCATTGAACAAGTATTCACCAAGCACCTGTAGTAGCCGGGTAGATGGAGGTGGGTTATTGTGTTGCAAGAATTTTATTTTGATTTTTGATTTTTTTTGGTCTTTCCTTCTTATGAGAAGTTTCACTACTACGGTTTTGCCAACAGGCACTACTGTATTGCATAAAGAATTGGAGAAGCATGTTGCAAACTTTCTTGGGAAACAAGATGCGATAGTTTTTGGCATGGGATATGTAACAAACTCTGCTATCCTTCCAGTCTTGATTGGGAAGGTATGTATGTGCAGTTAAATAATTAGAGCACCTGGTAAAAGAGTGTTTTTAATTTTTCTTGCAAGTGATTTTGAGCTGTGTACAATGTTAATATGCAGGGAGGTTTGATTATCAGTGATTCTCTGAACCATTGCTCCATTGTCAATGGTGCAAGAGGATCTGGAGCTACAATTCGTGTTTTTCAGCACAACAGTAAGTATATATAGCGTTTGTCTGTATAAAAAAATAAGAGATTTTAAAATGTGCATTTTAAAAATAATAGATAGTATTTGTAATAATCAATTACTTAAACAGGACTTTGTCATTCAAATACATAGCCAAGTAGAGTGTGTCATGAAACAAACTCAAATTTTTACTTCCAAAACAACTAAAAATGTTAAGCCAAACTAAAATTATACCAAAATTGTAAGTGAGAGAGACGACATGTGATGAAGAATCAAAACACCAAAACATATCAACTAAAAGTAGACCTGCAAGAAAGAATCAGAAATTCACTGCAAAAAGAAGAAAATCGAAGAAAGAAAGATAGTAATCACCTTTGTTGTTGTGGGTAGAACATGAAATCAATGGAAGAAAGGTTCAGAGAGAGTAATAGAAAATATATAGAAACAAAGACGCAGCAAAAATATGTTAACAAAGGGAGAAGAAGGATTGGTGGAAGTGTAATGGTAAGGTGAATTATGATGGGGAGAAGAAGAATCAAGAAAGGTTACTGACATGGCATAACAAGAGAATAAAAAAATTGATTGCAAATCCTCCATTATTATACATTGTATAGATTGTCAGTATGAGGCTTCTTTTGGATGCAAATTATACTTCCAAGAATGTACTTTGAGTGTATTACTTATGTTTCTCCTTCTCCAACTTGTGTACAGCACCCTCTCACTTGGAGGAAGTTTTGAGAGAGCAAATTTCTGAGGGACAACCAAGGACTCATAGACCCTGGAAGAAGATAGTTGTTATTGTTGAGGGAATCTATAGCATGGAAGGGGACTTCTGCAAACTTCCTGAGATTGTTGCAATCTGCAAAAAATATAAGGTTGTGCAAGATGGTAGCTTTAATAGATGAACTCAACTTTCATGATTTTTAAGTAACCATAATGAGGTTCAGCTTTTTAACTTTTCTTGTCATTCTTATAATCTTTCTGCTGCTTCATAGGCATATACATATTTGGATGAGGCCCACAGCATTGGAGCCATAGGAAAAACAGGAAGAGGTGTTTGTGAGCTCTTAGGTGTGGATCCTGCCGATGTAGATATAATGATGGGAACTTTTACCAAGTCATTTGGATCATGTGGCGGCTACATTGCAGGATCCAAGGTTGCTTTTCACCATTTTAAGTATACTTTAAGTCTGCTGAACAGCGTTGATCACAATCTGGCCAAAATAAATAGAAAGCACAATATATACCATCGTTTGCAGTTATTTCAATTTTTAACTTCCTGAATTGATATAAATCAAGGTCAGTGAAAATTTGAGAGACTTGTCATTCATTTATACCCTCCTTCATATAAATTGTATTTTACTTATATTTCTTGTTTATTGTCCAACTCTAAGTCTAGCGCTCAAAGCTGATTCATAGGAACCCCTGTTATGTTGTTAACATACCTATGACTGACTACAGATTCAGAGAGCATCATAAAATTTAGTTGAGGCTGAGTGGTGTGGACCTTGTGGACTTTTAGTGGTTTTCTTGGGTTAGCCAAATTACGCATTGAAGGAATTTCACAATTTAAGATCATGAATTTTTTTTATCAGTCATAAACTTTACATGAATTGTGAGATTGCCCTCTAAATACTCTACTGGATCCAGTATTGAGAAAAATGTAGTAGTGATAGGAAAGCCACTATCTATTACAATACACAATTGTCATGTTCCGATATTACATGTAGAACAGGCGTCAAGGACTAAGCACAAGTCTGTTATGTTTTCAATAAAATTCAAATCTTTGGTATTCAAATGTCAACTTTATGAAAAGTCATTTTCTCCTAGAATTGTCAATATATAGTTGAGTAAAAAACATTTGAAGTCTGAGTTGCATTTAATGCAGTTGAAACTTGATTTTTTCTTCAGGAGCTTATTCAATACTTGAAATACACTTGCCCTGCTCATCTGTATGCAACCTCAATGTCACCACCAGCGGCAGAACAAATAATATCTGCCATAAAGGTTATTCTTGGAGAGGATGGGACCAGTAGAGGTATACTTCATTTTAACTTTTACTGCTTGGACTTCATTATTATCCAAAGCTTTCTCCTGCTTTATATGAATACAATTTAATGAGCTTCTGTTTCCTTGTAGGTGCCCAAAAACTTGCTCGAGTACGGGAGAATAGCAACTTTTTCAGGTCGGAACTGCAGAAAATGGGTTTCAAGGTTCTTGGTGATAATGATTCGCCAGTAATGCCAATTATGCTTTACAATCCAGCAAAAATCCCTGCTTTTTCACGAGAGTGCCTCAAGCAGAATGTGAGTCCATCCATCCCGGATATGTTCCCTGATATTTTTTTTTTTTTATAGAATTTTTCCCTGATATTATATATATGGGTTAGGTTCAAGTTACACCTGGTATAACTCTAAACAATGTTACACCACTCAATATTTTTTAATTGGATTCGAATTTTAACAAATTCACCGTTAGATTATATTATCCTTGTATATTCTTCATGCTTGCAAAATTTCGAAGTGATCAAAGATTAATATTATTATTATTTTTTAACTGTATATGTTAATTTAAATGATGCTGTCGCAGGTGGCTGTCGTGGTAGTGTCATTTCCAGCAACCCCGCTGCTGTTGGCAAGAGCTCGTATATGCTTATCTGCTTCTCATACCAAGGAAGAGCTGCTCAAAGCCTTGGAGGTAAATTCTAATATAACCTTTTCCTCATTTCTGGCTGTAATTTTGGTCATTTCAGTGCTTATCCTCTTTGATTCTTATTTCCTACGTGTTTATAGTTGCAAATGCATTCTTTTCCAGTATAGGCTTAGGCTTTTAGTACATTCTTCTTGTATTTATCCAAGGAAGTAAAGGTTGTGCAGGAACAATTATATATGTTATATTAGACTATTAGTACATTCTTGATTTTGAAATTTGTTTGCTTTTCCAGGTAATCAGTCAGATTGGTGATCTGTTGGGTATAAAATACTTTGGTGCTGAACCAAAGAAGCATCAACAAGAGGAGAAGATGATGAAGTTGGAATGAAGGAAAACTTTTGGCCTCAATTGTCAGTTATGAGCACTATGCATCCAGCTAGGGTTAAGGTTGATGAAGCTGGAGTGTGAAATACAACCTTTTGCCTTGCTTGGTATTTTCCTTTAAGCTGACTTCTGGCATCACCTGCAGTGACCTGCCCTATTGTGTAATTTGTTGTATTTGCTGTAATATGAGCTTATACCTTGCTCTAAGTGGATCTAACTCTTAAGAGATCCTCATTGTTCATATGTATAAGTGTAAATTGAGTCTCATATCCTGGTAGGACTATATCTTTTTGTTTGAATTAGACATTACTAATTTTCCCATAAAAATCTTATAAACTGAAGTGAGCAATTAAAAAAAATAGTTGAAGTGACACAAATCGCATTGATTGCTACGCATGTTCCTTAAGTTATCTACTTCTGTCTTGTCTTTCAATGATTGATACAGCTGTGAATGGATTTGATTTGTGGGAACTTACATCATCTACTTGGTACCTCTTTTGAGAGCTCACCAATTCCTTAAGTTATCTGCTTCTACCTTTCTTCCAAGTAGATAACACAAATCAAAAGAGTGTACTTGGTACCTCTTTTGGTTTTAATTTGTGTGGAGTTGCCACTTATTTTCTATTTACAAAAAAATAAGAAAAAAAACTATAAAAATACGAAAGCATATGGCTGAATTGCATTAAATTCTCATTAATTGAAATGTGTAAAATTGGTAGAAATTACATAGCTTTGGTCCTGTTGATGCCCATTTTGGCAAAAAGGCCCAATGACAAGAAAAAGCCTAACAATATAAAAGGGGTGAAGAAAGGAGAATTAACAAAGTAAGAAAAACCCATAAGCCTGAATGACAGAAATAATGGTACGCAGACCCACAAAATAGTAAAAGGGCCCCAAGGAAAGAAAATGGGCCCAAGGGAGCCCCAAATAAGGAAGTAGCAAGCCCATGAGAATCATAAGAAGTAGAAAGTAAGCAAAAAGGGGCCGGAGGAGCCCAAAGAGAGGGATTAGTAAATGAGATTGGTTCAAATACCAATAAACCCGAAAGTAAAAGATATGGTAATTGGGCCGGAGAAGCCTAAAGGGATAAAATGGGTTGAGGAAGCCCAAGGGAATGAAAGAAAGAAATGGGCCAAGGAAGCCCCAAGGAATGCAACGGGCTGAGGACGCCCAAAGGGATAAAATGGGCGAGGAAGCCCAAGATGGTATGAGAAATAACCTAGCAGAGATGCTGGGCAATGTGAACTAAAAGAAGGAATAATACATGGCAGGCCCAAAAGAGGCCCAGCAGACACAGGTTAAGTGATATCATGGCAGAAGCAATGCAGTGGCGTGGTAGGAATACCAATTAACCCACGAACAGGAAGTAAAAGGAGACAGGGGCTGAATTACAAAAGAGAAGGTCCATACCCAAGCAATACCCAGCCTAGACATGGCAAAACGGGCGGGTCGGGTCGGGTCAATCGGGTTGCGGGTCAAACGGGTCACGGGTCAAAAACGGGTCATTTTAAGCGAGTCAAAATCGGGTTCGGGTCAATCGGGTTCGGGTCGGGTCGGGTTGACCCGTATTTTTCACATGAATTTTTTTATTTTTTATTTTTATAAAGAAAACAACATGTATCTATCATTTGGAAAATTATGCAACAAATTACTTGATGTAAAATGCATTATTTTGAATTCACCACTTATATCAAGAATGAACTCAGTTAAACTTATTAATACTTATTCAATAATTTTAAAATTATACAAATTCTAACATTACTATTTAAAACAAAATAACACAAAGATAAGTAAAACAAATACACAAGTTTTATTTCTACACATTATCAACATTTCAAAATATAAAACAAAATTACAAATGACTTATTGGATAACTCATTTGATAAAGAATAAAAACATATAAGAAATTTACAATCTTGAAAATTAATTTTATAATCTATTATCAGTTGTAGTTGACGCTCTATTTCAATTTGAGATATACTTTAAAATTTGATTGCTTACTTATTTAAACATGGTCTCTTTTATGAATATCATATTATTGTTAAGCAACACACACTCTAGGAAATATCATAATTTATTTTGAAAAGCCGTTTATTTTGGACATAAATTATTAAAAAATAGGTCTAAGTATTCATAATTTATGCTAATTTGATACTTTAGCTTCACTATTTTCACACTTATGAATGTTTCTCACATGTCTACAATTTTAAATCTATGTTTTTAACTCTACTGTAACTAGATTATCTTGGCATGTACTTTGCTATTTGATATTTAAAAATATTTACTCATTACAGAATGTTCAACCATTTATCTTTCAATTAATTTGCATGTAGTTATGTAAATGTATCAATTGTTTCCTTAAAGTTTACAATAAACAATTAAACCAATATTGTCTTAGTTTTACTATTTTTTTTACCAAAAAAAAAAGTTTTAAAAAAATGGTTCGGGTTCGGGTCGGGTCGAGTTGACCCGCAAAAACACGGGTCAGGTCACAGGTCAACCCGTTTTTGCTTCGGGTCAAAAAAATCGGGTTCGGGTCGGGTATTTTTCGGGTCGGGTCAGAAAATTCTGACCCGTTTTGCCATGTCTAACCCAGCCCAAAGAAGAAACGAGATGCAAAGAATGAAGACCCAATGACTCATTCACGCCACAAAGAGTTAAAATGAGCAGCAGAATGTGCAGTAAGACTAGACAAACCCACAGTCAATGACAAATGCATGAACACCAGACAAGTCATGGACTCGTATGAGAGTGGAGCACGCACAAGGTCCAAGTACCACCCACTTGTACCCAGCCAATACAGGGGCAGTGGGCCATGGGTCAGAGGTAAGAAAGGATATGGTCTGGCAGTGGGGAGAAGGGAGAAGTCTATTCTGGGATTCCCGTTTAGGCTCTTTTGGGGGAAATATCCTGTTGGGATAACATATCACCCAAAAGAGAGAAAGATAAGCTGAATCACTAGGTGCATGCCATAGGAGTTAGTAAGAGAGAATACCTAACCCTTATCAGAATGGGAATGCCACAAAAAGCAATAAAATAAAACAAAACTCCCTTTATCTGGGAATGGAACATGGCGCAGCTAGCACAAGGTAGTGGTGGTGGCTAGGCAGCCAGCAAACCAGTGGGTGCCAGAGAAGGACACCCACAACAGGCCAAAAGTAGTTAAGAGGTAAAATGGTAAATCTTATCACCACAGGAACTATAAGAAGGCCTTAGCTGTGCACAATAAACAACAACAGGAGAACAAGGAAGAACAACAGGAAACATAAAAAGAAAAGAGAAATAGAAAGCAGAGAAAACAAAGAGGATAAACAAAAAGAAAGAAAATAAGAGAGTAGGAAATGAAATGAGAAAATAAAATGTGATAGTGTATGCACCAATAGGCTACTTCATTCTCTCCCTCTCAACAGCCTACTCTCTAGCAAGTTAAAGGATTTAAGATTAAGCCACTTAGGTCCATTCTTTCAAAGTGGGCAATTTCTATGGCAGGATTTCCCTGTGAGATTGCTCACATTGGAGATTGATTCCCTTCTTGGACTTAAATTTGCTAAAGAGTCAAGTTTAGTAGACTAATCCCCTTCCCCTCTTTTATCATGATTGTTTAAGCATTAACATCATTTTTTATTGTTGCTAACTTATTTCTACCATACTCATATTATCGCGTTTTCCTGTTGCAAAGTTGTTTAAATATTATCTTTGGTTAGCAGCAAGCACTTTAGTTAGAATATCACTCTTTCTTTTATTATTTTGTTATATTATGTTCCGCCTACCATAACGTTTTGTGACAGCACCCTCTGCCGTGGGCACGTGACCAAGATCTTTATAAAGGATTCCTGGCTTGTGCATAAGCTGGTTTAAGGTGGGTTTCAGTTGAGCCAATCCCAACTCTCCTACCTTAGAACTATTAGGCCTCAGTACGGCAAGAACAGTTCAGCCCAGAATACAAAAAGGCCCACCACATTTAAATTGGCAACTCCACTGGAGAGTTGGGACAAAGACAAGGAAGGTAGACAAAGCCCTCGCAAGCTATGCTCTCGAGATCAAAGACAACGCAGAACATGAGCGTCATGCCCTCACAGGCAAAGTCAAGACCAACAACGCCCCACCAACACCAGCCTAACTAGGCGGATGCTGTCAATGGAGCGAGGCTAGACCCAAGCAATACCAAAGAGTCCCCACTGATAATGCCAACTCTTTCATCGAAGTGCTGCAGTTTGTGCAGCATTCCCAACAGCAGATAATGGAAGAAATTTGTCAAATGAAGGCGGACAAGACAAAAGAAAAAGGAAGCTAGCATGACCCAAAGCACGTGGTAAACAAGGAAGAAACCTCTGTAGGGGGTGGCCCGCTGAATACGGAGTAGCGTTTCATTACCATGGCCGAAGTTGCAGCGCTCCTAGAACAAGGGCCAAAGCGCGTAAGGAAAGATTATATGCACGAAGGCATCCTTACCCGTTGAGAATACTAAGCAAACCAATTTTCCATGTCAAAAAGTATCAACAAAAAGATTTGAATATTTTACAAAAATATTACATGAATTAAAAAAAAAAAAGATAATGGAGTTAATCTTTTAAGTATATGTCATAACCACATAAACAAAAGATAATTTCAAAATTTTGGGAAAAATATATTTTATTTTGAGAGTAGACTAATTACATTAAAAAAACTATAAATATATTAATTATAATTACAATAAACATTAAAAAAAAATCATATATATATATATATATATATATTCCTTTTATTGATTATGCTAGTTGTGGGCCAGGGAAAAGTATTTCAGTCATGGTTTTAAAAACCGGACAAGGGTAAAAACCATTTTTGCCTCCGGTTTTTGGTTTAACTTGGTTTTTGACCGATTTTAGAGAGTTTTTACTAGATTGAATTGGTGCCTAGTTGTACCAATTGGATTGGCTGGTCTGATCCAATTTTTAAAACCATGATTTTGGGCAATATTGTTATCAAAACTTCAGAACTTGTTGGTTTCTCTTTGTTCCTTTTTCTTGCATTTCGACAATATCAGTACTGAATTATACATCTTTCCTCATTTAGCTAAAAAACTTTGCATAGTATACTTATAGCAAATAAACTCAAATTTTAGCAATATTTAGCCAAAGGACTCTGGGGAATGGAGCTTTGGTAACAGTTGTTTTGTTTCATTTTTTGTTTTTCTTTTCATTTTCTATGCAAATTCAGACCACTGGGTTTTGAACACACAATCGTACCTTCACTGTGGTGGTGGGGGGGGGGGGGTGAGAGGAGGAAGTGTCATTCAAACTTAGTACCAAATGTCTGATTTCTGTATGCTGTTATTGGTGTAAATTTTCATATTTACAACATATTGACTTGTAAACATGACTGGGACTTTTATTTTATATGTTGGTGTGATTTATGTGTTTCTTTGACAGGACTGTTTGAGCATCCAATAGCAAGTGCTCTTGATACTTTGTTTGATGTGGTTGAACGCTACTCCAATGACAATAACAAGACCCTAAAGTAAGACTCCCCTTTTGTATTAAATGATCGAAGCCTTCTTATATCAGTAGTATAGAATTTTGGCCATGAGTTTTGTAGCTCAGTAACATAACCCAAAAAGGAGTATAGAGTATTGATGTTGTCTAGTTCTCCTGATGCAGACAAACCACAAGGATGCGTAGATTCCTTAATTTGGGGTCATACAACTACCTTGGCGTTGCTGCATCAAATGAATACTGTACACCCCGGGTAATTGATTCATTGAACAAATATTCACCAAGCACCTGTAGCAGCAGGGTAGATGGAGGTGGGTTATTGTGTTGCAAGAATTTTTTTTTTTTTTTTTTTTTGATTTTTTTGATTTTTTAGTCTTTCCTTCTTGGGTACTTGTCAATGAGAAGTTTCACTATTATGGTTTTGCCATCAGGCACTACTTATTACATAAAGAATTGGAGAAGCAAGTTGCAAATTTTCTTGGGAAACAAGATGCAATAGTTTTTGGCATGGGGTATGTAACAAACTCTGCTATCCTCCCAGTCTTGATTGGGAAGGTACGTATGTGCAGTTAAATAATTTAAACACCTTGTAAAAGAGTGTTTTTAATTTTTCTTGCATGTGATTTTGAGCTGTTTAAAATGTTCATTTGTAGGGAGGTTTGATCATCAATGATTCTTTGAACCATAACTCCATTGTCAATGGCGCACGAGGATCTGGAGCAAAAATTTGTGTTTTCCAGCACAACAGTAAGTATATATAGCATCTGTCTGTTTAATAAACTCATAATTTTTACTTCCAAAAAAACTAAAAATGTTAAGCCAAAATAAATTTATACCAAAATCGTAATGAGAGAGAGGACTTGTTATGGGGAATCAAAACACCAAAACATATCGACTAAAAGTAGACCTGCAAGAAAGAAGTAGAAATCCACTGCAAAAAGAAGAAAATCGAAGAAATCATCTTTGTTGTGCATAGAACATGAAATCAATGGAAGAAAGGTGTAGAGAGAGTAATAACAAATTTATAGAAACAAAGATGGAGAGAAAAATTTATCAAAGGGAGAAGAAGGATTGGAGGAAGTGTAACGGTAAGATGAGGGATTATAGGGAGAAGAAGAGTCAGGAAAGGTTATTGACATGGCACAACAACAGGTTAGCAAAACTCATTGCTAATCCTCCATTATTATAATTATTGATGATGCCGAAAAAAACCACCAATGAGCCACACGATACTCGCACACTTCGAAACAACACCAGCACAACAAAAAGGAGAAGACCTAACAGAGAGCACTGGTGTGGTGCCGGTCAAATACCCTCTGAAGGTCAAGTTAGAATTTCTCACAACTCTAGAGTGCTAGAGAATGGTTGATTATGCGTACTTTGGTATGTGAGGGTATTGGGGCTTTTATAGTAGTAGAGGATTGGCCTCTCTTCCTTGGGCTAGAAGTCCTTTCCTTATAAGAATCCTTGTGAGCGTATATTGCGGAATCCTTTCCTTGTAGGAGACTAACGCCAAGCGTGAGATGCAAGACATTTCCTTATATACTCAGGCGTGGAAGCCAAGTCAAGTTTTACATTAGAGCCGTCAGCTTTATCCTACTCCCTTCAGCCTTGGCGTCGTCAGCTTATTGGTGGTGTCAGCCTTGAGGTGTGTTTTGCAGACTCCCTCCTGTACACTAATCAAATCTCTGTTCGCCAATTCATTAATGGATGCCCCTCTTTTTTAGTTTTAAATCGCATACCCAATATATGGATACTCAAATGCACATTAATGACATGCACATTAAGTTGATAGAAAAAGAGGGAATTTATAGTAAACTCTTTAATAACATGCACACTAGGTACTTGGTTTGTAGATTAAGTTTATATATATATATATATATATATATATATATATATATATGCGCGTGTGTGTGTTTCTCAAATAAAAAAAAAGTTTTTTTTTAATACTTGGTTTAACATTAATTCTTTTATTCTTCTTAGGTTAACTTGATGTACTCACAAATTTATTGGATTGCATTGAAGAGGCATTGGAATGGAACATTAGCATTGAGGAGGTATTGGAATGGAATATTAGATAAGTTCGGGTGAGAGAATTTATAAAAATTATTGTATGATTCAACCTCACATGAATGAAGTGGTTGTTATTTAAGAAATTGTTGTAAAAAAATTCCTTTTGTAACAAAAACTATATATTTCATTTGTATAATTCTACGTGAAATTCATTTTACATTTTTTTTAAAGTATTAATTTACTATGGTATCAAAAATGTTACTGACCTTTTCTTGGTTTTAAAGGTAGTTGATAAATTTTAAATTTAAGCTCTTTTTAACTATTATTATAGATGTGTAGTAAGTGGCTAATTCTTAAGATTAAAAAATTAAATTTATGGATTAAAAAAATTAATAACTGTTGAGCCTTTCCTTTAAAAAAAAAAAAAAAAAAACTATGAACCTTTTATCGTATATTAAAAAAACAAAAACAAGTAGTTGCAAAATTTTAAAATTAAGCTTTTATTTACTTCTTTTATGGATGTGTAGTAAGTGGCTAAATTTTAGGATTAAAAAACTATATTTTAGGATTAAACAAAAAAGGATAACCAATTGAAAAAGTCAGCTTACCGTAAAAAAATAAATTAAAAAGGTTTAGTTGTTAAATTTTAAATTTAAGCACTTTTTAACTTTTTGTTATGGATGTGTAGTACATGGCTAAATTTTAGGATTAAAACACTACATTTAAAAAATAAAAAAATAAAAATCTACAACAACACCCAAACAAAAACAAACGTGGATCTTTGTTGTTTTTCATTTAACAAAAATAAAAGAGAAAAAAAATACTAACACCAAGAAAGAGCATCCATTATAATTTAGAGCATCCATTATAATTTTAGCCGCCATTCATTTAATGCTCAGACACGTGGTTCGTTCTCGCTGGCTCCGCTTCTGGATGAGGGCGTCGCTTCG